>CM070575.1:52973882-54173882 GCA_036346355.1 Rhipidocladum racemiflorum
TACTCGCTTACCTTATTCGGATTTTTAGAACTCAAGTTATGCTAGTTGAAGCCCTCTGTCTCCGCTGGGACAGATTCTCTCCGGGTTTTCTGGTTTTGGGAGAGGGTTGGCGAAGTCGATGTAGTGGCTTGTCCTTGTTGTTTTGTGGACATGTTGTTGGAGTGTATTATACCCATGTGCAGGTGGTGTGACCCTGGAGTGTCTTCAATATCTCGCCAATCCGCCTCCCGCATGGGTGAAGGCGAAGTGCTATTGTAATGTTTTGGTAACCTGGAATGGCATTATGTTTGCATTATGCGATGAAAGTTAACCGCTGATATGTTTGCTTTCTGCCATGTTTGATTATTGAATGAGATTAAGCTGAATATGAATTTTGGGCAGATGGTTATGCATTTGTGCTGAATTAAGAATGTTTACAAAGTTTACTTCCTCCTATGGTATATTGAAGTGAGTATGTAGTGAGACGCATAGAAGGAGAATGATAAAGTGATGATTGTGAGTAAGAGGATATTGTGCCCCGACACTGATCGATGGAAGGTAAATAAAGGTATTCCTTGCATTCATGGCATGAGGATTGGCCAGGATGGTGAGAAAGTCATAACTAATCCTATGTCGTTGAGAAAGTTATGACTAATCCCGTGAGCACCATCGAGAAAGACCTGCATCGTGAGTTCCATCCACAATGTGAATGGGAGCGAGTCAAAGAGATAGCAGGCACCTTCCACGGATGGAAGGGAAAGTGGGTGCACACCGATGGGTGTGCACCGGGCAATACCTAAGATGTGCTAAGCAAAGAGATGTGTGCATTGCATTGCATGAATGAAGTTGTTTAATGAGATGCTTATAATGTTCTATGAGATGTTTATGAAGATGTTTTATGAAATGTCGCTTATATGATGATGATGTATGAAAGGTTAATGAAGATGTTTATGGATGATGTGCTATTGTTTACTCTCCATTGCAATACACTTTGCCGAAAGTGATGAACTCACGCTTGTTGTTTTATGTTGTTTTTTTAGGTATCATGAACTCTGCTGGGAAGGGAGTTAGTCTACATCTTCCACATAATTTCATTCACCTAGACAACTACACACTTCCTCATTTGTAGTGTTGTAATGCACATTATTTTATTGGCGCTTAAACATGGATTATGCTATCTTTGGGTGCCGAAGTTTTACTGTTCCCTTCATATTTGTTCTATGAAACGCTGGAGTTTAAATTTACGGCTTGAAAATGATGCTATAACTCCTGTTACTGATGTTTTAGGTGTCATCTATTATGCTATTATGATGTGCTATTATTATTGTTGCTTAAAATCATGGAAAAACCAAGGAGATATCGCCAATTTTCGATTAAAACAATTAGCTTAGTTGCTGTAATTTATTGACAATTATGTGTTTTTGGTTGTGTCTAGAGCTTTTTGGGGACATTCATGGCAAGATACTAGGTACCGGGTGTTACCGTTGGTAGATCCTCCAAGGCCCTGTGTTTCTAAAAGGCCCAAACACTCCTAAAATGGCCTAAAAACGCTGAGTATTAAGTCGTGATCACTAAAATGCCAAAAATCTATAATACTATCATATTCTCAGTAATGCCACATCTATCTTGTTACATGGTTATTGATCTTGATTACACATCAATACCTTGCTAGTAGCAAATTTGAATCACTTGGTGTACTACGATGCTGCATATTAGGTCAATTCACAAGGCATCACATACTACAATCGGTGCAGGCCGGAACAAGAGAGCAATCGAATATTGTAAATAATAGGTCCCTTTAGGGACCATTGGAGGTGCTCGACCCCATACTCGCATCTTTTGTCAGTGATTTGTCAGACGGTTACCTTCTCTCTATGTTCCTCGCACTTCATATATGAACTTATTTTCCGTCAATCGCTGTGATCACAGATCGCTTTTAATAAGCAACCAAACTATGGGTCTCCACTGCGTGGTTATTCCGAAAGTGGAAAACAAAGTCTACACTTTTACTCTGGCACAAGTAAAGCGCACATTTCCTCTAACCTAACTACTTTTACGTGATGGAACTAATGCTCATTTTTTTTTGCCTCCAATGGGCATCTATCCAATGTATAGGAATTTCCTGCCTTACGCTGTCAGCCGGCTGGGCGGCGACATAATGACAAACGATTAACAACTACCGGAGTGCAAGCACCTTTCCTGCAAGGTACAACTGTTTCAGCATAGAGCAGATTTTTCTCCCGATATCTATTATTCATCGCGTGAATTTAAGTTTCTTTGTTCACAAGTGACATCAATAGGGTGTGAGGATCGTATGTGGCTTCTATAGGCGTGATGCATCACATGTTGAAACTCCGGTCGGGCGGCTTTCACAACTTTTCCCTAAGGTATAGAATTGATTATCGTGGCAAAGTATCGCTAATATAATATTGTCAATGTGATATATGTTGGCACATGTATAAGGCTTGTTTGTCACTTTTTTACAAATCAAATTTTTAAACTTAAACATATATTAGTACCACTACTTTTCTATTTTGTGTAGGACCTTGATATCCCATGAAGAGTCTAAGCATACAAAAGATCTCTCAACAAATTATATGAGACACATATGCTAGTGTTATTGGACAAGAAGTTATGAAGTGGAGGATGGTATATTTAGAGACCCGACAGCTGTGCTCTAATACTAGTCCATAAGTGTTTGTAAACAATATTAATGTGAATGTGATATACTTGAAATGTTAGTGTGATATTGTCAAAAGTTAGATATAGTTAATGTGATGTGTGTACTATCCGCGTGTGTAAAGAATCAAGGTGCTTAAAAACTGAATGAATCGGAGTCAAGCAATAGTCATCACAAATGGTTCCATATCAAACTCGATTGTGATGAGTGTGTCATCACAATCGGTTCTTAAAAGAACCTGACCGTGGACATGGATTTATTTGTATCACATCATTGTCGCAGCTTCCTCTGATATAAGAAACTAGACAGTTGATGATACGCAATGTAATTGCACAACGCCAATTGCCTGTATTGAATCAACAACGTGTAGGGTGCCAAGACAATTAGCCGGTTCTATATATGAAACTCGACGCGATAATGGTGTATCTCATCAAGACGCTACGGTTCTATATGCTAACCGATTGTGATAGAATATAATCATCCGCCGGGTTAAAACCAACTGAATAGTGTTCTCTCATCACTATCTAATGACTTTCGCCGTCCGCTACCAAAAACTGATCGTGATAACGAGAAAGAACTGATTACATGCATATTTCTGAAGCAATGATTTAAAATACTTACGGAAGAATAATCAGTTGAATGTAAACAAGCAACCATGTGCAGCAAATAGATTTACCATCTCCAAACGCCACCAAATGCATCAAATCTTTTAATTGATCAAAAGACTCCATCCATGGAAAGAATCTGAATTGTAGCACACAAAGAGTCAGAATAATATCACAGAAAGTGGCTTGAGTTTTAATCACTTTCACCTAAATATCCTGTAACGTGAATATCACAGTAAAAGGTCACCAATATCAAACGAAGTGTACACATTCATTCAAACTTTTCTAGTTACGCCACTAACAATTACCACATAAAACATGAAATAACATAGGCTTATATACCAACAATTAGTGAATGTTTTAAAAATAGCTGCACGTCGTTGCAAACCGTGCCGTGCTTGAACTCAGTACATTCGGCATGCGTGCCGAGTTGTGCTCTATCGTGCTACCGGTTAGACTAAAAACCCACTAGATGTCCACATCTATACGCATAGGTCATAACGTCGTGAATCACTCCTGGTGTCTTTTTGTTGGGCAAGGAAGTAATAAAGGAAGGGGGCCCGGCGGCATTGTGTCAACATCAGGTTTTGTTTGAGGTCCTCTGGATTACCTGCTACAGTTGTCTGCTAGAGACTAATATACCATATATTATAAGGGAAAACACAACCTGAGGAGCAAATCCGGCCGCTCCATTATCATTCCTGGATTTTCGCAAAGACCTCTTCCGGCTTTCTTTCTTTAAATTGTGGATGGGTCCTCAAGAGTAGATACCATATTCCCTCCGTTTCTTTTATAAAGGCGCGCCAGATTGTGGGCTTTGGCAGGATACGCGCCAATTGACCAACAATTACTCATATTGGGCATATAATTTTTATTTACACAAAAATCGTATATTGAAGCAAGATTTGTATTCAAAAGCATTATATATAATTATGATTTTGTATTGCATAAATGATATATTAATGAAGTAATCGTTGGTCAAAGTCTTGTCCTCAACGAAACCAAATACGCTCTTTATAAAAAAGAAACGGAGGGAGCATATTATAAGGTGAACACAACCGAGAGCAACCACCGCTTCCACGCCATTCCTCAGATTTTCGCTAAAAAGGCAGCCTTCGCTTTCTTTTTTAAATCGCGGTGGATGGGTCCTCGCGAAAGGTTACAAAAAGATCCTCCGCGATTTTTTGTGGAGGGAAAGAAAATGTTTCCGAATCGCGCTTAGGTCCTCAGCTCGCTTTTTTTATGGAAAACTCCTGCTAAAACGCTGAACGCTCCTTTTCTAATTTTTTCGTGCAGCAAATGCCAGGTCCAAAAACACACCAAACAAATGGGGCTTCGCCTCTACGCTCAGGTCCTTTTCTCCATTTTTCTCGATTTTTTTTTGTTAGCAGAAATATGGTGTCCGTCTCTTCATCTCTATACTTTTTCCCCAACTCGATCTCTAATATTTCTCCAAACATGTATTATTACTCGGTGAACTGATAGAGTGTTAGACTCCATAAATAGAAGTTTCTAACATCTCTAATAATTTTCTGGAATATGTATTATTACCCGATTAACGCATGGAGCGTTAAACTCGACAAAAGATAGGTTGACTGACAATACAGAGTGTTAACCAAAATTCGCCAAAAGAAATATATTTATAACTCTATCTCTCTATTTTTTTAGCTTGATTTCTAATATTTCCTCTCAGTAATAAGAAATATGTGTAAAAGTCAGATGGAAGCATCTATGTTTTTTGGTAACTCGACCATAGTATTTTTCGAAGCATGTATTATTCTCCTAAGTGAACGATACGGTGTTAAGAACCTCACAAAAGAAGATCATTTCTCCGCTTCTTCCCGAGAAAGTGTATCCATTCACAAAGTCCCTTCTAAAAAATTAAATTATTATGTTTATAAGTCTTTACACCGTTATTTTTCAGAAAAAACTTTGATCAAATTTTGCATGACACGGCAAATGCGCTGGGATTTGTAATGTCGACATAGTTGCAATTTGCACCGAATGCGACACACAGTGTGAAGCGTTTCGCTGTTGCAATGCAAAAAGAAAATGATGATGAACTAGGGATGTCGCATTCATTCTAATGGGATATGTGTGTGTCTTCTATATATATATGTGTGTGCTGGGGGGGGCCGGATCTGGCTTAGGTCCGTAATCCCTCAAGGTATTTCCTCAGATTCAGTCCCAGTATCAAGAGGGTAGTACACACAACAAACAAAGGATAAATCAACAACTCATATCACGATTACATGTAACCAAATAATAAATAACACCAAATAAAAGTAAAGACCTTATGGTCGAGGTTTACATTACGCTTTTACTGTGCTGAACAACTTGAATAATCGCAATGAAGACGATAACACTGGCGATGACTCCATCCATATGTCCACAAAGTAATCGAGTGGGGAGCACGCCCTAGTCCTTGGAATCTTTCTTGACGGCTTTCTTCACTTCTCGAGATATGTTTAGAATGTAGCATGGAGTACATAAAGTACTCAGCAAGTCTGGGAAAAATGCATAATGGCTATCCAAGGATGGCTTAATATGGTTCTTTTGGCGCAAGGCAACACTTTCAAAAAAACTTTACATGTAATATTTTTCACAAAGCCATTTTCACAATTATTTGTACATTTGCAATTATTAATAACTTCTAGTGAAGGTTCTAAATCCACCAATCACTAGTATACGTGCTCTATCCGCCACATCTCAAAAAGATCGTGGTTCAATCCATCCACATGGCTCGCTTGCCATGGTTCACAAAACAGTTCAATCCACCTACCTGGTCTCTTGCCGCTAGAAGTACACCCGAGAGTTCTAACCACTCCAGATCCCAAATCAGCAGCTTTTAAAACAAAGAAATAAAGTCTACCAATATGAAAGCATTCTTCGCTTTGCCCTTGACCGTAGGCACGCTTATTCGAATAATTTAACTCGCAGAGGTGTACAACTTTACCCACAAGACATGATATTCTCTCTGATGCCAAGCTATTAACACACTTCCCTAGGTGTGCTTACAGAGATATCATGACAATGCCTTTTACGATGTATATCGCTAACCCGACTTCAATTGTTGAGGTTTCACCGCCGTTAGGGTTCTATCCACCAAGACAAGCCCCTCTTGCGCCGTGTGAGAAAAACAGCCTTGCTCTATCCAAAGACTCACATTCCATCATCCGGTGAGTCTAAGTTAGGTTTCTACAAATTATTCACCAGTGTCGTACCATTATAGACATGTGGTTGTACTGCAATGCTTAGAACGGAGACAGACATAAGCATCGGTTCTTAATCGATTTGGGGCGTACTTGCACAAACCAGATCGCTGTTTCTATCCACACCCGCCAAACAAACCATTCCGCCAAGTCTAAAACATTTTTCATTTTATTTTGTAAAACCAACGGCAATACTTTTTGCCTATAATTTCAAAACACAAGTTTTCAAGAGTTAAAATAAATTCCCACCCATAGGTGCATAATGACCGATTATGTAGCCTAAGCATTTCTACTGCACTATTCTATCTCCACCAATAGTTTATTTCATAAAACTACAATCTTAGGGTTTGATTACAATCCTTATAATCAATTTTGTGATCTCCAATAATCTTTAAATTGCCATAATTTTACAATCATAATAATAATCCAATTCAATATAGTATTCAACAAGTAGTAAGTATATCATGGTACTATCATAACTCCAAAATCATATTAAACTACAATCATGTTTGTATATGAAATATTTCTCTTGAACTATAACTTGTATTATTGATTTATCCATCATTCATCCGTGATCAATCTTATCATCTCGCTAAGAATATTTCACCAAATCCTCTACTAAACCACCGAGAATATCGCACAATATCATCTCTAGTCATCTAGAATACAATCCAATCGATAATACATAATATCATATATTTAACCCTTCACATTATCACCTCTAAATCATCTAATTTAATCCACCAAGAATACGTAATATTATCATTTACTAAACCACCAAATATTCTGATTATTCACAATTCTCCATAAATGATTATCACATATTTATATTTCCATAATCATCTATTTCTTACACAAATTGCTAATAATAATTCCCAACAAACACTAATAATCCAACTAACTCTGATTCTCATTTGATACTATTTTATCAACCCAAGGAATCCAATTCAACATATTATCTACTTGCATTGCAATGATCTATTTAATCCATCACGAATACTTCACAATACCATGCATCTTCCAATTTTCCCCCAATCCATACTAACTTTATTTTGAACTACTATTACTATCCAACTCCTCACTATTTCAATGATCACCATTCATAGATCCATTTCATATTAACAACCCCTACATCATCACTAATATTCATCTAACTCCAATTTACATTCCATACTATTTGTTCCATTCAAAATGTCTTCTAAATAGTCATTCCCCTAATCAAAGAATATTTTCCCAAAAGTATTTTTTTATGGTGGATTACTGTACTAGGGCGACAAAGGATCATGGATAACAATATCAAGGAGGTATAAACAATAGGTATAACTAACAGCCTAACGTTAACATCATCCTTTTATATAAATAGCAATGCAATTTGTAAAACATGGTAAAACATTTATAAATTGTAGGATCAACATGCGTCAAGGAGACTTGCCTTCGATCGCATGAGTCTCGAAATTCTACGAGGTTCAATGACGGTGTCGACTTCTCGCGAATCCTTCTGGCACACGCAAAACAAAGACAACCTAAAATAAATAAAATAAAATAAATAAAATCCAAAAATTACAAAATTAGTATTGGCAGGTAGATCTTGAATTTAGGAATTGGAACGGAGTGAATTGGAGTTCTGATGCAAAAGATATGAGAGTTCAAGTTTAAAAATGAGGGGAAAAGGAAAATCGAATATTCCCGAATCTTCTTTTCCTAGAATTACTGAATTTTGTGGTGTGTATGGCAAGTGGGCCATCTTTTGTCATTGGGATGGAGCTTCTTCTTCATTGGTTCAAAGAAACAGAGGAAGGAATGGAGGTCACTGCCACGGCGATGGAGGGCATGGCGGCGGCCATGAGTGGGGGAAAAGGGAAGAGGGAGGGGCGGCGGTGCACATGACGGACGGGGCTCGGCCTCGAGATGAGCCGCAGGGGCGGCGTGGCAAGTCGAGGTGGTGGCTCGGTGGATCACAAGAATGCAACGGCTGGCCGGACGGGCGCTGAAGCGGACGCGAGGGGCCGGGCGGATGCGCACGACCATAGGGAAGGTGGTTGGCTGTTCGGCACGGCGCGGGCAAGTCGGAACGGTGACGGCGCGACGGCAAGAGGCGACGGCCGATGCAGACGCAAACGACGCCGGCGATGGAGCGGCTCCCGAGGCCAGACGAGAGATGCACGGGGTGCGCGCCGCAAGACAAAGAGCAGCGGCCAATGGCCGATCGGGAGTGGCTTAATCGGTACAAGATCGCAAGCACGGGAAATCGCTGGCACAGCGCTGGACCGGACGCGCCGATGGCGCCGAGGATTGGGAGGAGGCGGTCGGGCTGGGGAAGGTACGCACGGCCGGGAAGCTACGATAAATGACGAGCTCAAGGGGAAGGGGTGCGCCGAACGGAGTCCCTACAATGGACGGACGGCCGACATTGATTTGGGGAAAAGCGCCAAACAACAGATTTTTATGCGAATCGAGAGGAGCACCGCGTAGAATGCGATGAGTCAAGTCTAAGGGTGTTACCGGATTTCATAGGATCGCTGATTGGAAGAAATCGACAACGAATGTTGCTCCAAACGCCGACTTCAAATGCAAAATTCGTCGTGACCCTGGAACGAAATGCGAAATTTGTTGAGGGCTTTTGTTCGTGGCGCCGACGCGAACACAACGGCGCGATCGGAATTGGCGTAAAGCCTCACCTGAACAAAAGTTGCCACGACGACAAGCCGACGGAGGACAACCGGTGACGCTTTCTTATGCTTTCCTACCGAATGGAGAGGAGGAGCAGTAGGAGGGTGAGAGCACTGGAAAGAGGGCTCCGAGACGAAGAGTTGAGAGGTGGAAGCTCGTCGCTTCGTGGAGAAACGGCCGAGATATGGAGGAAAGAGTGATTTTCGGATTTTGGTGGATTGAGACATTTCCGGCGGAATTTGGAATGAATGGAGGTGGGGAACGAGTTCTCCTCGTCGATACCTTTCCAACGGATCCGGCCGTTCGCGATTTGGGGCTTTAATGAGGGAGTTATGAGCACAAACCGGAGGCACCAATGATGGAAGGAAACCGCCTCCTCCGACAAAGAAAATCGTGGGGAAGAAGAAGGTGAACAGTGTCACGACGCTACAGTACCCGCCACGTGTCAGCGCCTGGTTGGCCGGAATAAGTGAAGAGTTACGCATGAGAGATAAAATAGCAAAAATGGTCTAAAAATCCCGGAAAAATTCCTAAAAATATTAGGGAGTATTTGGATCCCAATAAAATTGGTTGCATGAAATTTAGATGAAATTTGGAATTTAGAAAATTCCGGGACGATAAAAAGGACTTTTGACGAAAGGCCGCGAGCGATAAAATACCAGAGGGTTTCCAAAAATCTTGGGAAAATTCTCAAAATGTTTTTGGAATATTTGGAACCTAATGCAATAGGTTTCAGGATTTTTGGAGTATTTTCGAACTCGGGTGGAATTTCGGGTACAGATCGCACCAAAATTCAATTTTTCGAACGATGAAAGATGGGACTCCAATTTCGGAAGGATAAGGATGCCAAGTTAATTTAAACACCAACGAAAAGACAAATTTTGAATTTAATTTAATTTAAATTAGATTTTTGCAAATGACCGAAATTGGAGATGTTACAATATATATATATATATATATAATAGCCTGTGGTATTTTAAGTGTAACCTAAGCCATGTTTCTAGGTTACTCCACATCAAAATTTTAGTTAACCCTATGGTATTCCACTAAGTTCATACACCACGGACCTGAAGCCCGCTTCAGCATTAATCAGAATAACACCCCCGGCATCTAATATGCCCTGGATGTCACCAAACATAGACTAAACAACATCTAATAACCACATCTAAAGGTAAATTACAGCAAAGGAGTACATGCAAAAACCGAAAATTTCGGCAGCATCTCCTTTGTTTTTCCATGGTACGGAGCATCAACAATAAAATCACAAGTTATATCATAATGGGAAGCATCTAAAGCAGCAATAACAAAGTATATAGCAACTATTTAAGTCTAGCATAATGAATTTAACCACTCCATGATCTAAAACGAAGTAAATAATATGACCAAGCACACAAATAAGTCATACTCCAAGCTCTCAACGCATTAACTTATAATTACAACTACGAATGGCAAAATTGCATATATCTTAATGAGTGAAACTTTGTGAAGATGTGCCACTAAGCCCTTTTCCCACATGTCGGTTTCATGGTACCTAAAAACAACATAAAACACAAGCGTGAGTTCATCACTCGGCAAGTATATTGCACTGGGTCATACAGAGCAATTCAAATATTATCATCACTACATAACAAACTCAACATCTTGATCAAGTCATACTTCATATGCAACATCATATTCATGTCTCAACCTCATCGAGATCATTTCATCATCATCATCATGAATGCAATGCAATGCAATGCAATGCACGTGTCTCCTCGACGCAAATACCGGTAGTGCCGAGTGCACACCCGCTTGTGGCCCACTCCACGCCCCCTTCCATCCTCGTAGATGGACAAGGTTTACCTCGCTCCACTTACCGCGGGTGGAATCACGAGGAAGGTCTTACATCCATGGCGCTTCGGATTAGTCATAACTTTCTCACCGACCTTACCGGAATAGTTATGACGTTCTCACCGCCCGGGCCAAGTTTCATGCCATGTATGCAACATATGCCATAATCATAAATAACTTGTACATTAACACATGGCATCGCAACATAATAAACCATATTCATCATATTAATGGCAAACATTATAGCATGGCATGTGAACATATAATATATTCAATTTCAACTCAACAAAACTAGCAATCTACAACCCGCTACCCATTCCAATACACTTGCGTCAACCACGGGCGACGGATTGGCGAGAAGTAGAGGGCACTCCCGGGGTCATACCACCTGCACATAGGCACCACACACTCAAAATCATGTCCACGAAACAATACGCAAACACTCTTCTACCCCGACTTCGCAAACTACTCGCAAAACCCAAAAACAGAGGTTCTGTCCCGTCGGGACGGCAGACTTCCAACGAGCATAACTCGCGCTCTAAGACTCCAAATTGATTAAACGAGTACATCCTCGCGTACCTTAGAAAATTTTCTAACTTTTTCTAAGTATACGGAAAAACTGATTCGGCCCCTAAAGTGGTTTAATCTACATAATACCGTGTTCTGTCTCCAATCTCGCCACGCTTTTAACATCGCTCGTAAAATGAGCATAATCTTTCAAACGGGTTAGGCGGAATTGGACGTTCTTTATATCCACTGAAAGGTATTGAAATTACCTACAACATCCTCAATAGGAGGCCGACCAAATTCCGAATCTAAATTGGCGAAATCGCAAACCCTAGGTCGACTGCTCAATCTGCCCGAAACAGAGAACATGGCAAACTCTAGATTTCATCTAATCTACCCAATTACAGCACCACCAATTGATCTAAAAACATGATATCAACCCTTAGAACAGTACTCTAGACCAACCCCAAGGATGCTCGTGGCTATACTCTTCGCCTCGACGAAGGAAGAACCAACGGATCTCCTCCCGGTTCGCGCGATCTCCTTCCTCGCTTCTAAATCCACCTCGATCTCTCGTCATGAGCGCCTCCAATGGACGGATCTGCGGGGTGGTGAGGTGGAGGACCCCCCTAGGGCAGCAAGGGTGGTGGAGAGGAGAGTAGAAGGGTGGTGGTGCAAAGGGGAGGAGGTAGGAGGAGGGTGGCACAGTATGGAGGTGGCGGCTAGCCTGGGACGGTGAGGAAGGGGGCCGGCTAGGCAGGATTGGGGCGCACAAAGGGCAGGGGAGGCGCCCAACCAGGTCTCCCACTCCCACTTGTGCCCAAACATCTTCCCACCAAAACCCACGACTCTTTCCCTTAGGCCCAAACTTCCCTAAAGGTCAAACTCCTAATCGCCCTGAACGCGATTAAACGGCATAACGTAAAGTTTTAACCTCCATTTTCACATTTTATAATGTCACATTCTCCAATTTCACCTTTTACTTGTCCCGACATTCAGAGTGTCACATTCGCTTCTAAACAGGATTCGACTCGAATCCAAGAACGCCAAAATCAACAACAAAGTCCCTAAGGACAAAATACTTCTCAAAGACACAAAACATTCGCACAAAGACTCAAACCGAAAAACAACAAGTGAGTTCTCAAACCAACACTTGGCGAAAAATGTTGATTTAGCTAAACAGAGTGTAACCTCTCACGGTTCCACCGCTACTTCAATTCCCAAACAGACCGCTTTTCAACCACAAAGGGCTCCATCAACCCAAAACGCCTAATCCTCACGACAAACACTTCACACTACTATCATAACCAACCCGACTACCACAAATCATTAAACTCAACATGACACAATCAAAGCGGTCGACTGCTTAACGACTTCTCTACATTACCGAGAATTACCATCGAGAGGAAAACTCATTAAGGCACATTTGCCCTTCCGATACACGATCATGCTAACATTTCATTCCATCCTCTCCCAGAAAGTCTCAAACCCAGAGACAACTAGTTAAGACAATTGCTCACGGCAGATAATTATCACCGAACTACCGTCAACTTCACTTCCACCCATCGATACTCTTAATAAAGGTTAAACCCATACATCCTCAACCTCCATCACAAACCACCTTATACCACTAAGGTTCGACACTCCAGCCCCAAGCTAGGATCGTAAAACCTTATCAAACCACAATTGGCTCATTTCTTAAGAGGATTTCGCCTCACACAATAACACTTAGTAATCAAGCCCAAGTGTACACATATTTCGTGATACTCAACCATAAACCAAGAACATTCATATACTCACTCCCATCTATAGAGCAAAAGAAGTACAATTCTTTTGAACCCAAGTGGACCACATACTATTAACTCAAATCCAAAGCGTTAACAACCACTTTGGACAGAATTCGGCAACATCCAAGGAGCATTCATCATTTTTTTTCCAAGCCAAATCGCAAAGGAAGCACAAATCCCCTACACCACAACCAAAATACCAGAAATTCTTCATTCTTTCTTTTCATACTAGAAAGAAATGGACATCTCGATTCATCACATGAATGCAAACTTTTCAAGAGCACTCCGGATTAGTCATATATCCATATATGACTTTCTCAACGACTGCTCAACGACTTTATGATTAATTATGCATAAAACAATGTCTCGCTTTCCTTTTCACCATTCATTCATCATGTAACAACAGTTCGAATAGTCATTCACCAAATGACTTCTTCCTGTGATCACATAATTGAAACACAATTAACATCGAAGGTTGTGGTAACTCATATAGACTATGACGGCAAAGCATAGTCAACAAGAAAACACCACGCCGCATCCCATCCCACATCATTTGAAAACTAAACTTGCAAAATATTACATTTCAACCAAATTCAACATTTTTGAAGAGAACATCAAAATTTCAAGTCAAGCATCCGCTCCCACAACTGGCCACAAATTTTCTCAAGGAGAGGGAAATTCATTTCCAAAAGGGAACACCTCACTAACAAAATCACTTCATAAAACATTTATAAAACCCACCTTTTGAATCACTGCAAACATCACACACATTATGCAAATAAATCCAACTCTAGTCAAAAAGAGTTACAAATTAAATCTCAAGAGTTTCCAATACAACCCACTATGTCCATCTCGCTTCCTTTAAAATACTCGATTCCAAAGATAATTCAGTAACGCCGAAGAAGCCGCGATCCACTCAACAATTTTTGGGTGTAAAAAAATCCAATACCAAACACTTTTCTTTGGTTTCCATCAACTAAAACCAAGAAAAACCAACCAAGACCGACCACAGATCGATAAAGAACATCGAAGGAATCCACCACCAATCTCTTTCTATTCGACTCAAAGTGAACTACCCGATCTACTTATAGAAAGGGTAAGCACTCTTCTCCTACAGTGGGTTAAAAATTCTTCGGTGATGGCGTTAACCGCCACACCACAAACCACACCCTTACTATGAACAAAAAAAATGGTGACCGAAACCCTTCGGCACCACAACCCCACTTGATCAAACATATAGCATCCCAATCAATACTTTCATAAATATAACATCATACTTCATCAAAGTGCATCATTTAACATCAGAGCATAAATACAACATTTAAGCGTAAAGCAACGATACCCATACCCTTTCCTACTGTGCATCCATGTGTGTCAAATTTTAAATTAGTTATTCCACTTACACAAGTTTTAATGTTGCTATCCTATGACAAAATTTTAAGTGTAACCTAAGCCATGTTTCTAGGTTACTCCACATCAAAATTTTAGTTAACCCTATGGTATTCCACTTAAGTTCATACACCACGGACTAAGCCCGCTTCGTTACTAATCAGAACACCCTGGCATCTAATATGCCCCGGATGTCATCAAACATAGACTAAACAACATCTAATAACCACATCTAAAGGTAAATTACAGCAAATGAGTACATGCAAAACCAAAATTTCGGCAAAGATCTCCTTTGTTTTTCCATGGTACGGAGCATCAACAATAAAATCACAAGTTATATCATAATGGGAAGCATCTAAAGCAGCAATAACAAAGTATATAGCAACTATTTAAGTCTAGCATAATGATTTTAACCACTCCATGATCTAAAACGAAGTAAATAATATGACCAAGCACACAAATAAGTCATACTCCAAGCTCTCAACGCATTAACTTATAATTACAACTAAGAATGGCAAAATTGCATATATCTTAACGAGTGAAACTTTGTGAAGATGTGCCACTAAGCCCTTTTCCCGCATGTCGGTTTCATGGTACCTAAAAACAACATAAAACACAAGCGTGAGTTCATCACTTCCTGGCAAGTATATTGCAATGGGTCATACAGAGCAATTCAAATATTATCATCACTACATAACAAACTCAACATCTTGATCAAGTTATACTTCATATGCAACATCATATTCATGTATCAACCTCATCGAGATCATTTCATCATCATCATCATGAATGCAATGCAATGCAATGCACATGTCTCCTCGACGCAAATATCGTATTGCCGAGTGCACACCCGTTTGCGGCACTCCACGCCTCCCTTCCATCCCGTAGATGGAGGGTGCCTACTCCTCGCTTTCCACTCACCGCTGGGTGGAATCACGAGGTAGGTCTTACATCCATGGCGCTCCGGATTAGTCATAACTTTCACCGACCTTACCGGAATAGTTATGACGTTTCACCGCCTGCCAAGTTTCATGTCATGTATGCAACATATGCCATACTCATAGATAACTTGTACATTAACACATGGCATCACAACATAATAAACCATATTCATCATATAAATGGCAAACATTATAGCATGGCATGTGAACATATCATATATTCAATTTCAACTCAACAAAACTAGCAATCTACAACCAACTACCCATTCTAATACACTTGCCTCAACCACGGGCGACGGATTGGTGAGAAGTAGAGGGCACTCCTGGGGTCATACCACCTGCACATAGGCACCACACACTCAAAATCATGCCCACAAAACAATACGCAAACACTCTTCTACCCCGACTTCGCAAACTACTCGCAAAACCCAAAAACAAAGGTTCTGTCTCCGCCGACAGCAGACTTCCAACGAGCATAACTCGGGTTCTAAAACTCCAAATTGATTAAACGAGTAGATACTGCATAGCTTAGGAAATTTTCTAACTTTTTCTAAGTATACGGAAAAATGATTCGCCTCTAAAGTGGTTTAATCTACAGTATCACCGTGATCTGTTCTAATCTCACACGCTTTTAACACGCTCGTAAAACGAGCATAACTTTCAAACGGCTAGGCAGAATTGGACGTTCTTTATGTCCACTGAAAGGTATTGAAATTACCTACAACTTCCTCAACATGCGCCGACCAAATTCCGAATCTAAATTGGCGAAATCTCAAACCCAAGGTCGACTCTCAATCTGCCCAAAACAGAGAATGTGGCAAACTCTAGATTTCATCTAATCTACCCAATTATAGCACCACCAATTGATCTAAAAACATGATATCAACCCTTAGAACAGTACCTAGACTAACCCCAAGGATTCCTGCGGCCATACCTTCGCCTCGACTAACGAAGAACCAACGGATCTCCTCCTGTTCAAGCGCGATCTCCTTCCTCGCTTCCAAATCCACCTGGATCTCCTCGCCGCGAGCGCCTCCAATGGACGGATCTACGGGGTGGTGAGGTGGGAGAACCCCTAGGCAGCAAGGGTGGTGGAGAGGAGAGGAGAGGGGTGGCGGTGCAATGGGGAGGAGGTAGGAGGAGGGTGGCGACAAGGGGAGGTGGCAGCTAGTTTGGGGGATGATGAGGAAGTGGGGGGCGGCTAGGGCAGGAGTGGGGGCGCACAAAGGGCAGGGGGAGGCGCCCACCCAGGTCTCCCACTCCCACTGCGACCCAATCACCTTCCCACCAAAGCCCACTTAACCCTTTCCCCTTAGGCCCAAACTTCCCCGGAAAGGCACAAACTCCAGGAATCGGCCCGAAAACGGAATTAAACGGCATAACGTAAAGTTTTAACCTCCATTTTCACATTTTATAATGTCACATTCTCCAATTTCACCTTTTACGGTGTCCCGACATTCCGTAGTGTCACAATAGGACATCAAGGATAACCAATGACTTGAAAGGAAAGGGAACCAGGTAGGTTCATCAATTATATTTGCAAGATTTGCTAGATTGAGAAGATCCAAAAAGGTTTAGTTGCAATGATTACAGATCACACTTATCCTTAGAAAATGATGGCATCAATGACAAGTTAGCATATATGTAGGCAGATTGAGAGATAATGCCTGATTTCACAGATAATGAGAATAAGTATCTGGGTTACCATGTGATAGTTAGTCCACATGGTTGGCATCCAGGATGATACCATGTAGATCTTAGATAGACGATAAACCTTGATATCTTGATTTTGGAAAGTTAGAAGAAACAAGAGTTAGTTAGATTTGGGGTCAATAATTTGATGATAGATCGATGTTTTGGCATCTGATGATACATAAGCATAAGGATCCATTTGATGGTTCATAATAGATCAAGTGATAAAATGATAGATAGGAGGCTCACACTTGCTTAGCTTGGAGGAGATAGACCAAGACTAAAGATCATATTTCAGTTGATATGGAAGCAATGAGGGGCAATATCCATGATGTAAGGATGATATTAGCCTTCTAATACGACACACGTGATGCTTAGGGCATGTCAATGAGATTCATATGCTTTAAGTGGAGTAGACATAAATGGAAACAAAGTATATATATATGTTAAGACCCGATTGTGTAAATCTGGACTCTCTGTGTATTTCACACTAGTCCAGGATCACGCTAATGCACACGCCTCAACATAGATGAAATATCACAATGATACACAACGGAATGATAAATAAAAACTTCATCTATTAATATAACTCCGCTTGGTTAACCTTATGGTCAACTTACAATATTATGCCTCGCATGTAAGACTCAAAAATAAAGAAAACTACAGTAGAAAATAAATAAAACTCATAGTAACCCATAAAAATGCCACAGACAACTGGCTGGGCTCGCACCATAACTGTTCGGCTCCTCCTGGTACTCCTCTACAAGAAAAGGTGTAGACTCCTCTTCAACTGGTGTTTGAATTGTTGCAAGGGGGTGAGTACATAAAGCACTCAACAAGTCATGCATAGAATACAAGTCTATGATCTACATGCATGGCTTATTCCAAATGAACGATTGAAGTGGTTGTTTTGCACAACAATTACAGTAAATAGATTGAAAAAGCAGTAAAATAAGTAATAACAATATTAAATTTCACAGTTATTTCATAAGTAAACCATTCCTCATCCTTAAACCTATTCACATTCCAAAGACAACTTGCGTCCAATTCCAAATTCATTATATCAAAATCTAACGCTTGATTATAATTCTTGAGCATTGTCCAATACTGTGGAGGATATACACTTTACCTACAAGATACAATCAATTCACCACAAAGGCGAATGACCATAACAAAGCCTTTACAATGCTTCATCTAGCCACAAGATTATCTCACGAGGTTTCAACACTAATGGGACTGGTTACCATACTCGTGGTCCCCTCTTGTGCCATGTGAGTCCGCCCATACACTCTAACCCACACCGATGGTTGGAAAACAGCTTTGTGATGACTTATAGTCATCATTGATAGTTTGATACAAATGGTTCACAAAACCATCTATGATGTGGTTTGTGAACCATCTCGTGATGTTGATGTGTGTGGTAGTGAAGGTTGAGTACTTTCGCATTCAAGCAAGACTTGTAATGTATTGCAAAGTTATAAGTATATGTAGGCTATGTCAAGGAAAGCTAACAGGTTTATTTGCATAAAGTGAATTTGAACATAAAAATCAAATAATAGATTATAAATGGAATTTATAGGAGCGGTTTTGACTAATATGTAAATAACAATTAAGAATAGCATTACAAATATTAACTGATAGTCCTCCATGATTGTGAGTAATAATTCGTCCATTGCCAACCCTTAGTAGTAAATCTAAAACAAAACTTTTCTGAGGAATATTTCTAATTCATCCCTTTTTATGAAAACATCAAAATCATCTAACTAGTGTCACCGCTTCCAAGTCTCCTATGATCGTGGGTACAAATTTTCGAAAAGTTTTACATTTTAGAGGTGCGCTTCTAAGCAAGAACTGATTGTGGTGATTACATTATCACTATCGCATGAAAACCAACCATTATAGAGCCTCCTTATCGCTGTCTAAAGACTTTGTATCGCCATCAAAACCAACTATGATGACAAAAAAGAACTGATTGTGATGTATGTTCTTGTAGTAGTGCCACAAGACATGACCATCATCCTTTTACCGCTATTTTCATGCTTCCTTTGGCATGCGGCTAGGAGGTCTTGACTGAACCTTTACATTGCCTTGGCCAAACTTCGCACCAACCCGGTGCCGACAAACCCTTGCTATGGTAGTGGAAATAAATATTTACACACATAGTAACTGTGATAGTTCACTCCTGTCCTTCACACAATAACCATGGTAGTTCACTCCTACCATAAACATTCCCCCCATGGCAATATCTACACTATTGTATTAACAAGTGTTATTTCCAACACCTCGGTGCGAACACTCCTTCGAGCAATCCTTCTCAAAAAGCTTGTACTACTTCGATCTTCTAATGTGCAAAGTTAGACTAGATAACTTAATTGGTTTAAGATCATCAGATACTAGCACTTGTGGTTGCATTGATTATCTTGGATTATACAACACTACGTTCGGTCCTTAATCTGACCCGAGCAAGAACACTCCCCCTACACTATGTGCAAGTCCATCCATCGCACATCCAGCTATTGCCATATCTCACCCACATCAAATCATAGTTTTGTTTTTATTTTTATAACAAAATATCTGCAATTCTCAACGCCAAACAGGCTTAATATTTTCTCAGCACAATGGGATTGGTGCAAAAAGATCCCATCCTCATTCTTGATCAATTTAATATTCAGAATAACATTTGCCTCTCCCAAGTCTTTCATATCAAAGCATCGAGATAAGAAAGCTTTGACCTCGTCAATTACAGCAGTGTTTGTCCCAAATATAAGTATGTCATCAACGTACAAACACAAAATCACACCTTGACCCCCACCATAACGATAATATACACACTTATCTATCTCATTAACAGCAAAACCAGCAGATGTCAAAGTTTTATCAAACTTTTCGTGCCATTGCTTAGGTGCTTGCTTTAGGCCCTACAAGGATTTTAATAATTTGCACACTTTATTTTCCTGCCCAGTAATCACATAACCATCCTGATTGCTCCATATAGATTTCTTCCTCCAACTCTCTATTGCTCCATAAAGCTATCTTTACATCCATTTGATGAACGGTAGACCATAGGAAGCAGCTAATGCAATGAGCACTCTAATGGTGGTTAATCCGCAACAAGAGAATAAGTATCAAAATAATCCTCTCCTTCTTTCTGGATATAACCCTTGGCCACAAGTCTTGCCTTGTACTTATCAACAGTACCATCATGCCTCATTTTCTTTTTGAAAACCCACTTGCATCCAATAGATTTGCACCCACTAGGGCGATCAGTGATCTCCCAAGTTCCATTAGCCATGATGGAATCCATCTTGCTACGGACCGCCTCTTTCCAATACTCAGCATCAGGTAGTGCATAAGCCTGTGAAAGAGTTTTTGGCACATCATCCACGAGGTATACAATAAAGTCATCGCCAAAGGTTTTCTCAACCCTTTGTCTCTTGCTCCTACGAGGAGCTTCTGCGACTAAATTGTTATCCTCCTCAGTAATATCTTCTACTGGTAGTGTATCACTCATTGGTTCAGAAATAGTGGTAGATTTAGTATTATTATTATTATTATTATTATTATTATTTTCAGTTCATGAAGTACTACTTGCTGATCTCATAGGATAAATATCCTCAAAGAATAAAGCATCTCTGGACTCCATTATTATGCTAGCAATAATTTCAGGAGTTTCTGATTTTACTAGTAAAAATCTATAGGCTGTACTGTTATGTGCATATCCCAGAAAAATGCAATCAACTGTTTTAGGTTCAAGCTTTCTCTTTTTCTGCAATGGTATATTTACTTTTGCCAAACATCCCCATGTTCGCAGAAAATTGACATTGGGCTTTCTCCCCTTCCATCCTCATACAGAGTAATCTCACACTTTTTAGTGAATACTCTGTTTAAGATAAAAGTTGCTGTTAATATAGCTTCTCCCCACCACATTTTAGGCATACTGGCACTCTCTAACATGGCATTCACCAAGTTTGTGAGTTTTCAGTTTTTCCTCTCAGCTACCCCATTTGATTGGGGAGAATATGGTGGTGTTACTTCATGGAGTATACCATGCTCATAATGTAATTGGGAGAATTCTTGAGAGATATACTCTCCTCCATGGTCATACCTTAGTCTTTTAATTTTCTTTTCTAGTTGGTTCTCAACCTTAGCCTCATAGATTTTGAAGTAGTTTAAAGCTTCATCTTTTGTTTTTAGTAAATACACATAACAATAATGTGTTGCATCATCTATAAAAGTTAGAAAGTGCCTCCTTTTGTCAACAATCCATTCATCTCACAAAGGTCATAATGGACAAGATCTAACGGTGCCAAGTTCTTTTCTTCCTCTAATCCTTTAAAGGGTTTTCTAGGCTGTTTTGCTTACACACAAGATTGGCACTTTGATCCTTTGACAATATTACATTTTGGAATTAATTCTAATCTGTACATTCGAGCAATGCTATCAAAACCAATATGACAGAATCGAGAATGCCAAATATTGGCATCACATTTATTCAAACCAGTTGAAATATTCATATTATAGCAAGACTCTAGAGTACTTAGGCTGAACAAGACTCCGCTCTCATAGCCTTTCCCAACAAAGTTCCTAAACTTAGATATTACAACTTTATTCGACTCAAATACTAGCTTATAACTATCCTCAAGATAGGAGAGAACCACTAACGAGGTTCTTTTTTATTGTTGGCGATGTCGCACGTTCTTCAAGTGGACAATCTTCCCTGAAGTAAGCCTCAGATCCACCATGCCAACACCAAGAACAGAAGCATGCGACCCATTCCCTATTAGGACGGAGGAAGCCCCAGCTGCCTGGTAAGAAGAAAACAAGGAAACATCACAACACACGTGAACATTAGCACCAATATCAACCCACCAATCAATGGTTTGACATGCTGAAAAAACAACAGGAGAATTACTATACCCTCCAAAAGTCGAGGCCTCACCTATGGTCACGTTGGCATTTTTCTTGCCTTGTTCATTTGTCCTGTTTTTGCAATAGCGGCAGTCTTTTACCATATGACCGTCCTTTCCGCACATGAAACAGGTGATGTTCTTCATGTCCTTTTTCTCAATGTTCTTTTTAAAGCTAGTTGTCTAGTTTGGTTTAGGAACTTTGAAGTGCTTGCCATATGATTTCTTCTCGACGATATTGGCATTATTCTGATTAGTTATTCTTGGTGTATCTTTTGCTCTTACCTTTTCTTCCACATCAAGGGCTACAATGAGATCCTCAATAGAAATCTCTTCCCTCTTGTGCTTTAAGCTAGTGGCAAAATCCCACCAAGATGAGGGGAGTTTGGCAACAATGCCCGTTGCCACAAACTTAGGAGGCAATTCACAACCCAAGTGCGCAATCTCGCCAACAAGTAGCTGGAGGTCGTGTGCTTGTGCAACAATCGACTTAGCTCCATCCATGCTAAAATCGAAGAATTGCTCGCACACATACAATTAGCGACCGGCTTCAGCCTCTACATACTTCTGGTCAAGTACATCCCACAACTCAGTGGCAAATGTGTAATTCATATACACATCATAGAGCTGATCTGCCAAAATGGTCAGAAGGCAGCCTAGTGCAGTTTTGTTCGCACTCTCAAACTGCATGTACTGCTCAACCGTAAATGGATACTGTGGGTGGATCACCCACCACAGCCCCAATGACATGAGCCAAAACTTAGCTCTTGTTTGCCATCTATAGAAATTTGCACCAGAAAACCTCTCAAGCTTCATAGCGTCTGAATCATTAGCCATTGCTGAATCAAAAAAATATCGCAAATAAGGTTTTTGGATTGTTGGAAATGTGTGCAATATTTTTATTCTAGATTTTATATTGAGGCAAATATTACAGATAATAGTGATGCATACAGTAAATCTAACAGCAGGCTACACATTGTACATCCAAACATGTATAATTCAAGAAACAGAGTATGATTAAGTCAAACGATTAGTAACGACTTACAGTTGGGCTTGATGAAGAACAAAATGATGCGTAGAAGAGGTCGTAGGAGAAGTCAAAGTCGAGGAAGCAGGGCAAGAGTGGTCGCGCAGATGCGCTGTCCAGAAACCTTATTGCCACCCCGCGTGTGAACTCAAGGGCAACGGCTCGGAGATACCGCTCACCCTCCTTCACGGTGCACAGCGAGTAGGAAGGCCGGCACGATCCAGCCACTCAACACCTCAGTACAGCTATCGTAGGAGCAAGAAGAAAGAATGGAATCGAAAAATTCAGTCATTTTGGCCTGGACTTCTCCATGTCTTATATAGCCTCTAACCAGTAACTATCTCCATTACTCACTAGTAACTAACAGCATTAAGCACTGGTAACTGACTGAATTTAAATAGACTTAATGCACTGGTAACTACTAATTCAAACAAATATAATGGTCATTATGCAGTCTCTTGACCAGTACAGAAAGCTAAACAATTACATAATTCAGCAAAATAAAAGGTGAATTCATCGTGCCAGGAGACACACTACGACGCGGCGCGGTCACTCATCGCAAGTCACAAGTCTCGTCGATTTTCACGTGAAAATACGCGAATGCACTCGCGCGTGCGTACATACGTTACAACATCGAGATAAGAAAGTTTTGACCTCGTCAATTACAGCAGTGTTATTCTGAATATTAAATTGATCAAGAATGAGGATGGGATCGTTTTGCACCAATCCCATTATGCTGAGAAAATATTAAGCCTGTTCGGCTTTGAGAATTGCAGAATTTCCCCAACACCATATGATCTGAGTGTTAAGCTCCGGAAATATCATGGGTTAGGGAAAGATCAATTGAGATATTCACAAATTATTGGGTACCTTATGTATCTAGCTGGTGCCACAAGACCTGATATCTCATTTGTCGTGGAGCAAATTAAGCCAGTTTACATCTAAACCGGGAGATGATCATTGGGAGGCACTTGAAAGAGTGTTGCGCTACTTGAGAGGCACAACATCTTACGGAATTCACTACACTAGATATCCATCTATATTAGAAGGATATAGTGATTCAATTGGATATCTAATGCGGATGAGATCAAAGCTACAAGTGGTTATGTTTTTACCTTAGCTGGTACTACAGTTTCATGGAGGTCTTGCAAACAGACCATATTAACGAGGTCAACCATGGAAGCTGAACTTGTAGCACTTGATACAGCCACTATTGAGGCTAAATGGCTTAGAGAGCTACTGTTCGACTTGCCATTGGTTGAGAAACCAGTACAGCCGATCCTAATGTACTGTGATAACCAAACAGTGTTGACTAAGGTTATGAGTACTAAGGATAACATGAAGTCCTCCAAACATGTGAAGCGCAGGCTCAAATCTGTTAGAAAATTCAGAAACTCCGGAGTAATTGCTGTGAATTATATTTGTACTGAGAAAAATTTGGCAGATCCTTTTACAAAAGGATTTGCAAGGAAAACAATTTCCATTGCGTCTATGGACATAGGTATGAGGCCCATTTGAGTTACAACACAATGGTAACACATACCTTCTTGATCGAAGATCCCCATGAATAAGGTAATAGGAAAAACAAGTTGATGTTGTAACAAGAGAGTACATATTATTAAATTGTACCTGTGTCCTAATAGAGAAAATACTCTCAATTGTATGGAAGGTTGGCTTAAAGCCTTAATGTATTATAGTGTCAAAATGAGAGAAAAAGGTATTGGCCTACAGGATACCTATAATGAATACACCTACTTGAGCATAACTGTGAGGTCGCAGTTCACGAGGATGGGGCATTCTCTAGAAAGCTCATGAGCAGACATGGGAGCATGACCATATAACGCTCCGTATAGGCATGGTTCAATAGCATCCTTGTATCAGTTGTGATTGCAAGTGAAATCTGATCACAAAAAGCTATGAATTCAAGGCATAGTCGATTCATCAACTGTGAGAAGATGAATCTTGCTAATCTAGGTGTAAGTTCAACCCGTACAGGACTTATACTAAATGACTGGTATATAAACAACATTTCAGTACCGCAATGTTTGATATTGTTTTATTGTTCACTTTGGAATTGGTGGGGGATTATTGGAATTGGCCCATGCGTATGGCCCATTTCCTTTAATTGCAGAGATTGCATGGTTAGTACCATATTGCTTAGCCAAATGGAAGGAAGGCAATTTATAAGGTGAAGTCCTTGCCACTCCTTGAGTTATGAGAAGCATGACATATGGATGGTATGAGGACTTTTGAGAAACACACACGCTACAGCATGTACGCCAGACGCTACAAGACATCTCAGGTATTTTCGTGAAAATCCGCAAGTGACTTGTGACTTATGCGACGAGCGATCACACAAGGCCGTAGTGTGTATCCTAGCACTATGAGTTCATCTTTTATTTTGCTGAATCATGCAATTGTTTAGCTTTCTGTACTGGTCAGGAGGCTGCATAATGTCCATTATTTTTGTTTGAATTAGCAGTTACCAGTGCATTAAGTATGTTTAAATTTAGTCAGTTACAAGTGCTTAATGTTGTTAGTTACTAGTGAGTAATGGAGACAGTTACTGGTTGAGGCTATATAAGACCTGGAGATGTCTAGGCCAAATGACTGAATTTTCCGATTCCACTCTTTCTTCTTCCTCCTGCGAGAGCTATACTGAGGTGCTGAGCAGCTGGACCGCGCCAACCTTCCTACTCGGCGTGCACCGTGAAGGAGGGTGAGCGGTATCTCCGAGCCGTTGTCGCAGAGTTCACCTAAACGGGGAGGCAATAAGGTTTCTGGGCAATGCATTTGCGCGACCGCTCTTGCGCTGCTTCCTCGACTTCGAGTTCTCCCACGACCTCTTCTTTGGATCATTTTGTTCTTCATCAAACCCAACTGTAAGTCTTTTGTAACACCCCGGCATCTAGTATGCCCGAATGCTACCAAACATAGACTAAACAACATCTAAATACTATAAATAAAGATAAATTATAGCAAAGGAGTAAATGCTAAAAAACCAAAATTTCGGCACCATCTCCTTTGTTTTAACATGAATTGAAGGAACACAATAGCATAGCAATATAAGGCAATATGAGAGACATCTAAAATAGAAATAATTAAAGGTATGACGACCTTAAAAGTCTAATTCTAAACATTTAATGTCTCCATGAGCCAAACGAACAATAAGACTCTCATATCGCAAAGCTAAACAAAAAACAATAGACATCACACTTAATTTATTATCAAGACCCAATTGAGTGACTGTGGGAACAATTGAGTGACGCTACGTGTAGAAGTGTGACTAATTCCCTTCCCCGCATGCCGATCTCATGGTACCTAAAACAACAAGAAAGCACAAGCGTGAGTTCAACACTCAGCAAGCATATTGCAATGGTTCACAAAAACAATTACATGGTTACAACAACTCATATCATGTCTTTCATCTCATTCATGATCACATATCAATATCATCACCATTATGTATGCAATGCGATGCGATGCTCATGTCTCCTTGAAAACTCATACCGGTATGGTTGAGTACACACCCGCTTGTGTGCACTCCTCTCCCCTTCCATCCCGAAGATGGAGGGTGCCTACTCTCGCTGCTCACCGCTGTGAATGGAATAACGATGTAGGATATACTCATTGGCTTTCCGGAATAGTCATAACTTTCTCACCGACCTTCCCCGGACTAGTTATTACTTTCTGACCGCCCGGGCCATGTAACATGCCATGTATGCAAATATGCCAACATCATAAATAACTTGTACACTATCCCATGGCATCATAACATAATAAACATATTCATCATATCATTGGCAATCATTAAGGCATGGCATGTGAGCATATCATGTATTCAAATTCAATCTCAATCTATCTAGCAACTACAACCCGCTACCCATTCCAATACACTTGCCTCAACCACGGGAGACGGATTGGCGAGAAGTAGAAGGCACTCCCGGGGTCACAGCACCTGCACATAGGTACCACACACTCACAATCAAGTCCACAAAACAGTAAGCAAACCCTCTTCTACCCCGACATCGCAAACTACTCGCTAAACCCAAAAATAGAGGTTCTGTAGCGTCGGGACAGCAGCCTTCCAAAAGGCATAACTCGGGTTCTAAGACTCCGAATCAATTAAACGAGTACATCCTCGCGTAGCTTAGGAAATTTCCTAACTTTTTCTAAGTATAAGGAAAGACTGATTCGGACTCTAAAGTGGTTTAATCTACACAAAACCGTGATCTGTTCCAATCACGTCACAGATTTTAATACATTCAGTAAAACGATCATAACTTTTAAACGGCTGGGCGGAATTGGACGTTCTTTATACCCACGGAAAGATATTGAAATTACCTACAACTTATTCAACAGCCGTACGACCAAATTCCGACTCTAAATTGACGAAAACCCAAATCCTAGGTCGACTGCTCGTGCTGCCCGAAACAGAGAACGTGGCAAACTCAAGATTTCATCTAATCTACTCAATTCCAGCACCACCAATTGATCTAAAAACATGATAATGACCCTAAGAACAGTACCTAGACCAACCCCAAGGAGTCCCATGGCCATACCTTCGCCCGACGCACGAAAACCCAATAGATCTCCTCCCGGTTCGCGCGATCTCGTTCCTCGCTCCAATCCCGCCGGATCTCCTCGTCGCAGAGCGCTCCAACGGATTGATCTTCGAGGTGTTGAGGTGGGGATCTCCCCTAGGGGCAGCAAGGGAGGTGGAGAGGTGGTGGAGGGGTGGTGGAGCAATGCGGAGCAATGGGGGAGGTGGAGGCGCCACAAGGAGGAGGTGGGGAGGTGTGGGGGCGGCTAGGGCTTGTGGGGGCGCAAGGGCAGGGGTGGGGGCGCAGCAAGGGGCAGGGGGAGGCCCCCAACCAGCACTCCTACTCCCAATTGGACTCAAACTCCATCCCACCAAAGCCCACGACCCCTTCTCTTAGGCCCAAAACTCCCCGGAAAGGCCCAAACTCCCGGAAACGGCCCGAAAACGCTATTAACCTCCATACCTTATGGTTTCAACCTCTAATTCCATATTTCATAATGTGTTTGACCTCAACATTCACATTATATAAGGTTACGACACTCCGTGGTGTCACATTCTCCCCCCTTAAACAAGATTCGACCTCGAATCCGAAGAACGCCAAAATCAACAACAAAGTCCCCAAGGGACGGAAGACTTCTTTGCAGCACCAAAACATTCTCACAGGGACTAAAACCGAAACAAATGACAAGCGAGTTCTCAAAACCAACACTAGCGAGAAAATGTTGGTTTAGCTCAACAGAGTGCAACCTCTCACGGTTCCATCTTCACTTCAATTCCCAAACAGAAACTGCGTTTCAACCACAAAGGGCTCCATCAACCCAAAACGCCTGAAACCTCACGACAAACACTTCATTAAACTCAACATGGCACAATCAAAGCGAGTCACAATTCCTTTAACGACATCTCTACATTCTCGAAAATTTCTATCGAGGGGAATAACTCATTGAGGCACACTTGTCCTTCCGATACACGATCATGCTAACATTTCATTCCATCCTCTCCCAGGCAAGACTCAAACCCAAAACAACTAGTTAAGACAATTGCTCACGGCAGGACAATTATCACCGAACTACCGTCAACTTCACTTCCACCCATCGCTACTCTTAATAAAGGTTAAACCCATACGTCATCAACCTCCATCACAACCCACCCTTATACCACTAAGGTTCGACACCTAGCCCCAAGCTAGGATCAGAAACCTTACCAAACCACAATTGGTTCCTTTCTTAAGAGGGTCCCGCCCTCACACAAAAACACTTAGTTAACAAGCCCAAGTGTACACATATTTCGCATATTCAACCATAAACCAAGATCATTTATATCCTCACTCCCATCTATAGAGCAAGAGAAGTACAATTCTTTTGAACCCAAGTGACCACACACAACAACTCAAACCCAAAGCATTAACAACCAATTTGGAATGAATTCTAAGAACATCCAAGCCAAATCACAAAGGAAGCATAAATCCCCTACACCACCACCAAAATACCAGAAATTCTTCATTCTTTTTTTTTCATACTAGAAAGAAATGGACATCTCGATTCATGACATGCATGCACACCTTTCAAGAGCACTCCGGATTAGTCATATATCCATATATGACTTTCTCACCGACCTGGCTCATCAACTCCTTTATGATTAATTTTGCATAAACAATGTCTCATTTTCCTTTTTCACCATTCATTCATCATGTAACAATGGTACCGAATAGTCATTCACCAAATGACTTCTTCCTCGGTATCAAATAATGGAAACACAATTAACATCGAAGGTTGCGGAAATTCATATGGACTATGACAAAGAAGATAGTTGACAAAGAAACACCACGCCGCATCACATCCCACATCAATTGAAAACTGAACTTGCAAAACATTATGCTTTCATCCAAATCCAACATTTTGGAAGAGAGCATAAAAATTTCAAGTCAAGCATCTGCTCCCACAACCGTCACAAATTTTCTCAAGGAGAGGGAAACTTATTTCAAAAAGGGAACACCTCACTAACAAAATCACTTTATAAAACATTCATAAATTCCACCTTTTTGAAGCACTCGCAAACATCACACACATTATGCAAATAAATCCATCTCCAGTCAAAAAGAGTTACAAATTAAATCTCAAGAATCTTCAACACAATCCAAGAAACTTCCTCGCTTCCTTTAAAATTTACTCAAAGATGATTCAAAGGCGTAACGCGAAGGAGCGCGATCCACTCAAAGACTTTTGGGTGTAAAACCATACACATAGCACAAATTAAACAAAATAGCCAAAACCAAAGATTGGCAACAATAGCTACGGGTTTTAGGAAAACTCAGAAACACAACACAAGGAATACCTTGACCGAAGGCATTCAACCAAAATGACAAACAACCACACCAGTTCAAAAGGTTTTAAACACCAGCTCAGCATGAATCCCACCATAACTTGTATTCCACTACACTTACCATTTAAGCATTCAATAATCTCTATTTACTCATCAAGAGAGTCCGATCGGAATTAACAAAATTTTACATAACAATTTTCTTTCTCTGGTTACCATTCCCAACACTTTTAATTAAGGTTTAAGATGCTTATCACAAAGACACCCAACCATGACGACATTGACATGATCCCCACGGATCACCAAATCATATAACCACGTCTTCTATATTTCAAACATAGTACTTCAACAGCTACTTGAGCATGGTCAACCTATCAATTTATACTATCCATACGTCAAAATCTTGACAATTGAAACTTGTTCAATAAATAAAATGACTTCAACAATTAAGTAATATCTCTACAAGATAAAATTCGTAAATAGGATTCTAAGGTATGCATTCATTAAAAATTAAAATCTTGCATCATGATTATTATCCATTGTTCATCCCATCACAACATGTACTCGACATAATACCACAGTTGTTACATTTTTCTTCTATTGGATCAATGGTTTCCAACCATTAACAACACTACCAAGGCATCAATATCAATTCTTTGCATAATCATCAATCAACAACATTACTTTTAGCTACCTTACACATAGGTTGCAACCAAATTGTCACTACACAACATACTCCAACTATTAAATTAGATTTAATAAGTTAGATCAGCACAATGTTCTTAACAACATCATTAACAAAAAGTCTTATGTCTTCTCAATTGATATCAATACTAGCATTGTAGACACACAACTGTATACTTCCAAATATACTAGTAGTTTGCAACAACGTAAATAGCAACTCTAATCAACTTCCAAATTAAAGTCACTAGTGTAACACCCCGACATTTAATATGCCCGAATGCTACCAAACATAAGCTAAACAACATCTAAGTACCACAATTAAACATAAATTCCAGCAAAGGTTCATATGCTAAAAACCGATATTTCGGCAGCATCTCCTTTGTTTTTCCATGAATTAACACAATCTCAATATCATGGCAAGATATATATCATAGCACACGACATCTAAAACAACAACATAAATGGACATAACATCAAGTTACGCCAATAATACCACGCTTAACCACTTCATAAACTATAACGAAGCAAATAAGGATTCACAAGCATGCTAGATTAAACCATACATTAAGTTTAGGGCACAACTCTTAATATCATGTCTCCAAGTGGTTAATTATGGACTATGATGGTGGAGCTACGTGTAGAAGTGTAGCTAGATCCCTTTTTCCCGCATGCCGATCTCAAAGTACCTAAAAACAACATAAAACACAAGCATGAGTTCGAAAACTCAGCAAGCATATTGTAATGGACAACAAGATCATTTACAAGACAATAATACCTCACATCACATATAACATCTCATACTTGAGCACATAACAACATCATCATCATTAAAAAAAATGTATTGCAATGCAATGTTATGCTCATATCTCCATGGAAACTCATACCGGTATGGTTGAGTACACACCCGGTGTGCACTCCTCTCCCCTTCCATCCCGAAGATGGAGGGTGCCTACTCCTCGCTTCTACAACCCACGGTAGATGGAATCACGATGTAGGACCTACTCTAATGGCTCTCCGGATTAGTCATAACTTTCTCACCGACCTTCCCGGATTAGTTAATGACTTTCTCACCGCCCGGGCCATGTAACATGTCATGCATGCAACTATGCCAATTATCATATTTCACATGTACATAAACATATGGCAACTCATCATGACAAATATAAACACATGGCATCGAACCATGATAATCATACTCAATATTTCATTGGAAAACAGCAAGCATGGCAAGTGAGCATAGCAAGTGTTCAATCTTTCACCCAATATCAACAAACAACCTACAATCCGCTATACATTACAACACACTTGCCTCAACCGCGGGCGACGGATTTGAGGGACGTAGAGGGCACTCCCGGTGTCACACCACCTGCACATAGGCATCACACATTCACAATAATGCCCACAAAATAGTACACAAATCCCCATCTAACCCGACATTGCCCACTACTTATAAACCTAAAAACATAGGTTCTGTCCCGGCGGGACAGCAGCCTTGCAAAGGCCATAACTTGAGTTCTGGGACTCAAAATCGATTAAACGAGTACACCATCGCGAAGCTTAGGAAATTTCGTACCTTTTTCTAGTTATACGGAAAGACTGATTCGGACTCTAAAATTGTTTAATCTACAGATTACTACGATCTGTTCCAATCGCGTCACAGATTTTAACACGCTCGGTAAAACGGCCATAACTTTCAAACAGCTGATCGGATTTTAACGTGCTTTATGTCCACGGAAATATAATTAAATTATCTACAACTTCTTTTAAGTCCGTACGGACAGATTCGGACTCTAAATCGACTAAAACTCGAACCCTAGCCCGACTGCTCAATCTGCCCGAAAACAGAAACGTGGTAACGTCTAGATCTAACCCAAAGAACTCCAACCCAGCACCACCAATTGATCTAAAAACTTCATAAACACCCTAAGAACAGTACCAAGATCAAACCCAAGGATCCCCATGATCATACCTTAGCCCAACGAACGAATCTCCAATAGATCTCCTCGCGGATCGCTTCCTCGCTTCCACGCCTCGCTCCTCGCCTCCTCGCTCCAACGGATGGATCCACAAGGTGCAGAGGTGTGGTGTGACACCGGAGTGTCGATCCTTAATTTTTGAGCATGATAAGGTTAAATACAGTATGAGATGTGGAAATAAGGTTAAGATCATAAGGATCGGGGTTAATAACGCTTCCGGCCGCTTTCCGGCCGCTGGGTTTTGGGCCTTCCCGGGGAGTTTTGGGCCTTGGTGGGCTTTGGTGGATGGATTAGGACTCCGTGAACGGACTAGGATTGGGTTGAGGGCTGGTAAAAAGGGGCTCCCCCAGCCCCTTGCGCCCATGCTGTTGTTGCGCCCCACCTCCCTCTTGCGCCCCTCTCCTCCCTCCCCTCCCTAAGCCCTAGCCCCCAAAACCGTGGCGCACCCCCTCCCTTTCCTCCACCTCCACACCACCTCCCTCCACCCCTTGCTGCCCTAGGGTGGCCTCCCACCCCTGCACCTTGTGGAGTCATCCCGTGGAGCGAGGAGCGAGGAGCGAGGAGCGAGGAGCGAGTAACGTGGGAGCAAGGAGCGATTCGCGAGGAGATTGATTGGAGTTTTGGCGCTCGGGCAAAGGTATGATCTTGGGGATCCTTGGGGATGATCTAGGTACTGTTATTAGGGTGTTTATCAAGTTTTTAGATCAATTGGAGGCGCTGGTTTGAAGTAATTTGGGTTAGATCTAAACTTGTCCACGTTTCTGTTTTCGGGCAGATTGAGCAGTCGAACTAGGTTCGAGTTTCCGTCGATTTAGAATCCGAATCAGACCGTACGGACTTCTAGGAAGTTGTAGATAATTTAATTATCTTTCCGTGGACGTAAAGCACGTTAATTTCCGATCAGCCGTTTGAAAGTTATGGCTGTTTTACCGAGCGCCTAAAAATCTGTGACGTAACTGGAACAGATTGTGGTAATCTGTAGATTAAACAATTTTAGAGTCCGAATCAGTCTTTCCCTATAACTAGTAAAAGTTGGGAAATTTCCTAAGCTTCGCGACGGTGTACTCGTTTATTCGATTTGGAGTCCCAGAACTCAAGTTATGCCTTTTGTAAGGCTGTTGTCCCGCCGACAGAACCTCTGTTTTTAGGTTTTACGAGTAGTTGGCAATGTCGGGTTAGATGGGGCGTGTGTACTGTTTTGAGGTTATGATTGTGAGTGTGTGATGCCTATGTGCAGGTGGTGTGACCCTGGGAGTTCCTCTTCTTCCCGCCAATCCGCTGCACGTGGTTGAGGCAAGTGTGTTGTGATGGATAGCAAGTTGTAGGTTGCATGTTGAAATTAGATGGAATTGCCTACATGATATATGTCCACTTGCCATGTTTTAATGATTGATATGATATGATGAGCATGTTTAACATATTATGATGCCATGTGTTAATATGTGAATTGAATATGATAATTGGCATGGTTGCATGCATGTCATGAGATAGGGCGAGGGCGTGAGAAAGTCTTAACTAGTCCGGCAAGGTCTGAGAAAGTTATGACTAATCCGAACGCCATTGAGTAAGTCCTATGTCGTGATTCCATCCACGTGGTGTTTGGAAGCGAGTAGGCACCCTTCATCTTCGGGATGGAAGGGAGGAAAGGGTGCACACCGACGGGTGTGTACTTCCCATACCGGTATGAGGTTCCAGAGGGTCGTGAGCAATGCATTACATCGCATACAAATTGATGATGATATTGTTAAGTATTCATGAATGAGATGTTATACATGATGAAAGATGTTATTGACTTGTTGTTATGCTTGTTGTCCATTGCAGTATGCTTGCCGAAGTTTTCGAACTCACCCTTGTGTTTTCTTGTTGTTTTAGGTACCATGAGAACGGCATGCGGAAAGGGGAATAGTCACACTCTCACACGTTGCTTCACCTTAATGTTTCCCAAGTCAATTCATTTAGTTGGATAATAAATTGCGTGTGATGGTCTTTAAAATTAAGTCTTAGCTTGGTTAATGAGAGTTCTATTGTTTGTTTGACACTTGGAACTTTAAGAGCTTGATGTTAGTCTTTTATTGTCGTTAAGACTTTATTTATTGCTGTTTTAGATGTTTCTCTTATTGCCATATAATGCTATATTGTTGCTGTTCCTTAAATTCATGATAAAACAAAGGAGGTGCTGCTGAAATTTCGGTTTTTAGTCTATGCACCTTTGCTGGAATTTGATGTTAAATGTGGTATTTAGATGTTGTTTAGCTTATGTTTGGTAACATTCAGGCATAGTAAATGCCGGGTGTTACAGCTTGGTATCGTGAGCGGTCAGTAGGTCCTTGGAATGTGAATTTTTAGTGTCATGCTATAGGGTACAACTAAAATGTGATGTGGAATAACTTAGAAACATGGCTTAGGTCCTAACTAAAATTTTGTTATAGGATAGCAACATTAAAACTTGCAAAAGTGGTATAACTAATCTAAAATTTGACACACTTGGTTGCACAGTAGGATGGGGTTTTGGTTCATCATTGTATCGCGCTTGATTATGTGATAAGGAATATGCTTATAATGATGTTTGATCTATGATCTTGATTGTGTGCTTTCGTGTTTGGGTGGTTGTCTGTCTAAGCAGCCATGCCGAGGGGTAGAAGCCGTGGACGCCGTGGCCGTGGAGGCCAGGGCGCAGGCTCCCGTGAGAGTTGCGGAGTCCGTCTGTATAAATGATTGGATTGTTCCTGTTGTGGTGATAAAAGTGGGGTTGTGGTGCCGAAGGGTTTCGGCCACCTCTTTTTGGTTCATAGTAACGGTGAGGTTTGACGGTGTTAGCGCCATCACCGAAGAACTGTTAACCCTCAGAGGAGAAGAATGCTTATCCTTTCGCCCTTGATCGGGTAGTTGACTGGAGTCAAATAGAAGAGTTGATGGTGGTTCCTTCGATGTTCTCTGCGCTCGACGGTCGGTTTCGTTGTTTTCTTGGCTTTAGTTGAGCTGAACCAAAAGAAAAGTGTTTTGCATTGATTTTTGGCGGATCGTTCGAGCGGTGGTGAGCACCGTGCTTCAGAGTGTGGTTGGACCGGAGTTGCAACCACCGTGGGCAAGCCCGGCCATATGGGGCAGTCCGCACGGATGAATCCTGGTAGCATCATCAAGTGGAGACGGTGCCTTCTCCTCCCACTCCGGGCGTCTTCTAGAGGATCGGTGCACCGATGGCTGCCCTCGCTTTCAGCCACCCTTTGCGTGGGCGCCACTGGGCCGCCATCGGGTGCCCGCAGCCTGCCTGGCTTCCTCCTCGCTGCCTTCCTCCGCCCCAGCCTTTGTTGGGGCATCACCTGAGTCGGGGCTCTTTCGCCCCGACGCCACCAGAGTGTACGCCTGCCGACCGAGTCACCGGGCATCCAGAGGTGGTTTCGTACTCGCCGTGGATTCCGTTGATGCCTTTGTTCTATTTGATTCTGAGCATCCTATTCCTTTGTGTCGCCGGATTTTGCTAAAGGAGCTAAGTTGGGAGTTCAACGGATTTCGAATCCGTGTTAGCCGCCTTCCTGGGGGTTTGATTGCTAGTTCTTTGGTTTGCCCTCGTTGCACCATTGCCATTGATGATGAGGTTTTGCCAATCTCATGGTGATCCAGCTTGGCTCCTTTTGATGTCATTTTGGGCATGGATCGCTGCATCAAGCATCGTGCTAAGATCTCGTTGTTTCGAAGACAGCTTCTTGCAGCCCCGTCCTGGGAAGAGTTGACCTTTCAGGTGGTATACCCTCCAGCTCCGCTTTTGCTTTGACTAGTTTGTTTTCCGTCGCCGCTTGAGGCTGTTGGGTTTCTCATGACTTTGTCTCGAGAAACCATCTTCCTCGCCTCCCATTGAGGAAATTTCTGTAGTGAAGGAGTTCGTTGATGTGTTCCCTGACGAGTTGCCTGGTCTACCTCCCGTGAGGAATGTGGAGTTTCGTGATTGATCTTGCACCTGGCACTCGACCTATTTCTATCTCTCCATACCGCTTTAGCTCGACCTTTTCAAGACGAGTTGAAGAAGCGCTTGGAGGATCTCATGGCCAAAGGCTTCATTCGGCGAAGGCGATCGCCATGGGGAGCACTCCGCCCTCTTCGCCTCAAGAAGGATGGAAGTTGGCGTATGTGCATTGATTATCGTGGTTTTAATCAAGTGACAATAAGAACAAGTATCCTTTGCCTCGTGACGAGGATCTGCTTGACCAATCAAGGGAGCAAAGGTGTTCTCCAAGATTGATCTTCTGGTCGGGTATAATCAGATCCGTGAGTGAGCAAAACATTGAGAAGACCGCTTTCTCCACTAGGTATGGGCATTATGAATTTAAAGTTATGTCTTTGGACTAACTAATGCTCCTCGCCGTTTTTATGGAGGCGATGAACAAGATGCTACACAAGTACCTTGATGAGTTTGTGGTAGTGTTCATCGATGACATTCGATTTACTCTAAATCGAAGAGGAGCATGAGCGACACTTGAGGCTTGTGCCGAGTACCCCGAGGAGAATCAATTCTTTGCTAAGCTGAAAAGCGAAGTTCCGATTTCGTAAGGGGTTTTCTTGGCCACATCATCAATCCAGAGGGCATATCGGTAGATCCTAGCAAAGTCTCAAGAGCTTTGGATTGGAAGAGGCCTTCCAATGTCAAAGAGGTGCGAGTTTTGGGTTGGCTGGATACTATCGGCGCTTTGTGCAGATTTCTCTATCATTGCCAAGCCACTTTCGCACCGACCTGTATGGGATGAAATTCCAAAGGATCGCAGAGTGTGAGCACACGCACTTTGAAGGAGAAGTTAGTGATCGCCTCGTTCTTACCCTTCCCGAGCTGGGAAACGCTTTCACTGCTTATTCCGATGCTTCTCGGTTGGGACTTGGGTGTGTGCTCATGCAAGAGGGCAAGGTGATTGCTTATGCTTCGAGGCGCTTGAAAAGCATGAACAAAATTATCCCACGCATGATCTTGAGCTAGCCGTGGTGTTTGCATTGAAGATATGGAGGCATTACTCAGACGGTGAGTCTTGTGATATTTTTTATCGATCACAAGAGCCTCAAGTACATCTTTACTCGTAAAGATTTGAACTTGAGGCAGAGGAGGTGGCTAGAATTGATAAAGGATTATGACCTCACTATCCAAAGATCATCCGGGAAGGCAAATGTGGTGGCCGATGTTTAGTCGCAAGACAATGCCCTCGTTGTTGATTGTCTTGTTGCTGATTTTGAGCGCTTGGGAGTCTCCTATCGCTTATGGGACTGCAGGCTGAAACTCAAATGATTCTTGAGTCACACTCTCGAGGCAGCGTAGAGGCACAAAGAAGATGATCGCTTGCTCCGGCAAGTGAGGAACGCTTTGAGGATGGCAAGTCCGAGACTTTACCGTTGATGATGCGAGTTTTGAGGTTTCAGGGTCGTTCGCAGGCGTGCTCCCGTAAATCTCAAGTGAAAGAAGACATTCTGAGAGAAGCTCATCGCACTCAGACACGGTCCATCCCGGAGAGACCAAGATGTACAGGGACTTGAAGAAGAATTTCGTGGAAAAGGATGAGAGTGGATATTGCCAAGTATGTGGCGCCTTGTGGATTTGCTGTAAGATCAAAGCCGAGCATAAGCGCCCTACCGCCTGGCAGCCTTTGGAGATTCTCGTGGCCATGGGATGACATCTCCATGGATTTCGTGGTTGGTCTACCTCGCTCTCCACGAGGAAGGATGCTGTTTGGGTTGTGGTGGACCGCCTCAAAGAAGTCGGGCGATTTCATTCCCATCCGCACGACCAATTCAATGAGCGAGTTGGCTCCCATCTATGTGCGGGAGATTGTGAGATTGCATGGTGTACCCAAGACCATTATCTCTCGATCGGATGCGAAGTTCGCTCCAAGTTCTGGGAGAGTTTGCAGAGTGCTTTGGGTACGCTGGCTTTGCCTTAGTACCGCCACCCTCAGGGATGGGCGCCTGAGCGCACCATCCAAACTTTGGAGGACATGCTCAGGCCTGTGTGATGGCTTGGAAGGGTAGCTGGGAAGACCTTTGCCCCTTGCAGAGTTTGCTTACACAACAGCTACCATTCCAAAGATCCTGGCCGCTTCCTTATGAGGTAATCGTATGGTCGGAAGTGCAGATCGCCACTTTGTTGGGATGTCAGGGCGAGAGAGCTATTCTTGGACCGGATTGGGTTCAGCAGACTGTTGATCGCGTGTCTGAGGTTCTAAAACCTTCTCGCAGCACAGAGCGCATGTAAGAGCTATGCCGATGTGAGGCGGCGAGACTTGGAGTTTGAGGTGGGTGATAGCGCATTTTGCGAGTATCTCCCACCAAGGGTGTGGTGCTTTGGCACCAAAGGAAAGCTCACCCAAGGTATGTTGGGCCTTTTCCTATCCTCGCCCGAGTTGGCAAGGTTGGCCTATCGCCTAGAGCTACCTGGAATCCATGCAAGGTGTGCATGATGTGTTCCATGTCTCGATGTTGAAGAAATACTTGCACGATCCGGAGTTGGTGGTTCCATTGGAACCATTAGTGCTTGAGCAGGACCTCACCTTCGAGTCCCGGCCCCGTGGAAATTCCGGGACTTCAGAGCGAGTGATGAAGAACAGACGCTTAAGTTTGTCAAGGTCCCGTGGTCACATCGCATCGAGAGAGAAGCGACTTGGGAGTTGGAATCTCGCATGCGCGAGAGGTATCCCGAGCTGTTCGCCTGGTATGTGATGTGAAAATTCGACCTTTTGGTTTTGGCTGGGTTTCATGTTGGTGCGCTTAGATTCGAGGTCGAATCTCGTTGAAGGGGAAGAATGTGACACCTCTGAGTGTCGTATCCTTAATTTTTGAGCATGATAAGGTTAAATACAGTATGAGATGTGGAAATAAGGTTAAGATCATAAGGATCGGGGTTAATAACGCTCCGGGCCGCTGGCCGCTGGGTTTTGGGCCTTCCCGGGAGTTTTGGGCCTTGGTGGGCTTTGGTGGGATGGATTAGGACTCAGAACGGACTAGGATTGGGTTGAGGGCTGTTAAAAAGGGGCTCCCCCAGCCCCTTGCGCCCATGCTGCTGTTGTTGCGCCCCACCTCCCCTCTTGCGCCTCTCCTCCCTCCTCCCTCCCCTAAGCCCTAGCCCCCAAAACCGTGCACCCCCTCCCTTTCCTCCACCTCCACACCACCTCCCCTCCACCCCTTGCTGCCCTAGGGTGGCCTCCCACCCCTGCACCTTGTGGAGTCATCCCGTGGAGCGAGGAGCGAGGAGCGAGGAGCGAGGAGCGAGTAACGTGGGAGCAAGGAGCGATTCGCGAGGAGATTGATTGGAGTTTTGGCGCTCGGGCAAAGGTATGATCTTGGGGATCCTTGGGGATGATCTAGGTACTGTTATTAGGTGTTTATCAAGTTTTTAGATCAATTGGAGGCGCTGGTTTGAAGTAATTTGGGTTAGATCTAAACTTGTCCACGTTTCTGTTTTCGGGCAGATTGAGCAGTCGAACTAGGGTTCGAGTTTCCGTCGATTTAGAATCCGAATCAGACCGTACGGACTTCTAGGAAGTTGTAGATAATTTAATTATCTTTCCGTGGACGTAAAGCACGTTAATTTCCGATCAGCCGTTTGAAAGTTATGGCTGTTTTACCGAGCGCCTAAAAATCTGTGACGTAACTGGAACAGATTGTGGTAATCTGTAGATTAAAACAATTTTAGAGTCCGAATCAGTCTTTCCTATAACTAGAAAAAGTTGGGAAATTTCCTAAGCTTCGCGACGGTGTACTCGTTTATTCGATTTGGAGTCCCAGAACTCAAGTTATGCCTTTTGTAAGGCTGCTGTCCCGCCGACAGAACCTCTGTTTTTAGGTTTTATGCAGTAGTTGGCAATGTCGGGTTAGATGGGGCGTGTGTACTGTTTTGAGGTTATGATTGTGAGTGTGTGATGCCTATGTGCAGGTGGTGTGACCCTGGAGTTCCTCTTCTTCCCGCCAACTGCTGCACGTGGTTGAGGCAAGTGTGTTGTGATGGATAGCAAGTTGTAGGTTGCATGTTGAAATTAGATGGAATTGCCTACATGATATATGTCCACTTGCCATGTTTTAATGATTGATATGATATGATGAGCATGTTTAACATATTATGATGCCATGTGTTAATATGTGAATTGAATATGATAATTGGCATGGTTGCATGCATGTCATGAGATAGGGCGAGGCGTGTGAGAAAGTCTTAACTAGTCCGCAAGGTCGCGAGAAAGTTATGACTAATCCGAACGCCATTGAGTAAGTCCTATGTCGTGGATTCCATCCACGTGGTGTTTGGAAGCGAGTAGGCACCCTTCATCTTCGGGATGGAAGGGAGGAAAGGGTGCACACCGACGGGTGTGTACTTCCCATACCGGTATGAGGTTCCAGAGGGTCGTGGAGCAATGCATTACATCGCATACAAATTGATGATGATATTGTTAAGTATTCATGAATGAGATGTTATACATGATGAAAGATGTTATTGACTTGTTGTTATGCTTGTTGTCCATTGCAGTATGCTTGCTGAGTTTTCGAACTCACCCTTGTGTTTTCTTGTTGTTTTAGGTACCATGAGAACGGCATGCGGGAAAGGGGAATAGTCACACTCTCACACGTTGCTTCACCTTAATGTTTCCCCAAGTCAATTCATTTAGTTGGATAATAAATTGCGTGTGATGGTCTTTAAAATTAAGTCTTAGCTTGGTTAATGAGAGTTCTATTGTTTGTTTGACACTTGGAACTTTAAGAGCTTGATGTTAGTCTTTTATTGTCGTTAAGACTTTATTTATTGCTGTTTTAGATGTTTCTCTTATTGCCATATAATGCTATATTGTTGCTGTTCCTTAAATTCATGATAAAACAAAGGAGGTGCTGCTGAAATTTCGGTTTTTAGTCTATGCACCTTTGCTGGAATTTGATGTTAAATGTGGTATTTAGATGTTGTTTAGCTTATGTTTGGTAACATTCAGGCATAGTAAATGCCGGGGTGTTACATGTGGAGACCACCCTAGGGCAGCAAGGGGGTGGAGGAGAGGTGGTGGAGAGGTGGGGCAATGGAGGAGAGCAAGGGGGAGGCGCAAGGCTCAAAGGGAAGGGGCGGCTAGGGCTTGGCAAGTGGGGGGAGGTGAGGGGGGCGCACCAAGGCCTCAAGGGGCGCAAAGGCAGCAGGGTGGACGCCCCAAAGGGGCAGGGAAACCCCTTTTACCAGCCCCCACACCCAATTCTAGTCCGTTACGGAGACCTAATCCATCCCACCAAAGCCCACCAAGGCCCAAAACTCCTGAAGGCCCAAAACTCAAAACGGTCCTAAACGGCCCGAAAAAGCTATTAACCTCCATAACCTATAGTTTTAACCTTAATTCCACATTTCATACTGTTATTAACCTTATCATGCACGTTAAATAAGGTTACGACACTCCGTGGTGTCACAACACTTCAAATGGCCCAAAAACGCGAGTAAACCTCAAGCCGAAAGGTTTTATTCTCTAATTTCACCTTCTATAACGTCACAGCAAACCGTAGTGTCACAACTAGTCAACACGATTAAATTTCTCTATTAATCCATTAGATTAGAACATCTTTAAACAACCAACAAAGTTTCTTTAACAATAACAGCAGTCTACATCATCTTAATGTTTTAACTATGCATCAGGGTTTAAAACTTTAAACATAATCAGGGGTCATAAGCAATTTTAAAGCAAAGCAACCGATTCTAAGCATGTACATTAACACATTTAATCATTCCCACTATGGGGTACTCTACATCACTAGAGGTTCACCTAATCTTAAGCTAAAGGTAACAATTACATTTAATTGATTCAACTCGCAAATTAACTTAACAATACGTCATTCCATAAACCACATTGGTACATACTACATAACATGCAAAACAACAATTCTCACTATTGACAAACGATTTCAGTCAAAAGACTACTTACTTTGTTTGCGGCATTTTTTTTTTTAAAACTCAACCCAAATTCACATGGAAACTTGACTCTCAAATTTGCAATGAGACAAACCCAAACTTGGTCATGCAAAAGGAATTCTCCAAAACATTTTTCAATCTCAAGGACTCCCATAGAGGAAAATGGTTGAAAGACAATTTTCTCGAAAGGGAACCAAGCGATCAAGTAATCCTTTTCAAATAAAACCTTAACACCAAACCCCAACCTTTCACGAAACAAGAAGGGTTTTCAAAGATGATTTCTTAAACCAGTAAAAATGACGAAATCAAACACCACCTACTCCTACAAAGCCACAGGACTTCAGCTCGACAACTGTGTCTGGCATAATGCCGCAATAACTCTTTTGACCTCGGAGAAAGACAAACACAGGAATAGATTGAAAGCTTCTCCCCCATAAAACAATCAACAAACTAAGCATCAAAGCTGGAAAAGTGCCCAAAAGAAGCGCAACACTAGACTCTTCTTCTTCGCCTTCAACCAAGGAAGACAAAACCACACACCGCATACGGAACAATCCGCGAAAAAGTCCAATGCCAAACACTTTTCTTTTGGTTTCAGTCAACTAAAACCAAGAAAACCAACCAAGATCGACCACAGAACGATAAAGAAGATCCAAAAGAATCCACCACCAAACTCTTCTATTTGCCTCCAAATAACTACCCGATCTACTTATAGAAAAGGTAAGCACTCTTTCCCCACAAGGGGTTAATAGTTCTTCGTGATGGCTTTAACCGCCATACCACAAACCACACCCTTACTATGAACAAAAGTGGTGACCGAAACCCTTCGGCACCACAACCCCACTTTATCACCACAACAAGCACAATTCAATCTTTTATCTCATAAACATAGCAACATGCATTATCAAATGAAGCATTCAACATCGAAGCTTAAATACAACGTTTAAGCGTAAAGAAACGATACCCATACCCTTTCCTACTGTGCATCCATGTGTGTCAAATTTTAGATTAGTTATTCCACTTTTGCAAGTTTTAATGTTGCTATCCTATGACAAAATTTTAGTTAAAATCTAAGCCATGTTTCTAAGTTATTCCACATCACATTTTAGTTGTATCCTATAGCATGACACTAAAAATACACATTCCAAGGACCTACAGCCCGCTCTGATACCAACTGTAACACCTCGGCATCTAGTATGTCCGAATGCTACCAAACATAGACTAAACAACATCTAAATACCATAAATAAAGATAAATTACAGCAAAGGAGTAAATGCTAAAAAACCAAAATTTCGGCAGCATCTCTTTTGTTTTAACATGAATTGAAGGAACATAATAGCATAGTAATATAAGGCAATATGAGAGACATCTAAAATAGCAATAATTAAAGGTATGACGACCTTAAAAGTCTAATTCTAAACATTTAATGTCTCCATGAGCCAAACGAACAATAAGACTCTCATATCGCAAAGCTAAACCAAAAACAATAGACATCACACTTAATTTATTATCAAGACCCAATTGAGTGACTGTGGGAACAATTGAGTGACGCTACGTGTAGAAGTGTGACTAATTCCCTTCCCCGCATGCCGATCTCATGGTACCTAAAACAACAAGAAAGCACAAGCGTGAGTTCAACACTCAGCAAGCATATTGCAATGGTTCACAAAAACAATTACATGGCTACAACAACTTATATCATGTCTTTCATCTCTTTCATGATCACATATCAATATCATCACCATTATGTATGCAATGCGATGCGATGTGATGCTCATGTCTCCTTGGAAACTCATACTGGTATGGTTGAGTACACACCCGTCGGTGTGCACCCTCTCCCCCCTTCCATCCCAAAGATGGAGGGTGCCTACTCTCGCCTGCTCACCGCGGTGAATGGAATCACGATGTAGGACTTACTCATTGGCTCTCCGGAATAGTCATAACTTTCTCACCGACCTTCCCCGGACTAGTTATGACTATCTCACCGTCCGGGCCATGTAACATGCCATGTATGCAAATATGCCAACATCATAAATAACTTATACACTATCCCATGACATCATAACATAATAAACATATTCATCATATCATTCGCAATCATTAAGGCATGGCATGTGAGCATATCATGTATTCAAATTCAATCTCAATCTATCTAGCAACTACAACCCGCTACCCATTCCAATACACTTACCTCAACCACGGGCAACAGATTGGCGAGAAGTAGAAGGCACTCCCGGGGTCACACCACCTGCACATAGGTACCACACACTCACAATCAAATCCACAAAATCAAATATACTACCTAGAGCTTGCGTATCTGACGTCAGCTTAAACATGTTCAATAAAAGAATCTGTCTTTAACACAAAAGAATCATGACTGTTTTCATCACTCTTCTGCACTAAATCACATATACTATCTACAACCTGCAAAAGAAATTAGAAAACAACACTGCGACATTAAGTACAAAAAGCCAAATGTGAAATTACAGCAGTTGAAAAACAATAAAAATGGCATGAAACAAATGTAACAAAAGAAAATTCAAAGAAAATATTATCTCCTTAGGAAGATTACCACCAACTAACAATTGAAGCTTCCCTCTAAAATCTGATGATACATGTTTTGATCCATAAAAGTTATTAGATGATGGTGCTTTAGCACAGCAGAGCATTTCTGATAAGTATTTTCATACTACAACCACATATTGAATTAATGCAAGTGATGCAGTGGAGTGGCGCGCAAAATGCCTCTCCGATAATCAAATGTTTGCTGGTGATAAGCTCATTGTGAGGCGGCGAAAGGGACGTGGGCAAGCTGGAATTCGCGTTGACTTGAATTGATCATGTCTACAGCGCGAAGGATACGAATGCACCGGACTGGTCTTGTCTCATGTGACGGATGCTTCGTGGAATCATGGGCTGATTGCTGCGCTTCCTGCCGCTTTGACGCAAGCAATAATTTGACTGGTTCCTCTCTGTATCTCAGCTGGGCAATGGTTGGTGCTTTTTTATGAAATTGGGGTGGTTGGGCCTCGTTTTGTTTTACTCTCGAGATATCATAATGAACTAAATCCAGTAATTAAAATAAATCTAAACAAGCCAATAATTATATATATATGGGGTGGTTGGGCCTCGCTTTGTTTTACTCTCGAGATATCATATTGAACTATATCCAGTAATTAAAATAAATCTAAACAAGACAATAATTATATATATATATATATATATATATATATATATATATATAAATATATAGGCAACATATCCAGTTATAAGATATTCCAATGAGATCCACACGAAAAAATTGTAAGGTAGTATATAGTTTTTAGTCTATTTTGTAAATACCTTAATATATATAACTGATGATATTGAAAGTGCCATTCACTTTAGAGGTCTAGAAAATTTCACAATAATTCTTGAATCAGAATAAAGATATTTTTTCAGAAATTCTCTCAATAATCAAGTGGAAAATAGAAGATCTACGTGACTTATTTCAGTGGGGCTATATTACGATGATGCTGATTAATAATATATAAATATTATATCTATTACAATTCTATAACATATGTAACTATATTTTCAATAAACAATAGTGTTAAACAATAAATAAAATATGTTGCAATATCTTACTGAATGTCGAGATCCTCTCTACTGGCGTGAAATATTATAGGGTCTTATATGTATACCGTATTAGTTCAATGATCAGTGACTAAATATAAATTTACAACATGGTTATCACATCCATAAATTTTTAATGCTGATCTATAAAATTTTTTTCTACACGTCAACTTGACTGAAGCGCAGGAATTGGAAGTGTATAGGCATCATCCGGATGTTTTTGTCCCAAAAAACATCCAAATTTTGGACTGTACGATCAAAACACACATCCATATCCGATCAAAACATAGCAATCCACCTCGAATTCAGGGGGGCCATGCACCAATCTCAAAGCAAATCCAATGACCAGGAATTTGAAGGATGGTTGCTAACAAAACATCCGGGTAAAAGCTATCAAAAACCCGCAGGGATTAATCTACAAGAGCAGCTTCCCGTGATACAACACGTGGGTTCTATCCTGTAAGTCCAAGCGAGTTCACATTGGTGGATTCTCTGCCTTACCTAATGTTCTTAAAACCATCCACCCCGTCGTCGCTAAAAAGAAAAAAAAAACAAAACGAAACTTGCACGCCACTCTGCTTCAAGCCTGAAACACCTGTATATATTAATCTTAAGCCCCCCTGAACTAACAACAAAGAAAAACTAGACTATGGAGAGCGTGAGCAGCTTCTCCTCCCGCCATGAAAACGCCGGCGCCCACGTCCTCCTGCTGCCACTGCCGGCGCAGGGCCACACGAACCCGATGGTCCAGTTCGGCCACCGCCTCGCGTATTACGGTCTCCGCCCGACACTCGTTACAACCCGCTACGTGCTCTCTACTGGCCCGCCCCCCGGCGACCCCTTCCGCGTGGCAGCAATCTCCGACGGCTTCGACGCCGGCGGCATGGCCTCGTGCCCCGACCCAGTGGAGTACTGCCGCCGGCTGGAGGCAGTGGGATCCGAGACGCTGGCGCAGGTCATCGACGCCGAGGCCCGGGCGGGGAGACCCGCCCGCGTGCTGGTGTATGATCCGCACGTATCGTGGGCGCGGCGGGTGGCGCGGGCGGCGGGCTTGGCGGCCGCTGCGTTCATGTCGCAGTCGTGCGCGGTGGACTTGATCTACGGCGAGGTGTGGGCGGGGCGCGTGCCGCTGCCGATGACGGACGGGAGAGAGCTGCTGCGCCGAGGGGCGCTCAGCGTGGAGCTGGCGCCAGAAGACGTGCCGCCGTTCGTGGCGGCGCCGGAGTTGTACCCCAAGTACCTCGACGTCTCGACCCGGCAATTCGATGGCCTTGAGGACGTCGAAGACGTGTTTGTCAACTCTTTCCACGATCTCGAGCCACAGGAGGCAGAATACATGGAGTCGACATGGCGTGCGAAGACGATTGGCCCGACGTTGCCGTCCTTCTACCTCGGCGACAACCGCCTGCCATCGAACAAGACCTACGGCACCAACTTCTTCAGCAGCACTGCGCCGTGCATGGAGTGGTTGGATAAGGAGCCCCCTTGCTCAGTTGTCCTTGCATCCTATGGAACCGTCTACAACCTGACGCCGCCGAGCTAGACGAGCTAGGAAATGGACTGTGCATTCCGGTAAGCCCTTCCTCTGGGTCGTCAGGTCTAGCGAGGCAGAAAAGCTATCTCAAGAACTCCGTGACAAATGCAATGCGAATGGCTTAATTGTGCCTTGGTGTCCCCAGCTTGAGGTCTTGGCGCATAAAGCCACAGGTACGAAGTGAGAAAATTTTAAATATAGAGTTAATAATGTCGTGAGACTGTGAGATTAAGAAAGAGCTCCTTCAACATGCAGGTTGTTTCTTGACGCATTGCGGATGGAACTCAACAACGGAAGCAATTGTTACCGGTGTGCCAATGGTAGCAATGCCGCGGTCGGCGGACCAGCCAACCACAGCAAAATACGTGGAGAGCGCATGGGGGATCGGTGTGCGGATGCGGCCCGATGAGAAAGGCTTGCTGACGATGGAGGAGGTGGAGAGGTGCATCAAGGAAGTGATGGATGGGGAGAGGAAGGATGTGTACAGCAGGAATGCTGCTAAGTGGATGCACAGGGCCAAGGAGGCAATGCAGGAAGGAGGGTGCTCGGACAAGAACATTGCTGAATTCGCTGCCAAGTACTTATTGAGTTGAATTAAAGTTCGGTTATGCAAGCTTAATTTGCTGGTGACTATAACTGGTGATGATCATGTGGTGATCACCAGTTCACCACTGCTTTGTCTACCTTGCAAATGTTGAGAGGAATAATTTTGCCTTCGACGATGATCACATATTGTGGTATTGTAGCGTCGTTGAGAACAATGCTAAAGTTTTCTTGTTGTGCAGATTGTAAGAAAATCCAGCTTATGTTCATTTTAGTTTAATAAAATTATTCGATAATTGCAAGTGCTGTTGACACCCAGAGTTCAACTGTACTTTTGAGATGTACTGTTGTGCTCAACTAGGAAAAATTGATAAAATGCCACTCTCCAGAAGTGGCTTCGCTAAAAATGCCACTTCGCTGTCGTTGACAGGCGGGACCATCTGTGTGTATGACAGTGGGCCAGAGTGGCACTTTAGCGATGCCACTTCTTGAGAGTGGTATATGCGCTAATGGCCCGCTCAACTATGACAAAGTGTTGGGAACCACTGTCTTATGGCTGGCTTCATGGGCTCGAAACTCACGGTCTTGGCCGCCTACCACGGCGATCGTCCCCTTCGTCCGCCTACTACACAAAATTTCCACCATGCGGCAGCTCGCCACTGCCTTCCCTTTCCGCACATATATAGTGCACCGCATTGGCATCCCCTTCGTTCCGTGGCCCCGTTCCCCATTCCTTGCCCAAAAAAAAATTGAGAAACTTTCATCTCAGAAAAATTGAATTCAAGAAATTTTCAACATGAGAAATTTGAATTAACAAAATTTCAACTTCAAAAATTTCATCTTGAGAAACATTCATCTTGGGAAAATCCAATTCGAGAAAATTTCATCTTGTGAAACTTCAATTCCAGAAGTTTCAACTAGGGAAAAAATTCAAATCGAAGAATATCAACCCAAAAAAATTCTAACCAAGAAATCTCAACTCGACAAATTCAACTAATAGAATTTCAACTTTGGAAATTTAACTCAAATCCGAGGGATCCTCAACTTGATTGGGGGAATTTCAACTTGGTTTCAAGAAATTTCACTCGATCCAAATTGTGAAAACCCAAATTAGGGTTAGGGTTTGGGGGCACATTACCCTCCTTAGCTGCATCCAAATTGTGAAAAATTCAATGTTCATCGGATGATTTGGGTTAGTTGCATACCGAATCAATCTTTCTATTTGCCTAGAGATAACTAGGAAATTTTGCGTAGATTGATAAAATGTATTCGTTTGCTTGATTTGCCTTCTAGAATCAAAAGTTATACCTTGTTGAAGTGGGCTACCCAAACTGCGATTGTTTTGAATTTCAGAAGTTTGGGTGGGCTATTCTTTTGAAAACTGGTAGTGCTTGAAGAACTAGTTTGAATGGGTTTGATGTATGGATATATGGTTGTCTTACGATCGTTTAGAGCATAAAAACTCCAAATTTGGTTTAGCCAATTAGGATATACGCTAATTTGAATATGGACTGTCCGGAATTGAAATTTGTGTAAATGACCTCTGTCTTTTTGAAATCTGGGCTTGATTGAAGGAGAACCAACATGAATGAGTTTGTGATAATGAAAGATGATCCTCTTGTGGTTAATTAGAGTCCAAATTTGCTCAGTTTAGTTAAGTGAAGTAAAAGATATAATTTGTTGAAGTTGCTATCCTAAAACTAGAGTTGCTGAAAAATTCAGATTTGCAATATAGTGTTTGGAGCTCGATTTGAGGGCATTTTAGTGTTGATTAGTGTATGAAATGGAGTCAGATTGCGCAAGAAAGTTATTGGGCCTAGTTGAGGACGTTTAAAGTGGGTTTTGCGTTGAGCGAAAGAATTATTATTAATTGCCGTTTCAATCTTGAGTTGCATTGTTTGAGATGAATGCTTATATGTTTATTGCAGGACTTGTGACCTCGGGAGTGGCTGACGCTTCTCGCCACTCAGTCCCGAGTGGGTAAAGGCAAGTGTGTTCGTAGTATGATGCTAGGATTTCAATTCTGGTTATACATTATGATTATGTTGAAATGAATTTCATGATTGGTGTTGCATTACATGAGTGAATAAGAAATGATGAAAGAGTATGCATGTTAAGTTATGAATGTGAAAATTGATTGATATGTTTGTATGCAATTATGTCCATGTGAAAAGATAGGAATGAATGTAGATGCAAGTTAATTTGTGTTAATTACATTTGTGCATTCATAATGGAAGAGGTGACCCATTCTGATGCGGGCCTCTGTGTTCACACGTAGTGAACACGAAAATCATACCTCGTAGTCCCATTCATCGAGGTGAATGGGAGTGAGACAGTAAGAGTAGGCACCTTCCACGGGATGGAAGGGACGTGAGGGTGCACACTGATGGTTGTGCACTCGGCAGTACCGGTACGTGCATCGAAAAGGGCATTCATGTCTCATTGCATCCTAACAATGATTTTGAGTTAAACGGAAATGTATAGAGTTGGGAACGAGTCGGGGACTCATCCAAAAAGATTTAAAAGGTACGTGTAAGAATTTAGTGATGAAGTTAAAAGAGGTAAATGTTGTTGATATTATTGTTATATGAATTTGTGCATTTGGATAACAGTTATGCTCTTACTGTTGATTTATTTGTGTTAATTGGTTTTGTGATGCACTTTGCTGAGTCTTGGACTCACGCTTGTTTGTTTAATGTTTTAGGTACTCTGAGGACAACTCGTCGGGTCGGGAATTAGCGTCACGTCACTCACTTTCATGACATACTCAAATAGTAGATTGGAGGAATGTTACGCTTTGATAATTAGTTGAATTCATTGTGTGATCGCGTTGTTGTTATTAATGTGTTATTTGTCATCTCTTTGCCTGTTGAGTGGATGTCCACTTAGTAGGGGAGATCTTGCAAAATTTTTATGGAAAAATTTAGATAGATTTTGGTAGCACTTCAGGCATGTGAGGTGCCAGGGTGTTACAGAACCACGCCTCCACCCCCGATGCGCTTCCACCCCCATTATGCCCCCACCACCGCGCGCCTCCTCCCCACTGCGCCTCCACCCCCACCACGCCTCCAACCCCACCGTGCCCTCCCCCACCGCGCACACCTCCACTGCGCTCCCCATTGCGCCTGCATCCCCATTGCACCTCCACACCCCACCGTGCCCTCATCACCCCAACTACACCTCTTCCCCCATCGCATCCCCCACCGCGCCCCCACCGTCACGCACTCTCCCCATCTGGTTTCCACGCCCACTGCCCTCAACGCTGACCCCACCTCGCCGACCCCATCCTCGCCCTCGTCGACCCCGCCATATGCAGTTGTCTTCTAAGTTGCTTCCTCATTGATAAGTGAAAGGTACTAATTTTATAAGCAAAGTATGCACAAGTACTAATTTGAAAAGCCGAATTGTTTTTCCTTAGTAAGGTGGAATGAGAAAATGATTTCGCAAACAAGTGCTAATAGTGGAAAGTAATGTGTGATAGTTTATTTATCATTATGGACAAAGTGAGCTTATGTGATATGTACAAATAGATTGATGCATTATGTTCTATAGGAAAATATCAAGATTATTATATGCTTTGTGGGTGGTTCCATGATCCAAGTATCCAACCATGTGATTCCCTCAAAATCATGAATAATAGGAAATTCTAAAAATTTAGAGATCTTGCAGTGGTATGTCTCTGTGCAAAGAGAAAAGAAACAAAGAAAGCAGAAATTAGTCTAGAAAGAATTACTAAAAAAAAAGTTGAATCTAATGCAACATTATATTTTGCTTCTATTTTTTTTATGATTTCCATCTGAAAGACTGAAGCTCTACCTTACATGGTTATTGATCTTGACTAATATCACCATGCTAGTAGCAACTCAAATCATTTGATGTACTACGCATTCAGTATACTAGTCTAACCTGTGTTAACTTGTATTACACTGGTGCAGGCTGTAACAAGAGTGCACTAAATGCTGCAATAATAAGTTCCCAGGGACCATTGGAGGTGCTCTTTGACCCCATACTGTTCTTTTGATGTATTTTGTTACCTTCTCTCTATGATCCTATATCGTATATAAACTTATTTTCTTGCACTACGTACCATTAATAAGCAACTATTGGGTTCTACTCGTGATTATTCCAAGTAAAAACAAAGTCTACACTTTTAACTCGCTCGTGAAGAGACCGATGGCCTACGGGATCAAGCCTGTTTTGCAGAAGTAAGTACATTCCTCTAACCTAACACTTTACGTATTTAACTATGTTCATTTTTTTGTTTCAATGGCATCTCTCCAATGTATGTAGGGCTTTTGATGCATCCCTCCCGGGTGCGCACCGTGCCCTTCGCGACCCAGCCGTATGGCGCACATGCCTCGCCCGGTGAGTAGACTGCTCAAACTGGCACAAGGGCGTGGGCCTTGGCCCAACGAGGGAAATACACACCTTGGCTACCATAGCCAGGCCATAAGAGTCCCATGTGGCCCCCAAAAGACTAGTCTGATGGTAGTAATGAGGACATCACTACCATGGATACGGCCATGCCTACAAATCCAATTGAAACCAACAATGTAATACAATGGCCAATTACTCGAGCTCGCGCACATCAATTCAATTGCCAGGTGAATGCGTTCCTTGGGTTGCATACAAATAATATAATGAATGGAATGCTATTTAATACTTATGATGATTTTATTGTCCTTAGGAACCAAGGAGAAGAACTCCCAAACGTCAAGCATGAAGCCAATTCTTCCGGTGCACAAGTTCAACTCAGATTCGGCCTTCGGGATAGCACCAACTTAAAACGACCATAACTTTTGATCAACAAGAGTGTTTGGGGTCTATGAGTACTGGTTTGAAAGGTTTTGTCGTCCTATTTCCAACGGATCTGGCCTCATGTCGAAATTCCTTTCGAGTCAGCGGGAATCTGCAAAACAAGTTCGGTCATCTTTCCAAATCCGAGTCAAACTAGGAATAGGAGTCCTACTCGGCCATGGATGTGTTTTGGACGCCCCTAGCACGGTTTTGGCCTCCTATTTCTCCTATATATAGCTAGGGAGTGCCCCAAAATAACTTAGGTTTTGGTTATTTGATAGTTTAGCCTTTTGCTACTATTTTGAGTCTTTTAGACGTGCTCAACGGCCGCCTAACAAACTTCTTGTATCGGAACCCCAACTTTTTCTATACTTCATCTATATTTGCAATTTTAGATTGCTTTTGCCTTGTTCTTGCTTGTTCTTCGATTGCTTGCAGGAATTGATCTTCGTGATCAGGTTGATCGTGCCCACGGCAAGGTGAATAACCCTTTGGAGTTGTTTTAGCGATGGCTAAGGCGCATCGTCGTTGTACGTTTGTAACACCCCAATTTTTGCTTTTCATGAAATTAAAATTTATTCTGCACATTTGAGAATTTTTGGAATTTTCTGGAATTTATTTGGATTTAATTTGAATTTATTCCATATTGAAATAATTAAAGAAATTAAATTTTCAAATAAAGTTTTTTTTGGAAATATTTTATTTGAGTCCCAAATGCCCTAAAATATTTTCCAGACTTTTTCCGAATTTTTCTCGAGTATTTTGCTATTTTTCTTGAATTAAAATGAATTATCGGGAATTATTTTAAATATTAAATCGCTGGAAAATCCAAGTCGGGTCAAGTATCGTTTCATCCGATCGACCAACCCGAAGTCGACTCGAGTCCGACCCGAGCCACGTGTTCCAAATTAACCCTAATCAAGGCGGGACCGTTGGATCAAGATCCAACGGTCGAGATTGAGCCGCACCGATCCAACCGGATCCGGTCCGGATCCGATCGCGTCCGCGCCATCGTGACCGCTGATCGTGCCATGAGGACGGCCCAACGTCATCGTCTCCAGCCCGGATTCCCCGCGGACTCCGTTCGTCGTTGCCGCCGTCTCGGACACGGACTCCAGGGCTATTTAATGCATGGAGCTGCCCCCGAGGTTCGCCTTTCCATGCTGAGCTCGTTGCCCTAGTCCACGCCTACAGAGAAACCCTAGAGCCGCCGCAATTTCTCGCCGAAGCCAAAGAGCGCCGCCGCGAGTTCTTCGACCTTCGCCGCAAACCAGCCGTGCTCCGCCGCTTCCGTGGCCAGATTCGGAACCCCCGCGACGAGACGAACCTGGGCTCATACTTCATCTCGGCTGATCTGCTGGCTTAACGCCGCTCGACGCCGTTTTCCTCGTCCGGCCAAGAAGAAGCCGCCAGACGCCATCGCTGCCCTCGCTGAAGCCTGGTGGACCGTCCCGATCAAGATCCGACGCCCCGGATTGCGCCACGCCATCCCACGGTGAGAACCACGCGGCGCATTCCCAGATTCAATCCTAGCCGCTGGATCTAGATCCAACGGTCCAGATCGACCACGCTCACCCCAAACGCGGCGCTATCAGAACCGATCGGGACCGTTGATTTTCAAATCAACGGCCCGGATCCTGCCGCGTGTCAGGAAGTTGGACCGTCGCGGCCCACGCGACATGGCGCGGCTTCATCGACACGCCGGGCCCGCTGCGGTCGCCGAATACTCGCCACACCGCACCATGGCGCCACGACGCCATGGCGGGCTCACGACGCCGCCACCCTACCGTGTAGTGACGTCGGCGATGACGCCACTGGGTGCCACCGTCGGCCGAGCAGGAGCCGTGGACCGAGTCCACGGTGGACCAAGCCAAACCATGGACCACGTCCATGAACCGGCTGACGTCAGCAGACCAATCAGAGGCTGCCACGTGTCACAGCTGACGCAATAATTGATTTCCCGAAAAAGAAAATGATTTAATAATTCGGTTAAATAATTGATTTGAATTTCAAAACTTCAAACGCTTATAACTTTTGCGTTTCTACTCCGATTTGAGTGATTCAAATTTTTAAATTTGTATAAAATTTAGATCTATTCAAATATGAATTTTATTTAATTTTTGGACTAAAGTTTTTCTCTGTAATATTATTTAATTGATTATTTAAGCTTTAATAAATCATAACTTTTGCATTTTAACTCCGATTTGAACGATTCCAGTTCCTAAAATCCAGAAAATTGTGTTCTCTCTGTTTATGGATTTTATTTGGATGTTTGGACACTTTTTGTCCACTGTTTTATTCGTTTGTTGCTATTTGCACGCGTAACGAGTAGACGTTGAAGTGCCTAAGGATTCAAGGAGAAGTGTTGACTCAGGATTCAACTCAAGACCAAGAACAAGTACTCTTTGAAGGCAAGTTATGCTTTGACCATGTTGATCCCATTTTGAAATCTATTTTGGTTCAAATTATTGCATGCTAGTTCAATTAGAAAATACTTTATTTAAATATGGGAGATTAGATAAATACCAATTTGCTGTATGACACCTTGATTAATTAAATATGTGCCATGACCCCTTGTCACCCTAGTTGTGGTTTACTAGTTGGACATAATCAAATTGCCAACATGGGTTTTAGACCGTTGTAGTATATTGCTTAGACTCGCACGTGCTCATGACATGATTTTGGACAATCAAATGTTAATATTGATTTAATGATATATTGAACCTGTTTTGGAAAGGTATCATGTGATGTTGATAGCACGTGGTGCATGGTAATCAACTGGGTTTTGATAAATAGTTTTCGCCGGGGCATGTGGCAAGAATGATCGTTGGCACGTTGTGGCAATCGGGATGTTGATTTGGTTCTTCGGGTAGTCTTGCCCTGGTCACTCTAAGGACTTAACCTTGCGAGCCTTTGAATCGAGTCATACTTGCAACCACATGGTGGAATGGGACGGCCCTAGTTGACTAAGTCGCTAAGGACTCACTTGTGGAGCCTCAGGGTGTCAATTACACCGCTTGTGTGATTGTGCGGGAGGCGATCGTGGTCGTGGCCGATACCCATCTAATCGGTGTGTTGGTCCCATACTTCGCCTTGGTTAAGGGAAGGGATGGTGTAGAGCACGAACCTGAGAGGACCACCTGTGTTGTTTGAGGCTTCCAAAGGCTTTGTTACGGAACTCGCCTTTGTGGTGTTTGACTGTATCTTGTGGGTAAAGTGCATAACCTCTCGCAGAGTGTAGAATCTATTCGAATAGCCGAGTCCGCGGTATTGGACATCGCTCGGGATTACAACAAGGGTTAGACTTTCAAAATAACTTGGATTTGAAAGGTTGGTTTGGATTAAATAATGATGTTGATGGACATGTGGATTAAGATGGGAAAAGATGTTTACTAAACTCCTTGAACAGCTTATTTATGATATACTTGTTTCTACCGCTGAATCTACTTATGATACTTGTCAAATGTGTTTCTTGCAAATATACCTTGAGCTATTCCTTTGTACCAAGCCATGCATATAGTATATTAGCTTGCATTCTGTGCATGACTTGCCGAGTACCAAGTACTCACCCTTGCCACAATACAACACCGATTGAAGAGGAGACTACACGGCTTTGGAGGAGGAGCTCCACGAGGAACCGCCTACTTAGGGGAGCGAGCCCATCAGTTGCTGGGGTATACTGGATGGCGCCACGGTTATCTTATTTTCCGCTGCTATTATTTCTCTCTTAATAAGTTCCGCCCTGCGAGGCGTACATTTGTAACTTGACCTTAAGGTCGGGTAACCAGTTTGATTATTTAATTAAAGTACTTTATTAGTATCGAGTGGTATGATTGTGATATTTACCGATGTTAAGACTGTGGTGCACTAGCGCTGCGTTCTGGACTAGTGCTGAATACACAGAGGGTCCGGATTTGCAAATTCGGGGTCCCGACAGAGGTGGTATCAGAGCCAGGTTGACCGTAGGCTCAACCCTAGCTAGAATGGTCGTAGAGAGGTTAAAACCTATTTTTTAAAAGCTAAAAGTTCGTCAAGATAAGAAATGATATCTCGACTTACCCCCTTCTCTCTTTTCTTGTCTCTTGCTGAATTTTTCCTTACCTTGTCACGAATTAAAAATTTCGAGTTCTTACGTGAGCATCTTGTGACAGATGGAGGGAGAGTTCAACTACGTCGATCTGGAGGTTGGTCACGCTGCAGAACTTTGGCGTATGCCATGCACTCTCGGAGATTTTGAGAAGCCGCAATACCAAGTGGAAGTGATCGACAAGCAGGATTGATCAAGGCTTGTGACGTGAAGATTGTGGTACCGCTAGGAAGAAGGGCCAGTGCAATCGCTCGATACACCGTGACCGCCGTAAGGTCTACAATGCATATTTGTATCCAAGAAGCGTCACTAAGATCAATTCGTCAAATTACACGCATCTACGCCAGAGATTTTGAGAGCAAGTTGTTCCGTTATCATCCGAGCAGCAATAACCTTCTTGACCAAGACGATTCAGGATGAGAATGCCATGGTCACACGCTTGGCACGACTTGTTGTCGCCAGGAGGATGTACTGATGATACCAAAGAAGGAGCTACAGAAGGCCCGCAAGGAGATCACAACAGAGAAGAACAGATGGCGGGAAGCTCAAGAGTATGTGTCACACCTTCTGCAAAGGATTGGAGAGTTAGAGACGGCATTGTATGCACCAGAGCCAGAGCCAATGCTCGAGCTGCACGAGCCAGACCCGGAGGAGCCAGAGCTTGAGGAGGACACTGCTTCTTCGACTACCACAGATGACACAGTTGCTGGACATGGCAATCGTTTCGCGCCTATGCCGCAGTATCCGTACCCAGGCCGTGGAGGTTTTCTCGATGAGTGAACATAGGTTCTATAGTGAGACTCCTTCGCCGAGTCGCGTCATAGAATAAAGAGTCACCCTTTAGGCGTTAGACTCCAGTGTTAGTTCGATTTGGATTTTCATTGCTTGCTGAGTGTGCAGTATGTGTTGCAAGGCCCCTAGGCATTGTAAGCAACCATACCAAGTTACTATTGATTAAAATAATAAAGTCGGACCTTAAGGTTACACCTTTCGCCCCGCATAAGTTCCATATCACTTGTCTATTCTTGTTTCCCTCTCATCTCTAAAGCCTAGAGCAAATCGACAGATGGTGAACACCCGCGGAAACCTTGGAGGCAATGGAAGTGGTTCTCGCCCCGCAGAAAATTCCAATAATGGAGCACCAGCACCGCCAGTGGACATGCAGAATTTTGGAGCATTCCTTGCTGCTCAGACTCAGTTGATGCATGCTATGATGCAACAGATGCAACACGTCACTGCTCAAGCCACTGCTAATCAAGTTAATCAGGGACAACGCCAGAATACAAGACCGCCGAGTTCATGAGGACTCACCCACCCACTTTTTCTGGGAATGCCAACCCATTGGAGGCCGATGATTGGTTAAGATCAATTGAGAGGAAGCTACACATCGCTCAATGCATGGGAAATGAGAAGGTACTCTACGCTTCTCATCGCTTGGAAGGAACATTACCGAATGGTGGGAGAACTGCGTACCACGCAAGAGAACCCTCAAGATATCACTTGGGAAGAGTTCACAAATGCATTCCGCCAAGATTATCACGTGCACGAAGGAATCATGGATCTTAAGAAAGAGGAGTTCAGATAATCGAGGCAAGGTAATCAGCCCGGGTCGAATACCGAACAAGTTCACACAGCCTTGCACGCTACGCACTGAGGATGTAGCGACAGATAAAGCCGCACCTCGCTTCATGAAGGGACTTAACTCAGACTACAGGTGGGATTGATCACCCACACCTTTTCAGATTTCCAGTGAATTGGTGAATAAGGCGCTTATTCTTGAGGACAAGCGCAAGGAACTGGATGAAAACAGAAGCGCAGGATGCAACAAAGCAGTGGATCACGCCAGTGAGCTCAAAGCAACGCTTGAGGGTTGGCGCCAAATCAATTTTTCAGATTTCAGCCACGAATGCAACCAGACACCGCCACCAAAGACCAAGACCCGTGAATCGTAACTATCGACCCCAACCCCACCGTAAATACCGCTTCCAGGCATCGGCAAGGAACAGTGAGACGCTGCTACAATCGCAACGAGCCAGGACACTTTGCCAACAGCTTGCCCAAAGAAGACAGCAGGAGTGACCCCAAATCCGCTTCAACTGGGATCCACACCAGCTAGGACGCCAAAGACAGGAGTCACACCCTGCATCGTGGGTGAGAGGCCGAGTCAATCATGTCACCGCGGATGCACCGCAGAATCGCTACGGACGCCGTGATCGGGTAAGTTACTTGTTAACTCAAGACTGCGACGCTTTTGTTTGATTCGAGCTTCAAGATTCGCTTGTTTCGCAAGGCTTTGCTGCTAAAAATGATTTGGGGATTGCAAGGCTTAAATGCACGCTTGTAGTTCAAACCCCTGGTTCCGAACTCCGAACGAAAGTAGGATGTTCCGGGGTGAGAATACTAATAGATGGAATAGAGTTCCTAGCGAACCTTATTATTTTGGAGACCCAGACCTTAGATGTTATTTTGGGAATGGATTGGCTATCCAAGCACAAGGCCATATTGGATTGTGGACGAAGGATTATCTTAGTTGAGAGCCCGTGTGGAAAGAGAGTGGAATTTCAAGCCACTGCCGTTAGGGATGGACAGTTGATGGTTAACAGTACCAAGGCAATCAGTATAGAGGATGTCTCAGTAGTGAATGAGTACCCAGATGTTTTTCCGGAAGATCTACCTGGTATGCCGCCAGACAGGGACATAGAGTTTGTGATAGAGCTTGTACTGCACAAAGACCGATAGCAAAGAGACCTATCGGATGTCCACCGAGGAGTTGGTGGAGATGAAGAAACAGACTAGAGGAGTTAATGGAGAAAGGATTTATCGCACCAAGTTCGCCGTGGGAGCACCGCTTTTGTTCGTCAAGAAGAAGGACGGGAGTTTCAGGATGTGCATTGACTACCGTGCACTCAATGAAGTCACCGTGAAGAATAAGTATCCGCTACCCAGGATTGATGATTTGTTTGATCACCGAGAGGAGCCGGAGTTTTCTCCAAGATTGACCTAAGATCGGATACCATCGCTTGAAGATCCGATCAGAAGATATTCCGAAAACCGCATTTTCGTCAAGATATGGACATTACGAGTTTACAGTTATGTCTTTTGGTCTGACGAATGCGCCAACATATTTCATGAATATGATGAATAAGGTGTTCATGGAATATTTGGACAAGTTTGTGGTCGTGGTTCATAGATGATATCTTAATCTACTCCAAGACAGGAGGATGAACATGCCGAACACTTGAGGCGAGTGTTGGAAAAGCTGAGAGAACAGCAACTCTTCGCCAAGTTCAGCAAGTGTGATTTTTGGAAGGACAAGGTGGAGTTTCTTGGACATGTAATGACCGCAGAAGGAGTCGCCGTTGATCCAAGCAAGGTAGAAGCTGTGTTACATTGGGAGCAGCCAAAGACCGTGACCCAGATTAGAAGTTTCCTTGGAATGGCAGGATACTATCGCCGGTTCATTGAAGGCTTTTCGACAATTGCGAGACCTCTTACGCAATTGCTGAAAAAGGAGAAGAAGTTTACATGGACGCTGGAGTGCGAGAAAGGATTCCAAGAACTGAAAACGAGATTGACATCGGCACTGTTGGTTCTGCCGGACGTCAATCAAAGCTTTGATATCTATTGTGATGCATCACGCCAAGGACTTGGATGTGTGTTGATGCAGAACGGAAAGGTTGTTGCTTATGCATTAAGGCAGTTGAGGCCGCATGAGGAGAATTACCCGACACATGACCTAGAGTTAGCTGCCGTAGTGCATGCCTTGAAGATATGGCGTCACTATCTGATCGGGAACAGATGTGAAGTGTACACGGATCATAAGAGCCTTAAGTACATATTCACCCAGTCGGATCTGAATATGAGGCAAAGGAGATGGTTGGAGTTGATCAAGGACTACAATGTTGGAATCCATTATCATCCCGGAAAGGCCAACGTAGTTGCCGATGCCTTGAGTCGGAAAAGCCATACCATGAATATGTTGATAGCCATGATTAGGGAAAGGTTGAAGATAGCCCAATCACGACAGAAGAGTTACGCTGACAACCGTCGCCGGGACTTGAGTTTTGAACCAGAGGACTATGTATACCTCAGAGTTACGCCTCTAAGAGGAGTTAAGAGGTTCCATGCCAAAGGGAAACTTGCACCCCGTTATGTTAGACCATTTAGGATTTTGAGCCGCAAAGGCGAAGTTGCTTACCAGCTAGAGTTGCCGCAGTCGTTAGCAGGAGTGCATGACGTGTTCCATGTGTCCCAGTTAAAGAAGTGTCTTCGAGTGCCAGATGAGCAAACGCCCTTGGAGTCAATTGAGCTGCAAGAAGATCTGACTTACAAGGAGCATCCCGTGAAGATTCTGGACACCATGGATCGAGAGACTAGGAACAAGTCAACCCGTTTCTGTAGAGTTCAGTGGAGCAACAATGCAGAGAGCGAAGCAACATAGGAACGAGAAGAGGATTTGAGGAAAGAGTTTCCGAACCTATTCTTTAGTAAGCCCTGAATCTCGGGGACGAGATTCTATTAAGGGGGGGAGGTTTGTAACACCCCAATTTTTGCTTTTCATGAAATTAAAATTTATTCTGCACATTTGAGAATTTTTGGAATTTTCTGGAATTTATTTGGATTTAATTTGAATTTATTCCATATTGAAATAATTAAAGAAATTAAATTTTCAAATAAAGTTTTTTTGGAAATATTTTATTTGAGTCCCAAATGCCCTAAAATATTTTCCAGAATTTTTCTGGAATTTTTCTGAGTATTTTGCTATTTTTCTTGAATTAAATGAATTACTGGGAATTATTTTAAATATTAAATCGCTGGAAAATCCAAGTCGGGTCAAAATCGTTTCATCCGATCGACCGAACCCGAGTCAGACTCGAGTCCGACCCGAGCCATGTGTTCCAGCCGAACCCTAATCGTGCGGGACCGTTGGATCAAGATCCAACGGTCGAGATTGAGCCGCACCGATCCAACCGGATCCGGTCCGGATCCGATCGCGTCCGCGCCATCGTGACCGCTGATCGTGCCATGAGGACGGCCCAACGTCATCGTCTCCAGCCCGGATTCCCCGCGGACTCCGTTCGCCGTCGCCGCCGTCTCGGACACGGACTCCAGGGCTATTTAATGCATGGAGCTGCACCCGAGGTTCGCCTTTCCATGCTGAGCTCGTTGCCCTAGTCCACGCCTACAGAGAAACCCTAGAGCCGCCGCAATTTCTCGCCGAAGCCAATGAGCGCCGCCGCGAGTTCTTCGACCTTCGCGCAGAAACTACCTGCGGTTCGCCGCCTGCGGCCGATTCGGAACCCCCGCGACGAGACGAACCTGGGCTCATACTTCATCTCGCTGGGACTGCGTCGGAACACCGTTCGGGACGTCGTCTTCCCCGGGTCCGGCCGCAGCAAGCCGCCGCACGCCATCGCCGTCCCCGCGAGCTCCGTGGACCGTCCGATCAAGATCCGACGTCCCGGATTGTGCCACGTTATCCCACGGTGAGAACCACGTGTGATTCCCAGATCCAATCCTAGCCGTTGGATCTAGATCCAACGGTCCAGATCGACCACGTTCACCCCAAACGTGCGTCATCAGATCCGATCGGGACCGTTGATTTTCAAATCAACGCCCGGATCTCCGCCGGTCGTGAAGTTGACCGCCGCGCCCACGCGACAGGGCGCGGCTTCATCGACACGCTGGGCCCGCTGTCGGCCGACGCCGCCACACCGCACCATGGCGCCATGCTGACGTCATGGCGGGCCCGCACATCAGCGGCCACCCCAGCCGTGTAGTGACGTCAGCGATGACGTCACCAGTGGGTCCCACCTGTCAGCGACCGTGAGCCGTGGACCGAGTCCACGGTGGACCAAGCCAAACCATGGACCACGTCCATGAACCGGCTGACGTCAGCAGACCAATCAGAGGCTGCCACGTGTCACAGCTGACGCAATAATTGATTTTCCGAAAAAGAAAATGATTTAATAATTCGGTTAAATAATTGATTTGAATTTCAAAACTTCAAACGCTTATAACTTTTGCGTTTCAACTCCGATTTGAGTGATTCAAATTTCTAAATTTGTATAAAATTTAGATCTATTCAAATATGAATTTTATTTAATTTTTGGACTAAATTTTTTCTCTATAATATTATTTAATTGATTATTTAAGCTTTAATAAATCATAACTTTTGCATTTTAACTCCGATTTGAACGATTCCAGTTCCTAAAAATCCAGAAAATTGTGTTCTCTCTATTTATGTATTTTATTTGGATGTTTGGACACTTTTTGTCCACTGTTTTATTCGTTTGTTGCTATTTGCACGCGTAACGAGTAGACGTTGAAGTGCCGGAAGGATTCGAAGGAGAAGTGTTGACTCAGGATTCAACTCAAGACCAAGAACAAGTACTCTTTGAAGGCAAGTTATGCTTTGACCATGTTGATCCCATTTTGAAATCTATTTTGGTTCAAATTATTGCATGCTAGTTCAATTAGAAAATACTTTATTTAAATATGGGAGATTAGATAAATACCAATTTGCTGTATGACACCTTGATTAATTAAATATGTGCCATGACCCCTTGTCACCCTAGTTGTGGTTTACTAGTTGGACATAATCAAATTGCCAACATGGGTTTTAGACCGTTGTAGTATATTGCTTAGACACACGTGCTTCATGACATGATTTTGGACAATCAAATGTTAATATTGACTTAATGATATATTGAACCTGTTTTGGAAAGGTATCATGTGATGTTGATAGCACGTGGTGCATGGTAATCAACTCGGGTTTTGATAAATAGTTTTCGGGGCATGTGGCAAGAATGATCGGGTGGGCGGTGTGGCAATCGGGATGTTGATTTGGTTCTTCGGGTAGTCTTGCCTGGTCACTCTAAGGACTTAACCTTGGCGAGCCTTTGAACCGAGTCATACTTGCAACCACATGGGTGGAATGGACGGCCCTAGTTGACTAAGTCGCTAAGGACTCACTTGTGGAGCCTCAGGTGTCAATTACACCGCTTGTGTGATTGTACGGGGAGCGATCGTGGGCTGTGGCCGGATACCCATCTAATCGGTGTGTTGGTCCCATACTTCGCCTTGGTTAAGGGAAGGGATGGTGTAGAGCACGAACCGGAGAGGACCACCTGTGTTGTTTGAGGCTTCCAAAGGCTTTGTTACGGGAACTCGCCTTTGTGGTGTTTGATCAGTATCTTGTGGGTAAAGTGCATAACCTCTGCAGAGTGTAGAATCTATTCGAATAAGCCGAGTCCGCGGTATTGGACATCGCCGGGATTACAATCAAGGGTTAGACTTTCGAAAATAACTTGGATTTGAAAGGTTGGTTTGGATTAAATAATGATGTTGATGGACATGTGGATTAAGATGGGAAAAGATGTTTACTAAACTCCTTGAACAGCTTATTTATGATATACTTGTTTCTACCGCTTTGAATCTACTTATGATACTTGTCAAATGTCTTATCGCAAATATACCTTGAGCTATTCCTTTGTACCAAGCCATGCATATAGTATATTAGCTTGCATTCATGCATGACTTGTCGAGTACCAAGTACTCACCCTTGCCACAATACAACACCAGTTGAAGAGGAGACTACACCAGCTTTGGAGGAGGAGCTCCACGAGGAACCGTCTACTTAGGGAGCGAGCCCAGTCAGTTGCCTGTGGTATACTGGATGGCGCCACGAAGTTATCTTATTTTCCGTTGCTATTATTTCTCTCTTAATAAGTTCCGCCCTGCGAGGCGTACATTTGTAACTTGACTTTAAGGTCGGGTAACCAGTTTGATTATTTAATTAAAGTACTTTATTAGTATCGAGTGGTATGATTGTGATATTTACCGATGTTAAGACTGTGTGCACTAGCGCGTTCCTGGACTAGTGCTGAATACACAGAGAGTCCGGATTTGCAAATTCGGGGTCCCGACAATGTTGTAGTCGGATCGTCAAAGTCGTCTCTACCCAAATCGAAGGTTATCATTCTCATCGAAAGATCGGGACACACAGTGTTACATCAAGTGGTATTAGAGCTAGGTCCCGAAACAAGAGGGTGAGAATGATAGTACCACTTTGCTTGTGGAGGGGAGAGAATACCACCTTAAAAGGGAGAGCAACCCTCCCCCTATCAGGCTAGTCTTTTGGGGGCCATATGGGACTCTTATGGCCTGGCTATGGCAGCCAAGGTGTGTGTTTCTCTAGTGGTCCAACGCCCACACACTGGGCCGGTTAGGCGATCCGTCACGGCGAGGCATATGCGCCATACAATTTGGGCCGCGAAGAGGCACGCAGTCTTGCGACCTGGGAGGGATGCATCAGCTTTCTTGTCTTACATTGCTGAAGGTGGGCGACACAATGACAAATGAGGTGATCAGATGGAGTGAAAGCGCTTCAAGGTACAAGTGTCTAGCATAGAATTTTTTTGATATCTATTATTCATCTCTTAATTTAATTTTCTTTGTTCACAGTGTCATCAATAGGAGTGCAATGACTTGTGCGGCTTTTACGTGATGCATCACATGTTGATTCTTGTTGACGGCTCATAACTTTTCCCTAAGGTATAGAGCTGATTATTGCACTACTGTCAATATAATACTGCCAGTGTGATATATGGAACCGACAATGATGAGGGTGTCATCACAGTCGGTTCTTTCAAAGAACCGATTGTGTTAGAATATAATCACTGTCGGGTTAAAACCGACTGAGATAGTGTTCCCTCATCATTGTCTAATGACTTTGTGTCGCCACCAAAATCGACTATGATAAAAAAGGAATCGATTGTGATGTACATTCCTATAATAGTGATTTGAAATAATAGGAAATAACTGTTGTTGAATGTAAACAAGCAACCATGTGCGGTAATTAGATTTACCCAAATGCCACCAAATGCATCAAATCTTCTATTTGATCAAAAACCTCCAATCCATCGAAAGAGTCTGAATTGTAGCACACAAAGAGCTTGCAAATATCACAGAAAGTGATGAGTTTTAAACACTTTCACCTAAATATCCTGTAAAGTGAATATCATAGAAAGCTCACAAATATCCCAAAAAGTGTACGCCCCCGTTCAAATTTTTCTAGTTTCGTCGCTAATAATTACGACCTAAAACATAAAATAACATAGGCTTATATACCAACGATTAGCGAATTTTTTAAATAGCGGCACGTCCTTGCAAACCATGCCGTACCCGCTCAGCCGATCGCATACCTGCCGAGTTGTGCTTGTGCCTATCGTGCTGCAGGCTAGACCTAAAAAATCCAGCCAGATGTCCACATCTACGCATAGGTCTACCGTCGGTGGGATCACTCCTGGTGTCTTTTTGTTGGGCAAGGGAAGTAATCTGGAAGTGGGCCCGGAGGCGTTGTGTCAACATCAGGTTTTGTCTGAGACCTCTGGATCACCTGCTACAGCTGTCTGCTAGAGGCTAATAATAACTTATAGTTGCAATTTGCACCGAATGTGGCAGTGTGAAGATCAATATTTCTTCTAAAGCCTATATTTAATGATATATGTAATCTGCGCCTAGACTGTTTCCTACGAAATGCCCGGCCAATCTTCACGGTTAGCATAATTCAGCTATTCTCTGGTGCAAGATTTCAAATTTCGTTTTGGATCTAATATCAGAGGTGATTGAAATCTAAAATTTTAGTAAAACCTTGGTATTTTGAATGAAATTGAAAAACTATATTTAAAATTCAGAATTTTTTAGGATGGCAAAGCCGAAAGTTTGGCAAAATAACCAAAATTTCGGCTCTTTTCAACCCCTTTGAAATGGTCTCCGACAGCTATAAAAATTTCTTGTTCCTCTCACGTAACAAGAAAGGCATATGACCTCGTGGTCTGCGGTGCTATACCCTGACAGGTCACGGGTTCAACAATTAATTAAGAGATCTATTCAAAGAACACGGGGACTAATTTAAGTAATGAGTCTCCGGAAGTCTTAGCCTCATCATTATTTCTTTTTATTTTTTGCTACTAGACTAGACTCGCTAAGGCGATCCAAATGACACTTGCTAAAACTCAATTTGAACCGTATGCTTTGAAGCTTGTCCAACTGCACTGCACCAAATGCTAGCTGTTGCGACCGTAGGTTCAAATCCCACTCTCAACATTAAAGCTTTCTTTCTAGTTTTTAGACCTTTTCAATAAAAATGAAATTGTGCTTCTGTAATGAAGACTCGATGTCCTAGTTGGTCTTTGGCACTCGTATAAGGCTTTGTGCAGACCCAAAGTCACGAGTTCAATTCCCACTCAAAACAATATTTTTTGACTTTCCTTTTTAAATCTAATGACCTATATATCAAACTCCTCACCAAATCGTAGTAGTGCAGGCAACGCAAAAAGAAAATGATGATGAACGGGACGTCACATTTGTTCTAATGATAAAATAGCAAACAAGGAGCACACATATTCCATTTGTTCTAACGATAAATCCCCCAATGTTGACACATGTTGGGAATCCTCCTCCTTGTCCTTCAAGTGCCACTAGTTGACTCACATGAAGATGAGGGAATGAGGTGCCTTCTTGTTGTTGATGTACAACTACTACTCCAAGTCAATACTATCATCGCCACTCTCCTTTCCCATTTTCTCGTAACTAGTGATATTGTTTTGTGATTTTTCTTTCAAATAGGCAACAAAAGAATATATAGACTAGCTAGCTTTAATATATATAGGGAGATCATGAGAAATACATAGGACATCAAGAATTATAAATGACCTAAAAGGAAAGGGAAGCAGGTAGCTAGGTTCATCAATTATATTTGCAAGATTTGCTAGATTGAGAAGATCCAAAAAGATTTAGTTGCAGTGATTATAGATCACACTTATCCTAAGAAACTGATGGCATTAATGACAAGTTAGCATGTATATGTAGGCAAATCGAGAGATAATGCTTGATTTCACGGACAATGAGAATAAGTATCTGGGTTACCATGTGATAGTTAGTCCACATGGTTGGGATCCAGGATGATAGAGGATAAACCTTGATATCGTGATTTTGGAAAGTTAGTAGAAACAAGAGTTAGTTAGATTTGGGGTCAATAATTTGATGATAGATTGATATTTTTGCATCTCATGATCCATAGGCATAAGTATCCATTTGATGATTCATAATTGATCAAGTGTTAAACTGATAGATAGGAGGATCACACTTGCTTAGCTTGGAGGAGATATACCAAGATTAAAGATCATATTTAAGTTGACATGGAAGCAAGGAGGGGCAATATCCATGTTGCAAGAATGATATTAGCCTTCTAATGCGACGCATGTGATGCTTAGGGCATGTCAGTGAGATTCATATGCTTTAAGGGGAGTAGATGTAAATGGAAACATAGTATAGATCCATAATGATTCACATGATAAGGATGATTCAACTTGGGGAAAGATGTGCGATACATCAGGGTAACTGAGATGGAAGGAAGATGCCTAATAACTAGGGTGATAAGGAGAAAGACAAAAAAGTTGACATCAAGGAGGGTATACAAGTACAATGGCAATTTTGGTAGTTCAATGATTGCTGATGACGTCACAATTGAGATATAATACAAATGCAATATGGGAAACAAAGGTCATGTTTGAATCAACAAGGTCATTTGAGTCAAGAGAAAATCTTAAAAAAGTTACAGAATTTGGAAACATGGGTGGAAAGAAAATAAAGATAACGAATCAAAATACATGGAAAAGGTTTTGTTTAATTGAACTGAAATAAGGGAAGAATTAATATGCACTATATATTTTCTTCTAAACATTTTTATAGAAAACACCAGATATTTTTATTAATATACACGGGCATAAGTTGCATGTATACCACCCTAGTGAGGTAGCTCTTGCTATGACTTGGCCGATGCAACAACAAAATCTAAATAATTTTTGTTTATGTAGTGAACTACCCATGCACCAACAATGTCATAGTGTTCTATTGACTAACTATTCTATCGGTGATCTATCGACTTTTTTGAGGGAAGAGCAGTGCTCTAAGGTATTAGCACTTCCCTTCTGATTGTTGCCACCATCTCTAGTACTATTTATTTCTCATACGGTCCTAGTACGGATTTTGAGGTATAGGAAATATTGGGAAGAAAATGCTTTGAAGGAATGAAATCAAATCTAGGATAGATGAGACACCAGTAAGTAAGTCAAGGCAGCTGTAGGAAAGTCTTGATAGGAGTAATACAAAAGGTTTTTGCAACTCTTTTCATATATGTTTAAAATAGAACTTTCTTTTTCAAGAAGATCGAATCTTAGCGAAACCAATTATAATAAGTCATAACCTACAGTCAAGCTAGGCTCCGATAACACTTCTGTCTCGACCTGACAACTGCCCTAGGGTCATCATTTTTCCCACAACTATCCAGGGATTCAATTGCAGATAGGAGTTGCATCTCAGCTATTTACGATAGTAGAAGAAAGGTTAGATAGAGTAAAATATGGCCTATTGCCAAGGTGCTGTAGCTAGCCAAAGCATCTGCTACTCCTCCCCTTTCTCTCAAAATGGCTCAAACGATCATCCATACTAAGACACTACTACAGAATGATACATTACTGTGGTGGGCCGGCTAGGCTCAGCCCTCCCCTCGGCCAACTAATCGAAAACACCACGCGTCTACTGACCCACATGAACGGATTTATAAACGTCAACCTCTCCCTTCGATAAAGCTATAAATCCTTACCTTAGGAGACCATCCCCCGGTAAAAGGCGAAAAAGAATAAAGACCGCCCCCTCCGCGACGAGGGGAAGTTTCCCTCCGTAGCGAGGGAGGAAAACGGAGGGAACTCCCCTCGGCTACGTCTCTTTCGGCGCAAACGTATACGAACCACCAAGATCTCGACACTCCCCAACAACCCTTCCCTAGTACGCCAGGGTGTGTCGGCTAATCTGAGACCCTAACATAAGTGAAATCCCGTTGAACCCCTACAAAGGGTATATGAATAGAGGACAAAACCCGACACGGTGGGGAAGACCCAAGGAAAAGTCAAGTTAGCCCTTGGCGAACCAGGAAGGAAAAAGAAGGCCGACGAGGACGTGCATATCCTCGTGCCTGCCCTATAAAAAGAAAAGGAAGAAAGAGGACAAAGTGAGTTCCCGAAAAACAAGAAGCGCCTGACGAGTAAGAAGAGAGAGAGACCCGGTGGTTCCACACCACCACACCGGGCGCCGTCAGTGGGGAACTCCAACCGCAAGGTGAAACCACCACCGCCGATCAAGCCCAAGGGTAAGTTTCCGCAACCATGCCACCAAAGAAAGGAAAGGAGGCAAGATTCAAGGGGCGGCAACGCGGCGAGCAGAAGAACCAAGGCGGCGCACGAGAAGCCAATCTCGAGATCCCCTCGACTTCAGAGATGACGAGACGCCGGATGCCGCCGCAATGCTTCAAACATGGCGGGAACTTTACATCCACAGACTCCGGTGGCCGTGCGCAAGCGAGCCCCCAAACGGCGGCCTCCGACGACAGGACGAACGGTTTCAACACCAGGAGGAGATGTGGCGGAAGCGTCGACACATCCGACTCATCGCCGAGAGACCCACGGAAATGAAGAAACCCACGGAGGAGGAACCGAGCTCGGAGGAGATTGACCCCAACGCGGCGGGCGCCGATGGAAGCCAACGAGCAACTCATGGCAGAGTTGAGGCGTCTACAAGGGCAACTGACGGGGTCAATACGAATCACAAGATGAAAGCCCGAGACGCGAGGTGCTATCTCCATGGGTTGCGATGGCGCACAGGGAAGATCTCGATCCTAACCCTCAAGATTCGCTCACGGGCCAAAAATGGCCCTCCTCGGGAAGCTTCAAATTCCACATTGTTAAGCCATATGGCGGTCGGACGGACCCAAGGGAGTTCCTCGCGTTTATGATACGGCGATCGAAGCCGGGAGGAGATGATGACATCAAGGCGAAGGGGCTCCTTCTAGCCCTTGAAGGCATAGCCCTGTCTGGTACTCTTCTTCGCTGGAGCCCCGATCGATCACCTGTTGGCCACAACTCCGCTCCAAGCTTGAAGCAACTTTCAGGGTAACTTCGACGGAATGAAAGAGGAAAGTGACCTATTTGCAGTCAGACAACGCGAAGGGGAAACCCTTAAAAGTTACTTCCAGCGTTTCTCCCGGATTAAGTGCCAGGTACGAGGAGTAAGCGACACTACTATCATCAATGCGACGCGTTGCGGCTGCGTAGGGACCAGTTGGCGGAAAGGCTCGCCAGTAAAGAGGTGCGCACGGTGGAAGAACTCTTTGCGAAGATGAGGGAGTACGCGGCGGAGGAAGACAACTTCCGAAGGGAAGACGGGCCCCAACAGGAGAAGCAAGAATTCGCTCCACGCAAGAGAGGGCGAGGGAAGGACCTCCCGCCCAACCCAAAAATGAGGGAACGATACCCAGAGCCAGGAAGAAGAGACGAGAGGAGGAGAATCCACCACATTGAAAAGCCAAGAGATCGGCAAGCCACGGGCGACATGTGCGGAGCAGCAAGAAGACGAGACCACCCGGCCGAGGAAAACAAGACGAGGGAAGCCGAGTTAACAAGAAAGAAGGGACAGAGCCCCGGCAGTACTTCTGTGAATATCACGGGGAAAATATCACTCACGACACCATCCAATGCAAAGTGATCAACGGGTATAGGCGGTTCGAGGCGAAACAAAGGGAAGACAAGATACATCCTGCGCCGCCGGAAGCGCCTCCTGTTGGATGACAACACCCCCCCCCCGTGTAGGAATGAATCATCTTCGTCGCATTATCAACGTCATTGCGGGGGGCTCCTCATCACATCTCTCGTCAAAAGATGAGGAAGGCGACGCCGGCAAATTAACCACGTTGCAATTACCCCACCACCCTTCCTCCCGGTAAAAATGCGAACCAATCACATTCACACAGAGGATGCCACGGGGTACACTTCCCGCACCAAGATTCTTTGGTAGTAACCGCCATTATCGCCGATCGCGAAGCACGTCGAATATTGGTAGATGGAGGGAGCGCCATGGACATACTATCCATGGAGGCTTTCCGACAAATGATGATTCCACAAGATCGGTTGAAAAATCGGAGGTGCCGCCGATGGGTTTTGGAGGAAGCACAGTCGGCCTGCACTGGGCAGTGGAGCTTGAAGTCACATTCGCGACGCCTCAAACCAGCGTCACAAGTCGCGTCACATTCGATGTAGTAGACATGCCATTCCAATACAATGCGATCCTAGGCAGGGGCTCGTTGACAACCATGGGGGCCATAATTCATCACGGTTTCCTATGCATGAAAATCCCTACCGCAGATGGTGTCATCACGGTGCGAGGAGACCAAGCCTTGGCAAGGAAGATAGATATGGAGAACCCACCTCAGGTCAAACACGTCCGCGCTACTGAGCTAGATCCCATCATACCTGCGAATCGCAGCCGGTGGCTCCCTAAACCACAACCCCAGGGAGAAACCCAACGGATACCGCTCAGGCCAGGGAGCAGCAAGACAGTAAGTATCGGCGCCATGTTGTCTCCAGAGGAGGAAAAACACTTGCTGCTGCTCCTCCAGGAATATGAAACCGTGTTAAGCTGGGGCACGAAGACCTTCCTGGCGTCCCGAGAGAAACTATTGAACATGCTCTCGCTGTTAATCCAAACGTGAAGCCTAGGAAGCAAAAATTGAGAAAACTTGCAGCAGAAAGACAAGAAGCTGCGAAGGTGGAAGTGGCCAAATCGCTTCCAAAGCGGGAATCATCCGCGAAACTTCGATACCGGATTGGCTGGCCAACATCGTCTTAGTCAAGAAGGCTAGCGGGGCATGGAGGATGTGCATCGACTTCACTGATTTAAACAAAGCATGCCCAAAAGATAACTTCCCCGCTCGCATCGACCACCGGTTGATTCAACCTCCGGTCGAAAGGATGAGCTTCCTTGATGCTACTCTGGTTATCACCAAATCTATATGCAAGAAGGAGACGAAGACAAGACAGCATTCGTTACTCCCTTCGGTACCTATTGCTTCGCACGGATGCCTTTCGGGCTCAAAAGCGCGAGTGCTACCTTCGCTCGACTCATCACGAAGATCTTCGCCGATCAGTTGGGAAGAAATGTGGAAGCCTACGTTGACGATATCATTGTCAAAAGTGAGAAGAAAGAAGATCACGTCGGGGACCTCCGGGAAACTTTCAGAAATTTGATAAAAGGAAAGGTGAAGCTTAACCCGTCAAAATGCGTTTTGGCGTGGGACGCTGGAAAAGCCGCTAGGCTTCTGGTCTCCCAACGGGCATAGAAGCGAATCCAGAAAAGATAAGGGCTGTCAAGACATGGCCCCACCAAGAAACCTGAAAGAAGTACAACGGTTGGCGGGCGGATAGCGGCCTCGATCCGGTTCTTGCCAAAATCGCGGAGCGAAATTCCGCTTTGTCTTTAAAGCCTTGCGCACAAACGATAGTTTAAATGCAGACGAGGAATGCCAACGTGCCTTCGATAACTTGAAGCGAGCCTCATGGAAATCCCTGTCCTACAAAGCCCGAAGCAAGGTGAGGAGCTTCTGTTATATATAGCAGCTAGCCCCTCGGCCGTAAGCGCCGTGTTAGTGCGGCCTCAAGGCGCCAAACAACAGCCGGTCTACTTTGTCTCTGAAGCCCTCCAAGGAGCCGAAGCTACGATACTCGGAAATGGAAAAAGCGGCATATGCTCTGTTAATGGCATCTCAAAGCTCGGCATTATTTTCAAGCCAACCGCATCAAGGTGCCAACTACATATCCCTAGGGTCTATGCTCTTCACAGGAAAGCACGGGCGCATCGGCAAGTGGGGTGTCGAGCTAGCTCCTTTGAATTAACCATAATTCCTCAGACGGCAATCAAAAGCCAAGCCCTCGTCGATTTCATGGTAGAATGGACCTCCCAGCCGGAGAACAACCAAACTCCAACAATGTGGTCCATCCACTCAGACGGGTCTTGGGGGCAAGTGGGCGGGGAATAGCGGCGGTGATACACACACCCGGAGAAAAAGTGGAGTTTGCAAAGAAGGCTGGAATTCCCTTCAACTAACAATATAGCTGAGTATGAAGCGCTATTATTGGGTATCAGAAAAGCAAAGATCATGGGAGCAAGAAAGGCGATAATATACACCGACTCGAAACTCATTCAGGGGCACATCACCAAAGAATATCAAGTGAGGGATGAGCAGCTCCAGAAGTATGTCGATATGATCCGGACAATGGAGAAGGGCTTCACCGGGTTCACCGTTAATGCAATTCCCAGGTCTCAAAACGAACGTGCTGACGAGCTAGCCAAGATCGCAGCCACCGGAGGAAGCCTACCTTCGACAATCTTCTTTGAGATACTTCGCACCCCCTCCATTCCTTCCCAGATAAACCTCATCGTTCGGGCAGCCGGCGAAGACTGGAGGGATGAGATATACAACTACCTCCTGGAAGGAGTTCTGCCAGACGAGGATACACGCAGGCGAGGCGTCGAAGAGCGCAAAGCAAAGAAGTACGCCATCATCAACGGCCTCTTGTTCCGTAGCGGCCTCTGCGCTCCGTGGCTACGCTGCATCTCGCGAGAAGAAGGAGTTCAAGCCTTACTTGAAGCACACGAGGGAGATTGCGGGGCGCACCAGGCCCCTAGGAATCTCGTGAGAAAGCTATTCCGGATGGGGCTCTACTGGCCTTCAGCGTTGCAAAGATGCGGAGCACATGGTCCGACATCTTGTCATGCGTGCCAATGGATGACCAAGCAAGCGAGGCCCGCCCAGCAATCGCATACGGTACCCGGCCTGGCCCTTCGCCAAGTGGGGAATAGACATTGTTGGGGCGCTTCCTAAAGCTCGAGCAAACCTTCGCTTTTAATCGCCGCCATCGATTACTTCTCCGTTGGATCGAGGCGAGCGATTGCGAAGATAACCGCAGAGGCCGCCGTCAAATTCCTATGGAAAACAATTATCTGCCGATACGGGTCCCTTACCAGATCGTGAATCGACAATGGGACTCAATTCGACTCTGGAAATTCGCGATTCTTGTGATAATCTCGGGATAAAGATCTGCTTCGCCTCAGTGGGTCATCCTCAGTCGAACGGGGCGGTGGAAAGGGCGAACGGGTTACTTCTTGATGGCATAAAGAAAAGGCTTTACGGCTCTAAGAAGGGGCTTTGGCCCGACGAGCTGGATCACGTCTTATGGGCGACACGCACTTCGGCCTCAAGAGCGACCGGGTTCTCCCCCTTCCGTCTCCTTTTCGGGGAAGAAGCCGTTTCTCTGCGGAGATCTCATGCAAAATCCTTACGAGTAATCAAAACCCCGACCCATGAGGCAATTGACATCACGTGTGATCTAAAGGAAGAACACAAGCTTCAAGCCTTAAAGACCATGAAAGCCTACGCGGAGGCGTCCACCCGAAGCTTCAACAAGAAGGTGAAGAAACGTGAACTACACCCTGGAGACATGGTGCTCAAGCGGGCCGCTCCGGCCTTCGCGAAGTTGGAAACGACACAGGAAGGACCATACATCATCCAAGAGTCAACAGCGAAGAGGTGCCCACAAGCTCATTACCCCCTGCGGAGAAGAGATACCACGGACCTGGAACACCGACGCGCTCAAAAAATTTTTTCCGTAGGTGGTCGAATCCGAAGGAAAGAAATGTACCGATCCTTATCAATAAAAAAATGGAAAGACATCGCAAGTTTGAGCCATCTTCATGTTCTCCAAGATTCAAATCAATAAACCTATTAGGATTTCGCGGATGCTTGGTCGGGCATAAGTCCCACCCATCCCTCGCTCCGGAGACCCGTTGCCTCGTGCCGGGTAGGATTTCGCGGATGCTTGGTCGGGCATAAGTCCCACCCATCCATCGCTCAGGAGAACCGTTGCAACGATCCGGGTAGGATTTCGCGGATGCTTGGTCGGGCATAAGTCCCACCCATCCCTCGCTCCGGAGACCCGTTGCCTCATGCCGGGTAGGATTTCGCGGATGCTTGGTCGGGCATAAGTCCCACCCATCCCTCGCTCCGGAGCCCCGTATCCTCGCGTCGTGGAGGATTTCGCGGATGCTTGGTCGGGCATAAGTCCCACCCATCCCTCGCTCCGGAGACCCGTTGCCTCGTGCCGGGTAGGATTCCGCGGATGCTTGGTCGGGCATAAGTCCCACCCATCCTTCGCTCCGGAGACCCGTTGCCTCGTGCCGGGTAGGATTTCGCGGATGCTTGGTCGGGCATAAGTCCCACCCATCCCTCGCTCTGAGTCCCGTTGCCTCGTCTTGGGTAGGATTTCGCGGATGCTTGGTCGGGCATAAGTCCCACCCATCCTCGCTCAGGAGACCCGTTGCCTCGTGTCGGGTATGATTTCGCGGATGCTTGGTCGGGCATAAGTCCCACCCATCCTCGCCTCAGGAGACCCGTTGCCTCGTCAGGGTAGGATTCGCGGATGCTTGGTCGGGCATAAGTCCCACCCATCCCTCGCTCCGGAGACCCGTTGCCTCGTGCCGGGTAGGATTTCGCGGATGCTTGGTCGGGCATAAGTCCCACCCATCCCTCGCTCCGGAGACCCGTTGCCTCGCCCTTCTCCTCTTTCGGCCGATGCTTGGTCGGGCATAAGTCCCACCCATCCCTCGCTCCGGAGACCCGTTGCCTCGTGCCGGGTAGGATTTCGCGGATGCTTGGTCGGGCATAAGTCCCACCCATCCCTCGCTCCGGAGACCCGTTGCCTCGTGCCGGGTAGGATTTCGCGGATGCCTGGTCGGGCATAAGTCCCACCCATCCCTCGCTCCGGAGACCCGTTGCCTCGTGCCGGGTAGGATTTCGCGGATGCTTGGTTGGGCGTAAGTCCCACCCATCCCTCGCTACGGAGTCCCGTTGCCTCGCGCGGGGTAAGAATTCGTGGGTAGTTAGTCGCACCGACACTACAATCCGTTCGCTGTCCCCGTTCATCTATTCACGAAATAACCGTCCGGGTTAAGGTACCAACCTCACCTTCGCTCCGAAGCGACCGGAGAACACGTCGTACTACCCTCGCCAAGTCATTGAGAAAATACGCCCAAGCCGGTATCCCGTTTTTCTCTCGGCAAGGAGGGAGGGGGTGCTTACGCATTATGCAACCATATGAGATCATTTCACGACTACTACTCAAGGCACGATAGGAAGCTAAGAATGTAAGATCAGAAGGAATTCAAACAGAGAAGATAAAGAATGAGATACAAGCACCAATCCTCGATCGAATTACATAACATCGTTCCAAGCATACATAGAACGGTAATCCAACAATAGCTTTTACACGAAACAAGCGGACTTAGATGTGATTAGCACGCGCCACGGCTTCGCGAGGGCGCCCTTGGCTTCTAGCAACCGCGGCACCATCCCGATCAAAATGTCGAGGTTGGCGAGGTCTCGGCGAGGGCCTCCTCTGCGGCCATTATCACGCCGAAATCGCCCATAGACCTTCAATGAAGGCCTCGAAATCGTCGGGCGGTGGAAGACCCCGGGGCAGAGCGTCACCCGGAAGATCGGGAACCATGATAGGGGCTCCCTCCTCCTCCGGCCAGATGGCGGGATCTCGCCACCGCGGCCCCTCATCCAGGTTGGCAAAAATGGGGTCTTCTTCCATAATTTCCCGGGGAGGTCACCATTGAAAAATCAAAGGAAGGCGGGGAAGAGAGCGATCGTCTCACTCGATACTAACAAGGTGGGCGAGGAAGGTGAAAAGGGCCAGAGTTAAATACTAACGCGAGAAGCCCAAGCGTCTACACGTCCCACGAGAAGTTCGCCGGACCATTAAGTCCCGCTTAATACTCACACCGACGTTTGGTCTCCATTGGGAGAAGCTAAACGCTTTTTCTGAGACGAAGGACCCGTGAAGCGAGCGAACATACATGGTCATTTGATAAAATAAGTGATTTAACCCAAGTGTCTACAAAAATCCCTCACGAAGATACACCAACTAAGAAGGAGGCGGCTTCTCTTTGCCTTTCCCGAGTCACGCATCACAAAGACGAGCTCGATTTAATCGACTCCCTTGCAGTGGGCTCCCCGTGCTGCTTCCAGAAATCTGACATAAAACTTGACGATAATCTAGATGCGGCGGAGGAAGGCTTCACCGACGAAGGGATATCTCCGAACCCGGTAGCAGCGGAGCTGCAGAAGAAAAACCGAAATGCTCGCGTATATGAGTACATCCTTTTGCCTCCAATAGCTGAGCCGTTTTCACGGAGCCCAATCTCGCGCAGTAATCGCCGAAGGTCAGTGCTGAATCCCCAAAAATCTTAGTAGATTTCTCAAGGAAGGAGACAGCTTCCAGGCTGGAGGAAGGAATACGACTCGGAGCCGCATCAATACCGAACCGAGGGAGCTGCTGAAGGAAGGCCTCTGTAGCCCCGTGAATCCCCGAGACAACGGATTCCAATTCCGTCTGAACCATGTTGTGACGCTCCTCCGCTCGTTGAGCGTTACGAAGATGCATTTGAACTTCGCTCCGCGCCGTTGCGAGTTGAGAGGGGAATTCCTCCACTTGCTTCTTCAACATGTTCTTGCCTTCTTCAGCAACCACCAATAGGTTTTTCAACTCCTCTATTCGATCATCCTTCTTCTTTTCGTTTCGCTCCGCCGCCATGCGGGCTCGCTCCTCCTCGGCGAGACGGTCCCTCATCAGAGAAATTACCCCCTCCAGTTCTGCATTTTTCGCAGCTAAGTCCCGACTCTGGGACGCTTCAGCCTGCACTTTGGCCAACGAGTCCTCAGAGTCCTGAAGTGCCCTTGATAGATTAGCCTTCTCCGCCTCTAGTTCCGCTACTCGTTCCTTCGCGGCCTCACAATCCTGGGCCCCCTTGTTGAACTGACCCAAGTACGTCCGAAATCGACGTGATATCTCTGAAGCGAGTACAGCCCCCTAAAAATGGAGAAGATATGAAGCAGGATATTGAAAGACATTGATACCGGTAGGATAAGCTCAAAAGGAAGGATACCTTTAGATGATGGTCCATCGAGATCTCGCAGAGAGAAAGGTCATTGACTTCCTCAAATAAAGCCACAGATTTATTGTAAGGAGAAAAGGCCGCGCGCATCTTTCTTAAGGACGGAGAAACAGCCGCCCCCCTTTCAAAATCTGAGGCTGAAAAATCCGACAAATCAAAGCGGACAAAGGAAGAGCCCACACCACCCGCAGGGCTGGCGGGCCCGAAGGTAGAATCCTCATCCGGGGGCGCCTTGAGTACTTGGAATCGGAGGTTCTCGACCCTCCTCCTCCGCGACGAGTGCAAAGGGGCAAGCGCCCCGATTTGGACTCGTTTCAACGGTGTTAAATCCTCCGCCTCCTCCGCATTATTACCTCTGCATTAACCTCATCAAGACCTGAAAGAATATCGCACCCTAACGAGCCGGGCGGGAAAAGTATCAGAGTAAGACCTTCTCCCAGCTGGGGGTGTCGAGTGGAAATGTTCAACCGCAAACCCGAAGTCTCCCTGTCGCGGCGGCAGTCCCATCTTCAAGTTGCCCTTGTGCGCACTCCGCACCGGAGAATCACCATCATCCTCGTCATATATGCCGATAGTCTCCACTCAGGAATCCCAGGAAATGAATACAGGGATGACTCCGCCAACAGCACATTAATGAAGGGTCAAGTGGGAGGGCCGAGGAACCTCCCCTACAATGATCGGACTTGAGGTTGCCTCAGAAAGCTCGTATCTGAGGCAGATGGCACATGCGAGGTTCGCCCACAAATGTGCCTAAGGGAATCGTTTGAGGGACCCCCGCACTACGTAATCCGGAGGGGGTGGAGGCGGGAGAGACGAGCCGCCATGTAACCGGAGGAATCACTCGTCGGCTGGATTCCTCCGAATCCCAATCCGCCTCCTTGTCGTCATCATCCCGAATCCTCGCTCCCACCCGAAGTAGCAGCGGCTTGGGGCAGCGCAACACGAGCTAACCTTGCTCGTTTAGCGAGCGGGAGAGCCAATCGACCCTCGGGGATGAGGGGCGCGGCGTCCCGATCGATAAAACGAGAACATCGGTGGCCCCACGGCGCCCATAGCGACCTCATACTCTGTTGCCTGGCAAGGGCCGAAGCTTGCGAGCCAATCTCTCGGCCGCCCCACGCCCGGTCTTGTACCCCGCCGGGGCGAATCACGGACACCGTACCTCCCAGCCGACGCTCCAGAGTAACGGGGAACTCCTGGCCAAAGGGTCGATACGACATAGGCGGTATTCTTCCACCAAATCTCGCATTGTACTCGGAGCACGAAGGGCCTTGAGATAGTCAAGATGTCTAATTTCTTCCGCGGTCGCTCCAATTAGGGGATCGAATCGCTGGATGGACCCATTGAAGTATGAAGAGGAGAGTCCGTGCTCACGAATTTGATAATACCACCGGACATCCATCCCGAGTCCCATTTCCTTGGCGGCTGCTCTGGGATTTCCTTTATAAGAGATCTCTCGTCTGGAAGTTCGAGAACCGAAACATGACTTACGGCCTTCGTTCCTGCTTTCGTTGCTTGATTTGCCAAAACGCGTCTTCTATGAGAGAAAACAAGCGCCTGTCAGGTGGATTCGGTAGGCGGAAAGCCCATTCCAACACCGCCAATCGTACGATGGCATTAGGAGTAAGCTGTGACAGCTCCGCATGGAAAACCCGGAGTACTGATGATAGTAGAGGGGCAGACGGGAAACGAAGTCCTGCCTCGAGAAATGCCGCGAACACCACTGCTTCATTTGCCTGAGGCTGAGGGGTTTCTTCACCACCCGGGAGGCGCATGGAAGGGCGTATTACCCCAAAATCAGCCGCTAGTGCATCGAGGTCGGCAGAACTCAACGGGGATAATCCTGCGGCATCCTCTTCGCTCAGAACTGGTTTTATCTTAGGGGGGCGCCTAGGACCCATGGAGACCTAGGTGGGTAGGAGATCAGGGAGCCAGGCACCAGAGGAGAATGCGAACGAGAAAAGAAAACGGATGAAATGCGGAGCCAAAGAAGATGAACTTCGCCACCATCTAAAACCCTATCCTATAAAAAAAAAAAAAAAAAAAACTCCCGGACGTTTAATGTTGCATCGAGCGAAACGACTTCTACCCGTGACATGAGGGGCTAGTGTGGTGGGCCTGGCTAGGCTCGACCCTCCCTCGGCCAACTAATCGAAAACACCACGCGTCATCGACCCACATGAGCGGATTTATAAACGTCAACCTCTCCTTCGATAAAGCTATAAATCCTTACCGTAGGAGACCATCCCCCGGTAAAAGGCGAAAAAGAATAAAGACCGCCCCCTCCGCGACGAGGGGAAGTTTCCCTCCGTCGCGAGGGAGGAAAACGGAGGGAACGCCCCTCGGCTCCGTCTCTTTCCGGCGCAACCGTCGCACGAACCACCAAGATCGACACTCCCCAACAACCCTTCCCTAATGCGCCAGGGTGTGTCAGGCTAATCTGAGACCCTAACATAAGTGAAATCCCCGTTGAACCCCTACAAAGGGTATATGAATAGAGGACAAAAAACCCGACACAGGTGGGGAAGACCCAAGGAAAAGTCAAGTTAGCCCTTGGCGAGAACCAGGAAGGAAAAAGAAGGCCGACGAGGACGTGCATATCCTCAGGCCTGCCCTATAAAAAGAAAAGGAAGAAAGAGGACAGGCAGGTTCCCCGAAAAACAAGAAGCAGTCTGACGAGTAAGAAGAGAGAGAGACCCGGTGGTTCCACACCACCACAATTACTATCGCTTCATCTGTGTCGGTTCCAAACTTTTGACTAAAAAACCGATTGTGATACGCGTATGTCATTTGTAAATTTTGGTAACAGGTTATTAGAACCGATTGTGATAAGGGGTCTCATTACAATCGGTTCGTAGAACCTATTATGATAAGTCCATCATCACAATCGGTTCTTTCCTCTGTTGGTGTTCTAAAGCAAAAAACAAAAAACCGTCGCCACCCCGAAAAATAGAACATACTCTTGTTGAAACTTAGACTTGGGGGAGAAAAATCTGAAATCCTTAATGATGTGTGTTAAAAGTTGAAGCCCCAGCTTGAGGAGATTTCCCCTCCATTTTCAGCATATTTATAAACAAGCACTTAGTGGTGACGATGACACACATGGAACAAATTACATGCGTATAGATCATCAAGAAGGGTTGTATATATTGTAAATAAAGTTGTAAGATTGTCATGTCTAATTGAGACAAGCTAATGTCATTTCAAGGGTAAAGTACCAGCAAAGTAAAAGTACAAACTTGCCAACTATATCATGTACTAATTTTTTAGTCATTTCCAAATTAAATGTATTTTTTTATTTGCCCATTATATCATGTACTAATTTTTTAGTCATTTTCAAATTCATAGTAATGGCAAATGGGCATGGCTACAAAGATGAGTAGGTGGTGTAGACCAAGTACATTGCAAACATGGAGTATCACTGGCTCTATAAAATGTTGTCAAGTATATTCCATAAATACGTGCACAATATTTTGTCAAGTGTATCACCGTCTTTTAATTGGATGAATGGGTAGATGATGCATGTATACTAACTGTTAAGTATGTTTATGCTCTATATTCATGTAAACAAATGTGATATGTGTATTGTAAAGTGTTTGTGTTCAATATATATTGTGAATGATATTCATACCGACTGTGATGAGGGGGTCATCTTTATCATAATCGGGGAGAAAACCGACTGTGATAGCGATCCCTCATTACAATCGTTGGACTTTCTATCGCCACCAAAAACGAAATGATGACGAAAAAGAACCGATTTTAATGTACGTAGTAGTGAGAATTTTTGCGGGAATGGAATGCTTGTGTGATGATGAGTGCGATGGTATGACATACATGGGTTGGTTCTTGATTTTTGGAGGAGATTGGAAAGAGAGAATGTGGGAGAAGCTTAAGGCTTGTTCTTGCTTTTCTTTTTGCTGTCTCAGAAAGGAAGAGCTGACACGAAATGATGGAAAAATGGGGAAGGGTGAGGGAGAAGGAAGTGCTGTAGGTGGGTGGACTTATACTTCCTGTCCCTTTTTCTCTTTTTATCATTTGCTGTTGGAAGGGAATAAATAGTGAACGAGCAGATAGACCGTGGGGTTAGATAGGGTTATGTTTCTAGTTTCTTGAGTTCCGATGCAAAATAGTAACTAAAATCTAATATAACACATGTATTTTGATTCACTGCTTCTAAATAATTTATCATAACCACTGTATAAAATAGCGGTCGAAAATCAGTAGGTTAAAATAATATTTTTATAATATTATAATTTTATTTGATATTATAAATATATTATAATAGAAATTAGTGGTCAAATATGTATTTTAGAGACAATATATTTCAGAAACCACAGCTATTCGTGGCGAGGAACAGTATACCGAGACCTCAGGAAATGGCCTTGTCCCGCACGTGCAATGCATTTTTTATATCCTACGCAAGTTAGAGGCCCGATCCTCTGACCTCTATTGCCACGGGAGGCCACAAAATTTGACCATCCTGGGAAGAATCTTGCGCGCCACTCCAGTGCAACGCCTATTTATCCTTGAGCGAGCACCGAAACACCACAATTACCAAAGCGCAAGGGAAGTAAAACCAAGGCCAAACTAAAACATGGGGTGCACGAGCACGGCGGCGACGGCTACCACCACCACCTCCGCCGGCCAAGAAGGCGGTGGCGCGAACGTCCTCCTCCTGCCGTTCCCGGCGGCGCAGGGCCACACCAACCCGATGCTCCAGTTCGGTCGCCGCCTCGCGTACCACGGCCTCCGTCCCACGCTCGTCGTCACCCGCTACGTGCTCTCCACAACCCCGCCCCCCGGCGCGCCCTTCCGCGTGGCCGCCATCTCTGACGGCTTCGACGCCGCCGGTATGGCCGCGTGCGGCGCCGATTTCTTTGAGTACGGGCGCAGTCTCGAGGCCACGGGGTCTGAGACGCTGGAGGAGCTCCTCCGGTCGGAGGCGTGCGCGGGGCGGCCGGTGCGCGTGCTGGTGTACGACCCGCACCTGGCGTGGGCGCGGCGCGTGGCGCAGGCGGCAGGCGTGGCGGCCGCGGCGTTCCTGTCGCAGCCGTGCGCGGTGGACCTGATCTACGGGGAGGTGTGCTCAGGGCGACTGGCGTTGCCGGTGACGGACGGTAGCACTCTGCTGGCGCGGGGAGTTCTGGGCGTAGAGCTCGGGCCTGAGGACGTGCCGCCGTTCGCGGCGGTGCCGGAATCACAACCGGCGTTCCTTAAGGCGTTGGTGGGGCAGTTCGAGGGATTGCTGGACGCCGACGACGTGCTCGTCAACTCATTCCGCGACATCGAGCCAAAGGTGTGCGATTACTGATTACAATCATACCCCGCTGTGTATGTGCTTTGTCTTACTCTTCTTTGCTGAGCTCGATAAAGCTTAAAGAGATCGTCAACAATCATTTGTCTTTTTTTGAGAGTACGAGCCAGATGCACACACTCAACAGATCGCACCGACTAACTTACACCACCCACACTTACATACGTGTACACGACCTCTACACACGCGTGAACAATTATTGTTCTTAGTTGATAGTGCAATTATTCTCCTGGTTTTTTTTCTCTTTTTGATCAGTTATCGTTGACATATACGCCTTGTTGACTGAACAGGAGGCAGATTACATGGAGTCGACATGGCGCGCGAAGACGATCGGCCCAACATTGCCATCGTTCTACCTTGATGACTACCGCCTGCCATCCAACAAGACTTATGGTTTCAACCTCTTCAGCAGCACAGCGTCGTGCAAGGAATGGCTTGACAAGCAGAGTCCTCGCTCTGTTGTGCTTGTGTCCTATGGGACTGTCTCCGACTATGACGCAGCCCAGCTTGAGGAGCTTGGCAATGGGCTGTGCAACTCCGGCAAGCCTTTCCTTTGGGTTGTGAGGTCCAACGAGACGCACAAGTTGTCTGAAGAACTCCGTGGGAAGTGCGAGGAGAAGGGCTTTATTGTTTCTTGGTGCCCCCAGCTTGAGGTCCTGGCACATAAGGCCACAGGTATGGAATCACTAGCTATTTCTTTTTATATGGTCAAAAAGACAAAAAAAAAAGTTAATGAAATGCCTAATAAGTAATGGGAGATTAATCATTAACTCATAAAACATGCATGTAGGTTGTTTCTTGACACACTGCAGATGGAACTCCACGTTGGAGGCCATTGGTACAGGCGTACCGCTTGTGGCTATGCCGCATTGGGCGGACCAGCCAACCATCGCAAAGTACATGGAGAGCGCGTGGGGCATGGGCGTGCGGGTGCAGCGGAGCAAGAATGGCTGCTTGAGGAGGGAGGAGGTGGAGAGGTGCATCAGGGAGGTGATGGATGGGGATAGGAAGGAGGAGTTCAGGAGGAATGCTGCAAAGTGGATGGAGAAGGCCAAGGACGCAATGCAGGAAGGTGGGAGCTCAGACAAGAGTATTGCTGAATTCGCCGCCAAGTATTTGTCAAAATAAAACTGCAGTTATCAGTAATCACCACTGTTTTTGCCATACAAATGTGAAGGGGCGAGTACATGTAACATGTGCCGTCAATAATTGTAATTCAGAAGGATGCTGGAGTTTTCAAGTGTGTGCAGCCTTTGGAGAAATAAGGTTTAGATGTTGTATGCCATCGAATTAATTTTTATAATCTTATTTGACGATTGCTTGTGTTGCTAGTTCGAGTATTATGTTTACGGCAAGAGCTTCTGCACTTCTCAAGGACAAAGAGTTTGGAGACCTTAAGTATATTATTTCTGAACCATTTGAAACGCTTTGAGTACATGTACTTTTTCAAAAACAGAGTTCAGAAGAACTAGGAATTCCCTCCGTTTAATTTCCTAACGGAAGTGAAACAAAAAAAAAACTGATGCATATATATCTCAGTTTCAACTACACAACTAAGATGAATCCTGCGCTTGTAATAGAAATTCATTAAAGCACATTAGAAGCAGTACATTTCACATAACTGAAGTTACTGAACCCTGCCCCCCTCTGCCATTTGCTCATCCATGCATCAGCAACATATACAGAGCACCACGATGGCAAATCCCCATTCATCATTCTCACAGATTGGAAACAAGATTACAAGTTTGAGATACTGCTTCTGAAAACACTAATGCTTTGTTTGGATGCTAGGGAAAAGAAGCCCAGTGTAAATTTCCCCTAGAGGGGATTTTGATGGCATATTGAATCCCCCTCAATCCCAAAGGAAACTTCCTCCCAAGGGAAATTTCCCCCCTGCCATCATTTGGAAGCCACATGGGTAATATTGTAACATCCAACTTTCAACTTTTTTCATTTGAAATCCACAAATCCAAAATGAGTGATCTCAGAGGCAATTGAAACTTTGGTTGCTTGACTGCCATCATGATATTTTCTCAGTATTTACTTCTCCACCTAAGGCCATGACATGATAGCAGGTAGGCAGGCGACAGTCGCTGCTGGGGAACAATCTGGAGGCTTATAGTCCCCAACTAGAACGCATTCCACAGCCAGAGAGGATCACCCTTACATAATCATAATTAACAACCACCAATAATCAAACACAGCCAGAGTTGAGGAAAGGTAGAATGGAGTGATACAGAAAGTCATGACAATATGCCCAATATGCAGCTTTTGCAGAGCATTGCTGAATACAACTGTTTCCCATACGCAAAGTAAGGCCCTGTTTGGTACGGTTCCAGATTCTAGTAGAAACGGAAACGGTTCCAGATTCTTGATAGAAACATTTCAGATAGAATCAGAATCACTTTCTGCAAACCGTTTGGTACGGTTCCAGATTCTAGTAGAAACTAGTAGAAACGGGGTTGAGGGTGATTCAGCCACGGCGTGGAAAAAGAAGAAACGTTCTGAGGAGAATCGTTCCGAGTTTTAGTCCGTTTGGCTAGGTTTATCCCAGATTATAGTAGAAACACCTTAGTTTCAAGTTACCAAACGGGACCTAAGTAACATGGGCTAACTGAGCATCTAGCCTGAGTGACAAAGCATTTCCTCAACTTGGGCAACAAACTAACTACCAGGCACTCGAAATACGTAAGTGCAACTAGAGCACTTGACTTCACATGTACAATATGAGTAGGTTTCATTTCTTTACCAACACAGACCTTTGCTACAGCCATATATTATCGAACGTCCCACAACAAATTCAGAGAAAGCATTTGTTTAGACACATCCCAAGGATGTGGAGCTTGAACTAACGGTGGCAATTTGGCTGGACGAAATGAAGGGAGTAGATAGCTACGGTTGCTCATGAAGTGCTTGTTAATTTGGCTTCACACTGCAGAGGGATGCCGTACACCGTCATTGCCTCCCTCGCTACCTCCGCCCATGTTGGCACAGCTCCATGCCTTCAGTGGTCTTCACGTTATCCCCATTGAAAATAAATTCTATGAAGGAGGGGTGCAAACTTCTTCCCGTGCGTACTTGATACCAATTGATGCCACGTGAATAATGCTGCAATCCAATGCACGTCATTAAGTGAGGATTTTAAACTCACCTCTTGCTAATCTCCAATGCCCTCCTCAGCCTTCGCCACGCTGCACGCTGCTGCACGCTAGCGCCACGCTGCCATCGCTACCGCGCGCTCGCCGTCCGCGATGAACTATTCACCTCTCGCCAGCTCCGCCTTGGATGGCATTTAAGCCGGTAGGAGGCTCCTCCTCACTGTGTTGCTCAGCCCCCTCCTTCTCACTGCGTTGCCCGGCTAGCTCCACCTCTCTGCTTTCCACATTTTCGCCGGTGAACGCCTGAGCTGTCCAACCGAGTTCCTCGACGCTGTGGTGAAGGAGAATTTCGTATCATCTTTGTCGTAGCCCTCCCCTGAGCTCCTACTCACCTTCTCTTCTCTTCGCTTGCAACTGTCGCCGTCCGGACAGTCCTATGTGCTGCCTTCTTCTTCCTCCACCTTGGCTGAGCTGGTTCAGTCCAGAAGAGAAGTGAAGAAAGGCTCCAAGTAAACCAACCGGCCACCTAGTATTAGAGGTGGGCGTCGTGCCGTGCCGTGCTGGCCTGGCCCGGACCCATCGTGCTTCGGACCGAAACCGTGCCGTGCCACAACGGCCCATCGTGCCCACCGTGCCGGGCCGTGCCGGCCCTACTCACCTTTGGCGAGCCCAAGCCCGGCCCATTTGCGCTTCGTGCCTGCTTCGTGCCGTGCCGGCCCAGGCCCGACCCATTTTCACTATTGTGACGAGCAAAAAAATAAAACAAATTACTACTACTAAACTACCTATTTTAATTACATAAGAGACTAATCACATGAACAAAATGTCAAACATAAATGCAAAGCTTGAAGATACCCTGAATCAACAATATCTGCCAACTTTTAGGCCTTAATCCGTGATTTCATGCCCGTTCGTGCCGTGCGGATCAAGCTTGGCCAGCCCAAAGCGCCGTCTTGCCGTCGTGCTTGGTTCCTGCCCTGCGGCCGAACTACTGATTGTGTCGGCCCGGCACGAAACCGTGCCGTGCCGTGCTTTGCACCGGACCATCCCATCATACTTCGAGCCGGCCCAAAAGAGCCCGGCCCAAGTTCCCACCTCTACCTAGTATGAAGTAACAACCTAGTGCAGTGGTAAGGGCTCTGAGCCTGAGCAAACCAGTGCTGTGCTGGATCCCCAAGCTATCCAACTACTGCTGAATTTTTTTCTTCAGTTTTTCTCGAGTGCCTCTTGCATGCATGCCTCAAGTAACAAGAAACAACTTAGCCTGGTGGTCGTGAGTTCTAGTCCCCATTCAGCCCAAATTTTATTCCTTTTGCTCTATTTTATTTTATCTATTTATATCTTTTGCTAGGAAGCCCCAAATTGAACAAAATAAATTTCTAAATTTGTGTTAAGACTTGAGGATTCATATTATGCAATAAAAACTGCCATGTCTATGTAGATTTAATTTGTTTGAGTCAAGTTATTTAAGGACCCTTTTGTGTTCTATGAAACAACTATGTAATCCATAACTCCGAAAATCATAAAACTAATCTCACATGTTCGTGGGGGCTTAGATGATCTATTTTTGCAAAAACATTTAGAGATGACCTCAGTTTGAATGAAGAAAATGGTCGTAGGAAGCTTCTCTAGCATGCAAATTCAACTAGTTAAAATATGGATCAAACGAATAAGAAATTTGGTAAATCAAGTTTAGTTGTGTTCCTGGGGTCACAAGGATCCTAAATATACAAAACTATTTAAGTTTCACCATGGTATGCATCATTTGTTCAATAGCCAAAGTTTCAATGCTAGAATAGTTTAAATAGTCGTAACTTTTGCAAACAAACACAAAATTCAATGAAACCAAATCCTAGGACATTTAAAAGTGGTACCCTTCCTGTTTATGTAAAAATAAGTTACATGCACACAATGTGGAGCTTAATTTATTAAAGGCCCTAATCCTCTTTATATGAAAAACGTCGCAAATAAAAATGAATTGTAGCAAAAATAACTTTAAAAATACTCATTTGGACTTCCCCTAATAGTACCTAAAGAATTATTAGATAATATATTAAGGTGTAATCGCAATCGTAAAACGAAAACCGAACCTTTAACACGTGAGTATTAGAAACACCTAAGCCTTTTCGGCCACCCGTAGAATATCTTGTCTAAATGCAAAAATTCAAGAGAATGGTTCAATATCACTGTACAGTATATGTACTACCATGATATGGAAAAATATTTAATTAACAACTTGCTTTGCATCTGAATCCTGCTAGCTCAATAAGCCTAAGTGTTGTGGTTACCAATGACGTGGTATGCGAATAGTTAGGCTTAATGAACCTTATGATAAAATGTTTTATGTCACTAGAATCACCGTATAATCATATAGATATAACTACTAGCTTCATCCTATAAACCCAACTTATATAAATAAACTTCTGTGTAAAATGTACTTCGGGCTAAGTACTATTCACGCGAACACCTTTACTGAAGTCTTAATTCTATTAATCCAAACAATCTTGGCTTCTTGAATTCGAAATTATAAACACTAAAACACATAAATTTAACTTCTTGAAACCGAAAGAAGGGAGGTAGTGAAAACGTAAAGAGCCTCACTTAGGTCTATTGTGAGAGAAGCCGATATGCGAGTAATACCTTGAAATTCCTGAAATCACTATGTTCTTTTGTTGAGTTTTAATTTGATATTTGCATCTAATTTCTTTCTGCCCCATTTTGATTTGTTGTTATTTACTTTTGTCGCAGTTCCTTGTAGGGGAACGCGGTATGCTACACTAGCACAAATTAAAATTTCTACCGCAAACCAGAAAAGCTACTCGCAAGAAGGGGATCATAGATCTATTATCACTAGACGCGCAGTTGCAGAATCCTTTGCATGTCGTTGTAGTGGATCGTTCTCGGCGTGGATTGTCCTCGCCGCGGATCGTCCTCGCCGTGGATCGTCCTCGCCACGGATCGTCCTCGCTGCGGATCGTCCTATCCACGCTGCATTAGCAGCCAGGCTACCACACCATCCCACACGCCCGGGATGGAACGCCGTGCGTCGGTGTGCAAGCACCGGGTCGCTCGGCAGGGGCAACGAGAGGAGGTGGCTAGGGTTTCTGGCGAAACACCTCTAAACTGCTCGAAAGTGTATTCTGCGTCTAGCCTTCTCCCCTCCTTATATAGCCACGAGGTGAAACCCTAGGCAGTCAAGGCCCATCTACGCGCTAAGCCCACGAGGTCCATTAATTACGGATCCAATCCGAATTAATGCGTCCCAGCCCGTTAAGTGTGTGACCCTGTAGGTTCATGCGAATTTGGACATGGATTCGAAAACCCCCTTTTTTTTCTAATTCAATAGTCGGTAGCGGCTCCTTGTAGAGCATGCCAACACCCAAACGCATATGATTAAAGTACTGATGTAATAATCCCTTTGCCAAACTATATGAAGATCGAACTCAAGGCGAGAAGCATGTCATCCTTTGACAGTTCAATCCATCTCTCGTATCCGTGATATATTAATAAGTTGTGATTGACTTCTCAATCACGGCATGGCCATGCACTTCCTTAATCATATCACACGAGTGGCCTAGACATATATCTCCGTTACATTGGAGTGGCAAATTCCATCTTGACTGCTCACTTCCCTCTCCATGTTTCATAGTAAACATGAAAGCTACCTTTATAACTATCCGGTTAGAAAATAGTGTTTGGTAACCCCAAGGTAAGCTATTACACATGTAGGGAATATGACAATCTCAGGTCTAAGGTAAGGATCATACATCTACTATGTATGAGATACACTGATGACACATAAGAATGTAACATTCTCGCAGTGTCCCATTGTGGGTCTATCTAACACATGTTCTTCAACATGCGTCCACAATGTATTGATGATATCTCCATATCCCATGATCTATGAAACATGATCATCGAACAATACATGTGCTGATCTATTCATCGTTGTCCTATACGATGATATCCGATCAGAGATATTTATCGAATTATATCAATAAGTAAAGAGCTTCATAAACAAGTCACACACTTGTTGATCAAAACAATGATATACATTCATTGGACCAATAATTATATTATTATTCATAAACATAGTCATGTTACAATCATCCATATGATTGCCTCAAGGGCATAACACTAACAATCTCCCACTTGCACTAGAGTCAATTAATTAAGTATCTAATACCAATAGACACTATACCACAACACACAATTAGTGTCGGACGTCCGACGGCAATAGTGGGTAAATGCCAACAGAAAAGAAGTCGGCAAAAGTTTGCAACTGATGACCTGTCGGGAATTATCTCTTTAGTGTCAGCTGGTCAGTCGGGAATAATACTTATTATTAGCGACGGACCGTGCATCGTAAAATTTAATTTTTCCTGTCCTACAGTCAGTCGGCAAAAGTGACGAAGTTTTCCTGTCCTACCGTTAGTTGAAAAAAAGACTTCGGTAATTCTATTTGCGCGCGCGGGGGTGAAAAATATTGGCGGCAACTTATACCCTAATATGCTAATCCCCTCCCTGTACTCTATCCGCATGCCAAGCCAAATCCATATCGATCGGGGAGGAGTCCTCTCCACCGCCGCCTCCTCCTCCCCATCCTCTCCACCGTCGCCTCCTCCCAGGCCTCTCCGCCGCCGCATCCACATCCCCATCCTCTCCACCGCCGCCTCCTCCCCGTCCTCTTCGCCTCTACCTCCTCCTCCACCGCTGCCTCCTCCTCCCCATCCTCTCCATCGTCGCCTCCTTCCAGGCCTCTCCGCCGCCGCATCCACATCCCCATCCTCTCCACCGCCGCCTCCTCCCCGTCCTCTTCGCCTCTACCTCCTCCTCCTCGTGCTGCCTTCCCCTCACCGTGTCGCCGACCTCCACGCCGTCGGACTCCTCCCCCACCGTGCGGTCAGTTGGCGCCGCCTCCTCCTCGCGCTGCCCTCCTCCCCCACCGTGCCGCCGACCTCCAAGCCACCGGGGTCCTCCCCCACCGCGCGGCCAGTCAGCGTCGCCTCCTCCTCGTGTTGCCCCCCTGCGGCCCCCACCGTGCCGCTGACCTCCACGCCGCCGGGCTCCTCCCCCACCGCGCGCCAGTCGGCACCTCGTCCTCCTTGCGCTGCCCTCCTCCCCCATCGTGCAGCCGACCTCCACGCCTCCAGGTACTGCCATTATTTTTGCTATTTATGTTCCCTCTAATGGAGAAGCTGATGTATCATTGTATCATGCACAAACTTTATGATTCAAACTTCTTTGTTGTTAATTATCTCAAAAGCCAGCTAAAATTAATTATGACAAAACTGGTAGCAATTAACTTGTACTTACAATGCAACTGGTTCTAGGGTTGAATGTTATGGATTTCGCTAAACATAGATAAAATCTCATTGAGCTACACTATGTTAGATTGTGCTATTGGTGAATCGGGATTATCATCCACTATGTTAGATCGCTAATCCTATAGTGATTAGTATAACTAGGAACATTATAAAACTTGATATCATCCACAAGATAAGGAAACTTCAAACTAATTTAGTATGGCAAGATCACAAAGTAGTTAGGATCGTATTTGACCAGATATAAGATACCTAGTCTGAGTGACACATGAGCAGTTAGTATGATACCCTTTTACTGCAATTTAGATGTGGCCAAGCTAGCAAAGTATATGATTGACTGTGCTCAGAGAAGAAAATAATGAAGGAATGAATAGAAAGAAGAAACAAATATATTCTCTTTAATAGAATTGTATGTTCCAGGTCATAAATATGAATTACTCGAACTAAATAGAAAATGAAAACAAATTGCATGACTTGTTAGATATCTTCCATAAACAATACCAAGTTGCCAAAAAGGCTTGATTTCAGATGATGAGAGGAAACCCGACAACCATAAAATAGATGGTTAGAAAAAATAACATCTAACAGAACTAGTCAAATTTTTTCCTCAAGAAAGGTACTCAGTAAGATAACATCGTTAGCCTATTCCTACAAAAGACCAGAATAGGGTGCATCCTAGTACAAAATTGAACTGGCCAAAACAGTGTGGATTCAAGTACAAGTCCATCATAGGTTTTATACAAGAAACACATGGGTTAATTTTACCTGTTTTAGCGCCCTAACGAATTCAAATAAATTTCTCATATGCTTTGTAGTCATTAGTTGTAATGATGCATGTGACATCCTTTTAAACTCTTCCACTAATTAATTTATGAACCACTTTTGTGATTGGTTCTACTTTACATGAATAATGTCGTAACTCGTATCAAGGATTTGCATGAACTTCACACTACTCCCTATCTGTTTTTCACTGCTACCAGTAGTTCCTGCGCATCAAGAAGCTCAAATCTATAAACTCATGCAGAGTCCTTAATAAGAAACAAGCACATGGTAACATCTTTCCACCACTCGGGTGCAAAATTTGAGCAAATGCCACCAAAAAATGTGTGGAGAAACACGAAAAGGAAGCTAGATGTTTGGCTGGGTTACATATATTCCACTCACGCTCTTCCTTTATTTCTTTGATTGGTGTTCTAAAGTCATTCCAAATTGCTCCTTAAGTTATTGCAACTCGAGTAACTATAGTTCATTTTGGTTTTGAGAAGTAGAACATTTCATTTTAGTTCTGAGCAGTGTACTCTTTCATAATGTTGTTCACTGATAATTGACTATATATTAATTATAAGTAAGTTAGATTTTTTTCTAGTTTGCAAAATATACCAATTACTAATTACATTGCATGTTGTATGCTTAATCCGTATAGCTTTACGTCATTCATAGTGAAGGTCCAGGATGGATAAAAGGTGGATGGATGAGCCTAGGTACATGACATGTTTTTACTCTATTAGGTGGTTTCGGTTGTAACTTTTGAGCTAACCTAACATGTTGTATTTGTATGATATTTAGGCACACAAAGGTCTATATAGATGGGGTCCGCCAATTTATAGACTATGCATTTCTTAATTCAACAGATGGAAATAGAATATTGTGCCCTTGTAGAAAGTGTGTCAACTCTTTGTGGAAAGAACCAAGCTTAATTGCATGTGCACTTAATATGTGAGGGATTTCAAGAAGGTTATACAAGGTGGACTTATCATGGAGAGGCGGGCTCCTCTTTTGAGAAATCTTGAGGCTACGGATAGTTTGGATGAAGATGACATTTCTAATTTGCTCGAGGACCTAGCAGGTGGTTTAGATGACGTAGGGGATTTTGAGGTCGATGGAGGTTTGGAGCAGTCCAATGAAGAATTAGAAGCTCTTAAAAAACTAGTAGATGATAACAACATAGAGCTATACCCAGGCTGCAAGAACTTCTCTAAGTTATGCTTTCCTAGTTAGACTTCTTCACCTTAAATTGCTTGGAGGATGGACCGATAAAAGTTTTGATCGGTTATTAGATCTACTTAAAGAAGCTTTCCCTGATGAGTCGTCATTGCCAACAAATTTCAATGAAGCTAAGACAATAGTTAAATGCCTAGGACTTGGGTATGTGAAAATTCATGCATGTGAAAATGATTGCATTCTCTTTTGGAAGGATAACGCTAATGATGAGTCATGTCCAACATGTGGAAAGTCAAGATGGAAGTCAGGAAGGATGTCTGTAGATGGGAAACGTGTACATAAAGTTCCGTGCAAAGTTCTTCGCTATTTTTCAATGAAAAGAAGGTTTCAAAGGCTTTTTACATCCTATAAAACTGCCAAGGACATGAGATGGCACGATGAAGAGCGCAAAAAAGATGGTTTACTTAGGCATCCTGCTGATTCTCCTCTTTGGAAGGATTTTGACCTTAAACATCCTGAGTTTGCTTCAGATAGTCGAAACATTAGACTTGGGTTGGCTACGGATGGTTTTAACCCCTTCAGGTCCATGAATGTCAGCTATAGCATTTGGCCTGTTATTTTGATCCCATATAACTTTCCACCTTGGGTGTGTATGAAGCAAACAAATTTTATTATATCATTGTTAATTCCTGGCCGAAGAGCTCCCGGTAGTGATTTTGATGTCTATCTTCAGCCACTAATTGATGATATGGTAGATATGTTTGTGAGTGGTGTGAGAACATATGATGCATCGAAACGTGAGTACTTCCAACTGCGTGCTGCCATATTATGGACCATTTCTGATTACCTGTGTCTAGGCTATGTCATTGGATGCACTACGTCGGTGAAGTAGCATGCATTGCATGCCACTCATATTCATCTTCTCTACGATTAAAAAAAGGTAGAAAGACATGCTATATGGGACATCGGAGGTTCTTGGATAAAGAACATCATTTTAGGTATGATGCTGATTTATTTGATGGTAAAATTGAGCTTGGGTCAGCGCCTAGGTCACTTTCAGGGGATGAGATTTTGACACAGACAGAAAATATGCATACAAAGTTTGGAAAAACAGCCAAAAAGCCGAAACGCAAGAAGGGTGAGTCTCTAATGATTTGGAAAAGGAGGTCTATTTTTTTTAGGCTGCCATATTGGAAGGACTTATTGTTGCGGCATAATCTAGATCCAATGCATATAGAGAAGAATGTATGTGATAACATAACTAACACACTTTTGGGAATTGATGGGAAGTCCAAGGATAACTTGAATGCTCGTTTGGACCTTCAGTCTCTAGACATTAGAAGAGATCTCCATCCTGTTGAAGCAATAGATAATTCACGAGATGAACTTTTCTTACCTCCAGCGCCCTACACCATGGACACATCCGAGAAGAAGTTATTTTGTGAAGTACTCACAGGAGTCAAGTTCCCTGATGGTTATGCATCTGATATACGCCATAATGTGCATGTTAATGAGAAAAAGATAGTTGGGCTAAATAGCCATGGAAACCATATTTTATACAAGATTTACTTCCACTTTGTGTGAGAAGGATACTGCCAGACAAAGTTAGTGCAGCGCTGATTTGTGTAAGCAATTTTTTCAAGAAAATATATTCACCAGTAATTTGTCCAAGTGCTATGCATACACTAGAATCAGAAATAGCAGAGACCCTGAGCCTTTTGGAGACTATATTTCTCCCATCTTTTTTTGACCTCATGGTACATTTAATGGTTCATCTTCCTGCCCAAGCAAGAGTTGCTGGCCCGATACATTTTCGAAATATGTACCCTGTGGAGAGGTATTTGATGAGGTTGAAGGGCTATGTCCGCACTAGATGTCATCCGGAGGGATCAATTGCAGAAGGCTATTTGTTTGATGAGAAACTTACATTTTGTTCTCGCTATTTACATGGTGAGACTAGATTTACTCATCAAGTACGAAATGAGGTTGTTCATATGGATATCAGCAACACCACTACTTTCTTCTTGAACAATATTGGTCGAGGATTGGTTGGGAAGCGCATCGTGACATTAGACCACAAATCTTGGGTCCAAGCACATAGATATGTCCTATTCAACTATGACCATATAGAACCGTACCTAAGGTAAGCTATGTAATTTATTTTCACACTATATAAATTTTAATATAATTTAGTATTAATGCGACCATTATTTGCAGCAAGCATCTTGAGTATCTTTCATCGATTGGTCATAATGAACTAGACATCAATCTTTTGCACCATGAGACCTTCCATGAGTGGTTCACGTCGAATGTAAGTAGTCATATGACTTGGCCCAACGTTTGATTACACATTGAATATGAATTTATTTTAACAAAGATTTTAAATTTTTATAGGTGGAAACAATTGGTGAGGAAGTACCAGAAGAGATAAAATTTTTAGCTAACAAGCCGAACATAGTTGCACGGACATATGGTAGCTATGCTATAAATGGGATAAAATTCCATACAGAAGCCTATGATAAGGGTAGGCCGGTTCAATGTAGTGGGGTAGCTCTTATTGCAAAGACAACAAGTTTTGAAGGACGAAAAAGTGATAAGGCTGTAATACGAGACAAGACATATTATGGTGTTATAAAAGAAATTCTTGAGGTAGACTATCAACATCAAGGAAGTGTAGTATTGCTCAAATGTGACTGGGTAGACAACCGCATAGAAAATCAATGGGTGAAAACTGATAAATTCGGGGTTACCACCGTTAATTTCAAGCATTTGTTCAATACCGGCAAAAATGTATCAGATGAGCCTTTTATTTTAGCTTCACAAGCAACTCAAGTTTATTATGTGAAAGATCCCATTGATACCGAGTGGTTTGCTGTTGTTCAGTCAAAACGACGTGACATCTATGACATGCATGATGTAGAAGTTGGCAATTACATGCCAGACTTGCATACAAAAGCACAAGCGATTGTTTCCATGGGTGGTATTGATTGTGTTAGAGCTGATATAGATGGAGTAATGGTTAGGAGAGATGCAAAAAAACCTACAAAGTAAGGCTTGTCTACATGTATTTATATAGAACTACATAATGTCTAGTACTAATTTTTTGTAACTATTTTTAACATGCTTCAGGAGGAACAATGTTAAACGCAAGAGGAAAGGCCAATGAAGGACATGGCAGCGCATATGACCTTCAAAGAGATGCAAACATTGCAAAAAACATGGAGGTCATGCGATCTCTTAATATTCCTTCATTGAAAGCTGCTATAGGGTCCGAAGCAAACACATCGCATCGTTCTAAGAAGGCAACAAAGGTTGTCTTCTTAATCATCTCTTTATGTGCCTTTTTTTTGGCAGTTTAATAAATTTCTCAATGTGCCATTTTCTTGTAGACAACTACATGCACAAACGATGCCGCATATGAAGGTCCTATTTTGCGATCAAGGGGGAGAGAAACTCATGATAATCAAGAGGATGTTGGTACTGAATACTTTGTATGTGAAGATGACGAGCAACCAAACGACACAGAAGGTATGTGAAGATGACGAGCAACCAAATGTGCCTTTTGTTTGGTGTGTGTATTCACCTACAAACTGCCTGATGCATGTTACAGTCTAGGGTTTTTAAAAAATAGGTTGTCTCTTGTCATACTCAGGTGACGGGCAGCCGAAAAAAAGGAAAGGGAGGGGCATAACCTTGAAGCAGAACATATATTCAAGCGCAGGTGGACAGAAAAGGAAAATAGACCTCAATGAATATGGGCAACCTATTGGTACATACAGTAAAGAATTTGGCAATTTCATTGGAACAATGGTGAGAAAGCTTATTCCTATTGCCTATGATGACTGGAGACTAGTAAATCCTGACAAGAAGTATGAAGTTTGGACTAAAACTAAGGTATTATAATTCCTTCTGAACTTAGTTTTTCTGTCAACACCTATGTATGTGCCGTGCTGCCTAGATTTTGGTTCATGCTGCCCAGATTTTGTGTGTTGGTTTGGTGGTGGCTGCTATATATATATATATATATATATATATATATATATATATATATATTGCAGCAGACAACTCTTTTTTTTGTTATTTTTTAATTAACAAGATCCACACAAAATCACCTCGCTGATTTTATCAAAAGAGGAAAAAGTTCACCTAAAAATAAACTACAGACTTTGGAGAGAAGTAGGCGATATTGTGGAATCAGTGATCTCTTGCAAATCCTATGGATAGAGCTAGAACTACGCTTTGGTGTGTTTATGTCAAATTAAGATTTTTATTTGAAGGAAGTGTTTATTTCCAGGATGTCTTGGACCATTTCTAGTTATCCACTTGTAGCTACTGGTTTATTTCCTTGGCCTAGGTTGTACATCATTTAGTTGTTAGCTATTTGTCTCACTTTGGATGTTGTGCATCTTTAGCAAGGGTTGGAACTACATGCATGGTACTCCTTCGGGAAGAGTGGTTCATTTGTTTCTTCTTGAAGGTCGGTAAGATTAAAAATAAACTACTGAGACTTTGTGTTGGCCGTGACCGAGTCTGTAGGATAGTGGAGGTCATGCAAATGTGTATGCCTGTTTTTTTTTTTTTTTTTTGCTTAGTTATTTACTTCTTGTACTGCTCTTCGTTTTGGTATCTTCCTTCCACCCTACTGCTTATGACTTCTTATGTTCATACAGACTTTTTTTGAGGTGGACGATGCTGCTTTTGATTATGTCATAGCATCAGCAGCAAAGAAATGGAAAGAATTTAAAGCAGACCTAAAGAGCAAGTACTTCGATGACACATTGAGTGATGAGGAACTTATGGCAAAAAGGGATGATAGAGTAAAAGAAAGTGATTGGAAGTGGCTTATTGACTACTGGAGGTCTCCGGAATCTGAAGTAAGGCATAATTTTCATTCAATTCCTTCCATATGGATTGCTACACTTAAAGGTACTCATTTTATTTATGTTGCAGGATCGAACCATGAGAGCTAAAGAGAGCCGCTCCAAGGTGTCCTTGGTACATACTGCAGGCAGCAAGAGTTACGCTCGTGTTGGGCACGAACTGGTAATTTGACTGAATCAAAAACTAAAATTTCCTTGCTGAAAATTCTGACATGATGTAACATACTACATTGCTTGTAGGGTGAGAAACAGGGATACCCAGCTAGGAGAGACGAAATCTTTATTGAAACACATGTACATCGAACTAAAAATAGAGATCCTCTACTGGAGCAGATTCTCTAATTGTGAGTTTTTTTTTGCAAAATTTGCATATGCATTGTTAGTTGCATGAAGATAATTATGTACTCGCTGTTTTGTAGAACAAACTTAAAGAAGTAGTTGGAAACAACCCAGAATTGAAAGAAAAGAGTATTCAAGATGGCGATTTATATTGACATGTTTTTGGAGAGAAGGAGCCAAGAGGACGTGTTCGTGTTTTAGGCTTAGGACCAACTCCACAAGAAGTGGGTACTCCTGGAACACAAAGAAAAATATCCACCAAGCTTCAATTGGCAATGCAAGCTCAACGACAATCTGGTGAAGAGATTATAGCTTTGAGACAAGAAATGAGTCAAATGAAAGAAGAAATGAAAGAAGAAATGAACAAACAATTCCAAAAATTCATGGAAGTTTTTCAAGATATGCAAAATGTGGAAAGGACATCGAACCATGGCTCTAATTCTGGACACTTGGTAAAAATTAGCATACCTCTTTATTGGAAGATATTAGATTAAACACTTTCTTTCCGTTGACTAACTCTACTAACATTTTTTTTCTTTGCTTTAGAACTCAAGGACCCGTGAATCACCTATTGATAAGGAGCCAAATGATTACTGCGGAGTGGGTGAGTTTGCATACAGACAAAATGTGGAAGAAGAGGGCATCTCTCCTGTTCATAGGCGAGTTGTGAACACAAGGGTACCTCCAATACATCGTGAACCATTTCCTAGTGAAGATGATAACCTTGTAATTTCTCATCTTGTCATATAAGTAGTTATATTTCATCTTTCATATTCTTCACATTTTAAAAATACAATATGTGATGTAGGTTCAGAATGAGGTAATACTATATGCTATGGTCAGACCAGACACTCCCGTGGGTAAGGCAACTATTCTATCAACTAACCCAAACACCAAGGTAGGAGGTGTTTGTCTTGGAAGAGAGTTTTATGAAGTTCGTGTGGATACGGTTTTCAAAAAAGATGTTGATCTACCACGACCATATGGTGATTTGACTACTATGGCACATGCTCACAAGAAGCGTATTGCTTGGCCATGCAATAAAGTAATAATCAAGACTATGCAGTGTTTATGCTAATATTTAATACATAACAAGCTACTAACTTATAAATTTTTATGTAGATGAATCCTACCAAGAAGCCATCTTGCTCCCATACAGCAGGTACCCACTAGCTACTAATCATTTGTCACTTTAGTATAATTATCAGTTGTTTTCTTTCAATGCTATTGTGAATTAGTTTACAGTAGGGGAAACATAACACATAAACCCAGAATTAAAAATTTTATTATGTGCCCTGGAAGTGAATCAGTTTACTATGTCTGCACCTAAGTGATGTCTCCCACAGGTTTTAATATTAGATCTTACATGTGATCCACCTTGCTGACCTGACACGTTGTCGATTGGGCGGCACTTCAACTTGCTTCAGACTTGATTAGTTAGTGTTTCCAAGGAAGGGATGTCTTTTCATGTGAAAGCTTGCTTTGTTAGCTTGTAAGAGCATCCTCTCTCAAAAAAAAAAGCTCGTAAGAGCATCCTGAGTGGTATGCAAACTTTGCTACTAGATTATTGTATGGACATGTGCATGTCTGTCGTTCACTGAAATGGTAGTGCTCGAGTGCTCGTTTCCTTTCATATTTTCCTTGACAAAAACACCACTATTTGATCTATTTTATTTGTGCCGCAAGGCAATTGTAAACCACTGAGTGCTCAGCGAATGAAAATTGCTGCTGAACCCATTCACTAAAGCAAAACTGTCAGCGCATTGCTTCTCATGTCCACTTCAATTGGAAAGAAATACAGTATGGATCGTATGCTGAGCAATCAACCACTAGGTGCAAATAAATCAAACATACTGTTTTTACATGAGTCGGCATTTTAGGAATATAGAGTCAGCTACATTATTATAGTACCATGACTTTTTGCCGCCAAACAAAGAACCTAATACTATGTACCTGGGCTGATCCCTGAAAGAGACAGCAAACTAATGGAAATAAAATTTGAAGTTGATCCACCGATGCGCTGTCTGGCACTGTGGAACATTGAGATGTTGGAGAAAGCAATGAAAGTATTTAAACAAGCAGTGTTGGAAATGTGGTTATCTACTATCTACCTCTGTATTGTTACTCTAATCAATTGGCTTTTGCGTGTTAACTAGCTTGTTTAGGTTGTGTCATAGGCTCTCCAACCATTGGTTAGGAACTTCTGCATGGACCAGGCAAGATGCCGAGTAAACTTTCAGAGCAAAACATCCAATTCATTTCAAGATGGATTTAAACGATTTGGCTCATATTTCAATATCATTTCTGGCTAACATGTTCTGGTCTGTATTTTGTGTGATCTATATATCTTTTGATGCCAATAAATGTTCTTTCTGCAGGTAAAAAAGGAAGGGCGTAGCTCAACGATTCTTACACTTCCAGTTCATGCGTGGAGACTCCATACCTCTCTCTTTTTGTGTTATATATATGCTTGTACAAACTATTATCTTTTGGGGATCAGCTATATTGGTGTTATTGTAATTGTAATATACTTTTGGTGTTATATGTCACTATTATTGTCTCAGTTGGATGATATGCTATCTTTTGGACAAATTTGATTATTAGTAGAGTAAGTTGTTACTTTGAATGCTTGAATTATCCTATCATGTTTTATTGATGCTTGAATTATATCATGTCATGTCTCAGTTGTATGAATTATATCATGTCATGTCTCAGTTGGATGAATTATATCATGTCATGTCTCAGTTGAATGAATTATGCTGCTATTTTTTTTTTAATCGATCTGATTATAGCAACGAACTGTGTGTCGGTAATACTAGACATTACCAACACATTGTAAGTCGGGAAACACAAGTGCGTCGGCAAAAACTGAAATCGGACGGCAAAACAAAGTTCGTCGGTAAAATTATGTCAATCGGTAAAAAATCCTCATTGCCGACACACTGACTGTCGGTAATATAAGATCCGTCGATAAAGTTTTTTGCCGACGGGACTTTAGCCGACACTCCTAATCCGTCGGTAATACTCTTTACCGACGTACTGTTTGTCGCTATATATGGTCTATTCCGACACACAGTTAGACGCGAATAATATGTCATAGTATAGTGGATGACAGATTGCGGATATAATGGATCGAGGCTGCAGGTGCGGATTGTCCACAATCTGACCATAAAACACATTTGCCACCCAAGTGGACGACAGATTGCGGTGTTCCTGCTCCGCTTCCTCCAGTTCACAGTTATGCTCCGTCACTATGGAACATTTCCAGTAGTCCTTCCACTTCCCCTTGTATGCATGCACCCGCCATGGGCACGAATTCACTACGCACTTCACGTCGTACTCTGTTTTGCTGGACTTCACTACCCTAAATTGCCGCCGAAGTGACATTGCCCAGTATTTCACCGCATCCATCACAGCCTCCTTGTCTTTATATATGGCTCCCTGTGTTACCTCGTTTTCATGATACTCCCATGCATCAACGTTCCCTTCATTCATTGTTAGGTCTTCGAAATTAAAATTACTCCACGCACCAGGGACTGGCACCTCAGTAGTATTGTCCTCCTCATCCGACTCTTCGCAATCAGGGACTTCCTCATCCGCACGGCCCTCCTCCTCCATCAGGTCAACTATATCCTCCACCTCCTCCCCCTCGTCGGCCACCCCCCGCGCCTCCACGACAGTCTCCTCGCCCCCGCCGATCCCCTCGCCACCACCAAACTCATGGACCCCCTCTCCGAGCTCCTCGTCACCTTCATCATCACATTCCTGCATGTTTGTCTGCCCCTCCTTCACAATATCTACCTCGATGTAACGTCCCAAAATTTGGTTAAAATGTATTTAGGGTATTTTTGTGTTATTCGGAGTTGCCGGAAATTTTTATGGAATTTTTGGAGTTAAATCGTCGACTTTATAAAAATCGGTACAGGTGTCTGGTTTAGTAAATGAATTTTTGCGGAAAATCTACACGATGAAAAATCGCGAAACTAACTTTGTTAAGTCTCAAATAGTTCCTCGTATTTTAGAGGAATTTTTCATATTTTTAAAACCCCTGTGCTATTTTTTTTTCCCAAACATATTTGAACGTATATGTAGATATAAAACAAAACAAAAAAACAAAAAAAAAACGTGCATGGTGACACTTACGTGAGTGAAGGACATTTGTTGTGCCAGCCAATTCGTGCCTTTCCTTTATTCATCCGTTTCCAGTGTATAGAATTTTTTTTTTCGTAAACCAAGTCGTTGTGCGCGTGCAAGAAGATTTCTCAAAACCGAACCAGTACACATGCGTGAACACCATGCCGACGTAGTGCACAGTGCCATGCATGGAAGCTTAAGTTAGTTTGTATGTGAATTTGTCCAAAATTGCGAATTTTATCTTTTTCGCTACAAATTCGTTCTAAGTCCAAATAGTATGCGACAAATTTTGTTAATTAGTAAAAATTAATACCTTTCTACAGTAATTTTTATGAAATTTTATAAATAAATTTGTACTATTAAATTATTCACGGAAAGTCCAAACTTATGAATTTTGTAACTCCTAAACTATACGTCCGAAAATGTCGAAATAAATTTTATAAATCTTAGAAAATGCCAACGTAATTATCTGGAAGTTTTCGCGAAATTACGCGTTAGTTTGATTTGCGGTATTTCCTGAATGTGTGTTTATTCGTTGTTTTTGGATGTTTTCTGCTACACGTAGACGTTGAGCTGTGCGAGGGTGTTGAAGAAGACCAATCTCAAGTGTTGGACCAAGAACATCAACTGTTTGAAGGCAAGTCATGCTTTGACCATTTTGCCCCTAGCATTTTAAATAGTATTTTGATTCAAAGTATGCATGATTATGTGACTAAATAATTAATTTAATTTTGGGAAAACTAGTTAAATGCCATAATTGTTAATTCCAACCTTGTATTATGAATCGTATGCCATGTATCACCTTTGTCACCCTAAGTTTGGGAAATTTAATATGTTGGATGCTATGTATGTGCCAACACAGGAGGCTAGACCGTGACTAGTTGCTTAGAAATGCTTGCGCTGATGATATTTCCAAAACAGCAAAATAATCTTGACTAATGACAAATGAACTGATTTTGGAATGCTAAGTGTGAGCTTGTCACGGATTGACGTGAAGTGTAGGTACCTTCGTGGTTCTACCGCGGTGGCCCCGAAAATCTTTGTTGGCATGCGTTGCCTGATAGATGAACAAGGGTGGGATTGATTTAGCTCGGGGCAAGTGGTAAGAGGCTTTATGCCGTGGGCCTTCGTGGCAATCGATAATTAATAAACGGCCTTCGTGTCCGTGGGATGAGTGTTGTGAGTTGTTTGGGTCAGGGATGAGTGATGAATGTCTTGCCCTGGGCGATTAAGGACTTAACCTTGCAAGCCTTTGAACCGAGTATGCCGTACAACCACATGGGTGAGGTGGGACAGTCTTAGTCTAGTAAGTTTCGAAGTCTTACCTTTGATACCTCGGGGTGGCGATTACGTCGGGGTAACTGTATGGGGGAGCGTACTGGGGCTTCGTGCCAGGTACCCTGTCCAACGGTGTTTGTCGGTCCTACACTTTGTCCTTCGTGGGGAAAGTAGTAGTGAAGGCAAAACCGGCGAGGGTCATCGGTGTAGATGGAAGTTTCCGAAAAGCTTCGTTACGGTTGATCGCCTTTGTGGTGTGAGACTGTATCATGTGGGGAAAGTGTACAACCTCTGCAGAGTGTATCAATCTATTCGAATAGCCGAGTCCACGGTACTGGACAAAGCTCGGGGATTACAGTCAAGGGTTAGATCTTCTGAAAATAAAATGTGGAATTGGGTGGCTTCGTGCCGATGAAGAATTTGACTAGGGCTTTGTGCCAAACCATTGATGAAAGACTTTGAAATTCATATTATAGTATGGTTTTATCAATTTGAATCTAGTATGAGTATTTGAAAGTAAAATGTTGTTTTATGCAAAAGAACCAAATGAGCCTATCCTTTGGAATAAACCTGCATATAGTTATTAGACATGCACTTCTGTGCATGACTTGTTGAGTATGTTGTATACTCACCCTTGCAAACCAAAAACAAATCAGAAGAAGAGTCAATGCCTGCGTGGGAAGAGGAGTACAACGACGGCCAAGGCAATTAAGGGGATCATCCGCACTCAAGTTGCCTTTGGGAAGATGGAGCCACAAGACTATCTTTTATATCCGCTGTTTTTGCTTCTGAACTGTTATTTATGTTTTATTTGAGTAAGCCCTGCGTGGCTGAAGTATGTAAGAGACCATAGGGTCTTGCCACAGTTACTTTAATTATATGAAATGCTTATTTATATTTCCGCTGTGTATGGATGTGATATTTAACCATGTTTGACTGTGTGTACTAGCGCGATCCTGGACTAGTACAGAATACACAGAGGGTCCGAATTTGCAGATTCGGGTCCCGACACTCGACATCACCAGTTACCGACACCGACGGAGCTACCGGGTACCACTGTACCAGTAAGGTGAGCGGCCAGCTCCGCTCCACGGCATACCCAAGATAGCTCCTCCACGATGTTGTCCCGTTAATAGGAATCAACTCTCCAAAAAAACAGTGTTGCGCACGGCTGACTATTGCTCTAATCCGCAGCCGAACTGCCTCTGCATCCAACCTGAACATCCCAAATAACCACTCCAACAAAGTCCTGTATGTCCTATCCCTCGGTCTAGGCATGCCCTGTACGACTATTGAAAATGATGACAAATCTACGCCTATCGGACCCTGTGCTATCTCCCCATCTCCATAAAATATTTGAAAATATTTCATCTCTGACATGCTGCCTACAACGTCGGACCGAAATTTCAATCAGTTGTCATCTAACCACATCGTGTATTACCCTATGAATGTTATATCTATACATTTTTCTGTGCTAACTTCTAACATTGCATGATACTTCATAAGTTCTTTTACTTTACTAATTTGTAACCTACCACGGTATTTACATATGCTTGGTCGACTACCATTTTTTTAAATATTACTCTACACTACAATATATAAGTCAATCAACTGTAAACAAGTATTTCGACTAGCCTAACGTATGACTACGTTGTAATTTTCAATAACAAAATTTCGAGTACAGAATCCTACTACAATATATTTCTAAATATTATCTACATTACATTTCCTACGTTACATTTCTAACCAATCCTACATTACAATCCTAAAGCTAAACAATCCTATATTAGGTTTCATACATCGAAGACTAACCTACATTATATTTGTAAAGACTTAACAATATACGAAAAAAAACTTTTATACTACATTTCAAAAAACAAATTTAAAAAAACATACCTCACAAAAACGATGAACCAAACTTTTTAATCTTCTCTCTTTTCCTCTCCTTCTCTTCTTTCTTCTTCTTCTTCTCTTCTTTCTTCTTTTCTTTCTTCTCTTCTTTCTTCTCCTCCTCTCTTCTTTCGTTCGGCTGGTTTCTCTCCTCTGGCCCTTTGCTCGGCCGCCGAATGGGGGGGGGGGGGTGGCTTTTAAAGCCCACCTATCGCCCGCATAATAAGGCGATCGCCATAATCTGGCGATTCGCCTGGCGTTACTAGCCGTTACTGCGGGTAATTGCCGTTAGTGGCCCCACTGGTCGCCTGTGTACGGGGCGATCGCCGTGTACATGGGCGACGGGTGCCCATTCCTGTAAAAAACGAACTTCGCAGTACATTTTCGAAAATATGATTAAAAAAAAGTATTAAATAAAAAAAAATTCTATGTTTCTGGTTTCTTGAGTTTCGATGCAAAATAGTAACTAAAATCTGATATAACACATGTATTTTGATTGACTGCTTCTAAATAATTTATCGTAACCACTGTATAAAATAGCGATCGAAAATTGGTATGTTAAAATAATATTTTTATAATTTTATTTGATATTATAAAAATATTATAATAGAAATTAGTGGTCAAATATGTATTTCAGAGACTATATTTCAGGAACCACAGCTATTCGTGGCGAGGAACAGTATACCAAGACCTCAGAAAATGGCCTTGTCCCGCACGTGCAATGCATTTTTTATATCCTACGCAAGTTAGAGGCCCGCTCCTTTGACCTCTTTTGCCACGGGAGGCCACAAAATTTGACCATCCGGGAAGAACCTTGCGTGCCACTCCAGTGCAACGCCTATTTATCCTTGAGCGAGCACCGAAACACCACAATTACCAAAGCGCAAGGGAAGTAAAACCAAGGCCAAACTAAAACATGGGGTGCACGAGCACGGCGGCGACGGCTACCACCACCACCTCCGCCGGCCAAGAAGGCGGTGGCGCGAACGTCCTCCTCCTGCCGTTCCCGGCGGCGCAGGGCCACACCAACCCGATGCTCCAGTTCGGTCGCCGCCTCGCGTACCACGGCCTCCGTCCCACGCTCGTCGTCACCCGCTACGTGCTCTCCACAACCCCGCCCCCCGGCGCGCCCTTCCGCGTGGCCGCCATCTCTGACGGCTTCGACGCCGCCGGTATGGCCGCGTGCGGCGCCGATTTCTTTGAGTACGGGCGCAGTCTCGAGGCCACGGGGTCTGAGACGCTGGAGGAGCTCCTCCGGTCGGAGGCGTGCGCGGGGCGGCCGGTGCGCGTGCTGGTGTACGACCCGCACCTGGCGTGGGCGCGGCGCGTGGCGCAGGCGGCAGGCGTGGCGGCCGCGGCGTTCCTGTCGCAGCCGTGCGCGGTGGACCTGATCTACGGGGAGGTGTGCTCAGGGCGACTGGCGTTGCCGGTGACGGACGGTAGCACTCTGCTGGCGCGGGGAGTTCTGGGCGTAGAGCTCGGGCCTGAGGACGTGCCGCCGTTCGCGGCGGTGCCGGAATCACAACCGGCGTTCCTTAAGGCGTCGGTGGGGCAGTTCGAGGGATTGGCGGACGCCGACGACGTGCTCGTCAACTCATTCCGCGACATCGAGCCAAAGGTGTGTGATTACTGATTACAATCATACTCCGCTGTGTATGTGCTTTGTCTTACTCTTCTTTGCTGAGCTTGATAAAGCTTAAAGAGATCGTCAACAATCATTTGTCTTTTTTTGAGAGTACGAGCCAGATGCACACACTCAACACATCGCACCGACTAACTTACACCACCCACACTTACATACGTCTACACGACCTCTACACACGCGTGAACAATTATTGTTCTTAGTTGATAGTGCAATTATTATTCTCCTCATTTTTTTTCACTTTTTGATCGGTTATCGTTGACATATACGCCTTGTTGAATGAACAGGAGGCAGATTACATGGAGTCGACATGGCGCGTGAAGACGATCGGCCCAACATTGCCATCGTTCTACCTTGATGACTACCGCCTGCCATCCAACAAGACTTATGGTTTCAACCTCTTCAGCAGCACAGCGTCGTGCAAGGAATGGCTTGACAAGCAGAGTCCTCGCTCTGTTGTGCTTGTGTCCTATGGGACTGTCTCCGACTATGACGCAGCCCAGCTTGAGGAGCTTGGCAATGGGCTGTGCAACTCCGGCAAGCCTTTCCTTTGGGTTGTGAGGTCCAATGAGACGCACAAGTTGTCTGAAGAGCTCCGTGGGAAGTGCGAGGAGAAGGGCTTTATTGTTTCTTGGTGCCCCCAGCTTGAGGTCCTGGCACATAAGGCCACAGGTATGGAACCACTAACTATTTCTTTTTATATGGTCAAAGACAAAAAAAGTTAATGAAATGCCTAATAAGTAATGGGAGATTAATCATTAGCTCATAAAACATGCATGTAGGTTGTTTCTTGGCCTTGCTGGATGGAACTCCACGTTGGAGGCCATTGGTACAGGCGTACCGCTTGTGGCTATGCCGCATTGGGCGGACCAGCCAACGATCGCAAAGTACATGGAGAGCGCGTGGGGCATGGGCGTGCGGGTGCAGCGGAGCAAGAATGGCTACTTGAGGAGGGAGGAGGTGGAGAGGTGCATCAGGGAGGTGATGGATGGGGAAAGGAAGGAGGAGTTCAGGAGGAATGCTGCAAAGTGGATGGAGAAGGCCAAGGACGCAATGCAGGAAGGAGGGAGATCAGACAAGAATATTGCTGAATTCGCCGCCAAGTATTTGTCAAAATAAAACTGCAGTTATCAGTAATCACCACTGTTTTTGCCCTACAAATGTGAAGGGGCGAGTACATGTGCCGTCAATAATTGTCATTCAGAAGGATGCTGGAGTTTTCAAGTGTGAGCAGCCTTTGGAGAAGTAAGGTTTAGATGTTGTATGCCATCGAATTAATTTTTATAATCTTATTTGACGATTGCATGTGTTGCTAGTTCGAGTATTATGTTTACGGCAAGAGCTTCTGCACTTCTCAAGGACAAAGAGTTTGGAGACCTTAAGTATATTATTTCTGAACCATTTGAAACGCTTTGAGTACATGTACTTTTTCAAAAACAGAGTTCAGAAGAACTAGGAATTCCCTCCGTTTAATTTCCTAACGGAAGTGAAACTAAAAAAAAACTGATGCATATATATCTCAGTTTCAACCACACAACTAAGATGAATCCTACGCCTGTAATAGAAATTCATTAAAGCACATTAGAAGCAGTACATTTCACATAATCGGTTATCAACCCTGCCCCCTCTCGCCATTTGCTCATCCATGCATCAAGAACATATCTGAGCACCACGATGGCAAATCCCCATTCATCATTCTCACAGATTGGAAACAAGATTACAAGTTTGAGATATCGCTTCAAAACACTAATGCTTTGTTTGGATGCTAGGAAAAGAAGCCAGTGTAAATTTCCCTAGAGGATTTTGATTGCATATTGAATCCCCCTCAATCCCAAAGGAAACTTCCTCCCAAGGGAAATTTCCCCCCTGCCATCATTTGGAAGCCACATGGGTAATATTGTAACATCCAACTTTCAACTTTTTTCATTTGAAATCCACAAATCCAAAATGAGTGATCTCAGAGGCAATTGAAACTTTGGTTGCTTGACTGCCATCATGATATTTTCTCAGTATTTACTTCTCCACCTAAGGCCATGACATGATAGCAGGTAGGCGGCGACGATCATTTCTGGGAACAATCTGGAGGCTTATAGTCCCCAACTAGAACGCATTCCACAGCCAAAGAGGATCACCCTTACATAATCATAATTAACAACCACCAATAATCAAACACAGCCAGAGTTGAGGAAAGGTAGAATGGAGTGATACAGAAAGTCATGACAATATGCCCAATATGCAGCTTTTGCAGAGCATTGCTGAATACAACTGTTTCCCATAAGCAAAGTAAGGCCCTGTTTGGTACGGTTCCAGATTTTAGTAGAAACGGAAACGGTTTTAGATTCTTGTAGAAACATTTCAGGTATAATCAGAATCACTTTCTGCAAACCGTTTGGTACGGTTCCAGATTCTAGTAGAAACTAGTAGAAACGGGGTTGAGGGTGATTCAGCCACGGCGTGGAAAAAGAAGAAACGTTCTGAAAAGAATCGTTCCGAGTTTTAGTCCGTTTGGCTAGGTTTATCCCAGATTATAGTAGAAACACCTCAGTTCCAAGTTACCAAACGGGACCTAAGTAACATGGGCTAACTGAGCATCTAGCCTGAGTGACAAAGCATTTCCTCAACTTGGGCAACAAACTAACTACCAGGCACTCGAAATACGTAAGTGCAACTAGAGCACTTGACTTCACATGTACAATATGAGTAGGTTTCATTTCTTTACCAACACAGACCTTTGCTACAGCCATATATTATCGAACGTCCCACAACAAATTCAGAGAAAGCATTTGTTTAGACACATCCCAAGGATGTGGAGCTTGAACTAACGGTGGCAATTTGGCTGGACGAAATGAAGGGAGTAGATAGCTACGGTTGCTCATGAAGTGCTTGTTAATTTGGCTTCACACTGCAGAGGGATGCCGTACACCGTCATTGCCTCCCTCGCTACCTCCGCCCATGTTGGCACAGCTCCATGCCTTCAGTGGTCTTCACGTTATCCCCAATGAAAATAAATTCTATGAAGGAGGGGTGCAAACTTCTTCCCGTGCATAATTAACGCCGATTGATGCCACGTGAATAATCCTGCAATCCAATGCACGTCATTAAGTGAGGATTTTAAACTCACCTCTTGCTAATCTCCAATGCCCCTCCCCAGCCTCGCCACGCGCTGCACGCGTCAGTGCACGCGCGCCACGCGGCCACCGCGCCCTGCGCTTCGCCCGGTCCGCGATGAACTATTCACCTCTCGCCAGCTCCGCCTTGGATGGCATTTAAGCCGGTAGGAGGCTCCTCCTCACTGTGTTGCTCAGCCCCCTCCTTCTCACTGCGTTGCCCGGCTAGCTCCACCTCTCTGCTTTCCACATTTTCTTCGGTGAACGCCTGAGCTGTCCAACCGAGTTCCTCGGCGCTGTGGTGAAGGAGCATTTCGTATCATCTTTGTCGTAGCCCTCCCCTGAGCTCCTACTCACCTTCTCTTCTCTTCGCTTGCAGTTGTCGCCGTCCGGACAGTCCTATGTGCTGCCTTCTTCTTCCTCCACCTTGGCTGAGCTGGTTCAGTCCAGAAGAGAAGTGAAGAAAGGCTCCAAGTAAACCAACCGACCATCTAGTATTAGAGGTGGGTGTCGTGTCGTGCTGGCCCTGCCCGGACCCATCGTGCTTCGGACCGAAACCGTGCCATGCCACAACGGCCCATCGTGCCCACCGTGCCGGGCCGTGCCGGCCCTACTCACCTTTGGCAAGCCCAAGCCCGGCCCATTTGCACTTCGTGCCTGCTTCGTGCCGTGCCGGCCCAGGCCCGACCCATTTTCACTATTGTGACGAGCAAAAAAATAAAACAAATTACTACTACTAAACTACCTATTTTAATTACATAAGAGACTAATCACATGAACAAAATGTCAAACATAAATGCAAAGTTTGAAGATACCCTGAATCAACAATATTTGCTAACTTTTAGGCCTTAATTCGTGATTTCATGCCCGTTCGTGCCGTGCCAGCACTGGCTTGGCCCAAACTGACGTGCTGCCCGTCGTGCTTGGTTCCCGGGCCCGGTACGGCCCGAACTACAGTTGTGTGCCGGCCCGGCCCGGCACGAAACCGTGCCGTGCCGTGCTTTGCACCGGACCATCCCATCATACTTCGAGCCGGCCCAAAAGAGCCCGGCCCAAGTGCCCACCTCTACCTAGTATGAAGTAACAACCTAGTGCAGTGGTAAGGGCTCTGAGCCTGAGCAAACCAGTGCTGTGCTGGATCCCCAAGCTATCCAACTACTGCTGAATTTTTTTCTTCAGTTTTTCTCGAGTGCCTCTTGCATGCACGCCTCAAGTAACAAGAAACAACTTAGCCTGGTGGTCGTGAGTTCTAGTCCCCATTCAGCCCAAATTTTATTCCTTTTGCTCTATTTTATTTTATCTATTTATATCTTTTGCTAGGAAGCTCCAAATAAAGTGAATTAAATTTCTAAATTTCTGTTAAAACTTAAGGATTCAGATTATGTAAGAAAAACTTATATGCTCTATGAAGATTTAATTTTTTTTTTGAGTCAAGTTACTTAAGGACCCTTTTATGTTCTATGAAACAACTATGTAATCCATGACTCAAAAAAAATCATGAAACAAATCTCACATGTTCCTGGGGTCTTAGATGATCCATTTCTGCAAAAACATTTAGGGATGAACTCATTTTGAATAAAGAAAAATGATTGTAGGAAGCCTCTCTTGCATGCAAATTCAAATAGTTAAAATATGGATCAAATGAATACAAAATTTGGTAAATCAAGTTTAGTTGTGTTCCTCGAGTCACAAGAATCCCAAATATATAAAAATATTTTAGTTTCACCATGGTATGCATCATTTGTTCAATAGCCAAAGTTTCAATGCTAGAATAGTTTAAATAGTCGTAACTTTTGCAAACAAACACAAAATTCAATGAAACCAAATCCTAGGACATTTAAAAGTGGTACCCTTCCTGTTTATGTAAAAATAAGTCACATGCACACAATGTGGAACTTAATTTATTAAAGGCCCTAATCCTCTTTATATGAAAAACGTCGCAAATAAAAATGAATTGTAGCAAAAATAACTTTAAAATACTCATTTGGACTTCGCCTAATAGTACCTAAAGAATTATTAGATAATATATTAAGGTGTAATCACAATCGTAAAACGAAAACCGAACCGTTAACACGTGAGTATTAGAAACACCTAAGCCTTTTCGGCCACCCGTAGAATATGTTGTCTAAATGCAAAAATTCAAGAGAATAGTTCAATATCACTGTACAATATATGTACTACCATGATATGGAAAAATATTTAATTAACAACTTGCTTTGCATCTGAATCCTGCTAGCTCAATAAGCCTAAGTGTTGTGGTTACCAATGACGTGGTATGCGAATAGTTAGGCTTAATGAACCTTATGATAAAATGTTTTATGTCACTAGAATCACCATAGAATCATATAGATATAACTACTAGCTTCATCCTATAAACCCAACTTATATAAATAAACTTCTGTCTAAAATGTACTTCGGGCTAAGTACTATTCACGCGAACACCTTTACTGAAGTCTTAATTCTATTAATCCAAACAATCTTGGCTTCTTGAATTCGAAATTATAAACACTAAAACACATAAATTTAACTTCTTGAAACCGAAAGAAGGGAGGTAGTGAAAACGTAAAGAGCCTCACTTAGGTCTATTGTGAGAGAAGCCGATATGCGAGTAATACCTTTAAATTCCTGAAATCACTATGTTCTTTTGTTGAGTTTTAATTTGATATTTGCATCTAATTTCTTTCTGCCCCATTTTGATTTGTTCTTATTTGCTTTTGTCGTAGTTCCTTGTAGGGGAACGCGGTATGCTACACTAGCACAAATTAAAATTTCTACCGCAAACCAGAAAAGCTACTCGCAAGAAGGGGATCATAGATCTATTACCACTAGACGCGCAGTTGGAGAATCCTTTGCATGTCGTTGTAGTGGATCGTTCTCGGCGTGGATTGTCCTCGCCGCGGATCGTCCTCGCCGTGGATCGTCCTCGCCACGGATCGTCCTCGCTGCGGATCGTCCTCTCCACGCTGCATTAGCGGCGTCTCTACGATCCACACGCCCGGGGATGGAACGCCGTGCGTCGGTGTGCAAGCACCGGGTCGCTCGGCAGGGGCAACGAGAGGAGGTGGCTAGGGTTTCTGGCGAAACACCTCTAAACTGCTCGAAAGTGTATTCTGCGTCTAGCCTTCTCCCCTCCTTATATAGCCACGAGGTGAAACCCTAGGCAGTCAAGGCCCATCTACGCGCTAAGCCCACGAGGTCCATTAATTACGGATCCAATCCGAATTAATGCGTCCCAGCCCGTTAAGTGTGTGACCCTGTAGGTTCATGCGAATTTGGACATGGATTCGAAAACCCCCTTTTTTTCTAATTCAATAGTCGGTAGCGGCTCCTTGTAGAGCATGCCAACTCCCAAACGCATATGATTAAAGTACTGATGTAATAATCCCTTTGCCAAACTATATGAAGATCGAACTCAAGGCGAGAAGCATGTCATCCTTTGTGATTCAATCCATCTCTCGTATCCGTGATATATTAATAAGTTGTGATTGACTTCTCAATCACGGCATGGCCATGCACTTCCTTAATCATATCACACGCAGTGGCCTAGACATATATCTCCGTTACATTGGAGTGGCAAATTCCATCTTATTTGCTCACTTCCCTCTCCATGTTTCATAGTAAACATGAAAGCTACCTTTATAACTATCCGGTTAGAAAATAGTGTTTGGTAACCCCAAGGTAAGCTATTACACATGTAGGGAATATGACAATCTCAGGTCTAAGGTAAGGATCATACATCTACTATGTATGAGATACACTGATGACACATAAGAATGTAACATTCTCATGTTGTCCCATTGTGGGTCTATCTAACACATGTTCTTCAACATCGTCCACAATGTATTGATGATATCTCCATATCCCATGATCTATGAAACATGATCATCGAACAATACATGTGCTTTGATCTATTCATCGTTGTCCTATACGATGATATCCGATCGTAGATATTTATCGAATTATATCAATAAGTAAAGAGCTTCATAAACAAGTCACACACTTGTTGATCAAAACAATGATATACATTCATTGGACCAATAATCATATTATTATTCATAAACATAGTCATGTTACAATCATCCATATGATTGCCTCAAGGGCATAACACTAACAATCTCCCACTTGCACTAGAGTCAATTAATTAAGTATCTAATACCAATAGACACTATACCACAACACACAATTAGTGTCGGACGTCCGACGGCAATAGTGGGTAAATGCCAACAGAAAAGAAGTCGGCAAAAGTTTGCAACTGATGACCTGTCGGGAATTATCTCTTTAGTGTCAATTTGGTCGATCGGGAATAATACTTATTATTAGCGACGGACCGTGCATCGTAAAATTTAATTTTTCCTGTCCCTCTGATCGATCGGCAAAAGTGACGAAGTTTTCCTGTCCTACCGTTAGTTGAAAAGACTTGGTAATTCTATTTGCGCTGGGGTGAAAAATATTGGCGGCAACTTATACCCTAATATGCTAATCCCTCCTCATGTACTCTATCCGCATGCCAAGCCAAATCCATATCGATCGGGGAGGAGTCCTCTCCACCGCCGCCTCCTCCTCCCCATCCTCTCCACCGTCGCCTCCTCCCAGGCCTCTCCGCCGCCGCATCCACATCCCCATCCTCTCCACCGCCGCCTCCTCCCCGTCCTCTTCGCCTCTACCTCCTCCTCCACCGCCGCCTCCTCCTCCCCATCCTCTCCATCGTCGCCTCCTTCCAGGCCTCTCCGCCGCCGCATCCACATCCCCATCCTCTCCACCGCCGCCTCCTCCCCGTCCTCTTCGCCTCTACCTCCTCCTCCTCGTGCTGCCTTCCCCTCACCGTGTCGCCGACCTCCACGCCGTCGGACTCCTCCCCACTGCAGGCGGTCGATTGGCGCCGCCTCCTCCTCGCGCGGCCCTCCTACCCCACCGTGCCGCCGACCTCCAAGCCACCGGGGTCCTCCCCCACCGCGCGGCCAGTCAGCGTCGCCTCCTCCTCGTGCTGCCCCCCTGCGGCCCCCACCGTGCCGCTGACCTCCACGCCGCCGGGCTCCTCCCCCACCGCGCGCCAGTCGGCACCTCGTCCTCCTTGCGCTGCCCTCCTCCCCCATCGTGCAGCCGACCTCCACGCCTCCAGGTACTGCCATTATTTTTGCTATTTATGTTCCCTCTAATGGAGAAGCTGATGTATCATTGTATCATGCACAAACTTTATGATTCAAACTTCTTTGTTGTTAATTATCTCAAAAGCCAGCTAAAATTAATTATGACAAAACTGGTAGCAATTAACTTGTACTTACAATGCAACTGGTTCTAGGGTTGAATGTTATGGATTTCGCTAAACATAGATAAAATCTCATTGAGCTACACTATGTTAGATTGTGCTATTGGTGAATCGGGATTATCATCCACTATGTTAGATCGCTAATCCTATAGTGATTAGTATAACTAGGAACATTATAAAACTTGATATCATCCACAAGATAAGGAAACTTCAAACTAATTTAGTATGGCAAGATCACAAAGTAGTTAGGATCGTATTTGACCAGATATAAGATACCTAGTCTGAGTGACACATGAGCAGTTAGTATGATACCCTTTTACTGCAATTTAGATGTGGCCAAGCTAGCAAAGTATATGATTGACTGTGCTCAGAGAAGAAAATAATGAAGGAATGAATAGAAAGAAGAAACAAATATATTCTCTTTAATAGAATTGTATGTTCCAGGTCATAAATATGAATTACTCGAACTAAATAGAAAATGAAAACAAATTGCATGACTTGTTAGATATCTTCCATAAACAATACCAACTTGCCAAAAAGGCTTGATTTCAGATGATGAGAGGAAACCCGACAACCATAAAATAGATGGTTAGAAAAAATAACATCTAACAGAACTAGTCAAATTTTTTCCTCAAGAAAGGTACTCAGTAAGATAACATCGTTAGCCTATTCCTACAAAAGACCAGAATAGGGTGCATCCTAGTACAAAATTGAACTGGCCAAAACGGTGTGGATTCAAGTACAAGTCCATCATAGGTTTTATCCAAGAAACACATGGGTTAATTTTACCTGTTTTAGCGCCCTAACGAATTCAAATAAATTTCTCATATGCTTTGTAGTCATTCGTTGTAATGATGCATGTGACATCCTTTTAAACTCTTCCACTAATTAATTTATGAACCACTTTTGTGATTGGTTCTACTTTACATGAATAATGTCGTAACTCGTATCAAGGATTTGCATGAACTTCACACTACTCCCTATCTGTTTTTCACTGCTACCAGTAGTTCCTGCGCATCAAGAAGCTCAAATCTATAAACTCATGCAGAGTCCTTAATAAGAAACAAGCACATGGTAACATCTTTCCACCACTCGGGTGCAAAATTTGAGCAAATGCCACCAAAAAATGTGTGGAGAAACACGAAAAGGAAGCTAGATGTTTGGCTGGGTTACATATATTCCACTCACGCTCTTCCTTTATTTCTTTGATTGGTGTTCTAAAGTCATTCCAAATTGCTCCTTAAGTTATTGCAACTCGAGTAACTATAGTTCATTTTGGTTTTGAGAAGTAGAACATTTCATTTTAGTTCTGAGCAGTGTACTCTTTCATAATGTTGTTCACTGATAATTGACTATATATTAATTATAAGTAAGTTAGATTTTTTTCTAGTTTGCAAAATATACCAATTACTAATTACATTGCATGTTGTATGCTTAATCCATATAGCTTTACGTCATTCATAGTGAAGGTCCAGGATGGATAAAAGGTGGATGGATGAGCCTAGGTACATGACATGTTTTTACTCTATTAGGTGGTTTCGGTTGTAACTTTTGAGCTAACCTAACATGTTGTATTTGTATGATATTTAGGCACACAAAGGTCTATATAGATGGGGTCCGCCAATTTATAGACTATGCATTTCTTAATTCAACAGATGGAAATAGAATATTGTGCCCTTGTAGAAAGTGTGTCAACTCTTTGTGGAAAGAACCAAGCGAATTGCATGTGCACTTAATATGTGAGGGATTTCAAGAAGGTTATACAAGGTGGACTTATCATGGAGAGGTGGGCTCCTCTTTTGAGAGTACTGAGGCTACGGATAGTTTGGATGAAGATGACATTTCTAATTTGCTCGAGGACCTAGCAGGTGGTTTAGATGACGTAGGGGATTTTGAGGTCGATGGAGGTTTGGAGCAGTCCAATGAAGAATTAGAAGCTCTTAAAAAACTAGTAGATGATAACAGCATAGAGCTATACCCAGGCTGCAAGAACTTCTCTAAGTTGCGTTTCCTAGTTAGACTTCTTCACCTTAAATTGCTTGGAGGATGGACCGATAAAAGTTTTGATCGGTTATTAGATCTACTTAAAGAAGCTTTCCCTGATGAGTCGTCATTGCCAACAAATTTCAATGAAGCTAAGACAATAGTTAAATGCCTAGGACTTGGGTATGTGAAAATTCATGCATGTGAAAATGATTGCATTCTCTTTTGGAAGGATAACGCTAATGATGAGTCATGTCCAACATGTGGAAAGTCAAGATGGAAGTCAGGAAGGATGTCTGTAGATGGGAAACGTGTACATAAAGTTCCGTGCAAAGTTCTTCGCTATTTTTCAATGAAAAGAAGGTTTCAAAGGCTTTTTACATCCTATAAAACTGCGGAGGACATGAGATGGCACGATGAAGAGCGCAAAAAAGATGGTTTACTTAGGCATCCTGCTGATTCTCCTCTTTGGAAGGATTTTGACCTTAAACATCCTGAGTTTGCTTCAGATAGTCGAAACATTAGACTTGGGTTGGCTACGGATGGTTTTAACCCCTTCAGGTCCATGAATGTCAGCTATAGCATTTGGCCTGTTATTTTGATCCCATATAACTTTCCACCTTGGGTGTGTATGAAGCAAACAAATTTTATTCTATCATTGTTAATTCCTGGCCGAAGAGCTCCCTGTAGTGATTTTGATGTCTATCTTCAGCCACTAATTGATGATATGGTAGATATGTTTGTGAGTGGTGTGAGAACATATGATGCATCGAAACGTGAGTACTTCCAACTGCGTGCTGCCATATTATGGACCATTTCTGATTACCCAGGTCTAGGCTATGTCGCTGGATGCACTACGTCCAGTGAAGTAGCATGCATTGCATGCCACTCATATTCATCTTCTCTACGATTAAAAAAAGGTAGAAAGACATGCTATATGGGACATCGGAGGTTCTTGGATAAAGACCATCATTTTAGGTATGATGCTAATTTATTTGATGGTAAAATTGAGCTTGGGTCAGCGCCTAGGTCACTTTCAGGGGATGAGATTTTGACACAGACAGAAAATATGCATACAAAGTTTGGAAAAACAGCCAAAAAGCCGAAACGCAAGAAGGGTGAGTCTCTAATGATTTGGAAAAGGAGGTCTATTTTTTTTAGGCTGCCATATTGGAAGGACTTATTGTTGCGGCATAATCTAGATCCAATGCATATAGAGAAGAATGTATGTGATAACATAACTAACACACTTTTGGGAATTGATGGGAAGTCCAAGGATAACTTGAATGCTCGTTTGGACCTTCAGTCTCTAGACATTAGAAGAGATCTCCATCCTGTTGAAGCAATAGATAATTCACGAGATGAACTTTTCTTACCTCCAGCGCCCTACACCATGGACACATCCGAGAAGAAGTTATTTTGTGAAGTACTCACAGGAGTCAAGTTCCCTGATGGTTATGCATCTGATATACGCCATAATGTGCATGTTAATGAGAAAAAGATAGTTGGGCTAAATAGCCATGGAAACCATATTTTATACAAGATTTACTTCCACTTTGTGTGAGAAGGATACTGCCAGACAAAGTTAGTGCAGCGCTGATTTGTGTAAGCAATTTTTTCAAGAAAATATATTCACCAAGAATTTGTCCAAGTGCTATGCATACACTAGAATCAGAAATAGCAGAGACCATGAGCCTTTTGGAGACTATATTTCTCCCATCTTTTTTTGACCTCATGGTACATTTAATGGTTCATCTTCCTGCCCAAGCAAGAGTTGCTGGCCCGATACATTTTCAAATATGTACCCTGTGGAGAGGTATTTGATGAGGTTGAAGGGCTATGTCCGCACTAGATGTCATCAGGAGGGATCAATTGCGAAGGCTATTTGTTTGATGAGAAACTTACATTTTGTTCTCGCTATTTACATGGTGAGACTAGATTTACTCATCAAGTACGAAATGAGGTTGTTCATATGGATATCAGCAACACCACTACTTTCTTCTTGAACAATATTGGTCGAGGATTGGTTGGGAAGCGCATCGTGACATTAGACCACAAATCTTGGGTCCAAGCACATAGATATGTCCTATTCAACTATGACCATATAGAACCGTACCTAAGGTAAGCTATGTAATTTATTTTCACACTATATAAATTTAAATATAATTTAGTATTAATGCGACCATTATTTGCAGCAAGCATCTTGAGTATCTTTCATCGATTGGTCATAATGAACTAGACATCAATCTTTTGCACCATGAGACCTTCCATGAGTGGTTCACGTCGAATGTAAGTAGTCATATGACTTGGCCCAACGTTTGATTACACATTGAATATGAATTTATTTTAACAAAGATTTTAAATTTTTATAGGTGGAAACAATTGGTGAGGAAGTACCAGAAGAGATAAAAATTTTAGCTAACAAGCCGAACATAGTTGCACGGACATATGGTAGCTATGCTATAAATGGGATAAAATTCCATACAGAAGCCTATGATGAGGGTAGGCCGGTTCAATGTAGTGGGGTAGCTCTTATTGCAAAGACAACAAGTTTTGAAGGACGAAAAAGTGATAAGGCTGTAATACGAGACAAGACATATTATGGTGTTATAAAAGAAATTCTTGAGGTAGACTATCAACATCAAGGAAGTGTAGTATTGCTCAAATGTGACTGGGTAGACAACCGCATAGAAAACCAATGGGTGAAAACTGATAAATTCGGGGTTACCACCGTTAATTTCAAGCATTTGTTCAATACCGGCAAAAATGTATCAGATGAGCCTTTTATTTTAGCTTCACAAGCAACTCAAGTTTATTATGTGAAAGATCCCATTGATACCGAGTGGTTTGCTGTTGTTCAGTCAAAACGACGTGACATCTATGACATGCATGATGTAGAAGTTGGCAATTACATTCCAGACTTGCATACAAAAGCACAAGCGATTGTTTCCATGGGTGGTATTGATTGTGTTAGAGCTGATATAGATGGAGTAATGGTTAGGAGAGATGCAAAAAAAACCTACAAAGTAAGGCTTGTCTACATGTATTTATATAGAACTACATAATGTCTAGTACTAATTTTTTGTAACTCTTTTTAACATGCTTCAGGAGGAACAATGTTAAACGCAAGAGGAAAGGCCAATGAAGGACATGGCAGCACATATGACCTTCAAAGAGATGCAAACATTGCAAAAAACATGGAGGTCATGCGATCTCTTAATATTCCTTCATTGAAAGCTGCTATAGGGTCCGAAGCAAACACATCGCATCGTTCTAAGAAGGCAACAAAGGTTGTCTTCTTAATCATCTCTTTATGTGCCTTTTTTTTGGCAGTTTAATAAATTTCTCAATGTGCCATTTTCTTGTAGACAACTACATGCACAAACGATGCCGCATATGAAGGTCCTATTTTGCGATCAAGGGGGAGAGAAACTCATGATAATCAAGAGGATGTTGGTACTGAATACTTTGTATGTGAAGATGATGAGCAACCAAACGACACAGAAGGTATGTGAAGATGACGAGCAACCAAATGTGCCTTTTGTTTGGTGTGTGTATTCACCTACAAACTGCCTGATGCATGTTAAAGTCTATGGTTTTTAAAAAATAGGTTGTCTCTTGTCATACTCAGGTGACGGGCAACCGAAAAAAAGGAAAGGGAGGGGCATAACCTTGAAGCAGAACATATATTCAAGCGCAGGTGGACCGAAAAGGAAAATAGACCTCAATGAATATGGGCAACCTGTTGGTACATACAGTAAAGAATTTGGCAATTTCATTGGAACAATGGTGAGAAAGCTTATTCCTATTGCCTATGATGACTGGAGACTAGTAAATCCTGACAAGAAGTTTGAAGTTTGGACTAAAACTAAGGTATTATAATTCCTTTTGAACTTAGTTTTTCAGTCAACACCTATGTATGTGCCGTGTTGCCCAGATTTTGGTTCATGCTGCCTAGATTTTGTGTGTTGGTTTGGTGGTGGCTGCTATATATATATATATATATATATATATATATATATATATATATATATATATATATATTGCAGCAGACCACTCTTTTTTTTGTTATTTTGGAATTAACCAGATCCACACAAGTTCACCTAGCTGATTTTATCAAAAAGAGGGAAAAAAGTTCACCTAAAAATAAACTACAGACTTTGGAGAGAAGTAGGCGCATATTGTGGAATCCCAGTGATCTCTTGCAAATCCTATGGATAGAGCTAGAACTACAGTTTGGTGTGTTTATGTCAAATTAAGATTTTTATTTGAAGGAAGTGTTTATTTCCAGATGTGCTGGACCATTTCTAGTTATCCACTTGTAGCTACTGGTTTATTTCCTTGGCCTAGGTTGTACATCATTTAGTTGTTAGCTATTTGTCTCACTGGATGTTGTGCATCTTTAGCAAGGGTTGGAACTACATGCATGGTACTCCTTCAGGAAGAGTGGTTCATTTGTTTCTTCTTGAAGGTCGGTAAGATTAAAAATAAACTACAGACTTTGTGTTGGCTGTGACCGAGTCTGTAGGATAGTGGAGGTCATGCAAATGTGTATGCCTGTTTTTTTTTTTTGCTTAGTTAGTTACTTCTTGTACTGCTCTTCGTTTTGGTATCTTCCTTCCACCCTACTGCTTATGACTTCTTATGTTCATACAGACTTTTTTTGAGGTGGACGATGCTGCTTTTGATTATGTCATAGCATCAGCAGCAAAGAAATGGAAAGAATTTAAAGCAGACCTAAAGAGCAAGTACTTCGATGACACATTGAGTGATGAGGAACTTATGGCAAAAAGGGATGATAGAGTAAAAGAAAGTGATTGGAAGTGGCTTATTGACTACTGGAGGTCTCCGGAATCTGAAGTAAGGCATAATTTTCATTCAATTCCTTCCATATGAATTGCTACACTTAAAGGTACTCATTTTATTTATGTTGCAGGATCGAACCATGAGAGCTAAAGAGAGCCGCTCCAAGGTGTCCTTGGTACATACTGCAGGCAGCAAGAGTTACGCTCGTGTTGGGCACGAACTGGTAATTTGACTGAATCAAAAACTAAAATTTCCTTGCTGAAAATTCTGACATGATGTAACATACTATATTGCTTGTAGGGTGAGAAACAGGGATACCCAGCTAGGAGAGACGAAATCTTTATTGAAACACATGCACATCGAACTAAAAATAGAGATCCTCTACTGGAGCAGATTCACTAATTGTGAGTTTTTTTTTGCAAAATTTGCATATGCATTGTTAGTTGCATGAAGATAATTATGTACTCGCTGTTTTGTAGAACAAACTTAAAGAAGTAGTTGGAAACAACCCAGAATTGAAAGAAAAGAGTATTCAAGATGGCGATTTATATGCACATGTTTTTGGAGAGAAGGAGCCAAGAGGACGTGTTCGTGTTTTAGGCTTAGGACCAACTCCACAAGAAGTGGGTACTCCTGGAACACAAAGAAAAATATTCACCAAGCTTCAATTGGCAATGCAAGCTCAACGACAATCTGGTGAAGAGATTATAGCTTTGAGACAAGAAATGAGTCAAATGAAAGAAGAAATGAAAGAAGAAATGAACAAACAATTCCAAAAATTCATGGAAGTTTTTCAAGATATGCAAAATGTGGAAAGGACATCGAACCATGGCTCTAATTCTGGACACTTGGTAAAAATTAGCATACCTCTTTATTGGAAGATATTAGATTAAACACTTTCTTTCCGTTGACTAACTCTACTAACATTTTTTTTCTTTGCTTTAGAACTCAAGGACCCGTGAATCACCTATTGATAAAGAGCCAAATGATTACTGCGGAGTGGGTGAGTTTGCATACAGACAAAATGTGGAAGAAGAGGGCATCTCTCCTGTTCATAGGCGAGTTGTGAACACAAGGGTACCTCCAATACATCGTGAACCATTTCCTACTGAAGATGATAACCTTGTAATTTCTCATCTTGTCATATAAGTAGTTATATTTTATCTTTCATATTCTTCATATTTTAAAAATGCAATATGTGATGCAGGTGGAAGAAGAGGACATCTCTCCTGTTCATAGGCGAGTTGTGAACACAAGGGTACCTCCAATACATCGTGAACCATTTCCTAGTGAAGATGATAACCTTGTAATTTCTCATCTTGTCATATAAGTAGTTATATTTCATCTTTCATATTCTTCACATTTTAAAAATACAATATGTGATGTAGGTTCAGAATGAGGTAATACTATATGCTATGGTCAGACCAGACACTCCCGTGGGTAAGGCAACTATTCTATCAACTAACCCAAACACTAAGGTAGGAGGTGTTTGTCTTGGAAGAGAGTTTTACGAAGTTCGTGTGGATATGGTTTTCAAAAAAGATGTTGATCTACCACGACCATATGGTGATTTGACTACTATGGCACATGCTCACAAGAAGCGTATTGCTTGGCCATGCAATAAAGTAATAATCAAGACTATGCAGTGTTTATGCTAATATTTAATACATAACAAGCTACTAACTTATAAATTTTTATGTAGATGAATCCTACCAAGAAGCCATCTTGCTCCCATACAGCAGGTACCCACTAGCTACTAATCATTTGTCACTTTAGTATAATTATCAGTTGTTTTCTTTCAATGCTATTGTGAATTAGTTTACAGTAGGGGAAACATAACACATAAACCCAGAATTAAAAATTTTATTATGTGCCCTGGAAGTGAATCAGTTTACTATGTCTGCACCTAAGTGATGTCTCCCACAGGTTTTAATATTAGATCTTACATGTGATCCACCTTGCTGACCTGACACGTTGTCGATTTGGCGGCACTTCAACTTGCTTCAGACTTGATTAGTTAGTGTTTCCAAGGAAGGGATGTCTTTTCATGTGAAAGCTTGCTTTGTTAGCTTGTAAGAGCATCCTCTCTCAAAAAAAAAAAGCTCGTAAGAGCATCCTGAGTGGTATGCAAACTTTGCTACTAGATTATTGTATGGACATGTGCATGTCTGTCATTCACTGAAATGGTAGTGCTCGAGTGCTCGTTTCCTTTCATATTTTCCTTGACAAAAACACCACTATTTGATCTATTTTATTTGTGCCGCAAGGCAATTGTAAACCACTGAGTGCTCAGCGAATGAAAATTGCTGCTGAACCCATTCACTAAAGCAAAACTGTCAGCGCATTGCTTCTCATGTCCACTTCAATTGGAAAGAAATACAGTATGGATCGTATGCTGAGCAATCAACCACTAGGTGCAAATAAATCAAACATACTGTTTTTATATGAGTCGGCATTTTAGGAATATAGAGTCAGCTACATTATTATAGTACCATGACTTTTTGCCGCCAAACAAAGAACCTAATACTATGTACCTGTGCTGATCCCTGAAAGAGACAGCAAACTAATGGAAATAAAATTTGAAGTTGATCCACCGATGCGCTGTCTGGCACTGTGGAACATTGAGATGTTGGAGAAAGCAATGAAAGTATTTAAACAAGCAGTGTTGGAAATGTGGTTATCTACCTCTGTATTGTTACTCTAATCAATTGGCTTTTGCGTGTTAACTAGCTTGTTTAGGTTGTGTCATAGGCTCTCCAACCATTGGTTAGGAACTTCTGCATGGACCAGGCAAGATGCCGAGTAAACTTTCAGAGCAAAACATCCAATTCATTTCAAGATGGATTTAAACGATTTGGCTCATATTTCAATATCATTTCTGGCTAACATGTTCTGGTCTGTATTTTGTGTGATCTATATATCTTTTGATGCCAATAAATGTTCTTTCTGCAGGTAAAAAAGGAAGGGCGTAGCTCAACGATTCTTACACTTCCAGTTCATGCGTGGAGACTCCATACCTCTCTCTTTTTGTGTTATATATATGCTTGTACAAACTATTATCTTTTGGGGATCAGCTATATTGGTGTTATTGTAATTGTAATATACTTTTGGTGTTATATGTCATTGTTATTGTCTCAGTTGGATGATATGCTATCTTTTGGACAAATTTGATTATTAGTAGAGTAAGTTGTTACTTTGAATGCTTGAATTATCCTATCATGTTTTATTGATGCTTGAATTATATCATGTCATGTCTCAGTTGTATGAATTATATCATGTCATGTCTCAGTTGGATGAATTATATCATGTCATGTCTCAGTTGAATGAATTATGCTGCTATTTTTTTTTGAATCGATCTGATTATAGCAACGAATCGCGGTGTCGGTAATACTAGACATTACCAACACATTGTAAGTCGGGAAACACAAGTGCGTCGGCAAAAACTAAAATCGGACGGCAAAACAAAGTTCGTCGGTAAAATTATGTCAATCGGTAAAAAATCCTCATTGCCGACACACTGACTGTCGGTAATATAAGATCCATCGATAAAGTTTTTTGCCGACGGGACTTTAGCCGACACTCCTAATCCGTCGGTAATACTCTTTACCGACGTACTGTTTGTCGCTATATATGGTCTATTCCGGCCTTACGCTAGACGCGAATAATATGTCATAGTATAGTGGATGACAGATTGCGGATATAATGGATCGAGGCTGCAGGTGCGGATTGTCCACAATCTGACCATAAAACACATTTGCCACCCAAGTGGACGACAGATTGCGGTGTTCCTGCTCCGCTTCCTCCAGTTCACAGTTATGCTCCGTCACTATGGAACATTTCCAGTAGTCCTTCCACTTCCCCTTGTATGCATGCACCCGCCATGGGCACGAATTCACTACGCACTTCACGTCGTACTCTGTTTTGCTGGACTTCACTACCCTAAATTGCCGCCGAAGTGACATTGCCTAGTATTTCACTGCTTCCATCACAGTCTCCTTGTCTTTATATATGGTGTGATACTACGGAATGACGATATGAGTCATTTTCGATCTCGGCCATAAGGTACGACTCTTGTAACATGTTTTTGCGCCGTTTCTGCAAGTGTGGGCCTTTCCGGGGGATTTTGGGCCTTTCCGGAGGGGAATTGGGCCTTCCGGGGGAGTTCGGGCCTTGGGGGGTCCATATGGGCCGAAGGTGGGACATATTTGGGCCTTTTGGAGGTGGTCTAGGACATCAAAACTGCTGCCCTAGCCCTACCTGCGCCCCAAACAAGTCCCCTCCCTAGCCCTAGCCCCCACTTGTTTCCCCTCCACCCCATTGCCTCCTCCTCCCTAGCCGCCACCCCTCCCTCACCCTTGCGCCTCCCCTTGCTCCACCACGTGCCCTTGCTGCGTCCCCCTCGCTGCCATGCCACGCCATGGTGCTGCCCTCGCCGGTAGGAGGATCCGCGACGAGGAGAACCGGTGGCCACGACGCGTGGGAGCGAGATCGGGCGATCGAGAGGCATTCTTCGTGTTCGTCGTTCGTCGGACTAAGGTATGTCCATGGGGAAACCTTGGGGAAGGTCTAGGTGCTGTTCTCATGGTAGATTTGGAGTTGTTAGATCAAGAGGACGTGCTGCCATGGAGTAGATCTGAAAAGAACTAGAGTTCGTATTGTACTCAGTTTCGGGCAGATTTGGAGTCCATTTTAGGGGGTGCGATTTCGCAATTTTAGAGTCGGAATTTGGCCGACCTCCTGTTGAAGAAGTTGTAGGTATCATCAAGAACTATTTTGTGTATTTTTTTGAGAATTTTTGGAGTTACGGTCTGAAAGTTATGGCCGTTTTGGTGGGCGCTGTCCAATCTGTGTCGAGGTTGGGACAGTCTGTGTTCAACATTAGATTAAACTAATTTAGATTTCGAATCTGACCGTACGGACTTCTAGGAAGTTGTAGATAATTTCAATATCTTTCAGTGCATATAAAGAAATTGAAATTCCGCTCAGCCGTTTGGAAGTTATGCCTGTTTTACCGAGCGCTGTCAAATCTGTGACGAGATTGAGACAGTTCGTGTTCAACGTTAGATTAAACAACATTAGAGTCCGAATCAGTCTTTACCTATAACTAGAAAAAGTTGGGAAATTTCCTAAGCTATGCGAGGATGTACTCGTTTATTCAATTTGGAGTCCTAGAACAGAAGTTATGCCCGTTGGAAGGCTGCTGTCCCGACGGGACAGATTTGCTGTTTTCTGATTTTAGGAGTTGTAAGCGAAGTCGGGGTAGTGGGTTCTATGTGTGCTGTTTTGTGGACTCGATTTGAGTGTGTGGCACGTGTTTGCAGGTGGTGTGCCTCCGGGAGTGCCCTCAACCTCTCGTCACTCCGTTGCCCGTGGTTGAAGGCAAGTGTGTTGTGATGGATATTGAGTTGTAGGTTGCTTGTTGAGAATAGAAGGAATTGATTACACGCTATATGTCCACTTGCCATGTTTTACTGTTTTCCCATGATATGATGAGCATGTTTATTATGCTAGGATGCCATGTGTTAATATGTGAGTTAAAATGATAATTGGCATAATTGCACGCATGTCATGAGATAGGGCGAGGGCGGTGAGAAAGTCATAGCTAGTCCGGCAAGGTCGGTGAGCAAGTTATGACTAGTCCGGAACGCCATTAAGTAAGTCCTATGTCGTGATTCCATCCACGTGGTGTTTGGAAGCGAGTAGGCACCCTCCATCTTCGGGATGGAAGGGAGGAAAGGGTGCACACCGACGGGTGTGTACTCCCCATACCGGTATGAGGTTCCAAGGAGACAGGAGCATTGCATTACATCGCATACCTAATGATGATGATATGGATGTTTAATCATGAATGAGATGATTTGCATGATGGAAGATGTTATTGCCATGTTGTTGTTGTTATTGTTGTCCATTGCAATATGCTTGCTGAGTTTTCGAACTCACGCTTGTGTTTTCTTGTTGTTTTAGGTACCATGAGAACGGCATGCGGGAAAGGGGAATAGTCACACGCTCACACGTTGCTTCACCTTAATGTTTCCCCCAGTCAATTCATTTAGTTTGATAATAAATTGCGTGTGATGGTCTTTAAATTTAAGTCTTAGCTTGGTTAATAAGAGTTCTATTGTTTGTTTGCCACTTGGAACCTTAAGAGCTTAATGTTAGTCTTTTATTGTCGTTAAGACTTTATTTATTGCTGTTTTAGATGTTTCTCTTATTGTCATATAATGCTATATTGTTGCTGTTCCTTAAATTCATGATAGAACAAAGGAGGTGCTGCCGAAATTTCGGTTTTTAGTCTATGCGCCTTTGCTGGAATTTTATGTTAAATGTGGAATTTAGTTGTTGTTTAGCTTATGCTTGGTAGCATTCGGGCATATTAAATGCCGGGGTGTTACAGTTGGTATCAGAGCGGGCTGTAGGTCCCTGGAATGTGTATTTAGTGTCATAACTATAGGTTCAACTAAAATATGAAGTGGAATAACCTAGAAACATGGCTTAGGTTTTACTTAAAACTTTGCCATAGGATAGCAACATTAAAACTTGTGTAAGTGGAATAATTAATTTAAAACTTGACACACTCTGTTGCACAGTAGGAATGGGTATGGGTACCGTTGCTTTACGCTTAAATGTTGTATTTAAGCTTTGATGTTGAATGTTACATTTGGTAATATATGTTGCTATGTTTATGAAAGAATTGATTGTGTTGATACAATTGAGATTATGTGGGTTGTGGTGCCGAAAGGGGTTTCGGTCACCTTCTGTTGTTTGTAGTATTGTTGGGTTTGACGGTGTGGCCGGGTAGTGCCATCACCGATGGACTTTTAACCTCCTGTTGGGAGAGTGCTTATCCTTTCTGTCGTAGATTGGGTAATTGGTTGGAGTCGAGTAGTAGAGTTGTGGATTGACCCTCCGAATTTTCTTTGCCGTTTTGACGAACGGTTTTGGTTGGTTTTTGGTTGGTTGAAATAAAAGAAAAAGTGTTCGGTTTTGGATACTCACCGATGGTTCTTTTGGTGGTTTTGGTTTTGTCTTCTTTGGTTGAAGACAAAAGAAGAATTTCGGGTTGCGCCTCTTTTGGTTGCCTTGTCAGCTTTGACGCCCGATTTGTTGTTTGCCTTGTAGAGAAACTTATAGATTGATTCTTGGGTTACCATTCTCCAACTTGAAAAGAAGTTATTGAAGTTCCGATGAAAAATCTAAGTCGCATGGATTTAGGTGTCAAGGTTTTGTCAGAAAGGATGTGGTTGATCGGTTGCTTTACGGAGAAAGATTTCAATTTATTCTTGTGTTTGTCTTTTTTCGAGGTTTAAAAGAGTTATTGCGGTGTTGTGCCAGATCTTGTTGTTGGGGCCTAAGTGGTGTTTGATTGCAATGATGACTTGCTTGGGAATTAATCTTTGAAAAACCGTTTGTTTCGTGAAAGTTTGAAGTTTGGGGTTATGGCCTAAAATTTTAGTTAATCGCTTGGTTTTTCCTCGTGCGACCATCTTCCTTCATGGAAGTTGTTGATCTCGAGAGTTGTGGAGTAGTTGCGTGTCGGCATTTGGGAATTTAAGAGTTGACTTCTCTTGTGATTTATGGTTGAGCTTTCCGGAAGGAAAGGTGTTATGGGTGTTGTTCTTTTCTGGAGCAATTATGGTTTCCTTAAGAGTTGGGTGCGTGATTCACGCGAATGTTTAAGAAGTTAAGTGTATGACGAGAAGTTAGAGTTTTCGGATGATATGAGCTAGTGGTTCGGTTAAAGTGAATTTGTTGTTTGTTTAAAGATAAACTAAAATATAGTGTTGATAAGAGATGATTAAACGAGACGTCAGGTGATCCAAAGTGAAAGTTGATTAGTGGTGTGTGCAAAGTGATGCGGGTAAAGGCATCTAATGGATGTTTGAGATTCGTTAGCATAGAATGTCTCGGTTGATGAACTTGTTATAGCAAGAAGATGGTGTGAAATTCTGCCTATTGTAGCTGGTGGGTCAGTTAATATTGTGGGTCGATAATATGACTTAAAATTCGTGTAATCAATTAATGAGGATATATGGAATGATTGTAGGAAAGGTTGAATTATTCTTGACAGATGTCTGTCTGGGATCCGTATTTATGAGGGATGTCTAGTGGAGATCGTGTCGCGTGGTTAGTATTAATTATTGGTGGAATGAACAGGTGATATGGAATATGTGACTTAGGGATTATACCCAGGGTAATTGTTGATTACGCCGGAATAATTGTAAAGAGATGTGTGCTACGCTTGGGATAATAAGTTGCATGAATAATGGCTCGTCATGGTTAGTAGACCAAAAGAAGTTGTTGATATGCGTCTTATGTTGGATTAACTGATAAGTTAATTGTGCTGGAGTTGTGAGAACGTGGTTCTCCTTGTTGGTTGTCATACGGTAGATATGGTCTACGGTTCGTTGGTAATATAATCAATTGTGGTTATATGAACAGTGAAAAGTGATTTTATCAAGAGCAGATGTTGTAGCTTGTGTGCAACAGTGTTGGACTTCTCGGGATTTGGGTGATTATGACATCCGTTTTGGCTAAGAGTATTGAACCATGCCAATCATTGGATTTGGGTTAATCTGTTTAGTCTATGCTATGAGTATGGGTTAACACCCAAAGCGTTGGAGTGGGACGCTCTCTTTAGCGTTCAACTGATTTATCTTTGGTAACCCTGGAGTTCAGCGCTTAAATTGTAATTTTATCGTGACTAGAGTTGGATGTATTTGGGAAACGTGTGTGGTTTTAAGTAGCGTTTCAAAAGGTGAGTCTTATGATTGTTTCATAAGTGATTTTGTTGGTAAAATGTTCCCTGCTGGGAATGTGTTTCCTTTCTCTTTAAGAGAATTGGTAGCGGTTATTAGGCGTAGATGTTTGATTTGAGAGTTGATGCTATCTTCTGTTATTGGCTTTGGTTAAAATGCGATGTTTTGCACGCATTGCGTGCAGTGGTTGTTGGGTTGTGATGCGATGTGGTATTTTTCGGTTAACGCAGTCGTAGGTTATGCGAATTTGAGCAACCATCGATGTTGTTGGGTGTCAATCATGTGACAAAGAGAATGAAGTCTCTGTGTGAATGGTTAATGGGTATCGTGGTTACATGATGAATAAATGGTGAAAAAGATTCATGACATCGTTTTTTTTTTATGCATAAAAGAGTTGTTGAGCCAGGACGGTGAGAAAGGTCATATAGAGACATATGACTAATCCGGAGTGCTCTTGTAGAATTCGCATTCGTGTTATGAATCGAGATTTTTCATTGCTCTCTAGCATGAAAATGAATGAATGTATAAATGCTGGTATTTTGGTTTTGTTATGCAAGGGATTTGAGTTTCCCTTTCTCTTCGAGAGTTTTTGTGGCAATTCTCTTCCAAGATGTTGATTTTGGTTAAAGTGAAAAGTTTGGCTGTGGTGAAAGCGAGTCGAGTTGACTTTAGTTGTCGAGAACTTATGTCAAAAGAATTGTGTGGAGTCTCTATTTGTTTGAGTGCTCCCCGATGCGAATTGTATCGCGTTGATTGGAGATTTGAGTTTTCCTTTGCGGCTTGTCTTAGGAAAAGCAAAAGAGTGGTTTTTCATTGTTATCGGGTTATTTCCAAGGTGATTTGTGGCGCTTTGAGGTTCGAGTTGTTGTATGTGGTCTGTTTGGATTCAAAAGAATCGTACTTCTTTTGCACTATTGATAGGAGCGAGAATAAGAAGGGCTTCGTTGTTTGTGTGAATTGTTTGTGAGGGCGACATCCTCTTGGGAAAAGTGCCAATTGAGATTTGGTAGTGAGTTACGGTCCTAGCTTGGGCTAGGTGCTGGACATTAGTGGTATGAGGGTGGATGATGATGGAGGTTGTTGATGTCGTGGTTTGAATTTGGTTGAAAGTATCGTTGGGTGGAAGCAAATGTTATAGAAAGTGTGATGTAAAATGCTTTGTCGTGGACATTGTATTAGCTAGACGTCCCTGTGTGTGCGTTATGCCTGGGAGAGGATAGAATGAAAAGTGTATTGTGGTTGGCAGTCGAAAGGAAAGTATGGTTGATGTAGGCTATGAGCGAAGATGACATTAGTAAATTTTGATTCCTTGCGAAAAGGGGTCAAATAATTGGGAGAGATGGGGTTTTGCGTAAATGGTCTTTTTGGGGGGGTTCTAGTTTGGAACCTCGGTTGACCGTTTTAATACTAATGATGAAAAAGTGATGTGTTTCAAGGTGATTGTGTCATTCGGAGTTTATGAATCATGATAGAGATTGAAGTAAATGAGGAATCATGTCAAGTTGTGCTTAGTTAAGCTAAGCCAAGTCACTCTTGTTAATAGATGGATTTGGAGAATGGAGTTGTGATACTATGGAATGTCGAGACTTTATAATTTGTGATAATAGGTTATAAAATGTGGTAAAATGGGATAAGTTGGGGATTTTGCAACTAAAACCCTGAGATTTCACGTTTTAACGCTGCTTCGGTCAAGCTTTCGGCTTAGGGCCTCTCTGAGGTCGATTTGGGCCTTGGGGGGAATTCGTGGGCCAGAGGTGGGGCACTTGGGCCCATGTGGGAGTAGTGGGGGGGCAGCACACCCTGCTGCCCTAGCCCCCACCCCTCCATTGCGCAGCCCCATCCCCTCATCTCCCATCTCCTCCTCCCTCTAGCCCCTCCTCCTCTTCCTCCACACCCCAAGCCGCACCACCCCTCCTCCTTGCGCCTCCTCCCCCACCACCACGTGCCCTTGCTGCATCCCCCTCGCTGCCATGCCACGCCATGGTGCTGCCCTTGCAGGTAGGAGGATCCGCGACGAGGAGAACCGGGGGCCACGTCGCGTGGGGAGAGATCGGGTGGAGTTCGCGCGAAGGAGAGCGATCGATTCGTGGTTCTTCAAGAAGGTAATGGGGGAAACCTTTGGGGATTGATTAGATGTTGTGTAGTGGTGGATTATCATGTTTTTGGATCATGGGAGGTGCTGCCATGGTGTAGATTTGTTGAAAACTAGAGTTGTATTCGCGCTCTGATCGGGCAGATTGGGAACCCGAACTAGGGCAGGCGTTTTCACCAATTTCGATTTTGAATCTGACCGTACGGACTTTTAGGAAGTTGTAGATAATTTCCTTATCTTTCTGTGCATATAAAGAACGTTAAAATCCGCCCAGCCGTTTGGGAGATATGGCCGTTTTACCGAGCGCTGTCAAATCGGTGACGAGATTGGGACAGTTCGTGTTCAACGTTAGATTAAACAACATTAGAGTCCGAATTAGTCTTTCCCTATAACTACAAAAAGTTGGGAAATTTCCTAAGCTATGCGGGGATGTACTCGTTTATTCAATTTGGAGTCCTAGAACCGAAGTTATGCCCTTTGGAAGGCTGCTGTCCCGAAGGGACAGATTTGCTGTGTTCTGATTTTAGGAGTTGTAAGCGAAGTCGGGGTAGTGGGATGTATGTGTACTGTTTTATGGGCTTGATTTGAGTGTGTGGCACGTGTTTGCAGGTGGTGTGCCTCCGGGAGTGCCCTCAACCTCTCGTCACTCCGTTGCCCGCAATTGAAGGCAAGTGTGTTGTGTGGATTGTATGCTATATGTGTTGCTAGTTGTGCTTCATAGTATTTGGAATAGATAACATGTTGTCTTGCCATGAATTACATGTATTGCTTGATATGAAGCCATTATGCCATGATTTAAATGTACTTATTGTTGATAAGTGGATTACATGCCATGTGATGATATGCAATACTCCTATATATGTGTACGTTGTTGTCCATTTTGCATACATGGCATATTTTCATGGCCGACTGGTGAGATAAGTCATAACTATTCCGGGAGGGTCGGTGAGAACCGTTATGACTAGTCCGGGGCTATTCTTGAGTAAGACCTACATCGTGATTCCATCCACCGTGGTGAATGGAAGCGAGTGATAGGCACCCTCCATCTTCGGGATGGAAGGGGGAAAAGGGTGCATGCTGATGGGTGTGCACTCAACCATACCGGTATGAGTTTCCAAGGAGACATGTGCATTGCATTGCATTAATGAAATATGTATATGATGATGTTTATGAGATGACGATGTGAATACTTATGAGTTGCTCACGAGATGAATACATGGATGCTTAAAAGATGTTTGGAATGCTAACCATGTTGTGTTATGATGTGTTTTTGGAGATTGGTGATGATGGTTTGTTGACTTGATCTTTGTTTTTCCATTACAATACACTTTGCTGAGTTTTGAACTCACGCTTGTGTTTTATGTTGTTTTTAGGTACCTTGAAATCGGCATGAGGAAAGGGGAATAGTCACACATCTCCACGTAGTTCACGCAATTGATTCCACAATGGAATCATTTGGAGTCATGACAATAAACTTAATGTGATACAATTGATGTTTATGGTTTAGATGTGTGCTAGGATTGCCTTATTCGTTTCATTTGGCTAATGATGACCTTGTGATGCTTAAAGTGGACTTATATTGCTTCCGTGTCGCTTATTATTGCTGTTTTAGATGTTTCATATTATGTCATTTTCTGCTATGCTATTATAGTTGCTCGAGATCATGATTAAACAAAGGAGATGCTGCCGAAATTTTTGGTTCTAGCAATTGTTCCTTTGCTGAAATTTTCTTTTATTTGTAGTATTTAGATGATACGTAATCTATGTTTGGTAGCATTCTGGGCTTAGTAGAAGCTGGGGTGTTACAGGAGTTGTCATTGCTATTGTTTGAGTCTTTGCGTGGGTGTGTTGAGTTCGCAAAGAAGATGAGTCTCTAGTGGACATTGTTTTAGAGTTGACGTGTAAGATTCGAGGTCGAATCCAGTTAAGGGGGGTAGAATGTGATACTACGGAATGACGATATGAGTCATTTTCGATCTCGGCCATAAGGTACGACTCTTGTAACATGTTTTTGCGCCAAGCTTCGCAAGTGTGGGCCTTTCCGGGATTTTGGGCCTTCCTGAGGAGGAATTGGGCCTTCCGGGAGTTCGGGCCTTGGGGGGTCCATATGGGCCGAAGGTGGGACATATTTGGGCCTTTTGGAGGTGGTCTAGGACATCAAAACTGCTGCCCTAGCCCTACCTGCGCCCCAAACAAGTCCCCTCCCTAGCCCTAGCCCCCACTTGTTTCCTCCACCCCATTGCCTCCTCCTCCCTAGCCGCCACCCCTCCTCACCCTTGCGCCTCCCTTGCTCCACCACGTGCCCTTGCTGCGTCCCCTCGCTGCCATGCCACGCCATGGTGCTGCCCTCGCCGGTAGGAGGATCCGCGACGAGGAGAACCGTGGCCATGACGCTGCGTGGGAGCGAGATCGGGCGATCGAGAGGCATTCTTCGTGTTCGTCGTTCGTCGGACTAAGGTATGTCCATGGGGAAACCTTGGGGAAGGTCTAGGTGCTGTTCTCATGGTAGATTTGGAGTTGTTAGATCAAGAGGACGTGCTGCCATGGAGTAGATCTGAAAAGAACTAGAGTTCGTATTGTACTCAGTTTCGGGCAGATTTGGAGTCCATTTTAGGGGGTGCGATTTCGCAATTTTAGAATCGGAATTTGGCTGACCTCCTGTTGAAGAAATTGTAGGTATCATCAAGAACTATTTTGTGTATTTTTTTGAGAATTTTTGGAGTTACGGTCTGAAAGTTATGGCCGTTTTGGTGGGCGCTGTCCAATCTGTGTCGAGGTTGGGACAGTCTGTGTTCAACATTAGATTAAACTAATTTAGATTTCGAATCTGACCGTACGGACTTCTAGGAAGTTGTAGATAATTTCAATATCTTTCAGTGCATATAAAGAAATTGAAATTCCGCTCAGCCGTTTGGAAGTTATGCCTGTTTTACCGAGCGCTGTCAAATCTGTGACGAGATTGAGACAGTTCGTGTTCAACGTTAGATTAAACAACATTAGAGTCCGAATCAGTCTTTACCTATAACTAGAAAAAGTTGGGAAATTTCCTAAGCTATGCGAGGATGTACTCGTTTATTCAATTTGGAGTACTAGAACAGAAGTTATGCCCGTTGGAAGGCTGCTGTCCTGACGGGACAGATTTGCTGTTTTCTGATTTTAGGAGTTGTAAGCGAAGTCGGGGTAGTGGGTTCTATGTGTGCTGTTTTGTGGACTCGATTTGAGTGTGTGGCACGTGTTTGCAGGTGGTGTGCCTCCGGGAGTGCCCTCAACCTCTCGTCACTCCGTTGCCCGTGGTTGAAGGCAAGTGTGTTGTGATGGATATTGAGTTGTAGGTTGCTTGTTGAGAATAGAAGGAATTGATTACACGCTATATGTCCACTTGCCATGTTTTACTGTTTTCCCATGATATGATGAGCATGTTTATTATGCTAGGATGCCATGTGTTAATATGTGAGTTAAAATGATAATTGGCATAATTGCACGCATGTCATGAGATAGGGCGAGGGCGGTGAGAAAGTCATAGCTAGTCCGGCAAGGTCGGTGAGCAAGTTATGACTAGTCCGGAACGCCATTAAGTAAGTCCTATGTCGTGATTCCATCCACGTGGTGTTTGGAAGCGAGTAGGCACCCTCCATCTTCGGGATGGAAGGGAGGAAAGGGTGCACACCGACGGGTGTGTACTCCCCATACCGGTATGAGGTTCCAAGGAGACAGGAGCATTGCATTACATCGCATACCTAATGATGATGATATGGATGTTTAATCATGAATGAGATGATTTGCATGATGGAAGATGTTATTGCCATGTTGTTGTTGTTATTGTTGTCCATTGCAATATGCTTGCTGAGTTTTCGAACTCACGCTTGTGTTTTCTTGTTGTTTTAGGTACCATGAGAACGGCATGCGGGAAAGGGGAATAGTCACACATTGCTTCACCTTAATGTTTCCCCAAGTCAATTCATTTAGTTTGATAATAAATTGCGTGTGATGGTCTTTAAAATTAAGTCTTAGCTTGGTTAATGAGAGTTCTATTGTTTGTTTGCCACTTGGAACCTTAAGAGTTTAATGTTAGTCTTTTATTGTCGTTAAGACTTTATTTATTGCTGTTTTAGATGTTTCTCTTATTGCCATATAATGCTATATTGTTGCTGTTCCTTAAATTCATGATAGAACAAAGGAGGTGTCTTAAATTTCGGTTTTTAGTCTATGCGCCTTTGCTGGAATTTTATGTTAAATGTGGAATTTAGTTGTTGTTTAGCTTATGCTTGGTAGCATTCGGGCATATTAAATGCCGGGGTGTTACATATGGCTCCATGTGTTACCTCGTTTTCATGATACTCCCATGCATCAACGTTCCCTTCATTCATTGTTAGGTCTTCGAAATTAAAATTACTCCACGCACCAGGGATTGGCACCTCAGTAGTATTGTCTTCCTCATCCGACTCTTCGCAATCAGGGACTTCCTCATCCGCACGGCCCTCCTCCTCCATCAGGTCAACTATATCCTCCACCTCCCCCCCCTCGTCGGCCACCCCCCGCGCCTCCACGACAATCTCCTCGCCCCCGCCGATCCCTTCGCTACCACCAAACTCATGGACCCCCTCTCCGAGCTCCTCGTCACCTTCATCATCACATTCCTGCATGTTTGTCTGCCCCTCCTTCACAATATCTACCTCGATGTAACGTCCCAAAATTTGGTTAAAGTGTATTTAGGGTATTTTTGTGTTATTCGGAGTTGCCGGAAATTTTTATGGAATTTTTGGAGTTAAATCGTCGACTTTATAAAAATCGGTACAGGTGTCTGGTTTACTAAAAGAATTTTTGCGGAAAATCTACACGATGAAAAATCGCGAAACTAACTTTGTTAAGTCTCAAATAGTTCCTCGTATTTTAGAGGAATTTTTCATATTTTTAAAACCCCTGTGCTATTTTTTTCCCAAACATATTTGAACGTATATGTAGATATAAAACAAAAAAAAAAAAAAAAAACGTGCATGGTGACACTTACGTGAGTGAAGGACATTTGTTGTGCCAGCCAATTCGTGCCTTTCCTTTATTCATCCGTTTCCAGTGTATAGAATTTTTTTTTTCGTAAACCAAGTCGCTAGCGCGTGCAAGAAGATTTCTCAAAACCGAACCAGTACACATGCGTGAACACCATGCCGACGTAGTGCACAGTGCCATGCATGGAAGCTTAAGTTAGTTTGTATGTGAATTTGTCCAAAATTGCGAATTTTCTCTTTTTCGCTACAAATTCGTTCTAAGTCCAAATAGTATGCGACAAATTTTGTTAATTAGTAAAAATTAATACCTTTCTACAGTAATTTTTATGAAATTTTATAAATAAATTTGTACTATTAAATTATTCACGGAAAGTCCAAACTTATGAATTTTGTAACTCCTAAACTATATGTCCGAAAATGTCGAAATAAATTTTATAAATCTTAGAAAATGCCAACGTAATTATCTGGAAGTTTTCGCGAAATTACGCATTAGTTTGATTTGCGGTATTTCCTGAATGTGTGTTTATTCGTTGTTTTTGGATGTTTTCTGCTACACGTAGACGTTGAGCTGTGCGAGGGTGTTGAAGAAGACCAATCTCAAGTGTTGGACCAAGAACATCAACTGTTTGAAGGCAAGTCATGCTTTGACCATTTTGCCCCTAGCATTTTAAATAGTATTTTGATTCAAAGTATGCATGATTATGTGACTAAATAATTAATTTAATTTTGGGAAAACTAGTTAAATGCCATAATTGTTAATTCCAACCTTGTATTATGAATCGTATGCCATGTATCACCTTTGTCACCCTAAGTTTGGGAAATTTAATATGTTGGATGCTATGTATGTGCCAACACGGGAGGCTAGACCGTGACTAGTTGCTTAGAAATGCTTATACGCGATGATATTTCCAAAACAGCAAAATAATCTTGACTAATGAAAAATGAATCGATTTTGGAATGCTCGGTGTGAGCTTGTCACGGATTGACGTGAAGTGTAGGTACCTTCGTGGTTCTACACAGAATCGAAAATACTGTTGGCATGCGTTGCACAGTAGATGAACAAGGGTGGGATTGATTTAGCCCGGGGCAAGTGGTAAGAGGCTTTATGCCAGGTGGGCCTTCGTGGCACTGATAATTAATAAACGGTCTTCGTGTCCGTGGGATGAGTGTTGTGAGTTGTTTGGGTCGAGGATGAGTGATGAATGTCTTGCCCTGGGCGATTAAGGACTTAACCTTGCAAGCCTTTGAACTGAGTATGCCGTACAACCACATGGGTGAGGTGGGACAGTCTTAGTCTAGTAAGTTTCAAGTCTTACCTTTGATACCTCAGGGTGGCGATTACGTCGGGGTAAGCTGTATGGGGAGCGATCGGGGCTTCGTGCAGTACCCTGTCAACGGTGTTTGTCGGTCCTACACTTTGTCCTTCGTGGGGAAAGTAGTAGTGAAGGCAAACCGGCGAGGGTCATCGGTGTAGATGGAAGTTTCGAAAAGCTTCATACGGTTGATCGCCTTTGTGGTGTGAGGCTGTATCATGTGGGGAAAGTGTACAACCTCTGCAGAGTGTATCAATCTATTCGAATAGCCGAGTCCACTGTGATCGACAAAGCTCGGGGATTACAGTCAAGGGGTAGATCTTCTGAAAATAAAATGTGGAATTGGGTGGCTTCGTGCCGATGAAGAATTTGACTAGGGCTTTGTGCCAAACTACTGATGAAAGACTTTGAAATTCATATTATAGTATGGTTTTATCAATTTGAATCTAGTATGAGTATTTGAAAGTAAAATGCTGTTTTATGCAAAAGAACCAAATGAGCCTATCCTTTGGAATAAACCTGCATATAGTTATTAGACATGCACTTCTGTGCATGACTTGTTGAGTATGTTGTATACTCACCCTTGCAAACCAAAAACAAATCAGAAGAAGAGTCAATGCCTGCGTGGGAAGAGGTGTACAACGACGGCCAAGGCAATTAAGGGATCATCCGCACTCAAGTTGCCTTTGGGAAGATGGAGCCACAAGACTATCTTTTATATCCGCTGGTTTTGCTTCTGAACTGTTATTTATGTTTTATTTGAGTAAGCCCTGCGTGGCTGAAGTATGTAAGAGACCATAGGGTCTTGCCACAGTTACTTTAATTATATGAAATGCTTATTTATATTTCCGCTGTGTATGGATGTGATATTTAACCCTGTTTGACTGTGTGTACTAACGCGATCCTGGACTAGTACAGAATACACAGAGGGTCCGAATTTGCAGATTCGGGTCCCGACACTCGACATCACCAAGCCATCGACACCGACGAGCTACCGGTACCACTTGCATCAAGAAGGTGAGCGCCAGCTCCGGCCTCCACGGCATACCCAAGATAGCTCCTCCACGATGTTGTCCCGTTAATAGGAATCAACTCTCCAAAAACAGTGTTGCGCCACGGTGACTATTGCTCTAATCCGCAAATTAACCGCCTCCTCGATCCAACCCGAACATCCCAAATAACCACTCCAACAAAGTCCTGTATGTCCTATCCCTCGGTCTAGGCATGCCCTGCATTTACGACTATTGAAAATGATGACAAATCTACGCCTGTCGGACCCTGTGCTATCTCCCCATCTCCATAAAATATTTGAAAATATTTCATCTCTGACATGCTGCCTACAACGTCGGACCGAAATTTCAATCAGTTGTCATCTAACCACATCGTGTATTACCCTATGAATGTTATATCTATACATTTTTCTGTGCTAACTTCTAACATTGCATGATACTTCATAAGTTCTTTTACTTTACTAATTTGTAACCTACCACGGTATTTACATATGCTTGGTCGACTACTATTTTTTTAAATATTACTCTACACTACAATATATAAGTCAATCAACTGTAAACAAGTATTTCGACTAGCCTAACGTATGACTACGTTGTAATTTTCAATAACAAAATTTCGAGTACAGAATCCTACTACAATATATTTCTAAATATTATCTACATTACATTTCCTACGTTACATTTCTAACCAATCCTACATTACAATCCTAAAGCTAAACAATCCTATATTAGGTTTCATACATTGAAGACTAACCTACATTATATTTGTAAAGACTTAACAATATACGAAAATAAACTTTTATACTACATTTCAAAAAACAAATTTAAAAAAACATACCTCACAAAAACGATGAACCAAACTGTTTAAGCGTGTCTCTTTTCGTCTCCGTCTCTTCTTTCTTCTTCGTGTTCTCTTCTGTCTTCTTTTCTTTCTTCTCTTCTTTCTTCTCCTCCTCTCTTCTTTCGTTCGGCTGGTTTCTCTCCTCTGGCCCTTTGCTCGGCCGCCGAATGGGGGGGGGGGTGGCTTTTAAAGCCCACCTATCGCCCGCAATAAGGGCGATCGCCCGCAATCTGGGCGATTTCTGGCCCTGGCGTTACTAGCCGTTACTGCGGGTAATTGCCGTTAGTGGGCCCCACTGGTCGCCTGTGTACGGGGCGATCGCCGTGTACATGGGCGATGGGTGCCCATTCCTGTAAAAAAACGAACTTCGCAATACATTTTCGAAAATATGATTAAAAAAAAGTATTAAATAAAAAAAAATTCTATGTTTCTGGTTTCTTGAGTTTCGATGCAAAATAGTAACTAAAATCTAATATAACACATGTATTTTGATTGACTGCTTCTAAATAATTTATCGTAACCACTGTATAAAATAGCGATCGAAAATTGGTATGTTAAAATAATATTTTTATAATTTTATTTGATATTATAAAAATATTATAATAGAAATTAGTGGTCAAATATGTATTTCAGAGACTATATTTCAGGAACCACAGCTATTCGTGGCGAGGAACAGTATACCAAGACCTCAGAAAATGGCCTTGTCCCGCACGTGCAATGCATTTTTTATATCCTACGCAAGTTAGAGGCCCGCTCCTTTGACCTCTTTTGCCACGGGAGGCCACAAAATTTGACCATCCGGGAAGAACCTTGCGTGCCACTCCAGTGCAACGCCTATTTATCCTCGAGCGAGCACCGAAACACCACAATTACCAAAGCGCAAGGGAAGTAAAACCAAGGCCAAACTAAAACATGGGGTGCACGAGCACGGCGGCGACGGCTACCACCACCACCTCCGCCGGCCAAGAAGGCGGTGGCGCGAACGTCCTCCTCCTGCCGTTCCCGGCGGCGCAGGGCCACACCAACCCGATGCTCCAGTTCGGTCGCCGCCTCGCGTACCACGGCCTCCGTCCCACGCTCGTCGTCACCCGCTACGTGCTCTCCACAACCCCGCCCCCCGGCGCGCCCTTCCGCGTGGCCGCCATCTCTGACGGCTTCGACGCCGCCGGTATGGCCGCGTGCGGCGCCGATTTCTTTGAGTACGGGCGCAGTCTCGAGGCCACGGGGTCTGAGACGCTGGAGGAGCTCCTCCGGTCGGAGGCGTGCGCGGGGCGGCCGGTGCGCGTGCTGGTGTACGACCCGCACCTGGCGTGGGCGCGGCGCGTGGCGCAGGCGGCAGGCGTGGCGGCCGCGGCGTTCCTGTCGCAGCCGTGCGCGGTGGACCTGATCTACGGGGAGGTGTGCTCAGGGCGACTGGCGTTGCCGGTGACGGACGGTAGCACTCTGCTGGCGCGGGGAGTTCTGGGCGTAGAGCTCGGGCCTGAGGACGTGCCGCCGTTCGCGGCGGTGCCGGAATCACAACCGGCGTTCCTTAAGGCGTCGGTGGGGCAGTTCGAGGGATTGGCGGACGCCGACGACGTGCTCGTCAACTCATTCCGCGACATCGAGCCAAAGGTGTGTGATTACTGATTACAATCATACTCCGCTGTGTGTGTGCTTTGTCTTACTCTTCTTTGCTGAGCTTGATAAAGCTTAAAGAGATCGTCAACAATCATTTGTCTTTTTTTGAGAGTACGAGCCAGATGCACACACTCAACACATCGCACCGACTAACTTACACCACCCACACTTACATACGTCTACACGACCTCTACACACGCGTGAACAATTATTGTTCTTAGTTGATAGTGCAATTATTATTCTCCTCATTTTTTTTCACTTTTTGATCGGTTATCGTTGACATATACGCCTTGTTGAATGAACAGGAGGCAGATTACATGGAGTCGACATGGCGCGTGAAGACGATCGGCCCAACATTGCCATCGTTCTACCTTGATGACTACCGCCTGCCATCCAACAAGACTTATGGTTTCAACCTCTTCAGCAGCACAGCGTCGTGCAAGGAATGGCTTGACAAGCAGAGTCCTCGCTCTGTTGTGCTTGTGTCCTATGGGACTGTCTCCGACTATGACGCAGCCCAGCTTGAGGAGCTTGGCAATGGGCTGTGCAACTCCGGCAAGCCTTTCCTTTGGGTTGTGAGGTCCAATGAGACGCACAAGTTGTCTGAAGAGCTCCGTGGGAAGTGCGAGGAGAAGGGCTTTATTGTTTCTTGGTGCCCCCAGCTTGAGGTCCTGGCACATAAGGCCACAGGTATGGAACCACTAACTATTTCTTTTTATATGGTCAAAAAGACAAAAAAAAAAAGTTAATGAAATGCCTAATAAGTAATGGGAGATTAATCATTAGCTCATAAAACATGCATGTAGGTTGTTTCTTGACGCACTGCGGATGGAACTCCACGTTGGAGGCCATTGGTACAGGCGTACCGCTTGTGGCTATGCCGCATTGGGCGGACCAGCCAACGATCGCAAAGTACATGGAGAGCGCGTGGGGCATGGGCGTGCGGGTGCAGCGGAGCAAGAATGGCTACTTGAGGAGGGAGGAGGTGGAGAGGTGCATCAGGGAGGTGATGGATGGGGAGAGGAAGGAGGAGTTCAGGAGGAATGCTGCAAAGTGGATGGAGAAGGCCAAGGACGCAATGCAGGAAGGAGGGAGATCAGACAAGAATATTGCTGAATTCGCCGCCAAATATTTGTCAAAATAAAACTGCAGTTATCAGTAATCACCACTGTTTTTGCCCTACAAATGTGAAGGGGCGAGTACATGTGCCGTCAATAATTGTCATTCAGAAGGATGCTGGAGTTTTCAAGTGTGAGCAGCCTTTGGAGAAGTAAGGTTTAGATGTTGTATGCCATCGAATTAATATTTATAATCTTATTTGACGATTGCATGTGTTGCTAGTTCGAGTATTATGTTTACGGCAAGAGCTTCTGCACTTCTCAAGGACAAAGAGTTTGGAGACCTTAAGTATATTATTTCTGAACCATTTGAAACGCTTTGAGTACATGTACTTTTTCAAAAACAGACTTTAGAAGAACTAGGAATTCCCTCCGTTTAATTTCCTAACGGAAGTGAAACTAAAAAAAAAAAAAAACTGATGCATATATATCTCAGTTTCAACCACACAACTAAGATGAATCCTGCGCCTGTAATAGAAATTCATTAAAGCACATTAGAAGCAGTACATTTCACATAACTGAAGTTACTGAACCCTGCCCCCCTCTGCCATTTGCTCATCCATGCATCAGCAACATATACAGAGCACCACGATGGCAAATCCCCATTCATCATTCTCACAGATTGGAAACAAGCTTACAAGTTTGAGATACTGCTTCTGAAAACACTAAGGCTTTGTTAGGATGCTAGGGAAAAGAAGCCCAGTGTAAATTTCCCCTAGAGGGGATTTTGATGGCATATTGAATCCCCCTCAATCCCAAAGGAAACTTCCTCCCAAGGGAAATTCCCCCCTGCCATCATTTGGAAGCCACATGGGTAATATTGTAACATCCAACTTTCAACTTTTTTCATTTGAAATCCACAAATCCAAAATGAGTGATCTCAGAGGCAATTGAAACTTTGGTTGCTTGACTGCCATCATGATATTTTCTCAGTATTTACTTCTCCACCTAAGGCCATGACATGATAGCAGGTAGGCGGCGGCGATCGGCCGCTTTGGGGAACAACTGGAGACTTATAGTCCCAAACTAGAACGCATTCCACAGCCAGAGAGGATCACCCTTACATAATCATAATTAACAACCATCGATAATCAAACACAGCCATAGTTGAGGAAAGGTAGAATGGGTGATCTGAGAAAGTCATGACAATATGCCCAATATGCACTTTTGCGAGCATTGCTGAATACAACTGTTTCCCATACGCAAAGTAAGGCCCTGTTTGGTACGGTTCCAGATTCTAGTAGAAACGGAAACGGTTCCAGATTCTTGATAGAAACATTTCAGATAGAATCAGAATCACTTTCTGCAAACCGTTTGGTACGGTTCCAGATTCTAGTAGAAACTAGTAGAAACGGGGTTGAGGGTGATTCAGCCACGGCGTGGAAAAAGAAGAAACGTTCTGAGTTTTAATCCGTTTGGCTAGGTTTATCCCAGATTATAGTAGAAACACCTCAGTTCCAAGTTACCAAACGGGACCTAAGTAACATGGGCTAACTGAGCATCTAGCCTGAGTGACAAAGCATTTCCTCAACTTGGGCAACAAACTAACTACCAGGCACTCGAAATACGTAAGTGCAACTAGAGCACTTGCATTGCGATCAAATAACTGATCATTGTCTATGTCTGAAACAAATAGTCACTCAATGATTTCATAAGACTTCACATGTACAATAGGAGTAGGTTTCATTTCTTTACCAACACAGACCTTTGCTACAGCCATATATTATCGAACGTCCCACAACAAATTCAGAGAAAGCATTTGTTTAGACACATCATGCGTAGCTTCCCAAGGATGTGGAGCTTGAACTAACGGTGGCAATTTGGCTGGACGAAATGAAGGGAGTAGATAGCTACGGTTGCTCATGAAGTGCTTGTTAATTTGGCTTCACACTGCAGAGGGATGCCGTACACCGTCATTGCCTCCCTCGCTACCTCCGCCCATGTTGGCACAGCTCCATGCCTTCCGTTGTCTTCACGTTATCCCCAATGAAAATAAATTCTATGAAGGACGGTTGCAAACTTCTTTCCGTGCGTACTTGATACCGATTGATGCCACGTGAATAATCCTGCAATCCAATGCACGTCATTAAGTGAGGATTTTAAACTCACCTCTTGCTAATCTCCAATGCCCTCCTCAGCCACCACGCCAGCACGCTGCTGCACGCAGCAGCGCCACGCCATCATACCTGCGCTTCGCCCGGTCCGCGATGAACTATTCACCTCTCGCCAGCTCCGCCTTGGATGGCATTTAAGCCGGTAGGAGGCTCCTCCTCACTGTGTTGCTCAGCCCCCTCCTTCTCACTGCGTTGCCCGGCTAGCTCCACCTCTCTGCTTTCCACATTTTCGCCGGTGAACGCCTGAGCTGTCCAACCGAGTTCCTCGGCGCTGTGGTGAAGGAGCATTTCGTATCATCTTTGTCGTAGCCCTCCCCTGAGCTCCTACTCACCTTCTCTTCTCTTCGCTTGCAGTTGTCATCGTCCGGACAGTCCTATGTGCTGCCTTCTTCTTCCTCCACCTTGGCTGAGCTGGTTCAGTCCAGAAGAGAAGTGAAGAAAGGCTCCAAGTAAACTAACCAGCCATCTAGTATTAGAGGTGGGCGTCGTGCCGTGCTGGTCCGGCCCGGACCCATCATGCTTCGGACCGAAACCGTGCCGTGCCACAACGGCCCATTGTGCCCACCGTGCCGGGCCGTGCTGGCCCTACTCACCTTTGGCAAGCCCAAGCCCGACCCATTTGCGCTTCGTGCCTGCTTCGTGCCGTGCCGGCCCAGGCCCGACCCATTTTCACTATTGTGACGAGCAAAAAAATAAAACAAATTACTACTACTAAACTACCTATTTTAATTACATAAGAGACTAATCACATGAACAAAATGTCAAACATAAATGCAAAGTTTGAAGATACTTTGAATCAACAATATCTGCTAACTTTTAGGCCTTAATTCGTGATTTCGTGTCCGTTCGTGCCGTGCCAGCACTGGCTCGGCCTAAACTGCCGTGCTGCCCGTCGTGCTTGGTTCCCGGGCCCGGCACGGCCCGAACTACAGTTGCGTGCCGGCCCGGCCCGGCACGAAACCGTGCCGTGCCGTGCTTTGCACCGGACCTTCCCATCATACTTCGAGCCGGCCCAAAAGAGCCCGGCCCAAGTGCCCACCTCTACCTAGTATGAAGTAACAACCTAGTGCAGTGGTAAGGGCTCTGAGCCTGAGCAAACCAGTGCTGTGCTGGATCCCCAAGCTATCCAACTACTGCTGAATTTTTTTCTTCAGTTTTTCTCGAGTGCCTCTTGCATGCACGCCTCAAGTAACAAGAAACAACTTAGCCTGGTGGTCGTGAGTTCTAGTCCCCATTCAGCCCAAATTTTATTCCTTTTGCTCTATTTTATTTCATCTATTTATATCTTTTGCTAGGAAGCTCCAAATAAAGTGAATTAAATTTCTAAATTTCTGTTAAAACTTCAGGATTCAGATTATGTAATAAAAACTTATATGCTCTATGAAGATTTAATTTTTTTTAGTCAAGTTACTTAAGGACCCTTTTATGTTCTATGAAACAACTATGTAATCCATGACTCAAAAAAAATCATGAAACAAATCTCACATGTTCCTGGGGTCTTAGATGATCCATTTCTGCAAAAACATTTAGGGATGAACTCATTTTGAATAAAGAAAAATGATTGTAGGAAGCCTCTCTTGCATGCAAATTCAAATAGTTAAAATATGGATCAAATGAATACAAAATTTGGTAAATCAAGTTTAGTTGTGTTCCTCGGGTCACAAGAATCCCAAATATATAAAAATATTTAAGTTTCACCATGGTATGCATCATTTGTTCAATAGCCAAAGTTTCAATGCTAGAATAGTTTAAATAGTCGTAACTTTTGCAAACAAACACAAAATTCAATGAAACCAAATCCTAGGACATTTAAAAGTGGTACCCTTCCTGTTTATGTAAAAATAAGTCACATGCACACAATGTGGAGCTTAATTTATTAAAGGCCCTAATCCTCTTTATATGAAAAACGTCGCAAATAAAAATGAATTGTAGCAAAAATAACTTTAAAAATACTCATTTGGACTTCCCCTAATAGTACCTAAAGAATTATTAGATAATATATTAAGGTGTAATCGCAATCGTAAAACGAAAACCGAACCGTTAACACGTGAGTATTAGAAACACCTAAACCTTTTCGGCCACCCGTAGAATATCTTGTCTAAATGCAAAAATTCAAGAGAATGGTTCAATATCACTGTACAGTATATGTACTACCATGATATGGAAAAATATTTAATTAACAACTTGCTTTGCATCTGAATCCTGCTAGCTCAATAAGCCTAAGTGTTGTGGTTACCAATGACGTGGTATGCGAATAGTTAGGCTTAATGAACCTTATGATAAAATGTTTTATGTCACTAGAATCACCGTATAATCATATAGATATAACCACTAGCTTCATCCTATAAACCCAACTTATATAAATCAACTTCTGTGTAAAATGTACTTCGGGCTAAGTACTATTCACGCGAACACCTTTACTGAAGTCTTAATTCTATTAATCCAAACAATCTTGGCTTCTTGAATTCGAAATTATAAACACTAAAACACATAAATTTAACTTCTTGAAACCGAAAGAAGGGAGGTAGTGAAAACGTAAAGAGCCTCACTTAGGTCTATTGTGAGAGAAGCCGATATGCGAGTAATACCTTGAAATTCCTGAAATCACTATGTTCTTTTGTTGAGTTTTAATTTGATATTTGCATCTAATTTCTTTCTGCCCCATTTTGATTTGTTGTTATTTGCTTTTGTCGCAGTTTCTTGTAGGGGAACGCGGTATGCTACACTAGCACAAATTAAAATTTCTACCGCAAACCAGAAAAGCTACTCGCAAGAAGGGGATCATAGATCTATTACCACTAGACGCGCAGTTGCGGAATCCTTTGCATGTCGTTTTAGTGGATCGTTCTCGGCGTGGATTTTCCTCGCCGCGGATCGTCCTCGCCGTGGATCGTCCTCGCCACGGATCGTCCTCGCTGCGGATCGTCCTCTCCACGCTGCATTAGCAGCAGCGTCACCACAGCAGTCCACACGCCCGGGGATGGAACGCCGTGCGTCGGTGTGCAAGCACCGGGTCGCTCGGCAGGGGCAACGAGAGGAGGTGGCTAGGGTTTCTGGCGAAACACCTCTAAACTGCACGAAAGTGTATTCTGCGTCTAGCCTCCTCCCCTCCTTATATAGCCAAGAGGTGAAACCCTAGGCAGTCAGGGCTCATCTACGCGCTAAGCCCACGAGGTCCATTAATTACGGATCCAATCCGAATTAATGCGTCCCAACCCATTAAGTGTGTGACCCTGTAGGTTCATGCGAATTTGGACATGGATTCGAAAACCCCCCTTTTTTTCTAATCCAATAGTCGGTAGCGGCTCCTTGCAGAGCATACCAACTCCCAAACGCATATGATTAAAGTACTAATGTAATAATCCCTTTGCCAAACTATATGAAGATCGAACTCAAGGCGAGAAGCATGTCATCCTTTGACAGTTCAATCCATCTCTCGTATCCGTGATATATTAATAAGTTGTGATTGACTTCTCAATCACGGCATGGCCATGCACTTCCTTAATCATATCACACGAGTGGCCTAGACATATATCTCCGTTACATTGGAGTGGCAAATTCCATCTTGACTGCTCACTTCCCTCTCCATGTTTCATAGTAAACATGAAAGCTACCTTTATAACTATCCGGTTAGGAAATAGTGTTTGGTAACCCCAAAGTAAGCTATTACACATGTAGGGAATATGACAATCTCAGGTCTAAGGTAAGGATCATACATCTACTATGTATGAGATACACTGATGACACATAAGAATGTAACATTCTCGCAGTGTCCCATTGTGGGTCTATCTAACACATGTTCTTCAACATGCGTCCATAATGTATTGATGATATCTCCATATCCCATGATCTATGAAACATGATCATCGAACAATACATGTCTTTGATCTATTCATCGTTGTCCTATACGATGATATCCGATCAGAGATATTTATCGAATTATATCAATAAGTAAAGAGCTTCATAAACAAGTCACACACTTGTTGATCAAAACAATGATATACATTCATTGGACCAATAATCATATTATTATTCATAAACATAGTCATGTTACAATCATCCATATGATTGCCTCAAGGGCATAACACTAACAATCTCCCACTTGCACTAGAGTCAATCAATTAAGTATCTAATACCAATAGACCTCGTAATGCGCCTCGTGCTTAGAAATTTGTGGTAGTGGCTTTGTCAACGGATCAGCCACATTGGCTTCCGTATGTACTTTGCATATCTTCACGTCACCTCTATCCACAATTTCGCGAATAAGGTGAAAACGTCGGAGTATATGTTTGGACTTCTGATGTGATCTAGGCTCTTTTGCTTGTGCAATGGCACCACTATTATCGCAATAGATGTCCATTGGATTAGAGGCACTAGCGACCACACCAAGCTCTGAGATAAACTTCTTTATCCATACTGACTTCTTTTGCGGCATCCGGCCGCAATGTACTCCGCTTCGTCGTAGAGTCAGCCACCGTGCTTTGCTTGGAACTCTTCCACTCTTTGCTCCTCCATTTGGTGTAAACACAAAACCGGATTGTGATCGAAAATCATCTTTGTCGGTTTGGAAGCTTGCATCGGTGTAACCTTTTACAACCAGTTCTTCCTCACCTCCAAAGACTAGGAACATACCCTTAGTTCTTCTCAAGTACTTTAGGATGTTTTTCACGGCTATCCAATGACCATCACCGGATCCGCTTGGTATCTACTTGTGACACTTAAAGCATATGAGACATGCACGGGCGTCTGAGATCATGGCATACATGATAGATCCAATAGCCGAAGCATATGGAATCTTGCTCATCTGTCTCGCTCATCGGTTGTCGAAGGACACCGATTCTTGCTTAGATCGATGCCATGTGACATTGGCATGAAACCTCTCTTAGATTCATGCATATTGAACCTTTTCAATACTTTGTCAATGTACGTTTCCTGGCTTAATCCAATCAACCTTTTTGATCTATCCCTATAGATCTTTATGCCCAAGATATAACATGCTTCTCCCAAGTCCTTCATTGAGAAACTCATTTTAAACGAAGTCTTAACGTCTTCAAGCATAGGAATATCATTCCCGATCAATAATATGTCATCCACATACAAGATCAGAAACACAAGTGCGCTCCCACTAGCCTTCTTGTAAACACAAGGCTCTTCTTCATTTTTGATAAAGCCAAATCCTTTGACCACTTCATCAAAACGAATGTTCCAACTCCGAGATGCTTGCTTTAACCCATAAATGGATCTCTGAAGCTTGCATATTTTTTTAGAATTTTTAGGATCAACAAAACCCTCAGGTTGTATCATGTATACATCCTCAGATAGATTCCCATTAAGGAAAGCTGTCTTGATGTCCATCTGCCATATTTCATAATCGAAATATGCAGCAATTGCTAAAATGATCCGGACAGACTTGAGCATGGCTACCGGTGAAAAAGTTTCATCATAGTCAATTCCTTGAACTTGTTTGAAACCCTTTGCCACCAACCGTGCCTTATAGATCTGAACATTTCCATCTACGTCTGTCTTCTTCTTGAAAATCCATTTGCATTTTATAGTTTTTACACCATCAGGAGGATCGACCAAGTTCCAAACTTGATTGTCATGCATGGATTGAATTTCGGATCTCATGGCTCCAAGCCATTTTTCGGAGTTTGGGTCCATCATCGCTTCTTTGTAAGTCGTGGGCTCATCTTTGTCCAATAATAATATGTCATGTCCATATCTTATGGGTTCATGATGCGGCCTCCCCGACCTACGTAGGGCTGGTGTCTCTTCCACAGGTTGTACAACACTTTGTATATCTTGTGAAGGTTCAGTGGTAGCTTGAACATATTCATGCAATTCTCGAATTTCATCGAGATGCACATCACTCCCACTGATTTCTTTGGAAAGAAACTCTTTCTCCAAAAAGACACCATTTCGAGCAACAAAAACTCTGTTCTCTTTTATTTTATAAAAGTATCTCTTTTCTTTTATAAAAGTAATATCCTTTTGTTTCTTTAGGATACCCCACAAAGAAGCATTTTTCTGATTTAGGTGCAAGTTTATCTGATTGCAAACGTTTTACATAAGCCTCGCTTCCCCATATCTTGAGAAATGACAATATGGGACTTCTCCCGGTCCATATCTCATATGGTGTCTTCTCAATGGATTTTGATGGGACCCTATTTAATGTGAACGCAGCTGTCTCTAGAGCGAACCCCCAGAAGGATAATGGCAGATCTGTTTGGCTCATCATTGACCGAACCATATCCAATAAAGTTCGATTCCGTCGTTCGAATACGCCATTCCATTGAGGCGTTCCTGGCGGAGTAAGTTGTGGAACGATTCCACATTGCTTTAGATGATCACCAAACTCTTGGCTCAAGTATTCGCCACCACGATCTGATCGTAAGTGTTTTATTGATTTGCCAAGTTGATTTTGTACTTAGTTCGAAACTCTTTGAACCTTTCAAAGGTTTCAGACTTATGCCTCATTAAATAGATATATCCATATCTACTAAAGTCATCGATAAAGTTACAAAGTACTGAAACCCACCTCTAGCAATCGAGCTCATTGGTCCACATACATCTGTATGTACTAGGGCCAACAATTCACTCGCCCTCTCACTAAAACCTGTGAAAGGGGTTTTTGTCATCTTGCCAAGTAAACAAGACTCACTTGTTTCAAATGATTCAAAATCAAATGAGGTGAGAAGTCCATCACCATGGAGCTTCTTCATGCGCTTCTCATTTATGTGACCCAAGCGACAATGCCATAAAAAGGTAGGGTTCAAATCATTTGGTCGAGGCCTTTTGACATTAATGTTATAGACATGTTTTTCTTTGAGTTCAAGGACGTATAACCCATCCACCATGGGACAACAACCATAATACATATCATTCAAAAATATTGAACAAACAAAGTTCTTTATTCTGAATTCATAACCTTCATGTTCTAAACTGGAAGATGAAATAATGTTTCTACTCATAGATGGAACAAAATAACAATTATTAAGTTCTAAAACTAATCCTGAAGGCAAATGCAATGGGTAGGTGCCAACGGCAAGACCAACAACTCTTGCTTTATTCCCCACGCGAATATCCACTTCTCCCTTTGCCAAATCTCTACTCTTTGTCAGCCCCTGCATCGAATTGCAAATGTGAGCAACCGATCCGGTATCATATACCCAAGAGCTGGAATAAGAAGTAGCAAGATTAATTTCTATAACATTAATACATGAAGTGAAAGTCACACTCCCATTCCTTTTATCTGCCAGGTACTTCTCAGCCTGCTTTCCAATGTCACGACTTCTTGCAATAGAAGCACTGGGTTTCGGGTTGAGGGCCGACTTTGAGCTTCTGAAGCTTAGTTTTGAGGCTCGTGATCTCATCTTGAGCCTTACCCTTGCCCTTTCCCTTTCCCCAAGCCTTGGCTTTCTTCTTTTTGAAGGTAGTTGTCTTCTGAACCATCATCACATGATTGGGTTTCTTCTTAATGCTTTTCTCGGCAGCCTTGAGCATCCATGTAGCTCGGTCAGGCTCTTCTCCATGCTATTCATATGAAAATTCATAATGAATGGCTCAAAGCTCTGAGGCAGATCGAGAATTACGTCCAGAGCGGACCAATGCTAAGGGAAACTCAAGCTTTTCCAATCTCCCAATGTAGCCAATCATCTTGATTACATGTGGGGTGACCTGATCGCCTTGACCCGACTTACAAGCAAACAAAAGCTTTGAGATACCATACCTCTCAGCTCTTGCTTGATTCCCAAACATGCCCTTCAAGCCCACAATCATATTGTAAGCATCATGGTCCTCATATTGCTTTTGCATCTCAGAGTCCATGGTGACAAGCATGAGACAGTTGACCTCTATAGAGGCATTAACATGTTTTTCATAGTCAGCCTTCAAATTCCGAGGAGCATTTTCGGCTGGTTCATCAGGAATCGGACTCTCTAGAACATATTCTTTCTTTTCATGTTTGAGAACAATTCTCAAGTTGCGATACCAATCCACAAAATTTGTTCCATTTAGTTTTTCTCTCTTTCCAAAACCGATCTCAAAGCAAAACCAGTAAAAGTGATAGAGGAGCAGCAGGAGGTGCCATTGAACTACAACAAAAACATGCAAAGTTTCTAAGCACTATGTTTCTGTAATACTTTTATTAAACATTTTAACAAAAGAAACTCCTATCATGTGCCCCCTTTATGGACACATGGTGAGTATTCAAGATCCATATTCATCAAACACTAGTGAGCTTTGGCATCACTGCTAGAAATCTAATAACATAGGCAAGCAACATTTTGGCTAATTACATCTTATGTAACTCTTGTTGGTTGAGCATGAAAAAAAGTAATGAATGCCTCCGTCAACTTGAGTCATGGCCAGGTCAACTCGCCCCTAGGGCTCACATGAGGGAGGGAGCACTTCCCGTTTCCGGGTGCCAATTAAAAAACCTAGCCTCATGTGTGTTTTCCTAGACACCAATCATCTTGTATCTGTTCCTTCATTACTGAAATCATATTCCAACCACTTATGTCCTTAAGCCCAAAACCGTTTTGATAGCTTAGTTAAATCAACCATTGTTATGTGCGATGTGTCTAACACATCCCTATCATCTATTAAGATAGTCATTGATATACTACTTTGGCAGTCATATCAATAATGATCTAAATTCTTGGTAGGTGCAACAATTGGATGGACAAGTGTGATTTAAAATTTTAACTATAGGGATGAACAATATCTACTATGAACATGGCATCACATGCAATGAGCATAAAGAAAATAGCAAGGATTAAACACACATCCACACATAATCAAATTAAGATGTGAAATAGTATGGCCCTTAGCATTAGGATCTCCATCATCATGCTTGATTGTTCACCTTGGCGTCATGCTTGATGCCACCATCTTCATCATTGTAGATGCAACTCCTTACAACTTTGATAATGAATATTACATGAGGGTTTGAAACATCACAAGTCGACACGCAGGTCGTTATACATTTTAGATTGAAATAGCCTTATGGCTTGACACGACACGCAGGCCATGTAAATATTACATGCATCACATACACATAGGCCATACTATTTCACACAACATCCTGCAAAAACGAGTTAAACAAAATAGATTCTACGACAGCGGGGTTCCAAGGGGCAGCGCCCAAGGCGAGGTTCAAGGGGCAGCGCCCCTGGCGGTGATCCCAAAATCTCCACGGATCAATCAGATTGACCCAATCCGATTCAATCTGATTGGCATGGTCCCATATGGTTGTGATTCGTAAACCCTGATGGCGGTAACCCGACCAGTAAGGGCAACGTCGTACCATGAACGAACTCACCCAAATCAAGATTGATTCGGTTTGCACTTTCCTCAAACCCTAAACCGATCGATCTCATCGACGGCTGCCTCCACCAATTCATCACATGAATCGGTTGAACATGTAATAGATCCAATCTACTATCCTCACATACCATATGTGCAACATCCAGATCACAAATCTACGCGAGATGGCTCTGATACCACTGTAGGGGAACGCGGTATGCTAACCTAGCACAAATTAAAATTTCTACCGCAAACCAGAAAAGCTACTCGCAGGAAGGGGATCATTGATTTATTACCACTAGACGCGCAGTTGCGGAATCCTTCGCACGTCGTTGTAGTGGATCATTCTCGGCGTGGATCGTCCTTGCCGCGGATCGTCCTCACCACGGATCGTCCTCGCCGCGGATCGTCCTCGCCGCGGATCGTCCTCGCCACGGATCGTCCTCGCCACGAATCGTCCTCGCTGCGGATCGTCCTCTCCACGCCGCAGTAGCAGCGGCGTCACCACAACAATCCACACGTCCGGGGATGGAACGCCGTGAGTCGGTGTGCAAGCACCGGGTCGCTCGGCAGGGGCAATGAGAGGAGGTGGCTAGGGTTTCTGGCGAAACACCTCTAAACTGCATGAAAGTGTATTCTTCGTCTAGCCTCCTCCCCTCCTTATATAGCCACGAGGTGAAACCCTAGGCAGTCAGGGCCCATCTACGCGCTAAGCTCACGAGGTCCATTAATTACGGATCCAATCCGAATTAATGCGTCCCAACCCGTTAAGTGTGTGACCCTGTAGGTTCATGCGCATTTGGACATGGATTCGGAAAACCCCTTTTTTTCTAATCCAATAGTCGGTAGCGGCTCCTTGCAGAACATGCCAACTTCCAAACGCATATGATTAAAGTACTGATGTAATAATCCTTTTGCCAAACTATATGAAGATCGAACTCAAGGCAAGAAGCATGTCATCCTTTGACAGTTCAATCTATCTCTCGTATCCGTGATATATTAATAAGTTGTGGTTGACTTCTCAATCACGGCATGGCCATGCACTTCCTTAATCATATCACACGAGTGGCCTAGACATATATCTCCGTTACATTGGAGTGGCAAATTCCATCTTGACTGCTCAGTTCCCTCTCCATGTTTCATAGTAAACATGAAAGCTACCTTTATAACTATCCGGTTAGGAAATAGTGTTTGGTAACCCCAAGGTAAGCTATTACACATGTAGGGAATATGACAATCTCAGGTCTAAGGTAAGGATCATACATTTACTATGTATGAGATACACTGATGACACATAAGAATGTAACATTCTCGCAGTGTCCCATTGTGGGTCTATCTAACACATGTTCTTCAACATGCATCCACAATGTATTGATGATATCTCCATATCCCATGATCTAAGAAACATGATCATCGAACAATACATGTGCTGATCTATTCATCGTTGTCCTATACGATGATATCCGATCAGAGATATTTATCGAATTATATCAATAAGTAAAGAGCTTCATAAACAAGTCACACACTTGTTAATCAAAACAATGATATACATTCATTGGACCAATAATCATATTATTATTCATAAACATAGTCATGTTACAATCATCCATATGATTGCCTCAAGGGCATAACACTAACATTCCTATCGTTTATACGCGTAGCTGACGATGTTTCGGAGTCTGTTGATAACGACCCCGACTACTTTTCCGACAACAACCTCAAAGTAGAGCAAACAGGCAAGCACCCTCCTTTGATCATATTGATCCCATATTTTATGTTGTCTATTTTTTTTTCAAACTATTATGCATGCGTTTAAATTTCCGTAGAGATGCTATGTTGTGGGAAATGGTTGTTGTATTCCTAAGTTATGGGATTTCTTTAATTACAATGACATGAGAACCTTGTTGACCCCAACAAAATGGGTACTTGTGTATCGCGTGGCATGGTTGACATAATTGCTAGAATATGTTATGTGAATAAAGTGTACACTCTCTGCAGAGATTTAAATCTAATCGATTAGCCATGCTCATGGTCAAGAGCAGCTTGGGACATATTGTCAAGTATAGTATTTTGGTTTTGATTTCACAAAACAACTTGGAAAATAGTGGTATGGTGAGTTGGTAGATGGTATGTTGGGTTGGCTATGATTCGTTCGTTGTTCATGGCCATGGAGGGTCATGAATAGTTTGTTCGAATACTTTCCATATTGTATGTAGTTTCTTATCAAATGCTTTTTTCAATACTATCATCATTTATAAAATTGCATGCTTACAAATAAAACTTGCTTTATACTGAAAGCTGAACCTAGAGTAGAAGTTTTCTTCCATTGAAATAGCCAAGCTTGTATAATTACTTCTATACACTAAAGTCTTGCTAGTACATACGTGTACTCATCGTTTGCTCAATTTCAAAATATTTAGCACAAGGTAACGAAGATGTTCCCAATGATACCTTCTACGAAACGGGGACAAACAACTTCTTGGATGGATGAACTGGGTCTTTCCCCAGTCGGTTGCTTTTGTGTTATGGATGGCACACCATTGTCCCTCTTTTGGACTTGTGTTAATTCCGCTGCTCTTTTCACTTTATGTATTATATTTGGCCGGTCGGCCATGGACATGTAATAATAAGTAGATGTAATAGTTTCTAGTTTTGTGACACTACGGAATGACGAAACGAGTCATTTTTCGTTTTCGGCATTTCGGTATGTCTTCGGCTTTCTGGGGGAATTTTGGGCTTGGGGGAAGCATCGTGGGCGTGGGGAAGCCTCGTGGGCCGAAGGTGGGAGGCCTTTGGCCCAACTGGGAGAGGGATTAAAGCAGCAAGGGGGCTGCCCATGCGCCTCCCTCCCATCCTCACCTCCCTAGCCGCTGCCCCCACCCCCCTCCTTGCCGTGCGCCCACCTACTCCCTCTTGTGCCTCCCCCACCACCTCCTAGCCGGCCCTAGCGTGTTCTCTCTCCCCTCTGTTGCTGCCTCTCCATCCCTCTCTGTGATACTACGGGATTGCATAACCTTAGAAAGCATGAAATTTGCAATTAGAACCCTACGGTCTGATGTTTTAACGCGTTTCGGGCTGTTTTCGGGCTTTTTGGGCCGCTCCGGGGATGTGTTGGGCTTGGGGGAACTTTCTTGGGCTGGTTGGTGGGGCTTGTTTGGCCCATGTGGGGTGAGGAGGGGGAGTTTTCCTGCTGCCCTAGCCCCTTCCCCTCCCCATTTTGCACCGCACCCCCTTCCCCCTCCCACCTCCTTGTCTCCTCTCCTCTCTAGCCTTTCCTCTCCCTCACCTCCACCTCTCCCATCCCACCAACCCTTGCTGCGTCGTCTCCACTGCCACGCCGTGCCGTGGTGCTGTCCTCGCCAGTGGGAGGATCCGCGACGAGGAGAGCCGGTGGGAGGAGGAGATCGGGTGGAGATCGCGCGAGGAGAAGCGTTTGTTTTGCGATTCTTCAAGAAGGTAATGGGGGAACCTTGTGGGGTAGATCTTATGCTGTTGTAGAGGGGGTTTTCCATGTTTTTGGATCATGGGAGGTGCTGCCACGGGGTAGAATTGATGAAAAACTAGAGTTGTACTCACGTTTTGGTTCGGGCAGATTGGGAACCCGAACTAGGGCAGACGTTTTCGCCAATTTAGAATTTGAATCTGACCGTACGGACTTTTAGGAAATTGTAGATAATTTCATTATCTTTCCGTGCATATAAAGAAAGTTAAAATCCGCCCAGCCGTTTGGGAGATATGGCTGTTTTACCGAGCGCTGTCAAATCTGTGACAAGATTGGGACAGTTCGTGTTCAACGTTAGATTAAACAACATTAGAGTCCGAATTAGTCTTTCTCTATAACTAGAAAAAGTTGGGAATTTTCCTAAGCTACGCGAAGATGTACTCGTTTATTCAATTTGGAGTCCCAGAACAGAAGTTATGCCCGTTGGAAGGCTGCTGTCCCGACGGGACAGATTTGCTGTTTTCTGATTTTAGGAGTTGTAAGCGAAGTCGGGGTAGTGGGTTCTATGTGTGCTGTTTTGTGGACTCGATTTGAGTGTATGGCACGTGTTTGCAGGTGTTGTGCCTCCGGGAGTGCCCTCAACCTCTCGTCACTCCGTTGCCCGCGGTTGAAGGCAAGTGTGTTGTGTGGATTGTATGCTATATGTGTTGCTAGTTGTGCTTCATAGTATTTGGAATAGATAACATGTTGTCTTGCCATGAATTACATGTATTGCTTGATATGAAGCCATTATGCCAGGATTTAAATGTGCTTATTGTTGATAAGCGGATTACATGCCATGTGATGATATGCAATACTCCTATACATGTGTACGCTGTTGTCCATTTTGCATACATGGCATATTTTCATGGCCGGCCGGTGAGATAAGTCATAACTATTCCGGGGGGGTCGGTGAGAACCGTTATGACTAGTCCGGGGCTATTCTTGAGTAAGACCTACATCGTGATTCCATCCACCGTGGTGAATGGAAGCGAGTGATAGGCACCCTCCATCTTCGGGATGGAAGGGGGAAAAGGGTGCATGCCGACGGTGTGCACTCAACCATACCGGTATGAGTTTCAAGGAGACATGTGCATTTCATTGCATTAATGAAATATGTATATGATGATGTTTATGAGATGACGATGTGAATACTTATGAGTTGCTCACGAGATGAGTACATGGATGCTTAAAAGATGTTTGGAATGCTAACCATGTTGTGTTATGATGTGCTTTTGGAGATTGGTGATGATGGTTTGTTGACTTGATCTTTGTTTTTCCATTACAATACACTTTGGCCGAAGTTTTGAACTCACGCTTGTGTTTTATGTTGTTTTTAGGTACCTTGAGATCGGCATGAGGGAAAAGGGGAATAGTCACACATCTCCACGTAGTTCACGCAATTGATTCCACAATGGAATCATTTGGAGTCATGACAATAAACTTAATGTGATACCATTGATGTTTATGGTTTAGATGTGTGCTAGGATTGCCTTATTCGTTTCATTTGGCTAATGATGACTTTGGGATGCTTAAAGTGGACTTATATTGCTTCTGTGTCGCTTATTATTGCTGTTTTAGATGTTTCATAATATGTCATATTCTGCTATGCTATTATGGTGGCGCGAGATCATGATTAAACAAAGGAGATGCTGCCGAAATTTTCGGTTCTAGCAATTGTTCCTTTGCTGTAATTTTCTTTTATTTGTAGTATTTAGATATTACATAATCCATGTTTGGTAGCATTCAGGCGTATTAGATTCCGGGGTGTTACAGTTGGTATCAGAGCGGGCTGTAGGTCCCTGGAATGTGTATTTAGTGTCATAACTATAGGTTCAACTAAAATATGAAGTGGGATAACCTAAAAACATGGCTTAGGTTTTACTTAAAACTTTGCCATAGGATAGCAACATTAAAACTTGTGTAAGTGGAATACTTAATTTAAAACTTGACACACTCTGTTGCACAGTAGGAATGGGTATGGGTACGTTGCTTTACGCATAAATGTTGTATTTAAGCTTTGATGTTGAATGTTACATTTGGTAATATATGTTGCTATGTTTATGAAAGAATTGATTGTGTTGATACATTTGAGATTATGTGGGTTGTGGTGCCGAAAGAGTTTCGGTCACCTTCTGTTGTTTGTAGTAATGTTGGGTTTGACGGTGTGGCCGGTTAGTGCCATCACCGATGGACTTTTAACCTCCTGTTGGGAGAGTGCTTATCCTTTCTGTCGTAGATTGGGTAGTTGGTTGGAGTCGAGTAGTAGAGTTGTGGATTGACCCTCCGAATTTCCTTGGCCGTTTTGATGAACGGTTTTGGTTGGTTGAAATAAAAGAAAAAAGTGTTCGGTTTTGGATACTCACCGATAGTTCTTTTGGTGGTTTTGGTGTTGTCTTCTTTGGTTGAAGACAAAAGAAGAATTTAGGGCTGCGCCTCTTTTGGTCGCCTTGCCAGCTTTGACGCCCGATTTGTTGTTTGCCTTATAGAGAAACTTATAGATTGATTCTTTGGTTACCATTCTCCAATTTCAAAAGAAGTTATTGAAGTATCGATGAAAAATCTACGTCGCATGGATGTAGGTGTCAAGGTTTTGTCGGAAAGGATGTGGTTGATCGGTTGTTTTGCGGAGAAAGTTTTCAATTTATTCTTGTGTTTGTCTTTCTCCGAGGTTTAAAAGAGTTATTGCGGTGTTGTGCCAGACCTTGTTGTCGGGGTCTAAGTGGTGTTTGATCGCAATGATGACCTGCTTGGGAATTCATCTTTGAAAAACCGTTTGTTTCGTGAAAGTTTGAAGTTTGGGGTTATGGCCTTATCTGAAAAAAAAAGATTTGGTTAATCGCTTGGTTTTCCCTCTTGCAACCATCTTCCTTCGCGGAAGTTGTTGATCTCGAGAGTTGTGGAGTAGTTGCGTGTCGGCATTTGGGAATTTAAGAGTTGACTTCTCTTGTGATTTATGGTTGAGCTTTCCGGAAGGAAAGGTGTTTGGGTGTTGTTCTTTCCTGGAGCATTTATGGTTTCCTTAAGAGTTGGGTGCGTGATTCACGCGAATGTTTAAGAAGTTAAGTGTATGACGAGAAGTTAGAGTTTTCGGATGATATGAGCTAGTGGTTCGGTTAAAGTGAATTTGTTGTTTGTTTAAAGATAAACTAAAATATAGTGTTGATAAGAGATGATTAAACGAGACGTCAGGTGATCCAAAGTGAAAGTTGATTAGTGGTGTGTGCAAAGTGATGCGGGTAAAGGCATCTAATGGATGTTTGAGATTCGTTAACATAGAATGTCTCGGTTGATGAACTTGTTATAGCAAGAAGATGGTGTGAAATTCTGCCTATTGTAGCTGGTGGGTCAGTTAATATTGTGGGTCGACAGCATGACTTAAAATTACGAGTAATCAATTAATGAGGATATATGGAATGATTGTAGGAAAGGTTGAATTATTCTTGACAGAGGTCTGTCGGGGATCCGTATTTACGAGGGATGTCTAGTGGAGATCGTGTCGCGTGGTTAGTATTAATTATTGGTGGAATGAACAGGTGATATGGAATATGTGACTTAGGGATTATACCCAGGGTAATTGTGCCGGAATAATTGTAAAGAGATGTGTGCTACGCTTGGGATAATAAGTTGCATGAATAATGGTTCGTCATGGTTAGTAGACCAAAAGAAGTTGTTGATATGCGTCTTATGTTGGATTAACTGATAAGTTAATTGTGCTGGAGTTGTGAGAACGTGGTTCTCCTTGTTGGTTGTCATACGGTAGGTATGGTCTACGGTTCGTTGGTAATATAATCAATTGTGGTTATATGAACAGTGAAAAGTGAGTTTATCAAGAGCAGATGTTGTAGCTTGTGTGCAACAGTGTTGGACTTCTCGGGATTTGGGTGATTATGACATCCGTTTTGGCTAAGAGTATTGAACCATGCCAATAATTGGATTTGGGTTAATCTGTTTAGTCTATGCTATGAGTATGGGTTAACACCCAAAGCGTTGGAGTGGGACGCTCTCTTTAGCGTTCAACTGATTTATCTTTGGTAACCCTGGAGTTAAGCGCTTAAATTGTAATTTTATCGTGACTAGAGTTGGATGTATTTGGGAAACGTGTGTGGTTTTTGCGAGCGTTCCAAAAAGGTGAGTCTTATGATTGTTTCATAAGTGATTTTGTTGGTAAAATGTTCCCTGCTGGGAATCTGTTTCCTTTCTCTTTAAGAGAATTGGTAGCGGTTATTAAGCGTAGATGTTTGATTTGAGAGTTGATGCTATCTTCTGTTATTGGCTTTGGTTAAAATGCGATGTTTTGCACGCATTGCGTGCAGTGGTTGTTGGGTTGTGATGTGATGTGGTATTTTTCGGTTAACGCAGTCGTAGGTTATGCGAATTTGAGCAACCATCGATGTTGTTGGGTGTCAATCATGTGACAAAGAGAATGAAGTCTCTGTGTGAATGGTTAATGGGTATCGTGGTTACATGACGAATAAATGGTGAAAAAGATTCATGACATCGTTTTATAAGCATAAAAGAGTTGTTGAGCCAGGACGGTGAGAAAGTCATATAGAGATATATGACTAATCCGGAGTGCTCTTGAAGAATTCGCATTCGTGTTATGAATCGAGATTTCCCTTGCTCTCTAGCATGAAAAGGAATGAATGGATAAATGCTGGTATTTTGGTTATGTTATGCAAGGGATTTGAGTTTCCCTTTCTCTTCGAGAGTTTTTGTGGCAGTTCTCTTCCAAGTTGTTGATTTTGGTTAAAATGAAAAGTTTGGCTGTGGTGAAAGCGAGTCGAGTTGTCTTTAGTTGTTGAGAACTTCTGTCAAGAGAATTGTGTGGAGTCTCTATTTGTTTGAGTGCTCCCCGATGCGAATTGTATCGCGTTGATTGGAGATTTGAGTTTTCCTTTGCGGCTTGACTTAGGAAAAGCAAAAGGGTGGTCTTTCAATGTTATCGGGTTCTTTCCAAAGTGATTTGTGGCGCTTTGAGGCTCGAGTTGTTGTATGTGGTCTACTTGGATTCAAAAGAATCGTACTTCTTTTGCACTATTGATAGGAGCGAGAATAAGAAGGGCCTCGGGTTAGTGTTGAGTATAGTCTAAGAGCTATACTCGTGGGCTTCGTTGTTTGTATGAATTGTTTGTGAGGGCGACATCCTCTTGGGAAAAGTGCCCATTGAGATTTGGTAGTGAGTTACGGTCCTAGCTTGGGCTAGGTGCTGGACATTGTAGCATGAGGGTGGATGATGATGGAGGTTGTTGATGTCATGGTTTGAATTTGGTTGAAAGTATCGTTGGGTGGAAGCAAATGTTATAGAAATTGTGATGTAAAATGCTTTGTCGTGGACATTGTCTTAGCTAGACGTCCCTGGGTGTGCGTTATGCCTGGGAGAGGATAGAATGAAAAGTGTAATGTGGTTGGCAGTCGAAAGGAAAGTATGGTCGAGGTAGGCTATGAGCGAAGATGACATTAGTAAATTTTGATTCCTTGCGAAAAGGGGTCAAATAATTGGAAGAGATGGGGTGTCGGGACCCGAATTTGCAAATCCGGACCCTCTGTGTATTCAGCACTAGTCCAGGATCACGCTAGTGCACACAGTCTCAACATAGATGAATATCACAATCATACACAGCGGAATAGTAAAAATAACTCAATAATAGAATATAAACTATTGAGCGACCTTAAGGTCAACCTTACATTTGTGAAACCCTGACGGCTTCAACTCCAAATAAGCAGCAGCGGAACGAAGAACATCGGTGAATCCCATCAATACGCCACAGGCAACTGACAGGGTTCGACTCCTAGATAATCGCCTTCTCACGGAACTTCTTCTTCTTCGACGATGTAGACTTTTGCTCACCGGTGATTGTTTGTTTGCAAGGGGTGAGTACATAAAGCACTCGACAAGTCATGCACGTAATGCAAGTCTAATAGCTATATGCATGGCTTGGTACAAAGGAATAGCTCAAGGTATATTTGCGAAGCTTGACTTTTGAAAAGTAATATAAGTAGATTCAAAGCGGTAGAAACAAGTAAAACATAAATAACTTTTCAAAAAGTTTAATAAACATTTTCCCCATCCTAAACCACATTTCCATCATTTCCATTAAACCAACCCAACTTTCCAAATCCAAGTTATTTTTGAGAAAATCTAACCCTTGGATTTGTAATTCCGAGCATTGTCGATGCTAGTGGACTCGGCTATTCAAATAGATTCTACACTCTGCAGAGGTTATGCACTTTACCCACAAGATACAATCCACTCACCACGTCGGTAGTGAATCGCCATACAAGAGTATGCGAATGAGCGATCATAACAAAGCCTTTGGAAGCCTCAAACAACACAGGTGGTCCTCTCGAGTCGTGCTCTACACCATCCCTTCCCTTAGCCAAGGCGAAGTATGGGACCAACACACCGTTAGATGGGTACCTGGCCACAGCCACGATACGCTCCCCGTACAATCACACAAGCGGTGTAATCGACACCTCGAGGCTCCACAAGTGAGTCCTTAGCGACTTAGTCAACTAGGGCCGTCCCATTCCAGCCATGTGGTTGCAAGTATGACCAGTTCAAAGGCTTGCAAGGTTAAGTCCTTAGAGTGACCAGGGCAAGACTACCCGAAAAAACCAAATCAACACTCCCAATGCCACAACTGGCCCACTGATTACTCTTGCCACATGCCGGTCGAAATCTGTTTATCAAACTGATTGATTACCATGCACCACGTGCCATCAACATCACATGATACTTTTCCAAAACAGGTTCAATATATCATTAAGTCCATATTAGCATTTGATTATCCAAAATCATGTCATGAGCACGTAGCAGGTCTAAGCAAAGATACTACAACGATCTAAACCCATGTTGGCAATTTAATAATGTCCAACTAGTAAACCACAACTAGGGTGACAAGGGATCATGGCACATACTTAGATAATCAAGGTGTCATATAACAATTTGGTATTTATCTAACCCAGGTTTAAACAAAGTATTTTTCTAATTGAACTAGCATGCAATAGTTTAAATCAAAATAGATTTCAAAATGGGATCAACATGGTCAAAGCACAACTTGCACTGGCCCTTGCAAACTTCTCGTCTTTTACTCTTTATCCTTGATCCTTGATCCTCGAGCTTCAACTTCCACTTTCTCGATCCTCACTGCTCGAGCGACTTCCGACGACACGCCTAGCGATTAAAGAAGAAGCAAATACAAACCAATTCAAAAGACAAATCAAGTAAACTCCAAATTAAGAACGAACAGCATTGGGCACAACGGCTTGGGAGAGATTTGGGAACTCGACGGATTAGATCGAAGAGTCGACAAAGAGAACGGGCTTCGGCAAAACAGAAAAGGGAAAGATTAATAATCGGGAAAGAAAGAATAATATTCAAGAATATTTCTTCCGGTTATTATCTTGATTGACAGAATAGCGACATATGGGCTCGCAATCTATAGATCGGGTCCATAAGGATATGTTAGTTCGCGATGAACTAAATCGATTCTTGAAGTTGACTTCTGTTGACCGAACGGACACAGTCAAACAAAAGAGAGACGGATAGATCGGGCACAGGGGTATGACAGATGGCCAATGGCCTATCGACCAAGTCCACGAAGGAATTCTCGATTAATGGCAGATTAGGTTTTCAGGGATAAGACAAGACAAGTGTCTTACCACGGTTGAAACAACGGGAAAGATTGCAAAGATAACAACGCGGCTCACGATAAACTTAGTTCATCAAACCGGTCTTAGGTTAGGTTTTGATTCGGCTTGAAGATGATATGACGATGAGACTAGGCTCACGTCACGATGATAGAACAGGTGAAGGCATCGCACTAGGGTTTGTGCAAGAATACACGCATGCGATGACAACGAGGCGAAGAGAGCCAATCGTTAACGATGAAAGCGTTAGCGATGGAACGTTAACGGCGAAACGTTAACGGTGGAATGTTAACGGCGAGGCGTTAACGGCAAAACGTTACAGAGAAACGCACGATGCGAGTATTAACGACGGAGCGTTAACGGGGAAACATTAACGGAGGAGCGTTAACGACGAAGCGTTAACGACGGAACGTTAATGGAGGAACATTAACGGAGCGTAAATGACAAAACGTTAACGGCAAGACGTTACCGACGGAGCGTTAACGGCGAGTGTTAACGTTGAACCATTGACGGCAAAACGTTATCGGAGGAACGTTAGCAGGCGTTAACGGAAGAACGCATCGGGAAACGTTAACGGCGTAACGCATCGCGTAACGCACCCGGAACGTTAACGGTGGAACGTTAACGGGGAAACGTTAACGGTGGAACGTTAACAGCGAACGTTAACGGTGGAGGTCAACAATGATAGGAGACTTCATGAAGCGAAGTAGCGACCGTCGGTGCAACGACATGGCCGCGGTAGAATGCTACAAAGGACGGCTAACCGGTGCGCGAACCGGCGTACTGCTAGGTTGAAAGACGACGGGTTTAGGCCGGAATCGGCTCCGACGGCAAACGGAGGCCAAAAGAACTCTAAAGATGGACTAAAACAGTACAAGATGATCCTACGGACGCGACAACACGGCCGGAGCGAACCAAAATAACCGGCGTCAAAAGGCGACGCGCGGCGACGGCAAACGGTGGCCTAAATATATAAAAAAATTCGGAGGATGGGATGGCAAAGGGAGAATGTCTACTGCGAGAACGCGCGAGACGCATCTCAACGGTATAGGCGGATTTTGGCGGCGCCTTCCGGATTAATCACAGCTGGCGATTAACGGGTTTCGGATCAAAACTTTGGACGGCCATAACTTCTAGAATAATGATCGGAACTTAACGAAATTTGACCGAGAGCTAGATGGGACCAAGAGGCACACCGTGACGCAGGTGGCTCGAAGAAATACCTTCTGGAACAGCGGGGAACGCGCGAGGAAGTTTGCCGCTGTCTGGAACGCAGTCTAAACGGAGAATTTATTTTTCTGCGCCAAATCCATAGGGAAAAACCTTGGGGAAAGATGTGCATCCTGTAGAGGACATCCCCAGGAGTCTACACAAAAAATTTCACCGTCAAACTCGAAAAATTGAGGGAGTTATGACCTCGGCAAGATTCGAGATTGAAACGGCCGTAACTTTTGATCCCGTGGACCAAATTGGCTGAATTTTGGACAGCAAGTAGATGGTACCTTGTGGCACACCACAGAGAAGACGGATCTCGAAAAGAGTCGACGAGTTGCCCGGGACGCGTCTCCAAAGTTCGGCCGACGTTGGGCGACGTTCGGGCGACATTGGATGGATCTCGGAGTTTTGGAGATGATCCGGAGGTTGTATATCCGTGGGAGAGGTCTAGGGGCACTTATATAGGTTTGGGGAAGAGGCTAGATCAAGAAAAATCAAGTTTGGACGTGTTTGGAGGTGTTTGGGTCGGTTTGGGCATTTTATCGAGCAGTTTCCGTGCATGAATCGGATCCGGGCGACGTGGCCCAACAGGAGGGTGACACCTGGCCGTGGGGGCGCTGGGCTGGCACTTCTGGGCTGGCCCAGGCGTGGCAGGGCGCGCCCCACGTCTTGTGAGGGAAGGGCGAGGTGGGCCGAGCGGGGGAAAAAGGAAGGTCGGGCCGAGCCAGGGGGTCGTGGGCTGGGGAGAGAGAGGAGAGACGATGAAGCCCAATCAAATTTTCGGAATTTCCAATGCTTTTTCCAATAAAACAATTCCAATAAATCCAATTAAATCAATAGAGACAATAAAAATACCAGAAAAATTCCAGAAAAATTCCAGAAAATATTTTGAGACATTTCCAACTCAAATAAAATATTTTCAACAAAAATTTATATAAACTTTTCCAAATAATTAATTAATTTCAATAAAAAGGCTTAATACAAATCGATTCCGAATAAATCCAATAAATAGCAAACGAGCTCCGAAAAATCTCAAAAATTACAGAAGAACTTCTTGAAACACAAGGAATCCAAATAAAATAAAATAAACTTTATTTGGGGTTTAGAATAATCAAATTAAATTGTTTTAGCTTTTAGAAAATTCAAATCAAGTTTTATAAACGCGAGAAAATCAACGAAAATTTTCGGGAAGCTAAACTAAACCAAAATTTTTGAAAACCCAAATTTTGGGATGTTACAAATCTACCCCCCTTAACAGAATCTCGTCCCCGAGATTCAGGGCTGACTATAGAATTAGGTTCAGGGGGACTCAACTCTTGAGCTTCCTCGAACTTCCAAGCAACTACACACTGGACAGGGGTCGCTTCTGAACAAACGCTTGGTAACATCCAAAATTTTGCAGGCTGCTCCTTGCAGATGAGGTCCTCTTACAAGTCCACTGACTCCAACTGTGTCTGCTTTTCGGCCACGAGGCACTTCTTCTACGGAAAATCTTGATACTACCTTTGTCGGCTTGATTCTTCAGCGTTGACTGAAACTCTGTATCAACTGAATACTCCTTCACAATTCACTTTCTAACGCAAGTGTCTCGGTAGGCGAGGGACTAGGGTTGAAGTGGGCAGGTATAACACTTTTTCTCCTAGGACAACTATTATCAAAGTGTCCCGGCTCATTGCATCTGAAGCAACACTTGGCTGACATCCGTTGGCTTTCTCCTGACATGGCACTAATCTTGGTAGGGTAGAGCTGAGATCGACGCGATCAGCGGTGATCACTTTCTTTTGAGGGCAGTGATTAGAAAAATATCCTGGCTGACGGCAGGCAAAGCAGACTCTAGAAACCAGGCTTCTTCCTTGAGAACTTTTCACTAGGTTGATGTTATGGAAACTCTAACCATCAGGGCGAAGCACAGGTGAAGGTGTCTCTAACAAAGTCTGAGCGGTATGGCAACTAAATTGTTGAGGGGTACTCCTCATTCGCTGTTGCGGTGGTCCTTCTTGACAAACTTTCTGACGCTTGCGGTGGTCTTCCAATTCCTTGCATTCATCTTCTGGATCAGGGGTCTTGCTAATCAACTCTTCTTGCTTCAACTGACTCCTTAAGCAAGTTGCTTCCATAGCCTTACCATTCACTTTTTGTGTTAAAATCTTTACTGATGTAATTTCTGGGATGATCATGGCTTTCGAAATTGCTTGATCTTTCTGTGGCATTCCCTAACAAATGACCTGACTCGCCACAGTGGTAGCATGAACGTTTGGGTCATCGTGTTGGGTTGATGGGGCATTCTCTAGGCCAATGACCTCATTTATCACACAAGAAACAATTCCATGGTGACCAAGTATTACTGATTTCCTGAGGTAGATGGATAGGGTTGACATGCTTCTTCTTCATTTCTTCACGTGGCACAGCTGGTGCGGATGACAATCCTTCTCTTTTTGCTAACTCTTGAGCAAGGACGGCTCGAAGATTCTCTCGCTGATGCCGAGTCACAGCGGTCACTATTGGATCTAAGGGACATTGAGCTGGGCAATGATCACGACCTTCGCAAAGATAGCAGGTGATATTGCGCATAGGACATTCTCTGGGTAAATGGCTTCCTTCACAGCTGGAACAATTGATTGCATGTTCATCAGCAGTGTATCCTATTTCTCCACATCGGATGCATGCACGGTCCTCTAACTTGTTTGGTTGACAACACTTCAAAGAACAACATCTCGGTATGGTATTAGGTGCAGGGGTTGTGCTCTTCTCTGAACTCGCGGTAGTCACACTATCTTCTGATGACGCAACAAACTGACGAAGGGCGGTGGCAATTTCCAACCAAGTGATAGTATGTCCATCTTCCGAGGTGGCGTAGAAACCTTTCCTCCAAACTAATGCATCTCCTTTTACTGGCAAGTAGCACAGGGGACCTTCTCTTCATCTTCACATTACACTAAAGCTAGCTTCTCTCCTATGACACGAAGCCATATTTCTGCGTCTTTGAGAGTGGCTGATCCATCAAACGTGGGTGGTTACAAACTGATCCAAGTGTCGAATTGTCACGGTTGGTACGGTGGACGGCTGTTGGTCATAGTCTGCTTTGACACTGACACAGATAGTAGCAACTGAACTGACTTGAACTGCCTCAAAGTTACTGCTGTAGTTGGTCCTTTCCATCTTTTGTCCACTCCAGGGTTTTAGGTAAGAGGGAAAAGCATAGATGAGGTTCAAGAATCCTATTGCAGGGGAGCAGGTTTAACCCAAAAACTTGTACAAACATTATTAAGAACTTGGTATGGTTGCTTATCCAAGCCTAAAAGCTATGCAACGCATACTGCACACTCAGCAATAAAGAAAGATCCAAATTCCTAAGCACACAATAATCTAGCGTCTAAAGGGTAACACTCCTATCTTAAGAGACGTGACTCTCACACATGAGTCTCAACTGACAACTAAACACTGGTTCTTCAAGCTTCTGGAACACTTCATCGATCCACTTCTCTTCGAGCTCAATGATTTCTTACTTCACGATCTTCAGAGTTGACGGCGACATCCAGTACTTTCTCCTTAAGTGTGAAACATCGTTAACTATTCGGAACAACTCAGGTAAGATTTCCATTTAAATCGGTGGGAAGGATAGAAATTTCAGCAAAGGGGAAAGAATAGAAGAGTAAGATAAGTCAAGAACGTATTATTCTTTCAAGTTAAATTTTTTTTCTCTTTAGAAAATAATTTTGAAGCTCCTAAAGACGGCCAATCTATCTAAGGTCAAGACCTACAGTCAGTATGGCTCTGATACCACCTCTGTCGGGACCCCGAATTTGCAAATCCGGACCCTCTGTGTATTCAGCACTAGTCCAGGATCACGCTAGTGCACACAGTCTCAACATAGATGAATATCACAATCATACACAGCGGAATAGTAAAAATAACTCAATAATAGAATATAAACTATTGAGCGACCTTAAGGTCAACCTTACATTTGTGAAACCTCGACGGCTTCAACTCCAAATAAGCAAAGAATGAACGAAGAACATCGGTGAATCCCATCAATACGCCACAGGCAAGCGACAGTGGTTCGACTCTAGATAATCGCCTTCTCACGGAACTTCTTCTTCTTCGACGATGTAGACTTTTGCTCACTGGTGATTGTTTGTTTGCAAGGGGTGAGTACATAAAGCACTCGACAAGTCATGCATGAGAATGCAAGTCTAATAGCTATATGCATGGCTTGGTACAAAGGAATAGCTCAAGGTATATTTGCGATGCTTGACTTTTGAAAAGTAATATAAGTAGATTCGAAAGCAGTAGAAACAAGTAAAACATAAATAACTTTTCAAAAAGTTTAATAAACATTTTCCCCATCCTAAACCACATTTCCATCATTTCCATTAAACCAACCCAACTTTCCAAATCCAAGTTATTTTTGAGAAAATCTAACCCTTAACTGTAATCCCCGAGCATTGTCGATCACAGTGGACTCGGCTATTCAAATAGATTCTACACTCTGCAGAGGTTATGCACTTTACCCACAAGATACAATCCACTCACCACGTCACCGTGAATCGCCATACAAGAGTATGCGAATGAGCGATCATAACAAAGCCTTCGGAAGCCTCAAACAACACAGGTGGTCCTCTCCAGACGTGCTCTACACCATCCCTTCCCTTAGCCAAGGCGAAGTATGGGACCAACACACCGTTAGATGGGTACCTGGCCACAGCCACGATACGCTCCCCCGTACAATCACACAAACGGTGTAACTGACACCCCGAGGCTCCACAAGTGAGTCCTTAGCGACTTAGTCAACTAGGGCCGTCCCATTCCAGCCATGTGGTTGCAAGTATGACCCAGTTCAAAGGCTTGCAAGGTTAAGTCCTTAGAGTGACCAGGGCAAGACTACCCGAAAACCAAATCAACACTCCCAATGCCACAATGGCCCACCTGATTACTCTTGCCACATGCCCTGGCCGAAATCTGTTTATCAAACCCGATTGATTACCATGCACCACGTGCCATCAACATCACATGATACTTTTCCAAAACAGGTTCAATATATCATTAAGTCCATATTAGCATTTGATTATCCAAAATCATGTCATGAGCACGAGTGAGTCTAAGCGATACTACAACGATCTAAACCCATGTTGGCAATTTAATAATGTCCAACTAGTAAACCACAACTAGGGTGACAAGGGATCATGGCACATACTTAGATAATCAAGGTGTCATATAACAATTTGGTATTTATCTAACCCCTGGTTTAAACAAAGTATTTTTCTAATTGAACTAGCATGCAATAGTTTAAATCAAAATAGATTTCAAAATGGGATCAACATGGTCAAAGCACAACTTGCCTGGCCCTTGCAAACTTCTTGTCTTTTACTCTTTATCCTTGATCCTTGATCCTCGAGCTTCAACTTCCACTTTCTCGATCCTCACTGCTCGAGCGACTTAGGACGACACGTCTAGCGATTAAAGAAGAAGCAAATACAAACCAATTCAAAAGACAAATCAAGTAAACTCCAAATTAAGAACGAACAGCATTGGGCACAACGGCTTGGGAGAGATTTGGGAACTCGAACGGATTAGATCGAAGAGTCGACAAAGAGAACGGGCTTTCGGCAAAACAGAAAAGGGAAAGATTAATAATCGGGAAAGAAAGAATAATATTCGAAGAATATTTCTTCCGGTTATTATCTTGATTGGACAGATAGCGACATATGGGCTCGCAATCTATAGATCGGGTCCATAAGGATATGTTAGTTCGCGATGAACTAAATCGATTCTTGAAGTTGACTTTGTTGACCGAGCGGACACTGATCAAACAAAAGAGAGCGGATAGATCGGGCACAGGGGTATGACAGATGGCCAATGGCCTATCGACCAAGTCCACGAAGGAATTCTCGATTAATGGCGAGATTAGGTTTTGAGGATAAGACAAGACAAGTGTCTTACCACGGTTGAAACAACGGGAAAGATTGCAAAGATAACAACGCGGCTCACGATAAACTTAGTTCATCAAACCGGTCTTAGGTTAGGTTTTGATTCGGCTTGAAGATGATATGACGATGAGACTAGGCTCACGTCCGCGATGATAGAACAGTGAAGGCATCGCACTAGGGTTTGTGCAAGAATACACGCATGCGATGACAACGAGGCGAAGAGAGTCAATCGTTAACGATGAAGCGTTAACGATGGAACGTTAACGATGAAAGCGTTAGCGGTGGAATGTTAACGACGAGGCGTTAACGGCAAAGCGTTAACAGAGAAACGTTAACGGCGAGTATTAACAGCGGAGCGTAACGGGAAACATTAACGAGGAGCGTTAACGACGGCGCTAACGGCGAAACGTTAATGGAGGAACATTAACGGGCGTTAACGACAAAAGCGTTAACGGCAAGACGTTACCAGCGGGCGTGCAGCGAGTGTTAACGGTGAAACATTGGCGGCAAAAGCGTTAAGCGGAGGAACGTTAACAGGCGTTAACGGAAGAACGCATCGGGGAAGCGTTAACAGCGGCGTTAACGGCAGAACGTTAACGGTGGAACGTTAACGGTGGAACGTTAACGGGGAAACGTTAACGGTGGAACGTTAACAGCGAACGTTAACGGTGGAGGTCAACAATGATAGGAGACTTCATGAAGCGAAGTAGCGACCGTCGGTGCAACGACATGGCCGCGGTAGAATGCTACAAAGGACGGCTAACCGGTGCGCGAACCGGCGGCACGGGCTAGGTTGAAAGACGACGGGTTTAGGCCGGAATCGGCTCCGACGGCAAACGGAGGCCAAAAGAACTCTAAAGATGGACCAAAACAGTACAAGATGATCCTACGGACGCGACAACACGGCCGGAGCGAACCAAAATAACCGGCGTCAAAAGCGGCGGCGGCAACAAGCGGTGGCCTAAATATATAAAAAAATTCGGAGGATGGGATGGCAAAGGGAGAATGTCTACTGCGTAGAACGCGGCGAGACGATCTCAACGGTATAGGCGGATTTTGCGGCGCCCTTCCGGATTAATCACAAACTGGCGATTAACGGGTTTCGGATCAAAACTTTGGACGGCCATAACTTCTAGAATAATGATCGGAACTTAACGAAATTTGACCGAGAGCTAGATGGGACCAAGAGGCACACCGTGACGCAGGTGGCTCGAAGAAATACCTTCTGGAACAGCGGGGAACGCGCGAGGAAGTTTGCCGCTTTCTGGAACGCAGTCTAAACGGAGAATTTATTTTTCTGCGCCAAATCCAGAGGGCAAAACCTTGGGGCAAGATGTGCATCCTGTAGAGGACATCCCCAGGAGTCTACACAAAAAATTTCACCGTCAAACTCGAAAAATTGAGGGAGTTATGACCTCGGCAAGATTCGAGATTGAAAGCGGCCGTAACTTTGATCCCGTGGACCAAATTGGCTGAATTTTGGACAGCAAGTAGATGGTACCTTGTGGCACACCACAGAGAAGACGGATCTCGAAAAGAGTCGACGAGTTGCCGGGACGCGTCTCCAAAAGTTCGGCCGGCGTTGGGCGACGTTCGGGCGACATTGGATGGATCTCGGAGTTTTGGAGATGATCCGGAGGTTGTATATCCGTGGGAGAGGTCTAGGGGCACTTCTATAGGTTTGGGGACGAGGCTAGATCAAGAAAAATCAAGTTTGGGCGTGTTTGGAGGTGTTTGGGTCGGTTTGGGCATTTTATCGGCGATTTCCGTGCATGAATCGGATCCGGCGGCGTGGCCCAACAGGAGGGTGACACCTGGCCGTGGGGGGGCGCTGGTCTGGCACGGCTGGGCTGGCCCAGGCGTGGGCGCGTGGCGCGGCCCACGTGCGCGCGCGGGGAGGGGGAAGGGCGAGGTGGGCCGAGCGGGGGGAAAAAAGGAAGGCTGGGCCGAGCCAGGGGGGGCGGTCGTGGGCTGGGGGAGAGAGAGGAGAGAGGATGAAGCCCAATCAAATTTTCGGAATTTCCAATGCTTTTTCCAATAAAACAATTCCAATAAATCCAATTAAATCAATAGAGACAATAAAAATACCAGAAAAATTCCAGAAAAATTCCAGAAAATATTTTGAGACATTTCCAACTCAAATAAAATATTTTCAACAAAAATTTATATAAACTTTTCCAAATAATTAATTAATTTCAATAAAAGGGCTTAATACAAATCGATTCCGAATAAATCCAATAAATAGCAAACGAGCTCCGAAAAATCTCAAAAATTACAGAAGAACTTCTTGAAACACAAGGAATCCAAATAAAATAAAATAAACTTTATTTGGGGTTTAGAATAATCAAATTAAATTGTTTTAGCTTTTAGAAAATTCAAATCAAGTTTTATAAACGCGAGAAAATCAACGAAAATTTTCGGGAAGCTAAACTAAACCAAAATTTTTGAAAACCCAAATTTTGGGATGTTACATGGGGTTTTGCGTAAATGGTCTTTTTGGGGGGTTCAAGTTTGGAACCTCGGTTGACTGTTTTAATACTAATGGTGAAAAAGGGATGTGTTTCATGATGATTGTGTCATTCTGAGTTTATGAATCATGATAGAGATTGAAGTAAATGAGGAATCATGTCAAGTTGTGCTTAGTTAAGCTAAGTCAAGTCACTCTTGTTAATAGATGGATTTGGAGAATTGAGTTGTCGTTGCTACTGTTTGAGTCTTTTGCGTGAGTGTGTTGAGTTCGCAAAGACGATGAGTCCCTAGTCGACATTGTTTTAGAGTTGGCGTGTAAGATTCGAGTCGAATCCAGTTAAGGAAGAATGTGATACTACGGGATTGCATAACCTTAGAAAGCATGAAATTTGCAATTAGAACCCTACGGTCTGATGTTTTAACGCGTTTGGGCTGTTTCGGGCTTTTGGGCCGCTCAGGGATGGGTTGGGCTTGGGGGAACTTTCTTGGGCTGGTTGGTGGGGCTTGTTTGGCCCATGTGGGGGTGAGGAGGGGGAGTTTTCCTGCTGCCCTAGCCCCTTCCCCTCCCCATTTTGCACCGCACCCCCTTCCCCCTCCCACCTCCTTGTCTCCTCTCCTCTCTAGCCTTTCCTCTCCCTCACCTCCACCTCTCCCATCCCACCAACCCTTGCTGCGTCGTCTCCACTGCCACGCCGTGCCGTGGTGCTGTCCTCGCCAGTGGGAGGATCCGACGAGGAGAGCCGGTGGGAGGAGGAGATCGGGTGGAGATCGCGAGGAGAAGCGTTTGTTTTGCGATTCTTCAAGAAGGTAATGGGGGAACCTTGTGGGGTAGATCTTATGCTGTTGTAGAGGGGGTTTTCCATGTTTTTGGATCATGGGAGGTGCTGCCACGGGGTAGAATTGATGAAAAACTAGAGTTGTACTCACGTTTTGGTTCGGGCAGATTGGGAACCCGAACTAGGGCAGACGTTTTCGCCAATTTAGAATTTGAATCTGACCGTACGGACTTTTAGGAAATTGTAGATAATTTCATTATCTTTCCGTGCATATAAAGAAAGTTAAAATCCGCCCAGCCGTTTGGGAGATATGGCTGTTTTACCGAGCGCTGTCAAATCTGTGACAAGATTGGGACAGTTCGTGTTCAACGTTAGATTAAACAACATTAGAGTCCGAATTAGTCTTTCTCTATAACTAGAAAAAGTTGGGAATTTTCCTAAGCTACGCGAAGATGTACTCGTTTATTCAATTTGGAGTCCCAGAACAGAAGTTATGCCCGTTGGAAGGCTGCTGTCCCGACGGGACAGATTTGCTGTTTTCTGATTTTAGGAGTTGTAAGCGAAGTCGGGGTAGTGGGTTCTATGTGTGCTGTTTTGTGGACTCGATTTGAGTGTATGGCACGTGTTTGCAGGTGTTGTGCCTCCGGGAGTGCCCTCAACCTCTCGTCACTCCGTTGCCCGCGGTTGAAGGCAAGTGTGTTGTGTGGATTGTATGCTATATGTGTTGCTAGTTGTGCTTCATAGTATTTGGAATAGATAACATGTTGTCTTGCCATGAATTACATGTATTGCTTGATATGAAGCCATTATGCCAGGATTTAAATGTGCTTATTGTTGATAAGCGGATTACATGCCATGTGATGATATGCAATACTCCTATACATGTGTACGCTGTTGTCCATTTTGCATACATGGCATATTTTCATGGCCGGCCGGTGAGATAAGTCATAACTATTCCGAAGTCGGTGAGAACCGTTATGACTAGTCCGGGGCTATTCTTGAGTAAGACCTACATCGTGATTCCATCCACCGTGGTGAATGGAAGCGAGTGATAGGCACCCTCCATCTTCGGGATGGAAGGGGGAAAAGGGTGCATGCCGACGGGTGTGCACTCAACCATACCGGTATGAGTTTCCAAGGAGACATGTGCATTTCATTGCATTAATGAAATATGTATATGATGATGTTTATGAGATGACGATGTGAATACTTATGAGTTGCTCACGAGATGAGTACATGGATGCTTAAAAGATGTTTGGAATGCTAACCATGTTGTGTTATGATGTGCTTTTGGAGATTGGTGATGATGGTTTGTTGACTTGATCTTTGTTTTTCCATTACAATACACTTTCTTTGAGTTTTGAACTCACGCTTGTGTTTTATGTTGTTTTTAGGTACCTTGAGATCGGCATGAGGGAAAAGGGGAATAGTCACACATCTCCACGTAGTTCACGCAATTGATTCCACAATGGAATCATTTGGAGTCATGACAATAAACTTAATGTGATACCATTGATGTTTATGGTTTAGATGTGTGCTAGGATTGCCTTATTCGTTTCATTTGGCTAATGATGACTTTGGGATGCTTAAAGTGGACTTATATTGCTTCTGTGTCGCTTATTATTGCTGTTTTAGATGTTTCATAATATGTCATATTCTGCTATGCTATTATGGTGGCGCGAGATCATGATTAAACAAAGGAGATGCTGCCGAAATTTTTGGTTCTAGCAATTGTTCCTTTGCTGTAATTTTCTTTTATTTGTAGTATTTAGATGTTACATAATCCATGTTTGGTAGCATTCAGGCGTATTAGATTCTGGGGTGTTACACTCTCCATTGATCTCCGCGTTGCGAAGGATTTCGATCGAGAGGATCCGAAGATTGGAGGAAGATCGTGGCCGGGAGAGAGGTGTTCGTCGGTTCGTCGTTTGTCGGGCAAAGGTATGGTGATGAGAAACCTTTGGGGTGGATTAGGTGCTGTGTTAATGGAGGTTTTCATGCTATTAGTTCGAAAGGGTGTGCTGCCATTGGTTAGATTTGATGAAAACTAGAGTTGTCATTGTGTAATGTTTCGGGCAGATTGGATGTCCGACCTAGGGTTTGGGTTTTCGCAATTTTAGAGTCGGAATTTGGTCGTCCGTCTATTGAGAAAGTTGTAGGTAATTTCAATACCTTTCAGTGGACACCAAGAACGTGAAATTCCGATCAGCCATTTGAACATTATGGCTGTTTTACTGAACGTGTTCAAAACTATGACGTGAATGGGACAGATCGTGTTGATCTGTAGATTAGTCAATTTTAGAGGCCGAATAAGTTTTTCCCAATACTTAGAAAAAGCTAGGAAATTTTCTAGGCTAAAATAAAATGTACTCGTTTACTTAATTTGGAGTCTTAGAAGTCAAGTTATGCTAGTTGGAAGCCCGCTATCCCGTCGGGACAGATTCTCTGTTTTCGGGTTTTAGGTGTGGTTTGCGGAGTCGGGTTAGGGGATCGTTCATGTACTGTTTTGTGGGCACGTTTTGAGTGTGTACCTATGTGCAGGGGGTGTGACCCCGGGAGTGCACTCAACCTCTCGCTAATCCGTCGCCCACGGTTGAAAGCAAGTGTATTGGAATGGGTTCGGGTTGTGTGATTGCTAGACTTGCTTTGGTGCAATATGATTACATGATACGCAAACTTGCCATGATTGATATTTTGCTATGATAGGATGAATATGGTTTTATATATTTGTTATGAATTCATTGTATTAAGTGTTTATGCGAGATTACATGTTCGTGTCATATGTGCATTCATAATGGAAGAGGCGACCCATTCTGATGCGGGCATCTGTGTTCACACGAAGTGAACACGAAAGACCTACCTCATAGTCCCATCCACGGTTGTGTATGGGAGCGAGTCAGTAAGAGTAGGCACCCTCCATCTACGGGATGGAAGGGGAAGAGGGTGCACACCGATGGGTGTGCCCTCGGCAATACCGGTATGTGCTTCACGGAGACATGTGCATTGCATTGCATACATGGATAATGATGTTATGAGATGGATACCATGTGAATGTGAAATACTTGTGATGTCAATTATGAGATGTGCACATGTTGTTATTGAAATCTGTTCCTTTGATTCATTGCAATACACTTTGCTGAGTGATGAACTCACGCTTGTGCTTATGATGTTTTTAGGTACCATGACACCAGCATGCGGGAAAGGGGCTTAGCGGCACTTCATCACATAATTTCCACACAATTAGACAATATTTACTTTTCTGGAGTTGTGATAATAAATTTTGGATGATGAGACTAGGATTATGATTTGTTCGTGTGCTTGTTTACATCCATTACTTTGTTTTAGTTCATGGAGTGGTTAAATTCGTTATGCTAGACTTAAATTGCTGCTATGTCACCTGTTATTGCTGTTTTAGATGCTTTCCTTTAGAATTTTTTTTTAAATAACACATTTTTTAAACTGAATTGCGTTTTTAATACCCGAAAAATAAAAATTGAAAAATAATACGTGGTCGCCAAACCGTATGGCGAATAACCTATTTTCGCCGAACCGTGTGGCGAATACCCTATTTTCGCCACACGGTTTGGCGAAAATAGGCTAATTGCGCAATTAATTTGTGGCACGGGGATCAAGGCTATTTTCGCCACACGGTGTGGCGAATACCATATTTTCGCCAAACCGTGTGGCGAAAATAGGGTATTCGCCACACCGTGTGGCGAAATTTCGTCGGTAAAAAACTGGCCGAAGCCAGATCGATCGATCGATCTGGTGTTCGCCGCCGCAACCAAAGAAAAAATAAGGAGAGCGTGTGCCGCCGGCCGGAGAGAGGGAGAGAGAGGGGGAGAGAGAGGAAGGGAAGGAGAGAGGGAGAGAGAGGAAGGGAAGGAGGAGGAGGAGAAGAAGAGAAGAAAGAGGAAGGGGGAAGAAGAAGAAGAAGAGGAGGAGGAGGAGGAGGAGGAGAAGAAGAGGAGGAAGAAGAAGAAGAGGAAGAAGAAGAAGAGGAGGAGGAGGAGGAGAAGAAGAGGTAACATCGCAATTTTGTATAATTTCGTGTTTTTCAATTTAAAGTAGCGATTTAGAGTAGTGTAATTTAGAGTAGCGATCTAGAGTAGTGCAATTTAGAGTAGCGATTTAGAGTATTACAATTTAGAGTAGCGATCTAGAGTATTGCAATTTAGAGTAGCGATCTAGAGTAGTGCAATTTAGAGTAGCGATCTAGAGTAGTGCAATTTAGAGTAGCGATTCTAGTTCTTTAATTTAGAGTAGCAGTTTTAGTTATTTAATTTAGAGTGGTGATATTAGTTTGCAATATATCGATGTAATTACTAAAATATTCAAAAAGTGAGATTAATCCCGATTAATCCCGTTTTATCGGCCGGCCATGTTTTTTCACCGAAAAAACAACAAATGGAATCGATCACAAGCTAATTGGCTAATCGGCTGATTTTTTTGAACATTGCATATTAGTAGCAAATAGCCATATTACAAATGCGCTATAATATTATAATACTATAGTATCGATAGCGCGATAGTTAATTAGCGTTGTTGAATTTACGGTTCTGATTTTCCATATTAAGTAGGGAAGGAAAAATTAATTATGTCTATGTCTATGTCGTCGCAGTGATGTCGGAACCAGTGAAATTCAAGATATATTATGGCGATGGTGAAGTAAAAATTGGGCAGAATGGAGTGGATTTAAGCGGCTATGCTTTCACCATGGCCGAGCACTTGTCCCCCGATACTGTTAGCATTCGTGATATAAAACTTTGGTTGACCCAATTTTTTTCCCTGAATCCAAGTGTTTATTCTGTTACCATCCAAATCGTATTCACGCGTAGCAAGGGTGACCCGGCTGTGTGGGAGTTGAAGACAGTAGATCGAACACAGTTGTGGCAGAAATGGTTAAGGTGGTGCAAGGGATCTAGCCTCGAATGTGTGATGCTGGTGCAAGCTTGCCCTAGGGAAGAGGTGAGTATTATTGGTGTGAGCGAGAGCAGCACATCGGCTACAGCTGAACAAGTTGAGCCAGTGGTGTCGGTTGAGGCAGCAGCGGGGGATGATCACATGGATGCGATGGCGTGAAGGTCTGGCTGATGAAGGGGAGGATATCGATCAACTTGTGGATCAATTGGATTGGGTGGACCGCATGGCGACAGAAGAGGAAGCTGAAATGTTGGACCCTGTCGATACCATCGGCGAAGATGATGAACGAGAGGAAGATGATGAAAGGCGAAGATGATGAACGAGAGGAAGATGATGAAAGGTATGGTAGTACTGGCTCAGCGGAGGTACCCATCCCCGATGAATGAACAGGCAGAACAAAGCTGGTATGGAAGCTTTGTGGAGCCATGATTAGCATTGTGAGTATGGTACTGGTGCCATTCGGTTGAATCAAATGTTCCCACACAATTCTGAATTGAAGTTGGCAGTGAGCTTGTGGGCACTATCGCTGCAAAGAGAGTTTCGGGTTGTGTTGTCTAGACTAGAAAAGTACACAATGAAGTGCGTAATCGATGGTTGTGAATTTCGAGTACATGCATACAAGCCGAAGTGTGAGATGTATTGGATTGCATCAAGAGTGGACGAGCACACATGCAGACTAGAAAATGTTCTTGTCAAACACCGTAACTTGAATGCGGCTGTAATAGCTAGCGTGATGTCTAATGAAATCATTGAGAAGCGAGATATCGAGTGTTCGTATATTCAAAAAGCAATGTTACGAACATTTAAGTATCAGATAAGCTGCTCCATGGCACAGCGTCTGGGCGAAAGCATTAGAGAAGAGGTTTGGCACATACGAGGCTTCGTATTGCAACCTACCTCGTGTGCTTGAAGTATTGAAGCAAACCAATCCTGGCACATACACGCTTTCAAAGAAAGCAAAGCAGATGCAAATGGGATCTGTACATTTCGTCGTGCTTTCTTTTCATTGGGGCCTTGCATTGCGTCATTCAGGTACTGTCGTCCATTGCTTTGTGTTGATGGCACATTTTTAACTGGAAAATACAAAGGGCAGATTCTAACAGCCATAGTATTTGATGCGAACAACAACATACATCCATTGTCCTTTGCTTTTGATCAGGGTTAGAAACGGGATAGTGTTGTGGTTTTGAGACATCTGAAGGTGGGGGTAGTTGGTGATCGGCCCAGCATGTGCATCATTCATGATCGTCACAAAGGTATCCTCTCGGCAATTAAGACTCTACAGGAGGACCGAGATGAACCATTTTCATGGCCTGACTTGCAGAACAGGTGGTGCATGAGACATTTGGGTGCCAATTTCTTCAGGCAGTTCAAAAGCAAGAAACTGATGAACCTATTTAAGAGGTTATGCAAGCAGAATCAGGCACGTAAGTTCAACGCGCTATTTGCCGAGTTGGATAAGCACACCAGTGCGCATATCGAAGAGATGAAGAAGCAACCACCTACGCCGAACGAATGCCCACCCAAAAGGCTAACACCCCTTGGGGAGCTCGATCCTCCTAATATGAGGAGACGAACGTCAATGAACATTAAGTGTTTTTCGCACTGGATAGAGGCTAAGCCTCTAGAGAAGTGGGCATTGCTCTATGACACCGGAGGCGCCAGGTTAGTATGGTACATTAAAATATCAAATCACTGTTGAACAAATTGGGCTGTTGTTCTAAACTGTTATGCGTTGAACAGGTTTGACATGATGACAATGAACATAGCCAAGGTTTACAATTGGGTCATCCGAGGCCTCCGTCCGCTACCGCTTGTGGCCATCCTTGAAGGCATGTTGCACGACATCGTTGCCTACTACCAGAAAAGGCATGCGGAAGCGGTACTTCATGCCTCGACATTGCAAACGCCGTATTGTTCGCGGATGATGACCTACATGGAGGAACGAACCATGAAACTCAACAGCATATGGTGCGTAGCTACGGGGTCACTGAATACCGCTTCGAGGTGACTCTTCGGTGCAAAAGGGGATTGGAAACGGACACAACGGTTATTACGCACGAGGTTAATCTAGGCCAAGGGGCATCTGGATGGTGTGAATGCACCTGCAATAAACCAAGACTTCTCCATATTCCTTGCTCACACGTGATGGCTGCTTGTGGGTAAATTGGGATGAACACGTCGCAATACATGTCCCCTTTCTACTTGAAGGATCATGTTGTCCATACCTGGTCTGGTGAGTTTCGTGGTTTTCGTGCACACGGTGATTTCACTGCGATTAACAGAGATGAGCACATCTGTTTGCCGGATCCAACCTTGCGGAGGTGTGCGGAAGGGCAGTCTGGTCGTCCACAGACTAGGCGCATTCGCAACGACATGGATGAATCTGAAGTGAGTGGCCCTCTTAGGAGGTGTTCTGAGTGCGGAGAGTATGGCCACAAGGCAAACCAGTGCACGTAGGGTGTAGGTTCTGAACGTGGTGGTGGCTATGTATCGAAATATGTAATTATATGCACGTTGGATGTCTTTTATTATAATATTGACACGATTGGATGTCTTTTATTCATATATGTTGTGTCTTTTATTCATATATGTTGTGTTTCTCACATGTTGTGTAGTTTTATTTATGTTCACCCCTTATGTCTTTTATCCATATAGTATTGTAATATCAACGCAATTGGATGTCTTTTATTCATATATGTTGTGTCTTTTATTCATATATGTTGTGTTTCTCACATGTTGTGTACTTTTATTTATGTTCAACCCTCATGTCTTTTATTCATATACGTTGTGTACTTTTATTCATATATGTCGTGTTTGCCGTACGTTGTGTAGTATTATTTAAGTTGAAACATTTCTATGTGCAGGGATGGAGCAGGTCGACTCACTTCTGGACCCTGTGTTGGATGCGCGGCACCGTGCGCACATCCACACGACACAGGGCAATGATAAGTTGGCCTTACTGCGGATTCGTGTGCCTAATAAGGCATGGTGCGTTGACCCTCGCTTCCACACCAGGTTAGTTGCAGTACTTGTACATGTTACATTGTTCGTACAATTAGTGTTCATAACATTCAATTGATTCAACTCTGTTCTTCCTCGTTAGGCTGGCACGTGCCGGGTTGCTTCCGCTAGTCCGCATGGTGGAGGGTTCAGTTGCCGACCCCGGTGAGCAGGCTGAGGCTGACGACCCGCAGCGGTCGCGGCGTTTTCCGTTCAACAGCTCGCTGATAGCGTGTTTGGTCGACCGCTGGAGGTCGGAGACGCACACTTTTCACCTTTCGATCACCGGTGACGGTGATGCTGCAGGACATCGCCATGCTCACTGGATTGCCGATCGCCGGGGCACCGATCGGACCCTCGGTGACTCCTGCTGGGTGGGACGATGACTTGGAGGTGCGCTTCGCTGGGGTTGCGGATGTCGACCCACAGATACCGATAGGCCAGAGGCACGGGCCACGAGGAGGTGGTTGTCATAGTTCGAGGTTAGTGATTGTACATATTACTATGTTACTCCAGCTTTGCATAGCATTAACGTGATATCACACTCTTTCAATTGTCGCAGGTGCAGCGGATGGCGGCCCAGCCCACCGACTACCAGGTTGCTAGGCACCTTGAGGCCTATCTGCTTTGGTTGTTCAGCTGGGTGATGTTCACGTCGAGTCACGGCGACACTGTGGACGCGCGTTGGATAGCCTACGCACGGGCTATTGCGGACGCGGAGCCTGACGACGTACCGTAGGTATCCTGGGGTTCGGCGGTTCTTGCTTCCACGTACCACGCCCTTTGCGACGCGTGCGTGAAGAAAGGCAGGAACCCCAATCTTACCGGTATGCCACTACTTCTTTAGCTTTAGTCATTCGAGCGCTTCTCCGTGGGTCAACCCCATGTCGACCCACGACAGTACACCCCCGACATGTACGGCGGTGATGCGCTGGACCGACCGATGATGGGCTCGCTCTGGACCAAGCGACGGGTACATGTTCTTACTCATTAATGGAATTGTAATTTCAATGCCATGTGCTTACAGTTATTTCTACTCTATTGCAGCCACAGTGGGCAGGTCTCTAGGTAAGTGCGGCGTACCTCTCCTTCACGGAGGCCTTCGACCACCTGAGGGAGGGGTAGGTCATCTGGGACCCTTACAACGACGAGCGTGTAGGAGAGAGCTGCGGGGGGCTGTCAATGCTGTGCTACAGGGACCAGGCTTACTGGATGATGAGGAGGAAGCTCGTCTTCGACGTCTTCGTAGAGGACTACGCGCCGCACCGAGTCCTCAAGCAGTTCGGACTACGCCAGGTGGTCCCTGTTCCTTTGGGGGAACGCGTGCCAACGAAAGTGCACTCGTGAGTTACTTGCCACTACATGTATGCTAAGTGCTTACGATATATTTGTAATAATGAGGTCTTTTATGCAGGTACTCCACCCAGGGACCCCAGAAGTCCATGGTGACCTTGCTGCAGAGGATGGCATCGTGGCTTGCGCTGTGGGAGGGGGTGCTGGACGATGTTGTCAAGGAGGTCGCGCCCTACAACTCCTCCTCCTACCAGGAGTACTTGTCCTGGTACGTGCGACGGACCCGTACTCGTCTCCTACGCGAGGAGCAGCCGGCCCAGGTGTTTGCTCCTAGCGTCGCAGACTTATACTCGAGCCACGCAGGAGTGGCACTGCACTAGATGGTATGTCTCGTTGTGTTTTTACTCATTAATGCAATTGTAATTTCAATGCCATGTCGTTATGTTTATCATTTGTTTGTACGTGATAGGTGGACGAGGCGAGGGACTTACACCAGCATGCCACTGACTTTCTGACTAGGCTGCAGCAGGGGACCATTTTCACACCAGAGCAGCTATCAGAGGCCATGAGGCGTGTGGACGTGCAGTCCCGACGGATCGTGGAGATTGGTGTTGCTTGGCAGGTCCCAGCCCGAATTGTTTCGGCTGGCACCTCGTCCAGGCCACCACCCGGGCTCAGCTCCTCGACACCACCTTCTCGACCACCACTACAGCCAGGGTCCAGCTTCCACACCAGTGCCTCGGCTCGAGGCGGCTGGAGGATCGATTAGCGGCGCTGACGCGGGCCTACCATGGTCCCCAGACCCGGTAAGCCGATAAAAATTCAGTTGATCTCATTTCGAATCTAATCTTCTCACTCTAATTAAATGTTAATGTCTGTACTGTAGGCCTCCTAGGACATGCCTCTACATCGGACACCCAGTCAGGGCACGACGTCCCTGACTACTGAACCGATCAGTTCTTTGCAGGGGCTCAGTTCACGCAGCATCCTCCAGCCACGCAGTACACACCGCCTCCTCCAGCCACGCAGTTCACGCAGCCTCCTCCAAACACGTTGCCTCCCCGCGTGCGTCGCCCGGCGGATCGGTACAGCCCTTCGGACTACGGCCAGGCGGGACTGTCGCGGGTGCTTCGCACACGACCTCTCGACGATGCACTCCCTTCAGCGCGTCAGCAAAGGAGAGTTCACGCTAGGGGTAGGGGTAGGGGTCAGGATGCACCATTGGGGGGTGATCAGGATTAGGATGTGCGTCCTTTTTGGGTACTTTCTCTTATTATGTTTTACCATCTATTTTGTGTACTTTCTCATATACATGGTCCATTATATATTTCTGTCAGCTTTAGTCATATCAACCTCGTGTCATTATTGCTTTTTCAGCTTTTGTCATATCAACTTTTCTAGCTTTTGTCATATCAACTTTTCCAGCTTTTGTCATTTCAGCTGCATAATGCTGCCAAAAGCCGACTATGGCAGAGATTCCCTGTCTAAAGCTGTGGGCATAGCCAGGATCATGTCATGGGAAGCTGTAGAAGCATCCAATGCTCGCGGATTTGAACTACTCCGAAGTCCGTCAGACTCTCCTTTGGTTGCCCCCTCGCCAGTTCTTTATAAACCAACCGAGGGAGGGATATGTGCATCACACTGCCAGAACTTCAATAAACTTTAGCCTGTTTCCCCCCCCCACACACACAGTAGGCCACGATGTCGTTCTACCGTCGCCTCTTCAGCAAGCGAAGGTTAACCTCCCCAATACTCGGATGAGAGTAAGCGTTGGCGCTTGATTCTACCGGAGCTGCCACGCCCGAAATGTGACTGCAACCTGGTAGCGAAGGTTACGCGATCACGCGGAGATCTGACGCCGCGCTCACTACTGTTGTGCCCGCGACTTCGGGGTAAACCAAATGCTATCCATACAAATTAGGGTAACACTACCATTTCATGCATCGTTCTTTATTTTTTTAGGACGAGGATCGTTGTTGCTTCTTCCAATGGATCGACGGGCCGGAACGACGTGACTACGGATTTCTCTACAACTACCACGACGCCTACCCCACTTCACCTGAGAACTTCACACGGTGGGAGAGGCCACTGGGATATGTCCCCTACCTAGATCGACAGGAGTTAAGGGCTGGTGGGCAAGGGACCAACCAATTGGTGAGTTTCATGTGGCTCATGTTGCAGCCACAAAGTACCCATTCTAAACCAGTTCATCGCATACAGGACTTCAAAAAGAAGCTTGCAAAATGGCTCAAGTCAAGGCAGGAACATCCTCCTCAGGGGCCACCCCAAAGCCCCGAACTGTGCAACCACGGACTCCAGGCAGTGGTTGATACCAGCGACGAGGATCTAGCGGACAGAAGATTCTACCGGTGCCCTTTGTCCGAGGATGCATGGTGCTTGTACTTCAACTGGGTGGACCCGGAGACGTACCACCCACATCTCAAACTTCACGTATTTGATAACTGGGGAGAGCAACCCTCGCCATGGTGCTACTACCTCCCAGAAAAGCCAGACCCCGAGTACGCATACGGTATTCTTCAACCACCACAGCGGGCATACTGCGTTGACTGCAGGGCACGTTTTCGGTTGTACAACCAGAAGCCCAACACACACCTCCTGGACCATATAATGGAGTGCGAGCCGAAACAGAGGAGGCGTCTCGGCAAGTCTCCGGAATGGCAAGAGGGTTCGTCCTCTCGAATGGTACGGGATAAGGGGAAGCAGCCGACCGAGGTCCGCAGTACGCAACAAATCCTTGACGCATTACAAAGGCCATCCGGGAAACCGGGTGGTATTAACATAGGGGGCGCCGGAAATCGGGATGGCATGCCCATATGGGAGGGCAGGACTCCACAGAATGCACACAAACAAGTTACTTCTTATACCCCAGAGATGTATGGCATAGCCTACCCATTGGTCAGCAGCTGGGAGCACTGCGCATGCCCATGGAGCTCTTTCATAAGAGAGATTGAGCGGTGTCCGAGAACAAATCGCACAAGATTGACGGGTGATGTAATATGTAGAAAATGTATGGCATCATTTCCACTCTACGAACATAGGCGGAACGATCACTTGTTCCACCATTACAATTAGTGTTATTGGCACTTCTCCTAGCAATGTCGTCACTGTTGTAATATCCGTTGTATCTGCCCTACTAAGGTTGAGTTTGCGTACTAAGGTTGCTGGCTGCATCTAGATGCTTTTGTTATTGTCCTTTTTAGATACTTTCTCATATTATGTTTTACCATCTATTTTTATCAGCTTTTGTCATAGCAACCTCGTGTCATTACTGTTTTTTCAGCTTTTGTCATAGCAACCTCGTGTGATTATTACTTTTTCAGCTTCAAAGTTAGCGTTGACAATAGTACTTAGGGTTATTATGGCAGTATATTTTTGTAGGAAAGAAAGGCGTAAATGAAATAATTTTCCATAATATGGTACTCCGTATATCAAAGAGCAAATCTGCAGTTTTCGTGCAAAAAATTACATTCAAACGTGACATTTTACAGGCTGCCGAAAAGGCTTCAAAGTTAGCGTTGACAATAGTACTTGGGGTTATTGTGGCAGTATATTTTTGTACGAAAGAAAGGTGTAAATGAAATAATTTTCCATAATATGGTACTCCATATATCAAAGAGCAAATCTGCAGTATTCTTGCAAAAAATTACATTCAAACGTGACATTTTACAGGCTGCCGAAAAGGCTTAAAAGTTAGCGTTGACAATAGTACTTAGGGTTATTGTGGCAGTATATTTTGTAGGAAAGAAAGGCGTAAATGAAATAATTTTCCATAATATGGTACTCCATATATCAAAGAGCAAATCTGCAGTATTTTTGCAAAAAATTACATTTAAACGTGATATTTTACAGGCTGCCGAAAGGGCTTCAGTATTTCATGCATTTCAAATTTCTTAAGGTTATTTAGTTTATTCAACTCAATTGATTCCTACATATTTTTGCACAAATGGAACATCCAACACCATATGAATATGGTATAATTATTTTATGATTTTTGGAGCCATGTTTTATATAGTTGCTGTATAATTTGTATATTTTCGCCATATGGCTTGGCGACAATACATTTTCGCCATACCGTTCGGCGATTTCCTTGTTTTCGCCGTACCGTTCGGCGATTTCTATATTTTCGCCATACGGTATGGCGATTTCTATATTTTCGCCAGACGGTACGGCGATAATACCCTAGCCCATGGTTAAATATCTTTAATTGCACAATTAGCCTATTTTCACCGAACTGTGTGGCGAAAATAGGGTATTCGCCACACGGTTCGGCGAAAATAGGGTATTCGCCGTACGGTTTGCGACCACGTATTATTTTTGAAATTTTTATTTTTCGAATATTAAAAACGCAATTCAGTTTAAAAAATGTATTATTTAAAAAAATTCGTTTCCTTTATGATATATCTTGAGATATTCTTGTTGTTGCTCCGTACCATGGAATAACAAAGGAGATACTGCCGAAATTTTTTGGTTTAGCATTTGTGCCCTTGCTGTAATTTATCCTAATTTGTGGTATTTAGATGCTTTTTATGCTATATTTGGTGACATCCAGGGCATACTAGATGTCGGGGTGTTACAGTTGGTATCAGAGCGAGCTTTAGGTCCTTGGAGCATGTGTTTTTAGTGTCATATCTTATGTGCAACTAAAATGTGATGTGGGATAACCTAAAAACATGGTTTAGGTTACAACTAAAATTTTTCCATAGGATAGCAACATTAAAACTTGCATAATTGGAATGATTAATTTAAAAATTTGACACACTTGGTTGCACAGTAGGATGGGGTTTTGGTTCATCATTGCATCGCGTTTGATTACTTGATGGAGCCCATGTGTATGATGATGTTTGATCTTTGCTTTTGTTTACATTGATGACGTGCTTATGAATATGTGATCGTATGGTTGTCTGACTGTAGCAGCCATGCTGAGGGGTAAAGGCCGTGGGAGCCAGGGTCGAGGTTCTCAGGGATTTGCTGAGTCTATAGCTGAGGGAAGCGCTTCGTTCAATGCTCATGGGCTAGCGCAGGAGGAGGTCCCGGCGGCACAGTCGGGGGCTGAGGTACCAGCCGCCACTGCGGCCTTGGTTCAGGCTTTGCTGAGGGAGGTTCAGGAGCTGCGCCAGTAGGTGCGGGCAGCCCCTGCTATTGTGCCTCCCCTGCAGTGGCCCCAGTTGTTGCCCCCGCTGTGCCGGAGCCGAGGATGAGTCTCCGGAGTGGATGTCCCTCCGTCTGGGCACTTTTGATGGAGCGGGCACGCCGGTCCAATCCACAGATTGGCTGCGGTACATGGAGCAGCAATTTGAGGTTCTGGAGTTGACCTTGGTCCAGAGAGCTTGCTTTGTGGCCTTCTAGCTGAAGGGCCAAGCGGATATCTGGTGGGAGGGGGTTCTCGCCGCTAGAGCCCCCGCTCTTGGACCGGTCACCTGGGAGGACTTTGTGGCTCGCTTCCGAGCCAAGTTCTACCCAGAGTCTTTTCTTGAGAGGATGGAGCATACTCTGACGACTTTTTCCCAGGGAAAGAAGTTAGTGGCATAGTACGAGGTGGAGTTCAACAATGTGGTACGCTTTGTGCCGGCTGTGGTAGCAGATGACAGGGAGAAGGCGAGGAGGTTCCGTAGGGGCCTCAACCAGGAGTTCAGAGTTGTCATGGGGGCGATTGTCCCTCGTGACTTCTGCTCCGTGGTGGAGCAGGCGAAGGGCATGGAGCTAGAGTTGGAGCTCTCCAGGGATAAGCAAAACCCTGGAGGTTCAGGGGTTCCAGCGGCCCCAGGCGGGGGCCAGAAGAGGACCTTTGGTGGAGGAGGTGGGTCTTCTCAGCGACCCACCTTCAAGAATTTCAAGGGGGGACAGGGTTCCTCCTCAGGGGCTAAGATGAAGTCACCCTAGTCGTTTTCCTCTCGAGCGGCTGTTCGTCCTGCACCAGGGCAGGGCATGATCTGTTTCAAGTGCGGTGGTGCACACCGTGCTTTGGAGTGTGGTTGGACCGGGGACTGCAACCATTGTGGCAAACCCGGCCATATGGGTCGAGTCTGCTGGATGAATCCCGGTAGTATCATCAAGTGGGAGACGGTGCCTTCTCCTCCCGCTCCAGCGGTGTCTTCCAGAGGGTTGGTGCATATGATGGCAGCCCCTGCTCCCCAGCCGCCCTCTGTTTGGGCGCCACCGGCGGCTTACTGGTGCCCGCAGCCGTCGGCTCCTCCTCAGCTACCCCCACCGCTCCCAGCTTTGTTGGGGCATCAGCCGGGTGTCGGGGCTCCCGCCGCCCTGGCGCCACCAGGAGTGTATGCCTTGCCGACCGCCGAGTCAGCCGGGCATCCAGAGGTGGTTTCATGTACTTTGCTTGTGGATTCAGTTGATGCCTTTGTTTTGTTTGATTCCGAAGCATCCTATTCTTTTGTGTCGTCTGAGTTTGCGAGTAGAGCCAAGTTGGGAGTTTAGCGGATTTCTGAGTCTGTGATAGTCAGTTCTCTTGGGTGTCTGATTGCTAGTTCTTTGGTTTGCCTGGGTTGCACTATTGCCATTGATGATGAGGTTTTCTTTGCCAATCTTACGGTGATTCAGTTGGCTCCTTTTGATGTCATTTTGGGCATGGACTGGTTGTATCAGTACCGTGCCAAGATCTGTTGCTTCTGGAAGATAGTTACCTTGCAGGCCCCGTCAGGGGTGGAGTTGACTTTTTCGGGTGGCATACCCTCCAGTTCCATCTTTGCTTTGGCTAGTCTGTTTTCTGGTCACCGTTTGAGGCAGTTGGGTGTTCTTATGGCTATTTCTGAAAAGCCATCTTCTTCAGTAGCAGTTGAGGAGATTCCTGTAGTGAAGGAGTTTGTTGATGTGTTTCCTGATGAATTGCCTGGTTTGCCTCCAGTGAGGAGTGTGGAGTTTCGAATTGATCTTGTTCCTGGTACTCGACCTATTTCTATCTCTCCATACCGCTTGGCTCGTCCTTTTCAAGATGAGTTGAAAAAGCAATTGGAGGATCTGTTGGCCAAGGGTTTTATTCAGCGCAGTGTGTCGCCATGGGGAGCACCCGTCCTCTTCGTTTCGAAGAAGGATGGTAGTTGGCGCATGTGCATTGACTATTGTGCTCTCAATCAAGTAACTGTCAAGAACAAGTATCCATTGCCTCGCATTGAGGATCTGTTTGACCAACTGAAGGGAGCAAAGGTGTTCTCCAAGATTGATCTTCAGTCTGGTTACAATCAGATTCGCGTGAGGGAACAGGACATTGAGAAGACTGCTTTCTCCACTAGGTATGGGCACTATGAATTTGAAGTTATGTCGTTTGGTAACTAATGCTCCTGCTGTCTTTATGGAGGCAATGAACAGTATGCTACACAAGTACCTTGATGAGTTTGTGGTAGTGTTCATCGATGATATTCTGGTTTACTCTAAATCAGAAGAAGAACATGAGCAGCATTTGAGGCTTGTGCTGAGTACATTGAGGGAGAACCGGTTTTATGCTAAGTTGAAGAAGTGCAAGTTCTGGATTCCAGAAGAGGGTTTTCTTGGCCACATCATCAATCCAGAGGGCATATATCTGTAGATCCTAGCAAAGTCTCAGCAGTCTTGGACTGGAAGAGATCTTCCAATGTTAAAGAGGTGCGTAGTTTCCTTGGGTTGGCTGGCTACTATCGGCGTTTTATGCAGGATTTCTCTATCATTGCTAAGCCACTTTCGCAGCTGACCCAGAAAGGGATGAAATTCCAGTGGTCTGCGGAGTGTGAGCACAGTTTTTGCACTTTAAAGGAGAAGTTAGTGACTGCTCCTGTTCTTACCCTTCCCGAGCCTAGGATGCGTTTCACAATCTATTCTGATGCTTCATGTTTGGGACTTGGTTGTGTGCTCATGCAAGATGGCAAGGTGATTGCTTATGCATCACGGCAGTTGAAAAAGCATGAGCAGAACTATCCCACTCATGATCTTGAGCTAGCCGCTGTGGTGTTCATATTGAAAATTTGGAGGCACTACTTGTATGGCGAGTCTTGTGATATCTTCACTGATCACAAGAGCCTCAAGTACATCTTCACCCAGAAAGATTTGAATTTGAGACATAGGAGGTGGCTAGAGCTGATAAAGTACTATGACCTCACAATCCAGTACCATCAGGGCAAGGCAAATGTGGTGGTCGACGCTCTTAGTATCAAGACAATGCCCCCTGTCATGGATTGTCTTGTTGCTGATTTTGAGCGATTGGGAGTCTCCTACTGTGTTGCGGGGACCATACCAGCTGAAACACAATTGATTGTTGAGTCAGTGATCCCCGAGCGTGTGCGGAAAGCACAACAGCATGATCATTTGCTCTAGCAGGTGAGGAAACGCCTTCAGGATGGTAAGACTGGAGACTTTTCCATGGATGATGTTGGAGCTCTGAGGTTTCAGGGTCTCCTTTGTGTGCCTTAGAAATCCCAAGTAAAAGATGATATCTTGAAAGAGGCTCATCGCACCCCGTACACGGTCCATCCTGGGGAGACCAAGATGTACAGAGACTTGAAAAAGAACTTTTGGTGGAAAAGGATGAGAGTTGACATTGCCAAGTATGTGGTGTCTTGTGGGATTTGTTAGAAGATTAAGGCTGAACACAAGCGCCCCGCTGGTCTGTTGCAGCCATTGGAGATTCCCGTGTGGCCTTGGGATGACATCTCTATGGACTTCGTGGTTGGTCTACCTCGTACTCCACGAGGGAAGGATACAGTTTGGGTTGTGGTGGACCGTCTTAGCAAGTCCGCGCACTTCATTCCTATCTGCACTACCAATTCAGCAAGCGATTTGGCTCCCATTTATGTGCGGGAAATTGTGAGACTACATGGCGTGCCCAAGATGATTATCTCCGATCGGGATGCGAAGTTTGTCTCAAAATTCTGGGAGAGTTTGCAGAGTGCTTTGGGCACACAGTTTCTCCTTAGTACCGCTTTTCACCCTCAGATGGATGGGCAGTCTAAGCGATATGCTCAGGGCTTGTGTGATGGCTTGGAAAGGTAGCTGGGAAGACCACTTGCCGTTGGTAGAATTTGTTTACAATAACAGCTATCATTCCAGCATCTGGGCTGCCCCTTATGAAGTGCTCTATGGCCAGAAGTGCAGATCGCCGCTTTGTTGGGATGCATTGGGAGAGAGTACGGTCCTTGGACCGAATTGGGTTCAGCAGACTATTGATCCGGTGGCAGAAGTACGGCAAAACCTTCTTGCAGCTCAGAGTAGACAGAAAAGCTACGCTGATGTGAGAAGGCGAGATCTGGAGTTTGCAGTGGGTGATAGTGTACTCTTGCGAGTATCTCCAACCAAGGGTGTGGTTCAATTCGGCACCAAAGGGAAGCTCAGTCCGAGGTATGTTGGGCCGTTCCCGATCATCGCTCGAGTTGGTAAGTTGGCTTATCGCTTGGAGCTACCGGTGTCGATGCAGGGAGTCCACGATGTGTTCCATGTATCGATGTTGAGAAAGTACTTTCATGACCCGGAGTTGGTGGTTCCGTTGGAACCATTGGTGCTCGATAAGAATCTCACATTTGAGTCCCGTCCTGTGAAAATTCTGGGAATTTCGGAGCGAGTGATGAAGAACAGGACACTCAAGTTTGTCGAAGTCTTGTGGTCGCATCAAACTGAGAGGGAAGCGACCTGGGAGTTGGACTCTCGTATGCGCGAGAAATACCCAGAGCTATTCTCATCAGGTATGAACCGTGAAGTTTAATTCTCCTTGTGTGGTTTATTTGGCGTAGTGGCGTGTCTCGGATTCGGGGTCGAATCCTGTTTAAGGGGGAAGAATGTGACACTACGGAATGACGAAATGAGTCATTTTTCATTTTCGGCATTTCGGTATGTCTTCGGTTTCCTTTTTAGGCCTTCTAGGGGGAAAATGGGCTTTCCAGGGGAATTTTGGGCTTGGGGGAAGCATCGTGGGCTTGGGGAAGCCTCGTGGGCCAGAGTTGGGAGGCCTTTGGCCCAAGTGGGTGAGGGATTAGGGCAGCAAGGGGGCTGCCCTTGCGCCCCACCCCTCCCCCATGTGCCTCCCTCCCCTCCTTACCTCCCTAGCCGCCGCCCCACCCCCCTCCTTGCTGTGCGCCCCCCTCCTCCCTCTTGCGCCTACCCCACCACGTCCTAGCCGACCCTAGCATGGTATCTCTCCCCTCTGTTGCTACCTTTCCATCCCTCTCCATTGATCTCCGCGTTGCGAAGGATTTCGATCAGGAGGATCCGAAGATTGGAGGGAGATCGTGGCCGGGATAGAGGTGTTCGTCGGTTCGTCGTTCGTCGGGCTAAGGTACGGTGATGGGAAACCTTTGGGGTGGATTAGGTGCTGTGTTAATGGAGATTTTCATGCTATTAGTTTGAAAGGGTGTGCTTCCATTGGTTAGATTTTATGAAAACTAGAGTTGTCATTGTGTTCTATTTCTGGCAGATTGGACGTCCGACCTAGGGTTTGGGTTTTCACAATTTTAGCTTTAGAATTTGGTCGTCCATCTGTTGAGAAAGTTGTAGGTAATTTCAATACCTTTCAGTAGACACCAAGAACGCGAAATTCCGATGAGCCGTTTGAAAGTTATGGCTGTTTTACCAAACGTGTTCAAAACTATGACGTGAATGGGACAGATCGTGTTGATCTGTAGATTAGTCAATTTTAGAGGCTGAATCAGTTTTTCCCAATGCTTAGAAAAAGCAATTAAATTTCCTAGGCTACGATAAAATGTACTCGTTTACTTAATTTGGAGTTTTAGACCTCAAGTTATGCTAGATGGAAGCCCGCTGTCCCGTCGGGACAGATTCTCTGTTTTCGGGTTTTATGTGTGGTTTGCGGAGTTGGGTTAGGGGATCATTCATGTACTATTTTGTGGGCACATTTTGAGTGTGTGGTACCTATGTACAGGTGGTGTGACCCCGGGAGTGCCCTCAACCTCTCGCCAATTCGTCGCCCACGGTTGAAGGCAAGTGTATTGGAATGGGTTCGGGTTGTATGATTGCTAGACTTGCTTTGGTGCAATATGATTACATGATACGCAAACATGCCATGATTGATGTTTTTATATGATATGATGAATATGGTTTTATATATTTGTTATGAAATCATTGTATTAAGTGTTTATGCGAGATTACATGTTCATGTCATATGTGCATTCATAATGGAAGTGGTGACCCATTCTGTTGTGGGCCTCTGTGTTCACACGTAGTGAACACGAAAGTCCTACCTCGTAGTCCCATCCACGGTTGTGTATGGGAGCGAGTCAGTAAGAGTAGGCACCCTCCATCTACGGGATGGATGGGGAAGAGGGTGCACACCGACGGGTGTGCACTCGGCAATACCGATATGTGCTTCACGGAGACATGTGCATTGCATTGCATACATGGATGATGATGTTATGAGATGGATACCATGTGAATGTGAAATACTTGTGATGTCAATTATGAGATGTGCGCATGTTGTTATTGAAATCTGTTCCTTTGATTCAGTGCAATACACTTGGCTAAGTGATGAACTCATGCTTGTGCTTATGATATTTTTAGGTACCATGACACCGGCATGCGGGAAAGGGGCTTAGCGGCAGCACTTCATCACATAATTTCCGCAAAATTAGACAATATTTACTTTTCTGGAGTTGTGATAATAAATTTAGGGTGATGAGACTAGGATTATGATTTGTTCGTGTGCTTGTTTACATCCATTACTTTGTTTTAGTTCATGGAGTGGTTAAATTCGTTTGCTGCTATGTCACCTGTTATTGCTGTTTTAGATGCTTTCCTTTATGATATATCTTGAGATATTCTTGTTGTTGCTCCGTACCATGGAAAAACAAAGGAGATACTGCCAAAATTTTTTGGTTTAGCATTTGCGCCCTTGTTGTAATTTATCCTAATTTGTGGTATTTAGATGCTTCTTATGCTATATTTGGTGACATCCAGGACATACTAGATGCCGAGGTGTTACAAGTTTTCTCTTATGTCATTTACAACTGTGTATGTGTGATGAATCATCTCGAATGCGGGATATGTGAGTGCTATGTGTTGATCTTGGGAACTAGCACTAGACACATATCCGAGTACTCGGAATTGTTCTCAACCATTGACGCAAGAACATGAGCGTCCATCTGTCCTTAACTACTACGACGCATACCCCTCGGTGGGTGTAGGCGGTACTAAGGTTCTGAGATGAACGGCGTGTATTGTGCTCAAATGGGTTGACCTCAATCCCGGTATGGTTTTTGGAAAGTGATCGAAACTTTCTTGGTTGCGTAAGTGTGTATGATGGAAATCAATGGTTCATATTTGTTTGGGACACTACTACTGAACAGTCCTACACTACCGATTCCAAACTAGCTTTAGAACCGGTTGTAAGCATCCAGGAGTGATGCCCAGTAGTATCACTACCGGTTGATCTAACCGGTAGTGTTGATGAGCTGTACTACCGGTTTGTAATAATAACAAGTAGTATAGCTCTCAGCTACACTACCAGTTTGTATTACAAACCGGTAGTAAATCTCTCAGCTACACTACCGGTTTGTAATAAGAACCGGTAGTATATCTCTCAGCTACACTGCCGGTTTGTAATACAAACCGGTAGTAATGCCCCTGCTGCCCGTCCGACAACAGGGCCTATTTAATCTCAAAATCCTATTTGCAATACAGATTTCAATGACAGAAAATTGCAATACAGATTTCAATCACAGAAATGCTTACCAGATTCTCTCCACAATCAAACAACCAATTCATTAACAACACAATTAATTAATTCAAAGAATTGCATATTGAAATCAAATAATTAGGCACATATTCACATGAAGTACACATAAGCGGACTCAAGTTTGCAATTCAAATACAAAAGAGTTCATTCTTTATGTCCATCGCTTTTTGTAGCCGAAGTTGAGCCCGTTAATTCACTAATCCTTATTGTAGGGCACGCTTTGAACGCACGTTCATAAAACTCGCCATTTGTAGATATGACCTCATCAAGAAGGAAGCCGGTGAGTTGTTCTTAGATTGCGTTGACTCGGTGCGGTGGGAGTATGCCTTTCTCACGTTTGGCGAGCTGTCGTTAGGTATTGTGAAAGAAATTAATCAATCCGTGAACTTGTGTAGGAAGTGACAATTAGGAATCGATAAGTTTATATGTACACACCTCTTCGGTACTTCTTAGCTTCTTGTGGTTGGTGTTGAAAAGACACATGAACTCACATACGTAGTATCCGCATAAGTTGTTTCCCGACTCCTACCTCATACACTACGGTGAGAAAAATTGAAAAACATTATTGCTGTGGAAGGGTGAAAAGCATTATCAGCATGAAAAAATGGTACAACACATGAATATTCGCTTCGTAATGGAAAGTCGGTTATAACATCAAATGCCTCCTTGAATTCACCACAATTCTGTGCCCGGAAGCGTGCGAATGCACTGCACGTGATTACGGATAGTAATTATTAGAGGTCGACTCACTGCAAAGAAATATTACTAGAATAATAATGAAAAGACAATATTACCTGTTAAGCAACCCTATGATGTGTTCCAAATCTTGTATGGGTTTCCTTTGTGAGTCGAAAATAATGATTTTACTAGAGTCTAGCCAGATAACAAGAAGGACCCAGTGAAACCTGTACATATGTCAACATATCTAATTAGTCCTAACTTCATATCGCGGAAAAAATTTAGAACTAGACAGTTTGAAAACACGTACCCAAAGTTGTAGGGCAAAAGTATGAAGTTTTTGTAGTGTTGGGCGTTAAGAGCTTCCAGAATATTATTCTCGGTATCTTTTGGATGGGCCTTAATGGTGCTACCGTTTACAACTAATGGGTTGATGTAGCCTACATTGTAAACATACTCCTTTCTGCATTTTTGTATCTCCATTCTACATAGGAATAAGTTAGTTAGACTTACAATTTAATTAAGCATGCACAAAGTGAATTTTACCAATAAGACACTTACAGAGTCCAGCAACCCAACATGCTCACGTCGAGGGCGTCTCGCTGGTACAGTTGGTAAATTTCCTCGAATTCAATCCACACGAGGCCGTGGCTACGAAGGAAATCATCTTGTGTGAACTTGGCGGCAAACATTGTTCTGCCATTCCTTGACTCCTCCATATACCATTTGTGTAATAGCCGCATTTGGGTTGGTAGCAGGGCCATCTCATCTGGCCTAATTAATGGTTCACCCAACTTAAATGGCCATCTAAGAGGTGCCTCTACAACCTCACCTTATCCATAAACTTGACCGAGCGTTAGTCCAGCTTCTGCCATGAATTTCTCAAGCTGCAACTGCTCCGCACTAACCTGCGACTTCTTTGACTTCTTTGTCGCCTTTATTATTGTGCGCTCGTAGTCCGAGGGCAACTTCTTCTTCGGAGAAGTTAGTCTTCTCGTGGAATATTTTTTGACTGCACAGTCAATTGGAACCGTCTTCTCGAGCTCCGAACGTTTGAAGTGTGCAGTTACACTTGCGCTCACTTCCTTTCTGGTCTCCTCGGGAGTTAGGTCGTACGGGTTCTTATGTGGAGCTAGGGTGGACCTCTCCTTTTTTGGAGCCAACTTCTTAGGCAGAGGATTGCGTGGTCGTGGAGCTCGAGCCGACTTCATAGCTAGGGCCGACTTCTTAGGTGAAGCTGGCTTCTGTTTAGGCGCTGGGGGTGGTGGAGGACTAGGGCTTTTTGTGACCGCCAACTTCTTGCGTGGGGGTCATGGTGGAGTTGGACTTGAGCCTCTTATAGGAGTGGACACCTCCTCGTTACCTTGAAATATAATGTAGCGCTTGCACCACAAAATGATACCATGTACGACCTATCCAAGCTAGGTAACCCCATCACCTCCAGGAATGTCGAGGTCAAGCTCTTCATATCCTTCGCATATCTACTCAACCTTGACTTAGAGTAGCCCAGCGGTATCTCATTGCAATGAAAGAGCTGGCCCGACTCGACAGGGAATGCCATGGCATAAGCAGCCTTGAGGGAGAGGTTACGCGCTTCGATATGCAACTCACATGAATGGTGCGTCGTGATGTCGTCCACAAGATAATGGCCCAAGTCCGCATCTGGGGGCCCGGTGGAAGCGCAGTTGCTCCATCGCCTGGAGGGGCTGATGACGACATCAGGATTACTAGGAGGGGTGGCCTGCATCTCACTAATGGCTGGCTGCACTTGTCGTCTGACTTCTTCCTCCATGTTTGCGTGTTGTGCAGCTACGCGTTCTTCCAATGAACGACACCTTTGTTCTTCTTGGGCTTTGCTTCTCTTACGACTCCCATAACTATCGTCGTGAGGGAAGCCGTACTTCCATGGAACCACGCCCACACCTCGTGTTCGTCCAGGGTGCTCAGGGTTTTGTAGGGCCCTGCTTAGCTCGTCTTTCTCCCTATCTGGCTTGAAGGAGCCTTGGGAAGACTGCTCAAGGGCTTCTACAAGCCTTATGGCTACTTCTTGCACTTCCCTGGAATACACCAAGCTGCCGTCATCTCGAAGGCTTCCCCCGTGGGCAAAGTACCAATGCTTCGATCGTTTGGGCTAGTCTTGCGTTACGGGTATGATACCATTCTCTATCAGTTCGTCTTCCCTCTTCTGCCATTTTGGTATCTTCTTCACGTAACCACCAGTGCCAAGGTGGTGGTGGTATCGCTTCTTCTCGGCATCCACCTTGTTCTTTGCACTCAAAGCTTGGCCTTCTTCCGATTGCTTGTAACCCACAAATGCTTCTCAGTGTTCTGCCAACTTTTGGAAACAATTGAAGTCAGGCGTGCGGCCCTTCTGCACATAAGTGGAGTTCAAATACTTCTTCCAAGTTTGAAAATGGATTACCATTTTCTTCAAAGTGTAATTCACGAGCTCTTCAGACCCTTCAAGGAAGGTTAACGTCTCTTTCATATCAGCCCAGAGCATGTTTTTCGTAGCGTCAGAGACCGCGTCATTGCCACTCCATTTCCTTATGCTAATGGGCATGTGATCCCTAACATGGTACCCGCAGGCGTTGTTGTATGGACCCAACGCTGACTCCAGCCCAATAGGCATCCCTTCAGTGTTGACTTCAGTGATCACATGTTTTATCGTCGGCTTCTTGTTAGGACCTCGCGTTTGCACTTGCCTGCTCGAACTACTAGGCTTAAAATACGATAAAGAAGAAACGGGTCAGAATGTTCGACAAGCATCAAAGGGTAACCAACATATGTATTAATATGAATTACCTCAGTGCTAACAGCGTCGGCGGCCATCCCAGCCTCAGTGTCAACAGCTTGAGCGGCCTCACCGGCCTCAGTGTCAACTTCTTGAGCGGCATTACCGGCTTGAGTGTAAACGGCTTCGGTGGCCTCAGTGCTACCTTACATGATCTGGTCAAATAGAAATTGTTCGTTCTCCTCGAAGGATGCCATCCTTGATAGACTGATATTGCAATGCACAAAAAGAAATGTTCAGTTTTCCTGCGCGATCTTGCAATGCCATCCTTGATAGACTAGAAATTTCTGAAATAAGATTCCTCTAGTGACAATAAGCTCATATAACCGAGTTCGGTCCTAGTTCGATCCTATAGTGACAAAAGGAACTTCCAAGAGGCATTTGCTCTATTTGCAATGATCAAATACCTACCAAAAACAAACTAGACACGAAAGATCAACTCTAAACTTACTCTGAAATTCACTACGAATTTCGACAGCACCTTCCCTAAAAAGTGGACATCCACTCAGCAGGCAAAGAGATACAAGTACAAATCACAAGCACATATCACCAACAAAGGTGCCAACTGAACAAAATAATAATCATAGTCCCAAATATTACATGTTTGAAGCACATATCACCAACAACACTCTATTTTAAACTAACAGCCATTTCTAACTAAGGTTCATCATCATCGCAAACATAGACTCAAGAACTTGATATCATTATCGCAAACATCCTATGAATTGTTTCCAACAAGCAACCATGAGAACAAGTCTCCATTTACAATAGAGAGTAATAGATTGCAAAAGGTAAATGTACAAGTATTTGCAATTGATAGACAAATAATAGCAAATCAGAAGTAGCATAATTAAAAGAGTGTCTTGCTGTCCTAATAACAAAATTAGGAACCCTAAAGCATGAACAACATAGGAAGTTAAAATGGCCTCATTATCAACTGCTTCACCTATCTTGCATTCAAATTTGTATATTGTACTACTTCCATACTTCTGTTTTTTTCTTAAAAAAACTTGTACAATTCTCGAACCCGATCAAGTGCCAAGGGATATTACAGAATGGCCTCAAGAACCAAGAAATGTTACCTCTGCTGCTGCGGGGGGGGGGTGCCGTGCTTGGGGAAGACAAGGGGGAAGGGGGCAGCACCGTGCTTGGGGAAGACCAGGACGACGGCTCGGTGGAGGATGGCCGACGGTGCTGTGGCGGAGACGGCGGCGATGCACGGGGTCATCAGAGGTGGAGACGGCGATGGCGCTTAGTGTTTCGAGAGAATAGGGTTAAGTCCCTAGCCCGCACGTATTTTGGAGGGGAATTGACCTATCACTACCGGTTCTATACACAAACCGGTAGTAGAGAGTTATATACTACCGGTTATACACACCAACCGGTAGTAGAGAACATCTATACTACCGGTTGGTATAACCAACCGGGTAGTGGTATTAACCCTTGCCACACATTTTTTGGGGGGAAATGATGCAGTACTACCGGTTCGACACACGAACCGGTAGTAGAGAACATCTATACTACCGGTTGCTCACACCAACTGGTAGTAGAAGTTGTCAAAAATAAAAAGCTATAGCGTGCGTGAGCGGGGGCTCGAACCCGCGCGTCTCGGGTGAGCCCGAGCTCAAGTGCACGCTGCTAGCCAGGGAGTCTCTAGGTGTTAATTGAACGTGCAGGGTGCCACATTGTTTTAAACTGTATTTTTCATGTGAGTTTTGTTCTTTCACTTTTTAAGTTGTTTTTATTGAAGGACCAACTTGAGTTATTAATTTTTTATATTTTTATAGAATGTTTATACTGAGGTCAGGAGCCTACCACAAAATTTTCATTTTCAAATTTCCATTATTTATTTTCTAAAAATCCTTATTTATTTTCTAAAGAACCTTTTACTCTGTTTCACAAATTATCATATTGGCAATTAATAAATTGTTATAAATGGTAAATCTAATATTTATTTTTTTACAAATTTTACCAGGAATGGGTATAGATAAGTGTAACCCATGGTAAAAATAGCAGCTTCTTGAGTGGTATATTGAAATCCATATAAATCTTTCATCATGATCAAATACCATTAATGTAATTAATCATTACATTGATTTAACTATTTACATACTTTGTTTTAACAAGTGTTCCCTCCTTATGATTGCACCATACGTAGGGAGCATCCTCAATATCATCCAGGACACTTATGTCGACCGCCACCGCATAAGGAGGTAGCTCGTCGAATTGATTATACTCTTCTTCGTCTGTAACGTCTTCAACTCTGACAATCCTTCTTTTACCCGAAAGAACCACGTGGCGCTTTGGCTGATCGCTACACTTGTCATTCTGTATCTTGCTACTGGTAGCCTTATCCTTTCGCTTCTTCGGTTTGCTAGACATGTCCATTACATAAAAGACATGTGTCACATCATTGGCAAGCACGAATGGTTCGTCCCTATAGCCGATTTGTGTCAGGTCCACGGTTGTCACACCGTACTTATCGATCATCACGCCGCTCGCTGTCAGTTTGACCCATTGGCACCGAAATATAAGGATCTTGAAAGGTCCATAGTCGAGCTCCCAGATCTCCTCTATGAAACCATAATATGTGTCCTTCTTTCCGTTGTTGTCTATGGCATCTATACGGACATCGCTGTTTTGGTTGGTGCTCTTGTTATCCTAGGCTCTAGTGTAAAATGTGTACCCATTTATCTCATACCCTTGGAAAGTCAATATTTTACTAGATGGTCCTCGGGCCAAGCGTTCCAACTCTTCATTGTTGGTCTCCTTACCCAACATGTGCTTTTGTAACCAACCGCTAAAACGATCAATGTGTTGTCGTGTGATCCAATCCTCTAACCTACTAGTGTATTGAGACCGCAGAATCCTCTTGTGCTCATCAACATATGGAGCCACTACAGCTGATTGTTGCAATAGCGTGTAATGTGCTTGCTTAAATGAAACAAGATCATTGACGAGGATTGCTTTTCTTCCTAGTGTCCCTTTCCCCTGGAGCCTCCCCTTATGGCGTGTGTAGGAATGCCAATCGAATTGAGATCGTCAATGTAATCGACACAAAACTCAACCACCTCCTCTGTCCCAACACCCTGGGCATCTGGACAAGATCGGTTATGAACATACTTCTTTAGGACACCCATACCTCTCGAAAGGAAACATATTGTGCAGGAACACAGGTCCGAGTATCTATCTCTTTGACAATGTCAACCATGAGATGGACCATAATATCAAAGAAGGATGGAGGGAAGATCATCTCAAGGCTCACCACGCTTTGGACGACATCATCTTGCATCTTAGCTAGTTTATCTGGATCAATGACCTTTTGTGACACCGCATTGAAGAATGAACACAACTTCATGATTGTCCCTCGTACCCTTTCTGCCAGAATACCTCTCACTGAAACTGGAAGCAACTGTGTCATCAACACGAGACAATAACTCTTTTAACCTCGGAGAAAGACAAACACAAGAATAAATTGAAAACTTCCTCTGTAGAGCAACCAACAAAACCGGGCATCAAAGCTAGAAAGGCGACCAAATGAGGCGCAGCCCTAGACTCTTCTTCTGTGTCTTCGACCAAATAAAACAAAACCAAAATCCGTCGAAAGAACAATCAGCGAATACTCAATACCAAACACTTTTCCTTTGATTCCAACCAACTGAGACTAAGGAAAACAACAAAACCGATCGTCAGAACGGTAAAAGAAATCCAAAGGATCCATCATCAACTCCTCCATTTGACTCCAGCCAACTACCGGATCTATGACAGAAAGGATAAGCACTCTCCCCACGGGAGGTTAATAGTCTTTCGGTGATGGCTCTAACAGGCCACACCGTCAACACCAACCTTACTACAAACAAAAGAAGGTGACCGAAACCCTTTCGGCACCCAAACCAAGCTTAATCACAATAATAAGAACAACTCAATCAATTCTTTCATAAGCATAGCAACATACCAACTTAACATTCAACATCAAGGCTTAAATACAACATTTAAGCATAAAGCAACGATACCCATACCCTTTCCTCTTGTGCATCCATGTGTGTCAAATTTTAAATTAGTTATTCCACTTACACAAGTTTTAATGTTGCTATCCTATGGCAAAAATTTTAAGTATAACCAAAGCCATGTTTCTAGGTTATCCCACATCAAATTTTTAGTTAACCCTATGGTATTTCACTAAGTTCATACACCACGGACCTGAAGCCCGCTCTGATACCAACCGTAACACCCCAGCACCTAATATGCCCAGAATGTCACCACAAAGGATACTAACAACAACGAATACATTTATTTAACATTAAATTCCAGCAACTACGCTAATTGCTTAAACAAAACTTCGGCAGCATATACTTTGTTTTTCCATGGTTTTCAGCATCGATAATAAATTCACAACATAATAGCATGATAACAGACACTAATAGCATGATAACCAAGGTTGCATCAACCATTTACCAAGAGTAAACTTAAATATCACGAGCACAACTACGAGTTAATCAAATAGTTAAAAGCCATCAACACGACATAGTCCACAGCTTAGTTCATTAGATCAAACCATGACAACTACGAATAAGGGTATGCAACTGTCTGTTCGAGTGATGCCAAGTGATGGCGTGTGTCTAGCTCCCTTTCCAAAAATGCTAAACTCAAGGTACCTAAAAAGAAAAACAGTTTTCAATATCATCATCAATACATCCCATATTCAACATCATAAACATCTCATGATTCATCATATAAACATCTCATTTTCATCATCCAATATGCAATGCAATGCACATGTCTCCTTGAAGCACATACCGGTATTACAGAGTGCACACCCGTCGGTGTGCACCCTCTTTCCCCTTCCATCTCGTAGATGGAGGGTGTCTACTCTTACTGACTCGCTCCCATACTGTGACACCACGGAGTGTCGTAACCTTATATCATGTGAATGTTGAGGTCAAAAACATTATGAAAATATGGAATTGGAGGTTGAAACCATACGGTATGAGGTTTATTTGCGTTTCCGGGTCGTTTCCGGGAGTTTGGGCCTTTTCGGGGGAGTTTGGGCCTAGGGGAAAGGGTCGTGGGCCTTGGTGGGGAGGAGTTTGAGTCCATTTAGGAGTAGGAGACCAGGTTGGGGGGCCTCCTCCTACCCTTTTGGTGCACCCCACCCCTGCCTCTTGCGCCCCCCCACATGGAGAAGCCATAGCCGCCACCCCTTGCTCTTCTCCCTTGCTTGCGCCACCCCCCTTGCTCCCCGTTGCGCCACCACCCCTCCACCACCTCTCCACCTCCCTTGCTTCCACTAGGGGAGTTCTCCACCTCAACACCTCGAAGATCCGTCCATTGGAACGCTCCGCGACGAGGAGATCCGGTGGACTTGGAGCGAGCAAGGAGATCGCGCAAACCGGGAGGAGATCCGTTGGGTTTTCGTGCGTCGGGTGAAGGTATGGCCAAGGGAATCCTTAGGGTTGGTCTAGGTACTGTTCTAAGGGTTATTATCATGTTTTTAGATCAATTGGTGGTGCTGTAGTTGGGTAGATTAGATGGAATCTTGAGTTTGCCACGTTCTCTGTTTCAGGCAGCATGAGCAGTCGACCTAGGGTTTGGGTTTTCGCCAATTTAGAGTCGGAATTTGGTCATCCGCCTGTTAAAGAAGTTGTAGGTAACTTCAATACCTTTCAGTGGGTATAAAGAACGTCCAATTCCGCCCAGCCTTTTGAAAGTTATGCTCGTTTTACTGAACGTGTTAAAAACTGTGACGTGATTGGAACAAATCACGATATTCTGTAGATTAAACCACTTTAGAGTCCGAATCAGTCTTTCCGTATACTTATAAAAAGTTAGGAAATTTCTAAGCTACGCGAGGATGTACACGTTTAATTGATTCGGAGTCTTAGAACCCGAGTTATGCCTTTTGGAAGGCTGCTGTCCCGACTGGACAGAACCTCTGTTTTTGGGTTTTGCGAGTAGTTTGCGATGTCGGGGTAGAAGAGGGTTTGCGTACTGTTTTGTGGACATGATTGTGAGTGTGTGGTACCTATGTGTAGGTGGTGTGACCCCGGGAGTGCCTTCTACTTCTCGCCAATCCGTCGCCCGCGGTTGAGGCAAGTGTATTGGAATGGGTAGCGAGTTGAAGTTTGCTAGATTGATTGAGATTGAAATTGAATATATGATTTGTTCACATGCCATGCTTTAATGATTGCCATTGACATGATGAATATGCTTATTATTCTATGATGCCATGTGTTAATGTACAAGTTATTTATGATGTTGGCATGTTTGCATACATGGCATGATACGTGGCCCGGGCAGTGAGAAAGTCATAACTAGTCCGGGGAAGGTCGGTGAGAAAGTTATGAATATTCCGGAGAGCCAATGAGTAAGTCCTACATCGTGATTCCATTCACCGCGGTGTATGGAAGCGAGGAGTAGGCACCCTCCATCTTCGGGATGGAAGGGGGGAGAGGGTGCACACCGACGGGTGTGTACTCAACCATACCGGTATGAGTTTCCAAGGAGACATGAGCATCGCATCGCATTGCATACATAATGATGATGATATTGATATGTGATCATGAATGAGATGATAGACATGATGTGAGTTGTGGTAGCCATGTAATTGTTCTTTTGTACCATTGCAATATACTTGCTGAGTGTTGAACTCACGCTTGTGCTATCTTGTTGTTTTAGGTACCATGAGATCGGCATGAGGGGAAGGGAAATAGTCACACTTCTACACGTAGCTTCACTCATTTGTTACCACAAGTCATTCATTTGGGTCTTGATAATAACTAAGTGTGATGATTATTGATTTATGGTTTAGTTTTGCGTTATGAGAGTCTTATTGTTCGTTTGGCTCCTGGAGACATTGAATGCTTGGAATTAGACTTATATGGTTGTCATGCCTTTAATTATTGCTATTTTAGATGTCTCTCATATTGCCATATATTGCTATGCTATTGTGGTTCCTTCAATTCATGTTAAAACAAAGGAGATGCTGCCGAAATTTCGGTTTTTAGCATTAGTGCCTTGCTGTAATTTACTTGTATTGTGTTATTTAGAGGTTGCTTAGTCTATGTTTGGTAGCATTCGGGCAGTTGCAGGCAGCCCCTGCTGCAGTGCCTCCCCCTGCAGTGGCCCCACTTGCTGCCCCCGCTGTGCCGGAGCCGAGGATGAGTCTCCGGGAGTGGATGTCCCTCCGTCTTGACACTTTTGACGGAGCGGGTACGCCGATCCAATCCACAGATTGGCTGCGGTACATGGATCGGTAGTTTGAGGTCCTAGAGTTGACCTCGGTCTAGAGGGCTCGCTTTGTGGCCTTTCAGCTGAAGGGCCAAGCTGATATCTGGTGGGAGGGGGTTCTGGCTGCTAGAGCCCCCGATCTTGGTCCGGTCACCTGGGAGGACTTTGTGGCTTGCTTCCGAGCCAAGTTCTACCCAGAGTCTTTCCTTGAGCGGATGGAGCATACTCTGACGACTCTTTCCCAGGGAAAGAGGTCGGTGACAGAGTATGAGGTGGAGTTCAATAGCGTGGTGCGCTTCGTGCCAGCTGTGGCAGCCGACGACAGGGAGAAGGCGAGGAGGTTCCGTAGAGGCCTCAACCAGGAGTTCAGAGTTGTCATGGGGGCGACTGTCCCTCGTGAATTCTGCTCCGTGGTGGAGCAGGCGAAGGGCATGGAGCTCGAGTTGGAGCTCTCCCGGGATAGGCAAAACCTGGGTGGTTCAGGGGTTCCTACGGCCCCAGGCGGGGGCCAGAAGAGGACCTTTGGTGGAGGAGGTGGGTCTTCTCAGCGACCCACCTTCAAGAAGTTCAAGGGGGGACAGGGCTCCTCCTCAGGGGCTAAGATGAGGCCGCCCCAATCGTCTTCCTCGCGAGCGGCTGTTCGTCCTGTGCCCGGGCAGGGCATGATGTTCTTCTAGTGCAGTGGTGAGCACCGTGCTTCGGAGTGTGGTTGGACCGGGAGTTGCAACCACTGTGGCAAGCCTGGCCACATGGGACGAGTCTGCCGGATGAATCCCAGCAGCATCATCAAGTGGGAGATGGTGCCTTCTCCTCCCACTCCAGCGGCGTCCTCCAGAGGATCGGTGCAAATGATGGTTGCTCCTGCTCCTCAGCCGCCCTTTGCGTGGGCGCCATCAGCAGCCTACTGGTGCCCGCAGCTATCGGCTCCTCCTCAGTTGCCTCCTCCGCCCCCAGCTTTGTTGGGGCATCAGCCGGGTGTCGGGGCTCCTACTGTCCCGGAGCCACCAGGAGTGTACGCCTTGCCGACCGCCGAGTCAGCCGGACATCTAGAGGTGGTTTCAGGTACTTTGCATGTGGATTCAGTTGATCCATTTGTTCTGTTTGATTCTGGGGCATCCTATTCTTTTGTGTCGTCTGAGTTTGCTCGTAGAGCTAAGTTGGGAGTACAGCGGATTTCTGAGTCTGTGTTAGTCAGTTCTCCTGGGGGTTTGATTGCTAGTTCTTTGGTTTGCCCGGGTTGCACCATTGCCATTGATGATGAGGTTTTTTTGCCAATCTTATGGTGATCCATGTGACACTACGGAATGCCGAGACTTTATAAAATGTGAAATTAGAGATTGTGGCATTACAAAATGTGAATGTTGAGGTCAAAAACATTATAAAATGTGGAATTAAGGTTAAAACCCTATGGTATGAGGTTTATTTGCGTTTCCGGGGATTTGGGCCTTTCCGGGGGAGTTTGGGCCTAGGGGAAAGGGTCGTGGGCCTTGGTGGGGGAGAGTTTGAGTCCTTTTAGGAGTAGGAGACCAGTTTGGGCTGGTAAATAGAGCCCCCCTGCCCTTGCCCTGCGTCCCCACCCCCTTTGGTGCGCCCCCTCCCTCCCCCTCCTTGCCCTAGCCACCACCCCACCTCCCCCTCTCCCTTGCATGCGCCCCCACTTCCCCCTTGCTCCCCATTGCGCCACCACCCCTCTCCTCACCTCTCCACCTCCCTTGCTGCCCCTAGGGGAGTTCTCCACCTCACCAACCCGAAGATCCATCCATTGGAGCGCTCTGCGACGATGAGATCCGGTGGATTTGGAGCGAGGAAGGAGATCGCGCTAACCGGGAGGAGATTCATTGGGTTTTCATGCGTCGGGCGAAGGTATGGCCATGGGAATCCTTGGGGTTGGTTTAGGATCTATTCTAAGGATTATTATCATGTTTTTGGATCAATTGGTGGTGCTGGAATTGAGTAGATTAGATTAGATCTAGAAGTTGCCACGTTCTTTGTTTCGGGCAGCACGAGCAGTCGACCTAGGGTTTGGGTTTCGTCAATTTAGTTTCGGAATTTGGTCATACGGCTGTTGAAGAAGTTGTAGGTAACTTCAATACCTTTCAGTGGGTATAAAGAACTTTAAATTCTGCCTAGCCGTTTGAAAGTTATGCTCGTTTTACCAAACATATTAAAATCTGTGACGTGATTGGAACAGATCACGGTATTTTGTAGATTAAACAACTTTAGAGTCCGAATCAATCTTTTCCTATACTTAGAAAAAGTTGGGAAATTTCCTAAGCTACGCGACGATGTATTCGTTTATTCGATTCGGATTCTTAGAACTCAAGTTGTGCCTTTTGAAAGGCTGTTGTCCCGACGGGACAGAACCTCTGTTTTTGGGTTTAGTGAGTAGTTTGCGATGTCGGGGTAGAAGAGGGATTGCTTACTGTTTTGTGGACATGATTGTGAGCGTGTGGTACTCATGTGCAAGTGGTGTGACCCTGGGAGTGCTTTCTACTTCTCGCCAATCCGTTGCCCGTGGTTGAGGCAAGTGTATTGTAATGGATAGCGGTTTGTAGGTTGCTAGTTGAGACTAGATGAAATTGATTATATGATATGATCACTTGCCATGCTTTAATGATTGCCAATGATATGATGAGTATGCTTATTATGTTATGATGCCATGTGTTAATGTACAACTTAATTATGATGTTGGTATATTTGCATACATGGCATGTTACATGGCCCGGGCGGTGAGAAAGTCATAACTAGTCCGGGGAAGGTTGGTGAGAAAGTTATGACTATTCCGGAGAGCCAATGAGTAAGTCCTACATCGTGATTCCATCCACCGCGGTGTTTGGAAGCGAGGAGTAGGCACCCTCCATCTTCGGGATGGAAGGGGGGAGAGGGTGCACACCGACGGGTGTGTACTCAACCATACTGTGACACTACGGTATGGTGTGACATTATAAAATGTGAAATTAGAGAATAAAACCTTTCGGCTTGAGGTTTACTCGCGTTTTTGGGCCTTTTGAAGTGTTGTGACACCACGGAGCGTCGTAACCTTATAAAAGGTGCATGATGAGGTCAAAAACATATTGAAATATTATATGGGAGGTTAAAACCATAAGGTATGGAGGTTAACAGCGTTGTCGGGCCGTTTTTGGGGTTTTGGGCCTTCCCGGGGGAGTTTGGGCCTTAAAGAGGGGGTTGTGGGCTTTGGTGGGATGGAGTGGGAATCCATTAAGGATTAGGAAAGGGGCTTAGGGCTGGTTAAAGGGGGGTTTCCCTGCCCTTTTGGGCATCCTCCCCCTGCCCCTTGCGCCCCCAAGTGCCCTAGCCGCCTCCCACACCTCCCCACCTCCTCCTTGGGCGCCTCCACCTCCCCCAAGCCTCTCCCCTTGCGCCACCACCCTCTCCACCACCTCTCCACCTCCCTTGCTGCGCCTAGGTGAGTTCTTGACCTCACCACCTCGAAGATCCATCCATTGGAGCGCTCCGCGACGAGGAGATCCGGTGGATTTGGAAGCGAGGAAGGGGATCGCGAACCGGGAGGAGATCTATTGGGTTTTCGTAAGGCCGGGCAAAGGTATGTCCATGGAAATCCTTGGGGTTAATCTAGGTACTGTTCTAAGGGTGTTTATCAAGTTTTTAGATCAATTGGTGGTGCTGGAATTGAGTAATTTGGATTAGATCTAGATGTTGCCACGTTCTGTTTTTGGGACAGCATGAGCAGTCGACCTAGGGTTTGCGTTTTCGTCAATTTAGAATCCGAATCTGTCCGTACGGATGTTGAAGAAGTTGTAGATAATTTCATTATCTTTCAGTGGGTATAAAGAACGTTAAATTCTGCCCAGCCGTTTGAAAGTTATGGCTGTTTTACCGAGCGTGATAAAATCTGTGACATAATTGGAACAGATCACGGTAATCTGTAGATTAAAATACTTTAGAATCCGAATCAGTCTTTCCATATACCTAGAGAAAGTTGGGAAATTTCCTAAGCTACGCGAGGATGTACTCGTTTAATTGATTCGGAGTCCCAGAACTCAAGTTATGCCTTTTGCAAGGCTGCTGTCCTGACGGGACAGAACCTCTGTTTTTAGGTTTTGCGAGTAGTTGGCAATGTCGGGGTAGATGAGGGTTTGCGTACTGTTTTGTGGACATGATAGTGAGCGTGTGGTAGCTATGTGTAGGTGGTGCGACCCCGGGAGTGCCCTCTACTTCCCGCCAATCCGTTGCCCGTGGTTGAGGCAAGTGTGTTGTGATGGATAGCGATTTGTAGGTTGCTTGTTGAGAATAGATGGAATTGACTACATGATATATGATCACTTGCCATGCTTTTATGATTGCCAATGATATGATGAGCATGTTTAATATGTTATGATGCCATGTGTTAATATGTGAGTTAAATATGATGTTGGCATAAATGCATACATGGCATGTTACATGGCTCGGGCAGTGAGAAAGTCATAACTAGTCCGGGAAGGTCGGTGAGAAAGTTATGACTAATCCGGAAAGCCAATGAGTAAGTCCTACATCGTGATTCCATTCACCGCGGTGAACGGAAGCGAGGAGTAGGCACCCTCCATCTTCGGGATGGAAGGGGGGAGAGGGTGCACACCGACGGGTGTGTACTCAACCATACCGGTATTAGTTTCCAAGGAGACATGAGCATTGCATTACATTGCATACATAATGATGATGATATTGTTAAGTGTTCATGAATGAGATGATATATATGATGGGAGATGTTATTGCCATGATATTGTTCTTGTTGTCCATTGCAATATGCTTGCTGAGTTTCGAACTCACGCTTGTGTTTTCTTGTTATTTTAGGTACCATGAGAACGGCATGCGGGGAAGGGAAATAGTCACACGCCCACACGTAGCTTCACCATATTGATTCCACAAGTCATTCTATTAGTTTGATAATAAATTACGTGTGATGATTATTGCTTTAAGGTTTAGCTTTGCTATATGAGAGTTTTATTGTTCTTTTGACCCTTGGAGACATTATGTGTTTGAAACTAGACTTATATTGTTGCTAAGTCGTTAATTATTGCTGTTTTTAGTTGTCTCTCATAATCCATACATTGCTATACTGTTGTTGCTCCTTTAATTCATGTCAAAATAAAGGAGATGCTGCCGAAATTTCTGTTTTTTTAGCATATGTACCTTTGCTGGAATTTATGGTAACTTGTGGTATTTAGATGTTGTTTAGCTTATGTTTGGTAGCATTCAGGCATATTAAATGCCGGGGTGTTACAGTTGGTATCAGAGCGGGCTGTAGGTCCTTGGAATATGTATTTTTAGTGTCATACCTTATGTTACAACTAAAATGTGATGTGGAATAACTTAGAAACATGGCTTAGGTTTTTACTAAAATTTTGTTATAGGATAGCAACATTAAAACTTGCAAAAGTGGTATAACTAATCTAAGATTTGACACACAATGGATGCACAGTAGGAAAGGGTATGGGTATCGTTTCCTTACGCTTAAATGTTGTATTTAAGCTTCGATGTTGAATGCTTCATTTGATAATGCATGCTGCTATGTCGATGAGATAAATGATTGAATTGTGTTTGTTGTGGTGATAAAGTGGGGTTGTGGTGCCGAAGGGTTTCTGGCCACCACTTTTGTTCATAGTAAGGGTGTGGTTTGACGGTATGGCGGTTAAAGCCATCACCGAAGAACTATTAACCCTGTAGGAGAAGAGTGCTTACCCTTTCTGTCAGAATCGGGTAGTTGACTGGAGTCAAATAGAAAAGTTTGGTGGTGGATTCCTTCGGATGTTCTTTATCGTTCTGTGGTCGGTCTTGGTTGGTTTTATTGGTTTTAGTTGATGGAAACCAAAAGAAAAGTGTTTGGTATTGGATTTTCGCGGATCGTTCCGTATGTGGTGTGTGGTTTTGTCTTCCTTGGTTGAAGACGAAGAAGAGGAGTCTAGGGTGGCGCTTCTTTCGGGCGCCATTCCACTTTTAATGCTTAGTTTGTTGATTTCTTTATGGGGAAGAAGCATTCAATTTCATTCCTGTGTTTGTCTTTCTCCGAGGTTAAAGGAGTTATTATGAGTTGTGCGGACCATCGTCATTTGTAGATCTGTGGCTTTGTAGGAGTAGGTGGTGTTTGATTTCGATATTATTTTGCACTTTGGTGAATTTTTGGAGTTTTCTGGAATTTATTTGGATTCATTTGGAATTTATTTGAATTTATTCCATTTTGAAATAATTAAAGAATTTAACTTTGCAAATAAAATTTTGTTGGAAATATTTTAATTGAGTCCCAAATGGCCTAAAATATTTTCCAGAATTTTTCTGGAATGTTTCTGAGTATTTTGCTATTTTCTTGAATTAAATGAATAACTGGAAATTATTTTAAATATTAAATCGCTGGAAAATCGAGTCGGGTCAAGTACTGTTCATCCGACCGAGTCGAACCCGAGTCGGACTCGAGTCCGACCCGAGCCACGTGACTCGACCGAACCCATTCGGCCGAAGCCTAACCGGCGTGGATCGTTGGATTCAGATCCAACGGCCACGATTGAGCCACGTCACCCGAGCCCGAGCCCGACCGAGCCAGCCAGCTCGCCCGAGCCAGACCCGAGCCCAAACCCCCGCACCGTTGGATCTTGATCCAACGGCTGTGGTTGAGCCACGTCACCCAATCCGAGTCGCCGCCGGACTCCGCCGCCGCAACGGAGTGGGCCTCGGTTTCCGTGCGTTTCACGGACGCCGAGGGCCCTATTTATTGCGCCGCCACCCGTGTCGGGACCGCCACTTCATTGCGCACCCGTAGCCCTAACTCACCTCGCCTGAGCCGCCGTGGTTGCGCCGCTAGAGCTCGCCGGAGTAAGGAGAAGGAGCCGCCGCGGTTTTCGTCGAATTCCGCCGCCGTCCACCGTCCTCCGTCGCCGTTGACCCCAGATCCGGGACCAGGAGGTCAAGACTCGTCCGGGAGTCCAACTCACCTCACCGGAGCGCGCCCGAAACGCCGTCGGCTAGGTCGTCGTTGCTGCTCGCGCCGGTGACCAGTCTGCCGCTTCGCCATCGCCGGACTTGAGCTCGCGACCCTCAGATCTTCATCAAGCGGTCCAGATTGCGCCACGTCACCGTCGGTGAGATCCCGTTCCAAAATCCCAGATCCAATCTCGACCGTTGGATCTAGATCCAACGGTCCAGATCAAACGCGTTAACCCAAACACGTGAGTCCAGATCTAATCTGGGCCGTTGATTTTCAAATGAACGGCCGAGATTGGCGCCACGTGACGGGAGCTTGACCGCCAGCGGTCGGCGCACCCGTCGTGTGGACGCCGACACGCGGGCGGCGTGTCGGCCGACGCGACTAAACCGCACCATGACGCCACGCCGACGTCATGGCGGCTCACGCCACGTCGGCTACCCGGTAGTGTAGTGACGTCGGCCGATGACGCTACCGGTGGGTCCCACCAGCCGCGACTGCGGTGAAACTACCGGGCGCCAAAGAATGACGCTACCCGAGTGGTCCCACCCGGGCCTCACGTGAGCCGTGGGACCGAGTCCACGCAGTGGACCAAGCCGAACCGCGGGTTTGAGCCCATGGGCCGTGACGTCGCCACCAAATCAGGAGCCGACGCGTGTCACCCATGACGCAATAATTAATTTCCGAAAAAGAAAATGATTTATTAATTCGAAATAATGATTTCAGATTTTGTTTCAAACTTCAAACGCTTATAACTTTTGCGTTTCAACTCCGATTTGAGTGATTCAAATTTCTAAATTTGTATAAAATTGAGATCTACCTAATTATGAATTTTATTTAATTTTTGGACTAAAGTTTTCCTCTGTAATATTATTTAATTGATTATTTAAACTTCAAAATGCTATAACTTTTGCATTTAAACTCCGAATTTGATGATTCCTGTTTCTAAAAATTCATAAAATTATGTTCTCTCTGTTTATGAACTTTATTTGGATGTTTGGATACTTTTTGTCTACTGTTTTATTTATTTGTTGCTATTTGCACGCATTTCGAGTAGACGTTGAAGTGCCGGAAGGATTCGAAGGAGAAGTATTGACCCAGGAGCCAGCTCCGGACCAAGAACAAGTACTTTTTGAAGGCAAGTTGTGCTTTGACCATATTGATCCTATCTTGAAACCTATTTTGATTCAATGTATTGCATGCTAGCTCAATTAGAAAATACTTTATTTAATTCTGGGAAATTAGATAAATACCAATTTGCGGTATGACACCTTGATTACTTAAATATGTGCCATGACCCCTTATCACCCTAGTTGTGGATTACTAGTTGGACACTACTAAATTGCCAACATGGGTTTGTAGATCGTTGTAGTATATGGCTTAGACCTGCTACGTGCTCATGACATGATTTTGGACAATCAAATGTTAATATTGACTTAATGATATATTGAACCTGTTTTGGGAAGGTATCATGTGATGTTGATGGCACGTGGTGCATGGTAATCAACTGGGGTTTGATAAATAGCTTTTGACCGGGGCATGTGGCAAGAATGATCAGGTGGGCCAGTTGTGGCACTGGGAATGTTGTTTTGGTTCTTCGGGTAGTCTTGCCCTGGTCACCCTAAGGACTTAACCTTGCAAGCCTTTGAACTGAGTCAATCTTGCAACCACATGTCCGTAATGGGACGGACCTAGTTGATTAAGTTGCTAATAACGTACCCGTGGGACCTCAGGAGGTCAACTACACCCTTTGTGTAAGTTGTACGGGAGCGTCTTTGGGGGCTGCGGCCAGGTACCCATCTAACGGTTGGTTGGCCTAAACTTCGCCTTAGCTAAGGGAAGGGTTAGTGTGCAACAACCAGGGAGGACCACTTGTTTTGTTAGAAGTTTCCGAAAGACTTTGTTACGGGAACTCGCCTTTGTGGTGTTTGACTGTATCTTGTGAGTAAAGTGCATAACCTCTGCAGAGTGTATAATCTATTCGAATAGCCGTGTCCGCGGTATTGGACATCGCTCGGGAATTACAGTCAAGGGTTAGATTTTCTCAAAAATAACTTGGACTTGAAAGGTTGGGTTTGGTTAAGCAATAATGTCGATGGAAATGTGGATTAGGAATGGGAAAGATGTTGATTAAACTCCTGGAAAAGTTATTGATGTTATACTTGTTTCTACTGCTTTCGAATCTACTTATGCTACTTGTCAAATGCTGTTTACTGCAAATATACCTTAAGCTATTCCTTTGTATCAAGCCATGCATATAGTATATTAGCTTGCATTACATGCATGACTTCTTGAGTACCAAGTACTCACCCTTGCCACAATACAACACCGTTGAAGAGGAGACTACACGGCTTTGGAGGAGGAACTCCAAGAGGAACCGCCTACTTAGGGAGCGAGCCCGGTCGGTTGCCTGTGGTATCTTGGATGGCGCCACGATGTTATCTTATTTTCATTTGCTAATATTTCTCTTTTAATAAGTTTAAGCCCTGCGTGCGTTTATTTGTAACTTGACCATAAGGTCGAGCAACCGCTTTGACTATTTAATTAAAGTACTTTATTAGTATCGAGTGGTATGATTGTGATATTTACCGATGTTAAGACTGTGTGCACTAAGCGCGTTCTGGACTAGTGCTTTGAATACACAAAGGGTCCGGATTTGCAAATTCGGGTCCCGACAGAGGTGGTATCAGAGCCATACTGACTGTAGGCTCACCCATAGTTAGAATGGTCGTAGTGAGGATAAAACCTATTTTCTAAAAGATAAAATTTGTCAAGATAAGAAATGACATCTCTACTTATTCCCTTCTCTCTTTTCTTGTCTCTTGCTGAATTTTTCCTTACCTTGTCACGATTTAAAATTTTCGAATTCTTACGTAAACACTCTTGTGACAGATGGAGGGAGAGTTCAACTACGTCGATCTGGAGGTTGGTCACGCCGCGGAACTTTGGCGTATGCTACAGACTCTCGGAGATTTTGAGAAGCCACAATACCAAGTGGACGTGATCAGACAAGCAGGATTGGTCAAGGCTTGTGACGTGAAGATTGTGGTACCTACTAGGAAGAAGGGACCAGGCAATCGGCCGATACACTGCACTGCCAGGAGGTCTACAATGCAGATGGGTATCCAAGAGGCGTCACGACGAGCAATGCAGCGCATTACCCGTATCTACGCCAGAGAGTTGGAGAGCACGGTGTTCCGGTATCATCCGCGCAGCAATAACCTTCTTGACCCTAAGGCGATTCAGGATGAGAATGCCCTGGTTACACAGTTGGCACGACTTGTTGTCGCCCAAGAGGATGTACTCGATGATACAAGCAAGGAGCTACAGAAGGCCCGCAAGGAGATCACGACAGAGAAGAACAGATGGCGGGAAGCTCAAGAGTATGTGTCTCACCTTCTGCAAAGGATTGGAGAGTTAGAGACGGCATTGTACGCACCAGAGCTGAAGCCAGTACTTGAACTACACGAGCCAGACCCGGAGGAGCCGGAGCTTGAGGAGGACACTGCTTCTTCGACTACCACAGATGACACGGTTGCTGGACATGGCAATCATTTCGCGCCTATGCCGCAGCGTCCGTACCCAGGCCGTGGAGGTTTTCTCGATGAGTGAGCGTAGGTTCTATAGTGAGACTCCTTCGCCGAGTCGCGTCATAGAATAAAGAGTCACCTTTTTGGTTCGATTTGGATTTTCATTGCTTGCTGAGTGTGCAGTATGTGTTGCAAGGCCCCTAGGCATTGTAAGCAGCCATACCAAGTTACTATTGATTAAAATAATAAAGTTGGACTTTAAGTTACACCTTTCGCCCCGCATAAGTTCCATATTATTTGTCTATTCTTGTTTCCCTCTCATCTCTAAAACCTAGAGCAAACCACAGATGGTGAACACTCGTGGAAACCTTGGAGGCAATGGAAGTGGTTCTCGCCCAGCAGAAAACCCCAATGATGGAGCACCAAAGACCGCCCATTTGGACATGCAGAATTTTGGAGCATTTCTTCTTTGCTCAGACTCGATTGATGCATGCTATGATGCAACAGATGCAACACGCCACCGCTCGTGCCACCGCTAATCAAGTTAATAAGGGACAACGCCGTAATACAAGACTGGTTAGAGTTTATGAGGACTCACCCACCCACTTTCTTCCGGGAATGCCAATCCATTGAGGCCGATGATTGGTTAAGGTCAATTGAGAGAAAGCTACACATCGCTCAATGCATGGGAAATGAGAAGGTACTCTACGCTTCTTATCGCTTGGAAGGAACAAATTACCGAATGGTGGGAGAACTTTTGTGCCACGCAAGAAAACCCTCAGGATATCACTTGGGAGGAGTTCACAGCTGCGTTTCGTCAGTATCACGTGCCTGAAGGAATCATGGATCTCAAGAAGGAGGAGTTCAAAGCACTGAAGCAAGGTAATCACCAAAGGGTCGAATACGAACAAGTTCACACAGCCTTGCTCGCTACGCACTTTGAGGATGTAGCGACAGATAAAGCCGCATACCTCGCTTCATGAAGGGACTTAACTCAGGACTGCAGGTGGGACTGATCACCCACACCTTTCCAGATTTCCAAGAGTTGGTAAATAAGGCGCTTATTCTTGAGGACAAGCGCAAGGAACTAGATGAGAACAGGAAGCGCAGGATGCAACAGCAGGGATCACGCTAGGGAACGCAACAGTGTCTGAGAGTTGCACCGAATCAATTTTTCAGATTCCAGCCACAGAATGCAACCAGGACACCGTCACCAGCACCAAGGCAATCAGCATAGAAGATGTCTCAGTAGTGAATGAGTACCCCAGATGTTTTTCCTGAAGATCTACCTGGTATGCCGCCAGACAGGGACATAGAGTTTGTGATAGAGCTTGTACCTGGTACAGCACCGATAGCAAAGAGACCTTATCGGATGTCCACCGAAGAATTGGTAGAGATGAAGAAGCAACTTGAAGAGTTAATGGAGAAAGGATTTATCGGACCGAGTTCGTCGCTATGGGGAGCGCCAGTTTTGTTTGTCAAGAAGAAGGACGGGAGTTTCAGGATGTGCATTGACTACCGTGCACTCAATGAAGTTACTGTGAAGAACAAATACCCACTGCCCAGGATTGATGATTTGTTTGACCAGCTGAGAGGAGCCGGAGTTTTCTCCAAGATTGATCTGAGATCGGGATACCATCAGTTGAAGATCCGATCAGAGGATATTCTGAAGACCGCATTCTCGTCAAGATATGGACATTACGAGTTTACAGTTATGTCCTTTGGTCTCGATTTAATGCGCCAAAGATATTTCATGAATATGATGAATAAGGTGTTCATGGAATATTTGAACAAGTTTGTTGTCGTGTTCATAGATGATATCCTAATCTACTCCAAGACAGAGGATGAACATGCCGAACACTTGAGGCGAGTTTTGGAAAAGCTGAGGGAACAACAACTCTTCGCTAAGTTCAGTAAGTGTGATTTTTGGAAGGACAAGGTGGAATTCCTCGGACATGTAATGACCGCAGAAGGAGTCGCAGTAGATCCAAGCAAGGTAGAAGCTGTGTTACATTGGGAGCAGCCGAAGACTGTGACCCAGATCCGGAGTTTCCTTGGAATGGCAGGTTACTACCGCCGTTTCATTGAAGGCTTTTCAACAATTGCGAAACCTCTCACGCAATTGCTGAAAAAGGAGAAGAAGTTTGCATGGACGCCAGAGTGCGAGAAAGGTTTTCAAGAACCGAAGAAACGATTGACATCAGCGCCGGTGTTAGTCCTACCGGACGTCAATCAAAGCTTTGATATTTATTGTGATGCATCACGTCAAGGACTTGGATGTGTGTTGATGCAGAACGGAAAGGTCGTCGCTTATGCATCAAGGCAGTTGAGGCCGCATGAGGAGAATTACCCGACACATGACCTAGAGTTAGCTGCCGTAGTGCATGCCTTGAAGATATGGCGTCACTATCTGATCGGGAACAGATGTGAAGTGTACACGGATCATAAGAGCCTTAAGTACATATTCACCCAATCAGACCTGAACATGAGGCAGAGGAGATGGTTAGAGTTGATCAAGGACTACAATGTCGGAATCCATTACCATTCAGGAAAGGCAAACGTAGTTGCCGATGCCTTGAGTCGGAAAAGCCATACCGTGAATATGTTGATAGCTACAAGTCAGGATGAGCTATGTGAGGATTTCCAGAGAATGTAGATTGAAGTCGTACCAGAAGGATTCACGGCAGCATTGGAAGTGAAGCCCACCCTAGAAGATCAGATTCGGGAAGGACAGAAGGATGATGACAAGATCCGCAGGGTTAGATCCAAAATGGAGCAAGACAAGGCAAAGGACTTCAAGCTAGATGAGCAGGGCACGTTATGGATGAAGGATCGGATTTGTGTGCCCAACAAGAAGGAATTAAAACAGCTGATTTTGGAGGAAGCCCATGACTCCAAGTATTCAATTCACCCAGGAAGTGCCAAAATGTATCAGGATTTGAAGGAGAGATTCTGGTGGCCGAGCATGAAGCGTGAAGTCGCCGAGCATGTTGCATTGTGCGACGTATGCTAGAGAGTCAAGGCAATGCATCAGAGACCAGCAGGATGGTTGCAGCCACTGAAAATACCTGAGTGGAAGTGGGAGGAAATCGGAATGGATTTCATTACCGGTTTACCCAAGACTCAAGGAGGTTACGACTCCATATGGGTTATAGTGGATCGCTTGACCAAAGTAGCCCATTTTATTCCTGTGAAGACAACCTACTCGGGAGATAAATTAGCAGAGTTGTATATGATCAGGATCGTCTGTTTGCACGAAGTGCCAAAGAGGATTGTATCAGACAGAGGCACCCAATTTACCTCAAGGTTCTGGAATAAGTTGCATGAAGCCATGGGAACCCGTTTGAACTTCAGTACGGCTTATCATCCACAGACGGATGGCCAGACTGAAAGAGTCAATCAGATTCTGGAGGATATGTTAAGAGCGTGTGCATTGGCTTATGCTACCTCTTGGGATAAGAGTCTGCGTATCATGGAGTTCGGGCCATACAACAATAGTTACCAGGCTAGTTTACAGATGTCACCTTTTGAGGCACTGTATGGTCGACCCTGCTGGACGCCATTAAACTGGAATGAGACCGGCGAGCGCTGTGTCTTCGGACCTGATATTCTTCAAGAAGCTGAAGAGCAGATTGCCATGATTAGGGAATGGTTGAAGATAGCCCAATCACGACAGAAGAGTTATGTTGACAATCGTCGCCGGGATTTGAGTTTTGAACCAGAAGACTTTGTATACCTCAGAGTTATGCCTCTTAGGGGAGTTAAAAGGTTCCATGCCAAAGGGATACTTGCACCCCGTTATGTTGGACCATTTAAGATTTTGAGCCGCAGAGGCGAAATTGCTTACCAGCTGGAGTTGCCACAGTCGTTAGCAGGAGTACATGACGTGTTCCATGTGTCCCAGCTAAAGAAGTGTCTCCGAGTACCTGAGGAACAGACACCGCTAGAGTCAATTGAGTTGCAAGAAGATTTGACGTACAAGGAGCACCCCGTGAAGATTCTAGACACAATGGATCGAGAGACGAGGAACAAGTCAACCCGTTTCTGTAGAGTTCAGTGGAGCAACCATGAAGAAAGCGAAGCAACTTGGGAGCGCGAAGAGGATTTGAAGAAAGAGTTTCCGAACCTATTCTTTAGTAAGCCCTGAATCTCGGGGACGAGATTCTGTTAAGGGGGGGGGAGGTTTGTAACACCCCAATTTTTGCTTTTCATGAAATTAAATATTATTTTGCACTTTGGAGAATTTTTGGAGTTTTCTGGAATTTATTTGGATTCATTTGGAATTTATTTGAATTTATTCCATTTTGAAATAATTAAAGAATTTAACTTTGCAAATAAAATTTTGTTGGAAATATTTTATTTGAGTCCCAAATGCCCTAAAATATTTTCCAGAATTTTTCTGGAATTTTTCTGAGTATTTTGCTATTTTTCTTGAATTAAATGAATTACTGGAAATTATTTAAATATTAAATCGCTGGAAAATCGAGTCCGGTCAAGTACTGTTCATCCGACCGAGTCGAACCCGAGTCAGACTCGAGTCCGACCCGAGCCACGTGACTCGACCGAACCCACTCGGCCGAGCCCTAACCGCGTGACCGTTGGATTCAGATCCAACGGCCACGATTGAGCCATGTCACCCGAGCCCGAGCCCGACCGAGCCAGCCAGCTCGCCCGAGCCAGACCCGACCCCAAACCCCCGCACCGTCGGATCTTGATCCAACGGCTGTGGTTGAGCCACATCACCCAATCCGAGTCGCCGCCGGACTCCGCCGACGCAACGGAGTGGGCCTCGGTTTCCGTGCGTTTCACGGACGCCGAGGGCCCTATTTATTGCCCCGCCACCCGTGTCTACACTGCCACTTCATTGCGCACCCGTAGCCCTAACTCACCTCGCCTGCGCCGCCGTGGTTGCGCCGCTAGAGCTCGCCGGAGTAAGGAGAAGGAGCCGCCGCGGTTTTCGTCGAATTCCGCCGCCATCCGCCGTCCTCCGTCGCCGTTGACCCCAGATCTGGGACCGGGAGGTCAAGACTTCGCCTGGAGTCCAACTCACCTCGCCGGAGCGCGCCAAACGCCGCCGGCTAGGTCATCGTTCCTCGCGCCGGTGACTCAGCCGCCGCCGCCATCGCGGACCGAGCTCGCCACCGCCGGATCTTCATCAAGCGGTCCAGATTGCGCCACGTCACCGTCGGTGAGATCCCGTTCCAAAATCCCAGATCCAATCTCGACCGTTGGATCTAGATCCAACGGTCCAGATCAAACGCGTTAACCCAAACGCGTGAGTCCAGATCTAATCTGGGCCGTTGATTTTCAAATCAATGGCCGAGATTGCGCCACGTGATGGGGAGCTTGACCACCGCGGTCAGCGCACCCGTGCGTGTGATGCTGACACGCCGGGCCCGCGTGTCAGCGACGCGACCAAACCACACCATGACGTCACGATGACGTCATGGCGCTGGCGACGCGTCGTTACCCCAGCCGTGTAGTGACGCTGGTGATAACGCCACCGGTGGGTCCCAATTGCCGCCGACTGCGGATCGAGCTACCGGGCGCCAAGAATGACGCTACCCGAGTGGTCCCACCTGTCGATCTCACGTGAGCCGTGGACCGAGTCCACGGTGGACCAAGCCGAACCGTGGGCTGAGCCCATGGACCGGCTGACGTCAGCCAGCCAATCAGGAGCCGACGCGTGTCACCCATGACGCAATAATTAATTTCCGAAAAAGAAAATGATTTATTAATTCGAAATAATGATTTCAGATTTTGTTTCAAACTTCAAACGCTTATAACTTTTGAGTTTCAACTCCGATTTGAGTGATTCAAATTTCTAAATTTGTATAAAATTGAGATGTACCTAATTATGAATTTTATTTAATTTTTGGACTAAATTTTTCCTCTGTAATATTATTTAATTGATTATTTAAACTTCAAAATGCTATAACTTTTGCATTTAAACTCCGAATTTGACGATTCCAGTTTCTAAAAATTCATAAAATTATGTTCTCTCTGTTTATGAACTTTATTTGGATGTTTGGATACTTTTTGTCTACTGTTTTATTCAGTTGTTGCTATTTGCACGCGTTACGAGTAGACGTTGAAGTGCCGGAAGGATTCGAAGGAGAAGTATTGACCCAGGAGCCAGCTCCGGACCAAGAACAAGTACTTTTTGAAGGCAAGTTGTGCTTTGACCATATTGATCCTATCTTGAAACCTATTTTGATTCAATGTATTGCATGCTAGCTCAATTAGAAAATACTTTATTTAATTCTGGGAAATTAGATAAATACCAATTTGCGGTATGACACCTTGATTACTTAAATATGTGCCATGACCCCTTATCACCCTAGTTGTGGATTACTAGTTGGACACTACTAAATTGCCAACATGGGTTTGTAGATCGTTGTAGTATATGGCTTAGACTCACACGTGCTCATGACATGATTTTGGACAATCAAATGTTAATATTGACTTAATGATATATTGAACCTGTTTTGGGAAGGTATCATGTGATGTTGATGGCACGTGGTGCATGGTAATCACCTGGGGTTTGATAAATAGCTTTTGACCAGGGCATGTGGCAAGAATGATCAGGTGGGCAAGTTGTGGCACTGGGAATGTTGTTTTGGTTCTTCGGGTAGTCTTGCCCTGGTCACCCTAAGGACTTAACCTTGCAAGCCTTTGAACTGAGTCAATCTTGCAACCACATGTCCGTAATGGGACGGACCTAGTTGATTAAGTTGCTAATAACGTACCCGTGGGACCTCAGGAGGTCAACTACACCCTTTGTGTAAGTTGTATGGGGAGGCGTCTGGGAGGCTGCGGCCAGGTACCCATCTAACGGTTGGTTGGCCTAAACTTCGCCTTAGCTGAGGGAAGGGTTAGTGTGCAATAACCGGGGAGGACCACTTGTATTGTTAGAAGTTTCCGAAAGACTTTGTTATGGGAACTCGCCTTTGTGGTGTTTGACTGTATCTTGTGGGTAAAGTGCATAACCTCTGCAGAGTGTATAATCTATTCGAATAGCCGTGTCCGCGGTATTGGACATCGCTCGGGAATTACAGTCAAGGGTTAGATTTTCTCAAAAATAACTTGGACTTGAAAGGTTGGGTTTGGTTAAGCAATAATGTCGATGGAAATGTGGATTAGGAATGGGAAAGATGTTGATTAAACTCCTGGAAAAGTTATTGATGTTATACTTGTTTCTACTGCTTTCGAATCTACTTATGCTACTTGTCAAATGCTGTTTACTGCAAATATACCTTAAGCTATTCCTTTGTATCAAGACATGCATATAGTATATTAGCTTGCATTCTGTGCATGACTTGCTGAGTACCAAGTACTCACCCTTGCCACAATACAACACCAGTTGAAGAGGAGACTACACCAGCTTTGGAGGAGGAACTCCAAGAGGAACCGTCTACTTAGGGAGCGAGCCCAGTCAGTTGCCTGTGGTATACTGGATGGCGCCACGATGTTATCTTATTTTCCGCTGCTAATATTTCTCTTTTAATAAGTTTCGCCCTGCGTATGCTTATTTGTAACTTGACCATAAGGTCGAGCAACTTGATTTGACTATTTAATTAAAGTACTTTATTAGTATCGAGTGGTATGATTGTGATATTTACCGATGTTAAGACTGTGTGCACTAGCGCGTTCCTGGACTAGTGCTGAATACACAGAGGGTCCGGATTTCCAAATTCGGGTCCCGACAATACATAATGATGATTATATTGTTAAGTGTTCATGAATGAGAAGATATATATGATGGGAGACGTTATTGCCATGATATTGTTCTTGTTGTCCATTGCAATATGCTTGCTGAGTTTCGAACTCACGCTTGTGTTTTCTTGTTATTTTAGGTACCATGAGAACGGCATGCGGGGAAGGGAAATAGTCACACGCCCACACGTAGATTCACCATATTGATTCCACAAGTCATTCTATTAGTTTGATAATAAATTGCGTGTGATGATTATTGCTTTAAGGTTTAGCTTTGCTATATGAGAGTTTTATTGTTCGTTTGACCCTTGGAGACATTATGTGTTTGAAACTAGACTTATATTGTTGCTAAGTCGTTAATTATTGCTGTTTTTAGTTGTCTCATAATCCATACATTGCTATACTGTTGTTGCTCCTTTAATTCATGTTAAAATAAAGGAGATGCTGCCGAAATTTCGGTTTTTTAGCATATGTACCTTTGCTGGAATTTATGGTATCTTGTGGTATTTAGATGTTGTTTAGCTTATGTTTGGTAGCATTCAGGCATATTAAATGCTGGGGTGTTACACATACTGGTATGAGTTTCCACGGAGACATGAGCATTGCATCGCATTGCATACATAATGGTGATGATATTGATATGTGATCATGAATGAGATGAAAGACATGATATGAGTTGTTGTAGCCATGTAATTGTTTTTGTGTTCCATTGCAATATGCTTGCTGAGTGTTAAACTCACGCTTGTGCTTTCTTGTTGTTTTAGGTACCATGAGATCGGCATGCGGGGAAGGGAATTAGTCACACTTCTACACGTAGCATCACTCAATTGTTCCCACAGTCACTCAATTGGGTCTTGATCATAAATTAAGTGTGATGCATATTGATTTATGGTTTAGTTTTGCAATATGAGAGTCTTATTGTTCGTTTGGCTCATGGAGACATTTAATGCTTGGGATTAGACTTATATTGCTGTCATGCCTATAATTATTGCTGTCTTAGATGCCTCTTATATTTCCACATATTGCTATGCTGTTGATGTTCCTTCAATTCATGTTAAAACAAAGGAGATGCTGCCGAAATTTTCGGTATTAGCATTTGCTCATTTGCTGTAATTTACTTGTAATTGTGGTATTTAGAGGTTGCTTAGTCTATGTTTGGTAGCATTCAGGCATATTAAATGCCGGGGTGTTACAGTCCAGTTGGCTCCTTTTGATGTCATTTTGGGCATGGACTGGTTGCATCAGTACCGTGCCAAGATCTGTTGCTTTTGGAGGACGGTTACCTTGCAGGCCCCGTCTGGGGTAGAGTTGATATTTCAGGGTGGTATACCTTCCAGTTCCGTCTTTGCTTTGGCTAGTCTGTTTTCTCGTCGCCGTTTGAGGCGGTTGGGCTTCCTCATGTCTATGTCAGAAAAGCCATCTTCTTCAGTTTCCATTGAGGAGATTCCTGTAGTGAAGGAGTTTGTCGATGTTTTCCCTAACGAGTTGCCTGGTTTACCTTCTGTGAGGAATGTGGAGTTCCGTATCGATCTTGTTCCTGGAACTTGACCTATTTCTATCTCTCCATACCGCTTGGCTCGTCCTTTTCACTACAGGAATCAGGGGAAAATTCGTGGGCCAGAAACCCACGAATTTAGGCCAAAACCCACGAATGTACTATAAATTCGTGCGCAAACCGTCGAATTTAGGTCACGAATTTAACTCGACGAAATTAATCAATTAAATTAGTGGGTGCCCACGTATTTAACTTAAATTCGTGGGTTTCTGCCTGGCCCACGAATTTAACTGGTAAATTCGTGGGTTTCTTCCGCCTAGCAATTTAATTATTAAATTCGTGAGTCAGAAAACTCACAATTTAAATTAAATTAAGTGGGCCAGAAACCTCACAATTTGAGTTAAATTCGGGCCAAGAAAAACTCATTTATTTGTCATTAAATTAGTGGGCCAAGAAACTCACTTAATTTAACTTAAATTGTGGGCCAAAGCAAACTCATTTATTTTACTTAAATTCGTGGGTCTGGCAGAAACCCACGAATTTAACTGACGCTTAATATATATATCCATATGCATGACACTCAATACATTCAATCAAACTTATTCAACATTGAATCAATCTTATTCAACATTCAATACATCACAATAAGTCCAACACAAGCATATATATATATATATCGATCGATATGCATCTCATTCAACACAAGCATCTTCACATTCAATCTTATTCAACACATCACAATAAGTCCATCACAAGATTCAAATATATATCGATCAAACATATATCGATCAAATATATATACTCAAATATATATCGATCAAACATTCAATCAAACTTATTCAACATTCAATCAAACACTCAATATCTATATCGATCAAACACTCAATATATATCGATCGGTATGCATCTCAACATTCAATCAAACAGTCAATATCAATATCTATACATACAATCAAACATTCAATCAAACACTCAATATATATCGATCGGTATGCATCTCATTCAATACAACCATCTTCACATTCAATCTTATTCAACACATCACAATAAGTCCATCACATGATTCAAGAGTATTACCAACATGATTCAAGAATCAAACTCCACAACGAATAACTAAGTCACCGAAATGTACAAAATTTCGGCATGACCTCTCTAGTAAATAGGACATCCACTCAGCAGACAAAAAAACATTTGCAGTGATAATATATATATATCAATCTCTCAAACCAGAAGGAGACATTCTAGCATATCCTTAGATAATCAATCACACATCCAACGGCAATTTGTAAACTACGCATTACAATCCACATTACAATCTATCCATCACAATACAAATCCGACGACGAAGTCATAAAGTCCAACAGTAATACACCAATCGAGCTCACAATGGAATTCATGTCTCGGGGTTGTTGGAGTTGTAAGCGCTACCACCACCGCCGGAGGGCGTGACTATGACGTCTTCTATGATGTCGTCGTTAGTACGTGCTGGAGGGCGTGACCCAGAAACCTGCAAGTTCAAGACTAGGTTGTGTTACAAGTAACATATCGTCGGTTTTTTCTAAATGTGCTAGAATCGAGTAAGTTTAGCAAGAGTCGCTCAATTATCTCAATTTAAGCTATATTTGGCTAAATGTGGTAGAATCGACTCAGTTTTGAACGAATGCCTCAATTTGACTAGGGTTTAGATCACAATTGTCAATTTCCACACTTTTCGCATTCTTAGCAAACATTGGAATGATTTAAGCTAGATTTGCCTAAATGTGCTAGAATCGAATAATTGTTGCATAAATACCTCAATTTGCAGGATTTGACTAGTCTTGACTCACAAATAACAAAGTTAACTCAATTCGCAAACTTAGCAAACATTGAGATGATTTGTGCAAGGTTTAAGCATGAGTTTCCTAAATGTCCTTAAATCGACTAAGTTTTGCACGTATAGCTGAATTTGGTCAAGTTGACTAAGTCTGGCTCAACTTTGACAGAATTAACCTTTATTTTCCTAAATGTGATATAATTGACTAAGTTTTGTGAAGGTAGCTCAATTTACTCAATTTGACTTGGTTTGGCTCACAATTGACAAACTTAGCTCGTTTCGCAAACTTAGAATGTTATTGACATCCATACCTGTGGTGTCGTCTGAGGTGGCTGCATGGCCCAATGGTTGAAGTACATAGGCATTCCTTGGCCTGGCATAGGTGGTGGGTACATGTAGAACGGGCCTGGAGGCTGGGAGCCCTGTAAGGCATAGACAGGTACATTATGCCACATTTAAATCATTCATTCAAATTTTGAATAACGAATTGTACCGATCCATCTTTACCTGTGGTGCCTCTCCCACAGAAGATGGCTGCATCTGTGGGGTGAACATGTAGAAAGTACGAGGAGGCTGGGAGCTCTGTGGATCATAGTTTGTGATATAAAGTATACAGATTAGAGTTTTTTAAAAATAAAGAATGCATCAGAATTTCATATAACCTGAGGTGCATCTCCTAGGGGTGGTTCCTGCATCCCAGTAGGGTTTATGAAGGACGCCGGGGGAGGCTGAGCACCCTGTGATGCTTCTCCTTGTGGTGGTGGCTGCATGTGCGGAGAAAACACGTAGGAAGGAGGTGGCTGGGAGCCCTATGACATAATAGTCAAGTTTGTGAGAAACGTGATTTTATGAGCTAAGTGAATTAGAGAGTAATGAACTCAAGTATCTTTACCTGGGGCATAACAGGTGGGCGAAACACTGGCACGTTAGGTCCAAGAGATTGTGACAGTTGCTGCATATAGATTCTTTATTAGATTTTAATCACAGATGTACAAATGAGCGATTTGTTCAAAGTTGAGATTGTACCTGCAGATACATTTTCATGTATTCTGAGTCTTCTCGGCTTCTGTGAGCTTCCTCTCATGCTTGACGAGACTCTTCTCGGGCTTGACGAGCCTCCTCTCGCGCTTCACGAGCCTCCTCCCGCGCTTGTGCTTCCCGTGCTGACCTCGACGAGTGAGCACTCCCCTGTGAGGAAACCGAGCCTTGTGGAAGATGATCGCATTCGACAACTCCGTCCCCCATGGCCCACCTACAAACGATATATACTGAAATGTGACCATGCAAAAAAGTTTTATTCATAGAGCAAAAACAATTAAAATCAGTTTTATTAACGAACCTCCCATGCTTTAGGCCCCCTCCAGCGTGGTACAAGGCTTCCACATCGACCGGCGCGACCCTCCAATCAAACTCCGGCCCATGACGTTGTGTCATTTGTTCTGCACATGACGCCTGCAAAACAGCATATTGGTGCTCCCGGATTTAAATTTGCACAAAACATATTGTCATTTATACTTACCATCCTCTCACTAGCCTCGTCGTCGCACAAAACATCCGGGTTCTGTGGATCCTCGCCTTTGTGCCCCCGGATGTAAACTTCCACAAAAGAGGGAGTACTCCCACTTTCAGCCTCCTACGGTGCAAAGTTAGAAACATAGTGACAAATTCACTAACAATTATAGTACCGATACTTACCATGCATTGCTCTAGGCTAATGTGTCCGTCTGCGCCGTATTTGTGCTTCCCCAATCTACTTCTTCTGTTCCCTCGATTTCTATTTGATTTTTCTTGAAAAATCCTCCGACACCCAGTACCGGCACATCCACCTCCAAGCCTCCATGTCCTTCATTATCCAATCAACCGAGCTCTCGAGATACTCTTGTTCTGTCAGGTGTATACTCCTCGCCTCTGGTCCTCTTCTCATGTTCACCTTCTTCACCCTCTTGTAAAAATTGATGACAGCTTGAATCCGTGCATTGGTGAATGAATCTCTGACAACCTTTTGTGCCGCCCTGTTGAAGACGCTTTTGGCCTTCTTCAAAAGGTTGTAATTGTCTTCGTCCTCAAGCCGAAACCTCTCCTACATATAATCACACATTGTCAAATTGCATTTACATTTAAAACAATACTCAAATACAGTAAATACATAACGCAAACTCACCCAGAAGCCAGCCCACACTGCGCCCTGACATGTATGGCTGTCTTCGCCTCCTTCCACGTTCTCCTTCAACGCCCAATGCTTCCAGTTGTGGGCCGCGAATCTATCCCCGCCAGACTCAACCATGCCATGGTAGTAGTAGCGGCTAAGGGCTCCCAGCACGGCATTAACCTTTGTAATGTGGCCCGTCCCAGTCCAACCCAGCTCTTTCCAGTGCCTACAACAAAATACAAGACAAAGATGCATCAAAACAATAAGTTGTCACTTAGCTCATGCTAAAATAAAAGACATGAAAGATATAACTGTTACTTGCGACCGTGTAGCTCTATCAACCTCCTATCTGCCGGGTTGCATCTCGGACGAACTGAGACAGTTTTACGAAACCTAAAATGCAAATCATTAGTTTATAGACATTACAATGTAAATATGGACATTAAATGATAATCCAATATTACGCATATACCTGATGGTACCCGAAGAAGACCCGCCCTCTTCAACTGGGTCTAAGCTCGCCGCCAAGTCTGCATCTGCCGCTACCTCGGCCTCGGCGTCTGCATCTATATCTGTCGTCCCACCGCCACCACCCCCAACGTCGACCTCCTCGTCGTCCGCCTCACCCATGTCCTCATCCTCACATCCCACCTGCCCCTCTTCCTCAACCCCCACCTGCCCCTCGTCCTCCTGAGGCTGCTCCTGCGCCTGTTCTCGTGCCTGCTCATCGAAGCACCTCTGGAGCTGCTCCTGCCGCTGTCTAATCTGCGCAGCCCCAGCAAATATGGCGCTGCCGGCCGTTGAGTCCTGAGCATCAGAACCCCTGCTCCTCAACCTTCTGGAGGATGACCCGCTGAACTTGCCTTTAAGCTTGTCAACCTGATGCCTGAACATGCTCATCTGTTCAAATTTTACAAGAGTTAGTGAATTGAAGGAGACAACAATAACTTGTAAAAAATGAAGGAGACAACAATAACTTGCAAAATGAATGAGACAACAATAATCTTACAAAATATACATATCAAAAGTCATCGGCGTCGGAATCTGCTTCTGCGACTCGTATTTCATTGAGACGTGTTTGAAGACGTGCAATCCTTACTGACTTTTGAGGGCGTTTTCGTGAAGGGCCTGATTCATCTGTTATTAAGTCTATGGCATCGGTAGGTAATTGATCGAGTCCTGCCCCGTCGGAGACAAGGAAAGAATCCCCCATAGCTTCTTCTTGATATACATCACCCACATCATCTTCTACGTTGCTTTCCACATATGAAACATCCCTAGGAGGATATACTTCAGGATTTACTTTAAATACAACCCACCAAGCCTTCAAGCTAGGGTGAGGATAGCTAAGGTAGTACACTTGCTCAACCTGATGTGCAAGCACAATGTTATTGATGTGGCCCTGAAGCCGTGAACTATGCTTCACCTCCACCATCCCAAAGTCATCGACACGTGTGCCGTTGTGTGGATCGAACCAATGGCAATCAAAAAACACAACCTTCAGTTCTTTGGCACCCCCAAAGGTATACTCAATTATGTTTTGTACAACACCGTAGTAGTCTAATATATCACCACTGGAATCGAATGACGTTGTGACTACTCCGCTGTTTGAAGTGGCCGCAAGTGGACGGCTAGCTTCTAAGTTCGCTGTTCGAAAACGGAACCCGTTCACATCATAGCGACTATAGCTCCTTGCCATCACATCACCATGCGAGAGCTGTCGGAGATCCTCAGGGACGGAGGCATCACGCATACACTATATAGCAATATGCATCACTGTTAGTCTAATATTAGGTTACTACAACAATTCATTTTAAAAAAATGAATAAATAGTCAAATTACATCTTGTGGAACCATTGCACTAAGCTTGGGCCGCCTTGCAACCCATCACGACGTAGGTTATCCAATTGCTTAGTTGTGGGTTGTCGAGTTGACTTCAATTTTCTTTGTCAAACACTCTGCGTCATTTATTCCGGGTTAAAAGAACTCTACACTGAAATATTGACAACATAATTCAGGAAGTCACTTACTCAAAATATTTTTCAACTTCTACCATGTTAGTGAACATGTAAAGCATGGCTAGGTTCCACTCCTCATACTCAACATGGTGTGCGATTATGCGACCCAACAGGTTGACCCTTGCATTGAAAAATCTTAAGTTCGCACAACGGTTCTTCTTCCGCAGCACGGTACCGATTCGTAGGGGCATTCACATTGTGCTTGAGTGCGAAATACTTTGTTGAGAAGTTTGTGATCTCTTTACTTGCATAAGCCTCTGCGATACACCCCTCTACCCTTGCCTTGTTGCGCACTGTAGCTCTAAGCTTTTTCAACTCCCTTTCCTGACTATACATCCATCTGAACTGCGCAGGACCTCCAACCTTCGCTTCCCAAGGCAGATGCACCAACAGATGTTGCATCACATTCATAAAACCAGGTGGGAAAGTTTTTCCAACTTGCATACAAGCAATGGAATTCCCTTCTCTAACTACGCATCAACGTCTTGAGATTTCCTTAGCGCATATCTGCATCAGAAGTAATGGCGAGCTCGGCTAACATCCTCCACAACTCATTATCAAAATAGCCACGAAACATTACCGGAACAAGTCTTTCCATGATGATATGGTAATGATGACTCTTTAGCCCGTTTAGCTTACCGGTGCTGACATTCACAGCCCGTTTTATGTTAGATGCATAGCGATCCGGAAACTTTAGAGTTTTCAACCACCTCAAAATCTGTTTATGGTCTTCTGGCTTCACACAGTATGGAGTTCGTGGCCGGCTCTCATTTCCATTTAAACCAACTTTAACCTCGAGCCATGGCCTAGCACAATGATCACCCATGTCTTTCCTAGCACTCACGTTATCCTTTGTTTTATCGGTTACATCAAACACCATGCTTATGATGCTTTCTGCCACATTGCGTTCTTGGTGCATCAAATCTATGTTATGCGGCAGAATCAAAGCTTTCGCGTAAGGCAGCTCCCAAAGAAAAGAAACATGAGTCCAGTTGTGCTCCTTTCCATAGCCAGTGAAACCCACTTCCGTAGATCGTTCAAGCCGACTATGCCATTCAGCTATCTCCTCTCCTGTTAGTTGCTTCGGCGGCCCTTTTTTAACTTTCTTTCCTTTTCGAAATGCTTTGACGTCGTTCCTGAAATGGTGCCTCGCCGGAAGCCACCGTCGATGGCAATCGAAGAATGTTATCTTCTTACCGTGCGTGAGCCTGAATGCATCAGAGTCAGCCATACAAATTGGACAACACAGGCGACCATGAACACACCAGCCGGCCCAAATGCCATATGCCAACAAATCATGGACCGACCACAGGTATGCGGCTCGTAAGGTAAATTCTCTACCAGCAACGCTGTCGTATGCCTTTTCCCCTCGCCACAACTTTTTTAGCTCGTCAATTAAGGGCCCCATGAACACATTGAGATCCTTCCCTGGATGCTTAGGACCTGGAATGACAAGAGCAAGGAATATGAACCCTTCTTTCAAACAAATCTCAGGTGGAAGATTGTATGGCATGATGAAGACTGGCCAACAATAGTAGGGGCTAGCGCTTGTGCTGAAAGGTGTGAAACCGTCTGTGGACAAACCAAGACGAACACTCCTAGGGTCGCTTGCAAATGCAGGATCGAATCGGTCCAATGCCTGCCATGCCTCGCCATCAGACGGATGCACCATCATATCCGGGTCTTGGTCCTCACGTTTACCTTCTTTGTGCCACCGCATATGTTTCGCTGTTTGTTTTGACATGTACAGCCGTTTAAGCCTATCCGTGATAGACATGTACCGAAGCTGTTTAGTCGCGACCTTTGTAGTCACTGATACCCCTTCCTCATCTACCACCTCAACGAATCTACACTTACCGCAATGCATACAATGAGTATCCTTGTCATGATCCTTCCAGAACAGCATGCAATTATTCTCACACACATCAATCTTCTGGTAATTCATCCCGAGGCCGGCCATCAACTTTTTCGACTGGTACAAATCCTTTGGCATCTTGTGGTTAGGCGAAAGGACATCATTCATAAGTTCAAGCAAGGCGTTGAAGCATTTGTTCGAAAAGTTGAACTTCGACTTCATCGACATAAGCGGTGTAACCGCCTGCAGGACGGTCACATTGGTCAAGTCATGCAGCTTCTCATCCGAGGCGTCAAGGAGCCTATAGAATTCCTTAACCTCCTCCGGCTGTGACCCCTCCCCCGAGTTAAAGTCAATCCCCCTGCCGAGATCATCCAGCATCTCTTCCATCCGATCGTGATCCTCCCCATGGTCCGACTCAATGGCCTGCCCTACGGCCTCTCCATGACGGTGCCACACCAAATAGTTAGGCATGAACCCGTTTTTGCAAATGTGATACTGCACTATATCCTTGTTGTAGTAGCTGTTATTCTTGCAGAGGGTACACGAGCAATACACATATTCAGCTCCTCCAGCGAATGCTTGCTTCAAGAAAGCATCCGTGATCTGCCCCCATTCCCTTGAGTGCCCCCCCATCACTCCTCCATCCGTCATACATTGCCCTTCGATCGTCACCCATTCTCAAACCTAAACAAATGAAACGATGTCAACGTACGACAGTGGCTTAGGTGACAAAGACAACCCTATTAGGAAAGATGTGTTCTAAACCCACCCAAGAATGGAGGTCGCTCCAAAGCGACCTGTGATGTGCGCTACGAACCGAACGAAATTTCGGCGGCATAACCCCGCTGTTCTCCAAATGCACGCCTGATGCTGGTGCGTCGGAGAACAACAGGGTTATGCGGTCGAAATCACGTTCGGATCGCTCGCACGTCACAGGCCCCATGCAACAACCAACATTCTCGGGCTATCCAAAATATCTGACAGTGCGGAACCCGCGCACCTCACATGCAAATGTGAGATGCGCCGTTCGAAGCGGTGACGCCTAGGCTCTCTCTTGTCGACGCAAACCCTAAACACCAAACTAAGTCACCGAAATGTACAAAATTTGGCATGACCTCTATAGTAAATAGGACATCCACTCATCGAGACAAAAAAACATTTGCAGTTATAATATATATATCAATCTCTCAAACGAAGGAGACATTCTAAGCGAGATCCTTAATGCAAACACAAGTGATAAGTAACTAATCAATTACAAGCCACTTCATGACTTAATGGACCATTAGTTGACAAATAGAATGACATTTCCGAAACAAATTTAGTCTCAATGTGAGCATTTCACACTATATCCAAAAGCATGTTGTTCTATAAGTTGTAACCAGCTACAGATTCTACCATACACGAGGGAAAGTGACCACCAAACCATCCATTGCAATTTATAGCATTGACAGATCTCAGACATCATTCAACAATGGATTGTCTTGCAATCAAGATGCTCACAGACAAACAATCACAAACAGTGGGATACAACATTATAACCCTTCTAGGCATTACAACAAACACTTGTAGAAGTAACTAATATATATATCAATCTCTCAAACCAGAAGGAGACATTCTAGCACATCCTTAATGCAAACACAAGTGATAAGTAACTAATCAACTACAAGCCACTTCATGACTTAACAGACCATTAGTTGACAAATAGAATGGCATTTCCGAAACAAATTTAGTCTCAGTGTGAGCATTTCACATTGTTTACCATATGAAGCGAATATAAAATAAGATGAAATAACTTCAAACGAATTAATCATTTCACATTGAGATTACATGAATTTTATGCCCATATTTGAATTGTGACCTATTGCTGGAGATGGAAGCCAAGTAGAAACCATACCACCATGAAATGCATTAGCTAAATATCTTCAACAAAATAGCCCCTTAATGCAAACACAAGTGATAAGTAACTAATCAACTACAAGCCACTTCATGACTTAACGGACCATTAGTTAACAAATAGAACGGCATTTCCGAAACAAAACAACTACTAATCATCTTGATTATACTTGACAACCTCAATGCAAAATTAATCAGTGGCCCATAGCAAGCAATCTATGGCATCGAAATCGTCATTTATCGTGTAATTTAGTCTACATCAAAGACACTGACAACATGCCTTAATCCATCTATCATCTACTAAACTCATCCATCCCACAATCAATTTAGTGCAATCGCTCTTCAGTTAATCACTCAAACCCATCTCAGACATCATTCAACAATGGACTGTCTTGCAATCAAGATGCTCACAGACAAACAATCACAAATAGTGGGATATAACACTATAACCCTTCTAGGCATTACAACAAACACTTGGTATGCACCCACAAGAGTTCATCTACCACTTACCACTAGAGAGGAGAGGAAGGAGGCAAAGATGCCGGCCGTGGGGAGGAGCAGCAAGGGGAGGACTCGTCGGCCTGGGGAAGGACGTCGGCCGGGGAGAGGAGGCGGCACCGGCTCGGGATGGAGGACGAGGGGCGGCGTCGGCACTTGGGGAGGCCAGCCAGGGCAGCGCCCGCTCGGGATGGAGGACGAAGGGCGGCGCTGGCGCTTGGGGAGGCCGGCCAGGGCAGCGCCGGCTTCGGAGATGGAGGGCAGGCGGCCGGCCAGGATGGAGGACGTTGGGGCGTCGATGGGGCGAGGAGCGAGGGTAGCGCCGGCTCGGGATGGAGGGCGATGGGGCGTCGATGGGGGCGAGGAGTAGCGGGAGGAGAAGCGGTGATGGGGCGTCGGTGAGGATGGAGGCGCTCGGGATGGAAGCAGCCACTTGACGGGATGAGGCGCTGACCAAACAAGATGGGGGTTAAACACTCATTTAAATTTGAGGGCTAGGGTTGCCCACGAATTTAATTAAATTAAATCTTATTATAAAAACCGACGAATGTAAATATATAAATTAGTGGGTATTTTTTTGTACAATTTAATTAAATACGTGGGTATTTTTATACACCGACGAATTTAAATATATAAATTCGTGGGTATTTTTTTGGCCCACGAATTTAATTAAATACGTGCGTTTTTTTATAAACCGACGAATTTAACTATATAAATTCGTGGGTTTTATTTTGGCCCACGAATTTAAAAAATCCCACGAATTTAACTATATAAACCGACGTATTTTCTTTTCACTGTTTCTTGTAGTGTTTCAAGAAGAGTTGAAAAAGCAGTTGGAGGATCTGTTGGCCAAGAGTTTTATTCGGCGCAGTGTGTCACCTTGGGGAGCACCCGTCCTCTTCGTTTGGAAGAAGGATGGAAGTTGGCATATGTGCATTGATTATCGTGCTCTTAATCAAGTGACAGTCAAGAACAAGTACCATTTGCCTCGCATTGAGGATCTATTTGATCAACTGAAGGGAGCAAAGGTGTTCTCCAAGAGTGATCTTCAATCGGGGTACAATCAGATTCGTGTGAGGGAGCAGGACATTGAGAAGACTACTTTCTCCACTAGGTATGGGCATTATGAATTTAAAGTTATGTCTTTCGGACTAACTAATGCTCCTGCTGTTTTTATGGAGGCGATGAACAGTATGCTACACAAGTACATTGATGAGTTTGTGGTAGTGTTCATCGATAACATTCTGGTTTACTCTAAATCAGAAGAGGAGCATGAGCGGCATTTGAGGCTTGTGCTGAATACCTTGAGGGAGAATCAGTTCTTTGCTAAGCTGAAAAAGTGCGAGTTCTGGATTTCAGAAGTGGGTTTTCTGGGCCACATCATCAATCCAGAGGGCATATCCATAGATCCTAGCAAAGTCTCAGCAGTTTTGGATTGGAAGAGGCCTTCCAATGTCAAAGAGGTGCGTAGTTTCCTTGGGTTGGCAGGCTACTATCGACGTTTTGTGCAGGATTTCTCTATCATTGCCAAGCCACTTTCGTAGCTGACTCAGAAGGGGATGAAATTTTAGTGGACTACAGAGTGTGAGCACAGTTTCTGCACTTTGAAGGAGAAGTTAGTGACTGCTCCTGTTCTTACCCTTCCCGAGCCTAGGAAGTGCTTCACTGTCTATTCTGATGCTTCTCGTTTGGGACTTGGTTGTGTGTTCATGCAAGATGGCAAGGTGGTTGCTTACGCATCGAGGCAGCTGAAAAAGCATGAGCAGAACTATCCCACACATGATCTTGAGCTAGCCGCTATGGTGTTTGCTTTGAAGATATGGAGGCACTATCTGTATGGTGAGTCTTGTGATATCTTCACTGATCACAAGAGCCTCAAGTACATCTTTACTCAGAAAGATTTGAACTTGAGGCAGAGGAGATGGCTGGAATTGATAAAGGATTATGACCTCACTATCCAATACCATCCGGGTAAGGCAAATGTGGTGGCTGACGCTCTCAGTCGCAAGACAATGCCCCCTGTCATTGATTGTCTTATTGCTGATTTTGAGCGATTGGGAGTCTCTTACTACTTTGCGGGGACCGTGCAAGCTGAAACTCAATTAATTCTTGAGTCAGCGATTCCCGAGCGTGTGCGGGAGGTACAACAACTTGATCGTTTGCTCCAGCATGTGAGGAAGCGCCTTGAAGATGGCAAGTCTGGAGACTTTACTGTTGATGATGCGGGAGCTTTGAGGTTTCAGGGTCGTCTGTGCGTACCTTAGAAGTCCCAAGTGAAAGAGGATATTCTGAGGGAGGCTCATCGCACCCCGTACACGGTCCATCCTGGGGAGACCAAGATGTACAGGGATTTGAAAAAAGAATTTCTGGTGGAAAAGGATGAGAGTGGATATTACCAAGATGTGGCGTCTTGTGGGATTTGTTAGAAGATCAAGACCGAACACAAGCGTCATGCGGGTCTGTTGCAGCCATTGGAGATTCCTGTGTGGCCATGGGATGACATCTCCATGGATTTCGTGGTCGGCCTACCTCGTACTCCACGAGGGAAGGATGCTGTTTGGGTTGTGGTGGACCGTCTTAGGAAGTCCGCACATTTCATTCCTATCCGTACTACCAATTCAGCGAGCGAGTTGGCTCCCATCTATGTGCGGGAGATTGTGAGACTGCATGGTGTACCCAAGACCATTATCTCTGATCGGGATGCGAAATTTGTTTCAAAATTCTGGGAGAGTCTGCAGAGTGCTTTGGGTACACAGCTTCGCCTTAGTACCGCTTTCCACCCTCAGACAGATGGGCAGTCTGAGCGTACCATTCAGACTTTGGAGGACATGCTCAGGGCATGTGTGATGGCTTGGAAAGATAGCTGGGAAGATCATTTGCCTTTGGCACAGTTTGCTTATAATAACAGCTATCATTCCAGCATCCGGGCTGCTCCTTATGAGGTACTTTATGGCCGGAAGTGCAGATCGCCGCTTTGTTGGGATGCTGTGGGCGAGAGAGAAGTTCTTGGACCAGATTGGGTTCAGCAGACTGTTGATCGCGTGGCAGAGGTACGACAGAACCTTCTTGCAGCGCAGAGCCGACAGAAAAGCTACGCTGATGTGAGGAGGCGAGATTTGGAGTTTGAGGTGGGTGATAGCGTACTCTTGCGAGTATCTCCCACTAAGAGTGTGGTTCGATTTGGCACCAAGGGGAAGCTCAGTCCAAGGTTTGTTGGGCCGTTTCCTATCATAGCTGGAGTCAGTAAGTTGGCTTATCGCTTGGAGCTACCGGAGTCAATGCAAGGAGTGCATAATGTGTTCCATGTCTCGATGTTGAGGAAATACTTGCATGATCCTGAGTTGGTAGTTCCGTTGGAACCATTAGTGCTTGAGCAGGACCTCACCTTCAAGTCACGTCCTGTGAAAATTCTGGGGACTTCGGAGCGAGTGATGAAGAACCAAACGCTCAAGTTCGTCAAAGTCCTATGGCACATCAGACCGAGAGAGAAGCGACTTGGGAGCTGGAGTCTCGCATGCGCGAGAAGTATCACGAGCTTTTCGCCTCAGGTATGTGATGCGAAACCTAGCTATCTTTTGCTTTGCTGGTTGCGTATTGGTGTGTCTTGGATTTGAGGTCGAATCCTGTTGAAGGGAGGGAGAATGTGACACCACGGAGTGTCGTAACCTTATATAATGTGAATGTTGAGGTCAAAAACATTATGAAATATGGAATTGGAGGTTGAAACCATACGGTATGAGGTTTATTTGCGTTTTTGGGCCATTTCCGGGAGTTTGGGCCTTTCCGGGGGAGTTTGGGCCTAGGGGAAAGGGTCGTGGGCCTTGGTGGGGAGGAGTTTGAGTCCATTTAGGAGTAGGAGACCTGGTTGGGGGCCTCCTCCTGCCCTTTTGGTGCACCCCACCCCTGCATCTTGCGCCCCCCCCACTTGGAGAAGCCCTAGCCGCCACCCCTTGCTCTCCTCCCTTGCTTGCACCGCCCCCCTTGCTCCCCATTGCGCCACCACCCCTCCACCACCTCCCACCTCCCTTGCTGCCCCTAGGGGAGTTATCCACCTCAACACCTCAAAGATTCGTCCATTGGAACGCTCCGCGACGAGGATATCCGATGGACTTGGAGCGAGGAAGGAGATCGCGCTAACCGGGAGAAGATCCGTTGGGTTTTCGTGCGTCGGGCGAAGGTATGGCCATGGGAATCCTTAGGGTTGGTCTAGGTACTGTTATAAGGGTTATTATCATGTTTTTAGATCAATTGGTGGTGCTGTAGTTGGGTAGATTAGATGAAATCTTGAGTTTGCCACGTTCTCTGTTTCAGGCAGCATGAGCAGTCGACCTAGGGTTTGGGTTTTCACCAATTTAGATTCGGAATTTGGTCGTACGCCTGTTGAAGAAGTTGTAGGTAACTTCAATACCTTTCAGTGGGCATAAAGAACGTCCAATTCTGCCCAGCCTTTTGAAAGTTATTCTCGTTTTACCGAACGTGTTAAAAATTGTGACGTGATTGGAACAGATCACGGTATTCTATAGATTAAACCACTTTAGAGTCCGAATCAGTCTTTCCGTATACTTACAAAAAGTTAGGAAATTTCCTAAGCTACACGAGGATGTACTCGTTTAATTGATTCGGAGTCTTAGAACCCGAGTTATGCCTTTTGGAAGGCTGCTGTCCCGACGGGACAAAACCTCTGTTTTTGGGTTTTGCGAGTAATTTGCGATGTCGGGGTAGAAGAGGGTTTGCGTACTATTTTGTGGACATGATTGTGAGTGTGTGGTACCTATGTGCAGGTGGTGTGACCCCGGGAGTGCCTTCTACTTCTCACCAATCCGTCGCCCGTGGTTGAGGCAAGTGTATTGGAATGGGTAGCGGGTTGAAGTTTGCTAGATTGATTGAGATTGAAATTGAATATATGATTTGTTCACATGACATGCTTTAATGATTGCCATTGACATGATGAATATGCTTATTATACTATGATGCCATGTGTTAATGTACAAGTTATTTATGATGTTGGCACGTTTGCATACATCGCATGATACATGGCCCGGGCGGTGAGAAAGTCATAACTAGCCCGGGGAAGGTCGGTGAGAAAGTTATGACTATTCCGGAGAGCCAATGAGTAAGTCCTACATCGTGATTCCAGTCACCGCGGTGTATGGAAGCGAGGAGTAGGCACCCTCCATCTTCGGGATCGAAGGGGGGAGAGGGTACACACCGGCGGGTGTGTACTCAACCATACCGGCATGAGTTTCCAAGGAGACATGAGCATCGCATCGCATTGCATACATAATGATGATGATATTGATATGTGATCATGAATGAGATGATAGACATGATGTGAGTTGTTGTAGCCATGTAATTGTTCTTTTGTACCATTGCAATATACTTGCTGAGTGTTGAACTCACGATTATGCTTTCTTGTTGTTTTAGTTACCATGAGATCGGCATGATGGGAAGGGAAATAGCCACACTTCTACACGTAGCTTCACTCATTTGTTCCCACAAGTCATTCATTTGGGTCTTGATAATAACTAATTGTGATGCTTATTGATTTATGGTTTAGTTTTGCGTTATGAGAGTTTTATTGTTCTATTGGCTCATGGAGACATTGAATGCTTGGAATTAGACATATATTGTTGTCATGCCTTTAATTATTGCTATTTTAGATGTCTCTCATATTGCCATATATTGCTATGCTATTGTGCTTCCTTCAATTCATGTTAAAACAAAGGAGATGCTGCCGAAATTTCGGTTTTTAGCATTAGTGCCTTGGTGTAATTTACTTGTAATTGTGGTATTTAGAGGTTGCTTAGTATATGTTTGGTAGCATTCGGGCATATTAAATGCCCGGGTGTTACACATACACAACCGTGGATGGGACTACGAGTTAGGTCTTTCGTGTTTACTACGTGTGAACACAGAGGCCCATATCAGAATGGGACGCCTCTTCCATTATGAATGCACATATGCCACATCATGATATAACTTGCATAAGGGAAACTCAATATAGCAACTTGATATAACTTGCATAAAGGAAACTCCATATAACAATGGCATATCCTTTAAATGAAACATGAACATCATAACTCATTCAATGATCAACATGGCAAATAAGCGCATCATTTAGTATCATAGCAAAGCTACACATCTAGTTGATTGCCCAAAACCCCAAGTCCATCCCAATACACTTGCCTTCAACCGTGAGCGACGGAGTGGCGAGATGTTGAGGGCACTCCCGGAGTCATACCACCTGCACAAAGGTACATTACACTCAAAACAAGCCCCAAAAAATATAACAAGAATGATCTTCTACACCGACCTCGCAACCCACTCCAAAAACCCGAAAACAGAGAATCTGTCCCATCGGGACAGCGGGCTTCCAACTAGCATAACTTGAGTTCTAAAACTCCAAATCAAGTAAACGAGTACATTTTCTCGAATCTTAGGAAATTTCCCATCTTTTCCTAAGTATTGGCGAAGACTGAATCAGCCTCTAAACTTGTCTAATCTACAGTTGAACACGATCTGTTCCAAACACGTCACAGATTTGACAATTCTCGGTAAAACAGCCACAACTTTTAAACGGCTAGACGGAATTTAGCGTTCTTGGTGTCCAATGAAAGGTAATTGAATTACCTACAACTTTGACAAAAGCCGAATGACCATATCATGAATCTAAAATTGTCTAAATCACATCCAAAGACCAATGACCTAATCTGCCCGAGGACAGAACACGGCACAGATTGCAAATCCTCCTAAATCCATCTACTAGCAGCACCTAAACATCAAATTTAAGCATGAAAATCCCCATCTAAACAGTACCCAAACATCACAAGAGAACCTACAATGCTTACCTCCCCTTGAAAAATCAACGAACCGATGAACAATCTCCTTCTCTCGGCCCGATCTTCCCTCCAATCGCCGGAATCGCCGGACCGCCGGAATTTGTCGGATCTTCTCGGTTGCAAGGCTTCCCAATGGAGGGGAAGGTGGGGCAGCTATGGGGAGCAAGACCCCTAGCTAGGGCCGGCTAGGGTGGTGGAGGCGCAAGGTAAGGGAGGAGGAAGGGGGCGGCGGCTAGGGGAGGGAAGGGGGCGCAATGGGGAGGGAGGTGGCTGCCAAGGGGAGGGTGGGACACATGGGGAGGAGAGGGTTAGGGTTAGGCAGGAACCCCCCCCCACATGGGCCAAAACACCCCCACCGATGGCCCATTTAATTCCCCCAAGGCCCAAACTCCCCCGGAGAGGCCCATACACACCGAAAAGCCCAAAAAGATGATATAATCTCATACCGTAATGTCACAAATCTAAAATATCACATTTTATAATGTCACATTCTCTAATGTCACATTTTTATGATGTCACATATGGTCTGGTTTCCCGTCAAAATTCTTATCTTTCTTCCGTAATGGGTGATTCGTAAGAAGAAACCTACGGTGTCCCATGTACACAACCTTCCGACAGTTTTTCAGGTACATGCTGTTAGTTTCATCTAAGCAATGGATGCAGGCTCTATATCCTTTGATAGTCAGGCCTGCTAGGTTACCAAGTGCAGGCCAGTCGTTGATGGTTACGAATAACATTGCGCGTAGGGTGAAGTGTTCTCGTTTGTACTCATCCCATACCCGTACACCATCAGTCCACATTGTGAGAAGATCTTCAACCAATGGTCTAAGGTACACATCAATGTCATTTCCAGGTTGCTTCAGGCCTTGGATAAGCAACGGCATCATAATGTACTTCCGCTTCATACACAGCCAAGGAGGAATGTTGTAGATACATATAGTCACAGGCCAAGTGCTATGACTGCTGCTCATCTCGCCGAATGGATTCATCCCATCCGTACTCAACCCAAACCTTATGTTCCTCACCTCCTCTACGAAGTCCGAGAATGTTCTGTCGACTTTCCTCCACTGGGAGCCATCGGCGGGGTGTCTTAGCATTCCGTCATCCTTACGCTCTTCTTTGTGCCAACGCAACATTTGAGCATGCGCTTTATTCGCAAACAAACGCTTCAACGGGGGTATTATAGGGAAATACCACACCACCTTAGTGGGGGTCTCTTCTTCTTACGCTTCCCTTCTACCGCACCTGGGTCATCATGCTTGACCTTATACCGCGATGCTTTGCACACTGGACAAGCATCCAAATCCTCGTACTCCTTGCGATAAAGGATACAGTCATTAGGGCATGCATGTATCTTCTGTACTTCCAATCTGAGGGGGTAGACAACTTTCTTGGCTTCGTAAGTACTTTCAGGTAGTGTGTTATCCTTTGGAAGCAACTTCTTCATGAGACACAACAACTTGTCAAATCCCTTATCGGACAAACCATTTGTTGCCTTCCATTGCATCAAATCTAGTGTGGTACGCAACTTTTTGTGGCCCTGCTCGCAGTCTGGGTACAAGAGTGTTCAGTGGTCCTCTAACTAGCGCTGGAACTTCTGGAATTGTCTTTCATCGATGTAGTCTCCCTCACCATCACGCAGCATCTGATCTAGATCATCCTCATCAAACTCCCCCAATGTATCTGCCATTGAACCATATTGGGCAGCGTTCGGGTTTATGCTGTCTCTCTCTTCTTCATCGTCTTCCTGTGTAATCCCCTCTTCACCGTGCTTGGTCCAACAGCTATAGTTAGGCATGAAACCTCTCTGGAGCAAATGGCTGTGAAGGGGTCTTGAGTTTGAATACTCCTTCTCATTCTTGCAGTCTAGACATGGACAACATATGAAGCCTAGCGGCTTGTGCGCAATGGACGCACTAATAAAGGCTTGCACACCCTCAATGAACTCCTTCGAGCGTCGGCATGTGTTGTACATCCATTGCCAGTCCATCTACAATTAGAACTAAATTACATACACACAATTTAATTGCAATATACTTTCAAAATTATGGCTAAATTACGTACACAACAATTTAATTGCAATGTACTTCCTAAATTAGAGCTAAATTACATACACAATAATTTAATTGCAATATACTTTCAAAATTAGAGCCAAATTAGAGCTAAATTACATACACAACAATATAATTGCAATGTACTTTGTAAACTAGAGCTACATGTAATTCCAATATACTTTCAAATTTGAGCTAGATCCCACCTTCCATGGGAGCTACAAATGAAGTGAGGATGATGTTACTAACCTTCAAGCACTTGTATTGGAGTAAAATCACCAAAAAATTTGGGCAGCACCTCCCCTAATTTCTGAAAATTGCCATGGCAGCACCTCTACAGCTTCCTTCCCTTCTCTGTTTGATCATGGGTGCGAAAGCTCAGGGAGGAAGGCAATGTTTAAATCGCCCCTACCACTACCGGTTCGTGGCTCCAACCGGTAGTGAATCCCCCTACTAACCCCTGTAGCCGTTGAACCAGTAGTGGATCCAAGGATTTATTACCGGTTGGTTATACCAACCGATAGTGAAAGTATCACTACCGGTTAGTGGCTCAAACCGGTAGAGAATCCCCCCTCCAACCCCACGCCATGGGCCTGTAGCTGTTGAACCGGTAGTGCTGCAAATGTCGCTACCGGTTCGGTTACAACCGGTAGTGATGCACCGGTAGTGATGGCCAGTTCTCTAGTAGTGGGAGAGGACCATTTGATTCACATCCACGCATGGGACTAGTTGAGGACAGTGAGCATACACTTAAATGGAGTATTGGTGTCACTTCTAGTCTAACGCGCAAGCAAAGGTCCGACCACGCTTCCGGGTGCCCACAAATATAGCCACTGCTTTGTGCTTTGTGTTTGCCATGGTTATGGCCGCTGCTTTGTGCTTCATGAAACCATAACAAATAACCCAAATATGCCATGTACACACCATGGAATCATGAAACAAAATCCCCTGCCATCACTTATTTGATTTAATTATGAAACCATTATTGTCAACGCCATAAACAAAATCCCCTGCCATCACTTATTTGCCATGGTTTCATGATTTCAAATGACACACCATGGGCGAATTGACAATCATTTCACCAAAAGATATCCCATACAAGTACCAGTAGTATGAATTATATTATAGACATCAAGTTCAAATGAGATACATCCATTTTTGTTTAGCATTATGACTAGTTCTTACGTAATTGTAGGTCTAGTCATATGAAGTTGCAGATTGGTTAAACATTCAAACGAGATACATCTAGCATCAAAGTTGCTCATACAGGTTATGGCATGTCAGAATTGTTTCGAAGGAGAGATGACAACAGTAGCATACTATACTACTGGTCAGACTTTGTTGCTTCAAAGGTTCAACCTGAACTTGCATATGCCATTAGAAACATTTCCAGTAGTCTAATCATCTTCTTACTCAGATCAACCAGATAAATTACCAGTTCAGCAGAAGGTCACCTACACATCCCATACACTTAAGTATCAATAGTCTTTCCATATAGGCATTTCCTATCAACATAATTAGAGCATGCCAGCAAATAATCGATCATGGATTACAATTGGCATATCAAGTAGTTAAGTATTACAGATCACATTTTGAGGTGTGATATTTCAAGTCCTACAACTATTATGTTCAATCGGTATTGGCAACCATATAAAGAAAGTTAATTAAGCTCGCAAACTAATACTACCTAACAGTTGCCAACTAGCATCAATTGTTAACAAGGATATCATTCGATTATATGCTATTGAACATCACAAGTTAACTCAGAACTAAAGCTAAATATATAATTAGATATCCTACCACATTAAACAAGGTCACAGTTTTCCCAATTAGACAAGGTCACAAGTGAACTCTCCAAGCAAAAGCTAATTGGATAGTTTTCTATTGTAAAACAACGAGCTTAACCAATTCTGTGAAGCAGATATGACAATCAACATCAATTCAAGTGGAAAATATGGTGTAAGCAGTTTTCAAGCTACACATAATCGTCAAATGGTAACACCAAGCAAGGCTCATATATGTTGTGTTCGTAAAGAAAGATGACAGAGGCACACAAGGATCAAATTGACATCTTGAATGATTTATTTGTTGGACCAAAATCTGGACATGAGGTGATGAGTAGACAAGCAGGTGGTCATCAATGACTTAGCTTCACTCAAAATGACTACCAAAATTATCTTTGCTCAAATAAATTTTGGGAAGATTCAAGATTAGTCCTAGACTATGATTATTTTGGTGATGTGATTTGTTTTGACACAACATATAGAACAAATAGTTATGGTAGACCATTTGCTCCTTTTATTGATGCCAACCATCATAAGCAAACTTTTGTTTTTCATGCGGCACTATTATATGATGAAATAACCGCTACATTTGAGTGGCTTGTTTCAAACTATTAAAAGGGCTATGTATGGAGAGGAACCAAGGACAATACCAACTGACTAATGTGCTGCCATTTAAGTCCTATTTTCCAAAGTTCCAAAACATTTCAAAAAGATTCAGGATGACAAGGAGAAGAAGACCTCACCTTAGCAAATAAATAGCTATCAAGATGATAGGAACTAACTCAATCCAATCTACAAAAGGAAACAATCAAGTAATTGAATGACTTAAGGGAATTAGGCAATTAGCATTATTTCAATTGAATATAGTTGAACTAAGAAATTCAAAGAATTAAATTCATAACTTATTTATGGAGAGATTTCACTCTTAATCCAAAGCAATCGAACACTTGGGTTTTTAGTGTTAATAAAAATTTCTCTATTCAGCTTACATTTGAAGAGTCATAGTGCCTTTGCCTTCTCCATATCTATTAGGTCTTCAATTGATTCCAAAGCAGCAACACACTTCCCAATACAAAACTCATCATTCTACCTTGTCTTCTTGTTTCAGTTAGTTCTTCAACAAATTTGTTTTCTTGTTGCTTCTTGAATTTTAGGTAGCTCTCAAGAACCCCAACAATCTGACTTTGCTTGCATTTTTTCCCATCACCATTTCCTTTTGGTGTTGACAAAGTGGAAGCAGCACGTTCCATTTCATCTGCTTCTATGTGAGCACTAGATGTCTCTTGCCCCTCCATATTTGTAGCAAAAGGATTTAATCCAACTTCATGGGCATCAATGTCATTGGGGATAACTTCATCAATTGGAGGCCCCATTTGCTTAGTTGATACAAAATTCAAATTCCCAGTGGCTGTACTTCCTAATGTGTGTAATGGAGTTAATTGGCTATATATAAATCACAAGTCAATGAAAATCAACATCCACATCATCTTTAGTCACTTACTCTAGGCACAGAATTATTATCAGTCACCCAGCATGATGTCTACTACTTTGAATTAACTATAGTAGTACAACAATCATCCATCATAATTAATAAAACTACTTGATGGTAATAGAGAAGGAATCACCTTCATATAATGCTACCAAATAGTTGAAGAGAAGGAATGTTTTATTGCGGAACTTTTTCACCTATTGAATGCAAGAAAAGAATATAGTTAGTATCCAAATGCAGCACAAAAATACTATTAGTTAAAGGGAGCATAGGATCTTACAAGAATAATTTTATCCCAAGTACTTGGTTCAGCAACAATCATGCATAAAGAATCATTCCAACCCGTACCACTTTATTTTCGTGCATCTCGTATTGCCTTGTAATTCCCTTTCAATTCCTTCTCCTTCTCTTGGATCTGTTGCTTTGTGAAGTGGATAGTTGGAAACTTTTCATTGCACTTAGTGACTATGCTTCTCCAGCCTTCAGATACCCACCCATTTTGACCTCTAAACTTTGGGTTGTTATGGCCATGTAGTATATCAACAAGAGCTTTTTCATATGAGAAGTTCCAAGAAGCCCTTGATCCTTCTTTAGACATGGCTACACTAACTACAACACATTGAAATGTTACAAGAATGCATAAGCAACCACATACTAAAGTAAATAACTCACATAAAAAATAACTCAATATGAAAACAAGTCATAAATCTTAAAATAAATTATAGTTATTAGCTTCAAGCAATGCCATATCTTACAACCACAAGTTTAAGAGAAATAGATGATCTACTTCATGACACAAAATACCTATACTACTTTATGACAAGTCATGCCCGATTAACGGTTGTAGTCATCCCACATTTGCATTGCAATTTGATCTCTAAGAGAACCTCCATCATTTGACTAAATGTCATTTTGGTAATTACTATCACCCTCGGGTACATCAACAAAATCATCTGATTGAATATAGGTAGGTTGGTGATCCAACCATCCATCTTGACCATTCTGACCTCTAATGATGTTGTGAAATGCAATAGCTGCAGTTAGGATCTTAATTTGAGTTTTAATGGGATGAAATGTACCAACTTTCAGGATTGGAAATCGCTTCATCAAAACACCAATAGCCCTTTCAATATGGTTGCGAAGGAGAGCGTGGCGATGGTTGAACAATTCTTTGTAGTCTGCATAATTATATCTTCGAGATGAGCGTCACCTCCTAAATTCACTAATATGGCATCTTACTCCTCGATATGGGGCAAGAAAAGAAGGTGTGTTTGCGTATCCACCATCCACAACATAGAATTTACCTTCCAGAACATGAAACCCCTTACTAAGAGCAGATCGAAGGACTCCTTCATCTGATGCTGACCCTTCCCATCCACATGAAATAAATGTGAAGTTCAGGTTAACGTCACAAGCTAGCATCACATTTTGTGACAATGTTCCTTTCCTATTCCTATAAGGAGATGCTTTCTCTTCAGCAATAGTGATGGGGATATGTGTGCCATCAATAGCACCAATGCAGTTCTGCATATAAATGTAGGAAATTAATATAGGCAAACCTTGAGAAAAGTTAGGTGCCTACTGCGTATGAGTTTACCTAAAAATAAGGCCAAAAATGTGGATCCCATATAATCTTCACATGAGTTTGATTCGAACTTGCGAGATTGACAAATCTATGAATTAGAGCAGGAATTATCTCAAAGATTTCCTTTATTTTCCTATGAATTGTTTCAGCGCTATGTTGGAATGCTTTTTGAAGCTTTTAGTTGCTAGCATTGTGAGAAATCATGTACATGAACATCCCTAGCTGCTCCTCAACAGTAACTCCCCTTGTGTCATGTAACAAACCCTCTCTTCCAAGAAAATATGTTGTAGCCCTGAATACCTCTGGCTCCATCTGAAACTCAACCCTACACCAACTCTCACGGCCTTCTAACATCTCCTTAACTTTTTTAGCGCCGGTAAGTGATGATGTATGGACTGGTCTTTTTTCATCATAAAGGCATGAAAGCAAAGTAGGAACCAACACAAGAAACAACTCATTGTCGTCCTCTTCTTCCTCGAGCATAAATTTCCTAATGAGCTCCTTTCTAGTGCCCGTTTGCTAATACATAAAAAATAAACTCAATTAGAACTAGTAGAATGTAGTGTCTATATCGGCAAAATAGTAACACCAATAGGTACTATTATCCATAGCTATATTAGATAATAGAATTTCATATGGTCGGGTCATAAAGGCATCTTGATAACCAAGTACTGGTAGTACTAGCTCATACTAATTTTCCAAAGGTTAACTAAGTAGAAGTGCGCACAAGTGACCAAATTGTTTTAAGATAGCAGCTAATAACACATATTGATTCAATGCAAAATTGAAAACCAAAACAAAAGTTTCCATATGCATCTTTTCCCTCCTTAATAACTTACAAGTGACCAAATACTATGTTTTTCTGTTGCCATTTCCCTCCTTAATAACTTAGATATGTAATGTGCAAAAAAAGAAGACATAGAATATGATATGGTCGAAGCATCCATATGCATCTTTTCCCCTTTGTGTCTACCAATTGGGCCCATCAATTCTATGTACATGGACATGATGCCTAGCTCTAGAAGTAGTCAAAGCGTGTTTCCACAAAAAATAGGTATAACAGAAGTTTCCATATGCATATTTCAAGTGACCAAATGCATAACAGAAAAACATAACAGAAAAAGACTAGGTATAACAGATAGCATGGCTAAATTAAGTAAAGGCTATTACATCCACACAAGGGAACTTCAAGATAGCATGGCTTCAAGAGGAACTTGATCAAAGGAGTTGTTTTACATGAACTTAATTGATTACCACTTGAACTTGAAGCTAACCTGTACATTTCACCTAATGCTAGTGATACAAAAAATTACAAGGGCTGTTGTAACACCCCAAATTTTTTCTTTTTATGAATTTAATCAAGATTTGGCACTTTGGTGAATTTTTATTATTTTCTGGAATTTATTTGAATTTATTTGGAATTTATTTGAATTTATTCCCTTTTGAAATAATTAAAGAACTTAACTTTGCAAATAAAATTTTATTGGAAATATTTTATTTGAGTCCAAAATGTTCCAAAATATTTTCCAGAAGTTTTCTGGAATTTTTTCTGAGTGTTTTGCAATTTTTAATGAATTAAATGAATTTCTAAGAATTATTTTGAATATTTAATCGCTGGAAAATCGAGTGGGTTTGTACTGTTCTTCCAGGACCGAGTCCGAAGTCGGACTCGAGTCAGGCCGAGCAAGCCGACCGGTCGAACCAGTCGCCTAACCCTAACCCTCTCGGCCGTCCGATCAAGATCGAGCAGTAGAGATTGAGCCACGCCGCCGAACCCGAGCCCGGCCGAGCCACCGGTCGCCTGCGAGACTCGAGCCCAAACCCTCGCACCGTTGGATCTTGATCCAACGGCTCGCGTTGAGCCACGTCACCCAATCCGAATCCAATTCGGATTCCGCCGCCGCAACGGAGTGGGCCTCGGTTTCCGCGCGTTTCACGGACGCCGAGGGCCCTATTTAATGCACCGCCGCCACTGTCGTGTTGCCGACTTCCGTGCGCACCCGTAGCCCTAGCCCGCCGAGCTCAAGCCGCTGTGGTTACGCCACAATCGCTCGCCGTAGTTGGCCGTGCGTTCCGCCGCGGTTTTGCGCCGTTTCCGTCGCCGTCCGCCGTCCTCCACCGCCGTTGAGCCCAGATCCGGAACTGCGAGGTCAAGCCGCGTCGGTGAGTACCACTCACTTCGCCGGAGAGGCCCCGCAACGACGTCGGGCGTGTCGCTGTCCCCGTCTCCGGTGACCTTGCTCCGCCGCACGACGTCGCCGTCGTTCGAGCTCCACCAACCGTCCGATCCAGATCCAAGGGCCCAGATCATGCCACGTCACCCCGGTGAGTTTCCACGTTGAAATTTCCAGATCTATTTCCAACCGTTGGATCTTGATCCAACGGCTTAGATTGTGCCACGTAGCCTAAACCGCACCAAGTTAGGCTAGATCTTAGCCGTTAGATCTAGATCGAACGGCTAGGTTTAGCCGCGTTGTAAATGTTAGATTGGATCTTGACCGTCCGATCAAGATCGAACGGTCCAGATCAGCCGAGTAGTTTTCCCACTGCGTTAAGCCAGATCCAATCTGGGCCGTTGATTTTCAAATCAACGGCCGAGATCTAGCCACGCGTGGCGGAGGCCGGCAGTCGTGGTCGGCGGTCGGCGCCCGCAGCGTGGAGTGCGTGTCTCGACACGCAGGCCTTGTCGATCGCGTCGCGCGGCGTGAGTCGAGCCGGCCCGACAGGCGGGCCCACTGTCGATGAGACGTGTCTGTAGTGGGCCGTGTCCACGGTGGACCAAGCCGTGCCGTGCGCCGGGTCCATGGACCCGAGGCGACATGGCGGCTCCTGATTGGTCCACGTGTCACTGCTGACGCAATAATTCAATTTCTGAAAAATAAAATGATTTATTAATTCGAAATATTGATTTCAAAATTTGTTTCAAACTTCAAACGCTTATAACTTTTGCATTTTAACTCCTATTTGAGTGATTCAAATTTCTAAATTTGCATAAAATTGAGATATACCTAATGATGAATTTTATTTAATTTTTGGACCAAAGTTTTTCTCTGTAATATTATTTAATTGATTATTTAAACTTTAAATGCTTGTAACTTTTGCATTTAAACTCCAAATTTGACGATTCCAGTTTCTAAAAATTCATAAAATTATGCTCTCACTGTTTATGAACTTTATTTGGATGTTTGGACACTTTTTGTCTACTGTTTATTTATTATTTGCTATTTGCACGCTTTACGAGTAGACGTTGAAGTGCCCGAAGGCTTCGAGGGAGAAGTGTTGACCAGAGCCATTTCGGGACCAAGAACAAGTACTTTTTGAAGGCAAGTTGTGCTTTGACCATGTTGATCCCATTTTCAAATTAAATTGGTTTAAACTATTGCATGCTAGTTTAATTAGAAAATGCTTTATTTAATTATGGGAAATTAGATAAATACCAAATTGTTGTATGACCCCTTGGTTAATTAAATATGTGCCATGACCCCCTTGTCACCCTAGTTGAGGATTAAATAGTTGGATATTACTAAATTGCCAACATGGGAAGTTAGATCGTTGTAGCATATTGCTTAGACCTGCTACGTGCTCATGACATGATTTTGGACAATCAAATGTTAATATTGACTTAATGATATATTGAACCTGTTTTGGAAAGGTATCATGTGTTGTGATGTTGATGGCACGTGGTGAATGGTAATCAACTGGGGTTTGATAAATAGTTTTCGACCGGGGCATGTGGCAAGAATGATCGGGTGGGCCAGTTGTGGCACCGGGAACGTTGTTTTGTTTCTTCGGGTAGTCTTGCCCTGGTCACCCTAAGGACTTAACCTTGCAAGCATTTGAACTGAGTCAATCGTGCAACCACATGTCTGTAATGGGACGGACCTAGTTGATTAAGTTGCTAATAACGTACCTGTGGGACCTCAGGATGTCAACTACACCCTTTGTGTAGTTGTACGGGGGAGCGTACCGAGGCTGCGGTCAGGTACCCATCTAACGGTGGATTTGCCTAAACTTCGCCTTCGCTAAGGGAAGGGTTAGCGTGCAATCACCGGGGAGGACCACTTGTGCTATTAGAAGTTTCCGAAAGACTCTGTTACGGACACTCGCCTTTGTGGTGTTTGGCTGTATCTTGTGGGTAAAGTGCATAACCTCTGCAGAGTGTAAAATCTATTCGGATAGCCGTGTCCGCGGTATTAGACATCGCTCAGGAATTACAGTTAAGGGTTAGACTTTCTTGAAAATAATTTGGTCTTGAAAGGTTGGGTTTGGTTTAATAATGACGTTGATGGAAATGTGGATTAGAATCGGGAGAGATGTTTATGTAACTCCTGGAAAAGTTATTGATGCTATACTTGTTTTTACTGCTTTCAAAACTACTTATGATACTTGTTAAATGCTCTTTACTGCAAATATACCTTGAGCCACTCCTTTGTATTAAGCCGTGCATGTAGTATATTAGCTGCATTCTGTGCATGACTTGCTGAGTACCAAGTACTCACCCTTGCCGCAATACAACACCAGTTGAAGAGGAGACTACACCAGCTTTGGAGGAGGAGCTTCCGGAGGAACCGTCTATCTAGGGAGCGAGCCCAGTCAGTTGCCTGTGGTATATTGGATGGCGCCACGAAGTTATCTTATTTTTCCGCTGCAGTTATTTCTCTCTTTAATAAGTTTCGCTCTGCGAGGCGTTTATTTGTAACTTGACCCTAAGGTCGAGCAACCCGTTTGGTTAACTATTAAGGGTACTTTATTATTTCGTTGAGTATGATTGTGATATTTACCAATGTTGAGACTGTGTGCACTAGCGCGTTCCTGGACTAGTGCTGAATACACAAAGGGTCCGGATTTGCAAATTCGGGTCCCGACAGCTGTAGTGTACATTACGACATGCTAATGAATAGTCAAAAGTAGCGTGACCTAATACTTAGAAGTGGATAAGGGTAAGAAATGGCATAATTTAGACTATATCTTACTTACACATGAAAATGTAAAGTGGTTGTATATGCAATGAGCGAGTGAAATGACAAAAAGGAAAACATCAGAAAATACACTTACCAAAGCCAACATGTCACTCAAATAGCCTTTGATTGGTGTCTGCAGAGCCTATACAAAAGAAAGTAAATGTTTCTTAAGATCTATATAAAGTTAGATTAGAGAATAACAAATGTAATGATAAGCATTGCTGAAGATGAAAGATGCCCCAGTTACAAATTCAAGTTCCATGGTGAGAAGATAATTTCAAGAATGCATAGCTAATAATGCATAGTTAATAACAAGCTGTTTTCACGTATCACCAATTCATAGGTTAAATAATTTGATGGCTTTAGATGAATTACTCTGGAACATCTTTAAGGCTGAACTTACCATTAAAAATTTAGGTATCGCAGATCTAGGATCTAACAACGGAAACCCTAAGCAACTTATCAAAAAAAGGTGGAGGTACCAGAAGCAACGGTCGATACAAGCAGCGATCGATACAACAAAAACCCTAACTCTCTGATACAAGCAGCGATCGATGAAACCTAGAAGTAGGAGGACAAGGGCTGGGAGGAATGAAAGGTGGAGTTATAGGGGAGACGCGATGCTGGGGTAGGAGCAGATGTCGCTGGAGTGGTAGGGGGAGCCATGAGGGGCAGCGATGGAGAGGTGTAGTTGCGACGGAATGCGACGGAGAGGCGGAGTCACGAGGGGCGGTGATGGAGAGGCGGGATCGCGAGGGGCGACGACAGAGAGGTGGAGTCATGAGGGCGCCATCGTGAGAGGCGGAGTCGGAGGCAGGGATTAAATTTCACGATGGGCTTGGAGTTTTTTTTCATCCCTGGGAATTCGCTTTGATCGGGGCAAAGAAATCCCGTCGCGTGGACTCCCAAACAGCGCATCTAGCTGGCCTAGCAAAAATTTCCCTGTGGAACTTCAGCCTAGTGATTTTGAGGGGATCTCGGACGGGATACAGGTTCCCAAACAAGGCCTAAGTATTCCAAAAGTTCCTTATGTTAAAAGAAACAATCTCTAACCAACTCGGTGATTGTTATGTTCAAGTCGGATATAATTCAGTTATCTAAACTAATCTGCTATTGTCGTTTAGATCCTGTAGCATATCAAATTAAGTTATTATTAGCTAGTTGCTCTGAAGATCAATCTGTAATTCTATTTTGTATTGTTGTACGATTATAAATACAAGACTGAAATCACCAAGAGGATTCATCTCAGCCAACATCAAGAGTATTTTTGACAAGGTATCAGAGCCACATTCCATCTAGTCATAATGACATCCTCTAGCCACTCATCCACCTCTCTCAATACTGTTGTGTCTCTTACCTCTGGTGCAGCAGGAGCTCTTTCCACACCATCCTTCAACTAGTTTGTTAATGTTCGGCTCAATAGAGAAAATTATCTTATGTGGAAAGCACAAATCACCCCATACCTTCATAGCCAGAATCTCTACTACGTTGAAGGGATGATTGAAATGCTATCGGCTGTGATCACCCAAGGAACTAGCAATGAATCTTGTCAAGTTCCAAATCCAAAGTACACTCGCTGGATCCAACAGGATCAATTATGATGAGTGCTTTACTCTCTTCGTTAAGCAAAGATATTCTTGCTCAAGTGCTATTTCTTGGCACATCTGCAGCTGTATGGGCAGCGTTGTAACAAATGTTCACCTCACGCTCCAGGGCAACGATCATGTAGATTGGAACCAACTTGCTAATATGCACAAGAAGGATATGTCTGCTGTAGACTACTTTAGTAAGATGAATAATTTGGCTGGGCTTGGCGATGACTATGATTCTTTAGTCACATCGATCTCAACTTAGCCAGACCCCATAACTCTAACTGAGTTGTATGCTCATCTTATCAGTTATGAATAGCGGAAGGAACACATCAACATGGCATCCTTAGCCAACAATGTAGTGAGAACCAACCAGAAGGGCAACCAAAGTAGCTTTGGATCACACGGCAGAGGACGTGGTCATGGAGATGGTCGCAGTTATCATGGTGGTGGATGCACAAGCAATCACAACTACAACAATCGACCTTCTTATTAGGTTTGTGGTAAGCACACAGATGATGCCCTGAGATGCTATAATCGTTTTGATCATAGCTATCAAACTGAAGACCAACGAGTTGCTGCGTTGGCTTCAAGAAACTACATGGTTGATTCAAATTGGTATTCTGACACTTGGGTCACAAATCATCTCACCAATGATTTAGATAGGATCACAGTAAAAGAACGCTAGAAGGGAAATGATCAAGAGCAAGCTGCTAATGGAATAGATATGCCAATTTCTCATCTAGGTCATGGTACTGCTGCTAGTTCAAGTCGTAATTTAATCCTCAAAAATATCCTCCATGTTTCTAAAGCCAAAAAACACCTCTTCTCTGTCCACAAATTTTCTATTCACAATGATGCATTTTTTGAGTTTCATCCAACACTACCACGCACATCAACATCACAGACGGTTCACAAACCACATCACAGACGGTTTTGTGAATCGTTTGTATCAAACCGTCTGTGATGACTATAAGTTATCACAGACGGTATTCCAACTGTTAGTGAAAAAAGTCGTCCTAGATGGTTCTAAATTGGAACCGTCTGGGATGAGGGCGCCTCATCACAGACGGTTCCAAATTGGAATCGTCTATGATGAGGCTCTCATCCCAGGCGATTCTTATTTTGAACCATCTGTGATGTTGATTTTCCATTTTTAGTAATTTTGATTTATTGGCTAGACTTAGGAATGCTAACCATGCCCTCTAAAACAAAAGATAGTATAGAGCATCACCAGTATATTATTATGACATACATTTCATAAATGAACTCGGATCATTGTGATGAGGCACCCTCATCCCAGATGGTTTAAATTGGAATCGTCTATGATGAGACTCTCATCCCAGACGATTCTTATTTAGAACTGTCTGTGATATTGATTTTCTATTCTTAGTAATTTTGATTTATTGGCTAGGTTTAGGAAATGCTATCCATGCCCTCTGAAACAAAAGATAGTACAGAGCATCACCAGCATATTATTAGGACATACATTTCATAAATGAACTCGGATCACTGTGATGAGGCACCCTCATCCCAGACGGTTCCAATTTGGAATCGTTTATGACGAGGCTTTCATCCTAGATGGTTCTTATTTACAATCATCTGTGATGTTTATTTTCTATTTTTAGTAATTTTGATTTATTGGCTAGCTAAGGGTATGCTATCCATGCCCTCTGAAACAAAAGACAGGACAGAGCATCACTAGCATATTATTATGACATACATTTCATAAATGTACTCAGATCACCATGATGAGGCACCCTCATCCCAGACGGTTCCAATTTGGAATCGTCTATGATGAGGCTATCATCCCAGACGGTTCTTATTTAGAACCGTCTGTGATGTTGATTTTCCATTTTTAGTATTTTTGATTTATTGGCTAGCCTTAGAAAATGCTTGCCATGCCCTCTGAAACAAAAGACAGTACAGAGCATCACCGGCATATTATTATGACAAACATTTCATAAATGGACTCGGATCACATAAACATACAGCGTGTCCATTTTAGAAATCAACTCTGATTGCACATTACAATGTATGATGCATCCATTTCAAAAATTAACTCGCATATATAAAAACCAATTGAATTTTGAACTACAGCTCACAAATTAATAGCACAACGTTTACAAATTAATTCAAATGGTATCTAACAAATTCACAACTTATCAGGCGAGGCTTGAGTGGAATTTGCATTTTGGATTAATGACCTCACGCATGAAGAAGGCACAGAGTTGTCCTCGAATACCGAGTAGGTCAGCCTATTCCAACGCAGATTCAGCACATTGCTAAGCCTGTCGATGGAAGAGTAAAGTCTTGCATGTATATAAATTAATAAGTGGAAACAATTATTGCAAGATTAACAAATCTCTATGAGATTGGTCTTCTTTGAACCAATATGGAGTTGCATGTTGTGGCAAATGTAGAATCCACATATGTTAGTGCCCTTTGGCTGCTAGTGGCACTACCAAAATATAATAGAATAATTAGTTTTGAAGGTATTATTATGGAGTGTGAAGGATTATTTCATACTAGCGGACACTAAAAAGTTATAAATATGCCTCAGTTTCGTTGGGTCCTTCATGTGTGGCCCTCCACAAAGCTTTGTAGAAAAAGAATGACATGCCGAGTAAATTTTTGATAGGCACCAAGACATGGGTGCCACCCTTTTTTGAATCAAGTAAATTTCTCGATTATGTTTTGGTATAATTACGAGTAGAACCTAGTGAAACCTACACAGGTATGTCACCATGATCATTCAAACTAACTTCAAGCTACATTATATAGTACAAATTAACAAGTATAGCAATTGGATGAAGCACTTACCCCGGATTGTGGGGGTAAAAGTACGAATTATTGTCCCATTGAGCCAACAATACTTTTTCCACGTATTTGTGGACGACTTGTAAATTTTCATCTATGGTTTGCTTGGACACCATGTGTGGGTCGAGGAAACCCATCGATTCTTCTCTTGCTTTTGCTTCCATCATCATGTATCTACATATACAAAATCAAGGATCATATATATAAGACATTTATCGGTACGACACGAATATACACCGTGATTGCAAACACTTACAATGTCCACCATCTCATGAGTGATACATCGAGGGTGTTGATGTTGTACAGATCGAACATGTCATTGAAGCCGACCACCAAGAAGCCGTCTAAAAATCGGTGTAAGAAATGCTCCTCCTTGAAGCTGACCGAGATACTCGATGCCCGGTGTGCCACCAGCTTGTTGGCTTGTTCTATGCACCAATCTTGTAATCTAACGCAGGCTAATGTAAGCATCTCTGGGTGCTCTTTTGGTACGAACGGCTATCCTAGCTTGAATTACCGTGCTAACGGGGCAAATGGAAAGACATGGGCTGATTTGGTCATCCCTTTCAATTTGCTCTTGTCGCCGCATCACCGTCTACAAAATGTCGTCTTCACGGGAGACAACTTGGCCCGAATTGCAGTAACATCCTGTGTCTGACATGACATAGTAGCTGATTTGGTGGGCTCCTTTAGTGCAGCACATGGCTCTGGTAGTGCTTGTAGCTTTGGTGCTGCAAGGTGGGCATCAAAGGAGATGTCCTTCTTGGGCCACTAGATAAATATGCCAATGGCATCCCCTAGTATGATGATCTCATCATTTGGGAGCATCTGCAGCGTAACGTCTTGCAAATTTCATCTACACTATCGACATGGACCTTTGCATAGCCCGGATATAAAGTATGATTTTGCACAATTTCCCCAACACTGGATGGACACGCGCGCCCTAAGCAACCAGTAGGGGAACAGAACCGTTGGCAAGCCTCACTTGGAGATTGCACATCAAGGCCACATACATAAGGGTACACAATTAATTATCTAACACATCAAATAGATCTATCTAAGAAGCATTGCAGACATGTATATTACTTGGGTATCATTGAGAGGAAATCTTGCGTCGTCCATGTCCGTCTCAGTGGTGGATGCGCAACTGCTCCGACGGTTAGTTGTGCTGAACTGCGCCTATGATTCTTGGGCTTGCACGTCCCGTGCCTACCTCTCCACAGCCACCCTTTGCTCCATCCTTTCCTCAAAGCTTCTTAGCTGACTATCGAACTACGCTCTCAGCCTTTCCTCAACCATTTCCTCAATTAGGGCTACTAGCCATTCCTCATGCTCATTTTTGCTTCTCTTCCTACTTTGGTACGTGTCAGAGTCTTATGGGAATGCCATTTTCGAAGGAACAAAAACACCTAGAGCTAGGAGTGGCCCGGGTGCTCCTTGTTTCCCAAGGCCATGTATAGTGTATCTTTCTCTTTGTCTAAAGTGAAAGAGCCCTCGAAAAGATCATGTGCTCAATGATATTAGGCATTGGGACACTTCCTCATCAACGGGGTTGGGAAAGGACACGACACTTGAAGACATGGGATGTGACGTCACTCTCACCTAGTTTCAGGCGCACGGGTCCAAGATTGAGGCAAATAGTGGAGCGACCTCCTTCTGGATTGCCTTGTCTTCCTCCCTTGTCCATTGCGTGATCTTTCCTGTGTGTGGAGCCGAGTCTGTGTGGGTGGGTGTTTCTTGACTGAATGGTCTTGCGCACCGCAATTTGATGCATGAACACTTCTGTCGTCTTCACCTCAACAAATCATTCCCACACATCTTCAGTAATGAACCCGTCCTTCTGAAATGAAGTTATTTCCTTATTCACATAATTAGTGATGGAAACACTCTTAAAGTTCTTCCACGCCTTTCCCGCCAATAACAACGCATTCGGTCACAGTGTGTGCATGGCATCTTGTGAGAGCTCGAACGACGCAAAATTTTCTATCACTAGGTTATCGTGCTCCTCATCTGTTATCACCTTCCATGATGGATATGTGATGGGGACCCTTTCACGCCTAACAATCCCGCACAATGTACGGAATGCTTCCTTGGCCTTAGAAGGTGCGGTAGGGGCCCCATCCTCCGGATCAACCACCGTGATGGTATATTGGCTCTAGGGCCTTTTACTAAGCTCTCTTGGATCGCGTCTTTGGGCACCTCATCAAATCCATTCGGCGATGAGGAATGAGTGAATGCCATCTTGTAATAAAGATCATAGAAGAGGTAAGTTGGTAAATCAACAACTCGTAGAGGGTCATAGAAGAGGAAAGAAAGTTAAGAGAAACAAATTTAAGAGAAGGTAAGTTAAGAGAATCAATATTTAGAATTCATTAATGCAATATGGTTGTGCTTGTTATTAGCAAATACAACAATTGACATAATGACATAATTGTAACCATCCAATACTTGAAATTGAGACATAGCAAATTGATTTTTAATGGTTGTACGAATTGCAAGAATAAGAGCAAGAATGTAATACTAATACCAAGTTAATGTATAATTGATTAATAGTGCTCCCAGGCACTTGGTGTAGGAATACTAGAGACTAGCTGTTACCTCATCTACACCTAGGTCAAGTTTATCTCATTTGAACTAAACAATTAACTATGTAAAGAAGGCCTTGAACCCTTACCTTCCTAATCATGCAGTTTATGGTATTCTTTAATCAATTTCATTGTTCGTATGATCGGAATTCAGAATAATACATATATAAGGAAATCATGTTATTTAATCAACCAAAACACAGACTTTGGTCAAAAGAGGACAACTGCAGGTAAAGAATAATGAATAAGCTTTGCAACAATGAAATTAATTAAATAATTTCTAGCAAGCAAGTCTACTGGTTCAAGGCCTAATTCACTACCTTAATTTTCCAATTCATCATTTGAACCAATTTGCATCATCGAGCAATAAAAGAAAAATTAGAAGAAAACATTAAAGCATTGACATGTATATTGAAAATCAGAAGAATGCACACCATCAAGCATCTATGCCTACAACAGAAAAAGCATCTATATCAGCATCAGATCTGACATTAATAATACATGTCTCTCATCACAATTCATGGATATTAACGGGCATGACTATCAGGGACAAAGCAATCAGAGCCACTACACTTATAGATGGCAGGATGCCATAGGAAGTTTAAGTACAAACAATGTAATGAGCACACTCCTATAAAATGCAGATTATGGCAAATCAAGGCAATGGGATTGTAAAAAAAATTAAAACTAAAATTACATTATAACTAAATTATTTGGTACTAATACATAAGGTTACCAAACAAAATAGGAAACTCACTTAACGCTAGATAGAATAGTAGCGGGGGTATATTTACCCCTAAGTAAAATAATAGATTGAAATAAGAATATATACAAAACACTAGAAGTAATAATTGCAAAGCATACAAAAAACGACTACTCAATGGGGAGTGACAGATTGACACACTATGCAAAAGTGGCCATAAGATAACTCAATTACTTTGAAAGAATTAACTGATGTTTTCCTTTCAAATATAGTAAACAGACCCATTAAGAGGCTTGGCACATCTCCAACACTGTAGGAAGCAACGGTTATATCAAGCATCCATTTATCCAAAGAGAGGGCGTAACTAATAATTTCTAATTAAGATTCCTAACCAGTAGGGTAAAGGGTGTTTCACATGATCTAGTCCAACTGACCAAAAGTAGATACCACTCACCAATACTAGGCACCAGTCATTATGACAAGTTAAGTGCGTATAGATGTGAACCACACAACTAACATCTTTAGGCAAATTGACAAGTCTTCCCTGAGTATTATGATGAAGCCTGTTGGTCAAAAACATTGACTGGGAAACTCAAATTTCTGTTCGACTCAATGAAAGTTACGAGAAGCATATGCATAGATAAGTCATAAGTGGTGAATTATAGTGGTAATGCAACACCTCAGTACCAAAATATCAAGGGCAGACCACGGAATGTTCATTGCAAGATTAGCACCATATAGTAATTTCGTCTTTGCAGAAGAAAATGGCCCAGTGCAAACCTGGATGGCCTCTCGGAAACAGCAAATACAAAAGGAGAGAAGACGAAAGAACATACATGATCTGGAGGCAACAGCAACAGTGAACTAGTTTACTAGATCTGTTGGTATCCTACTACCTGCCAAGAGCAACTAATAAATCCTTGCTCCTCTCATGGAAATTTCGGCTCTTTCAACCCCCCAGTGAAATGGTTTTCGGAGATTTGAAAAAATATGAAAAAAATCATTCAAGCAAATGAGTTACTCCAGTCCAGTTCATTCATAGGTTCGATATTCCAAGCAAATGAGTGACCCTAGTCCAGTTCATTCAAATCCTGATATATCTGAACTCTCAAGTCACTCCAACCTCACATGGGAACTACAGACCCTATTTTTACATCAAATGATTTAACCTTAATTCACTGCAGAAACAAAAAATTTCAATCTTTGTGCGAAAGATCACGAATTTTGGATCAAGAATTAGGAAATGATTCAATAGTGGCAAGAAAGAAGTTTACCTTCTTGGCAATGGACTCACTGTAGCATTTTACCTTCCTGGAGTAGGGTGAGCCTCAGCCTTGGCTCCTCCGGTGCAGGGGCCTCGGTCTTGGGCTCACCCTCTGTCATCACCTCGTGCTTAGGCTCATCCTCCTTTGCTAGCACCTCGTCCTTGGCCTCCTCTTTGGACAGTTCCTCCGTCTGGGCCTCTTTGGCTGCCAGGGTCGCTGTGGGGGCTCTGGTCTTAGATTAGCGATACGGGTTCTTACTGTTGCGTCGGACTGGGTATTAACGCAACCTGGAAGAAAACTGATCACTTAACTGAAAGTCGTACTCAGATTCAGGCGAATCATTTGGCATTTCGCACATCACTCATGTTCATATTGCAACTGGATGAAACCAATCCGAGCTTCCCGCTTATGTGTCTAGTGCTAGTTCCCTGGATCAGTAACCTAGCACCCACATATTTCACAACAAGATGCACCCAACCACATACACAATAGTAGTGGATATAAAGGTAGCTGGTTTTAATATAGAGGAATAGTATTACAAGTTTACAGCCGTCCGGCCAAGTACAACAAAATAAGTAGCAGCAGAGAGAAACAACAATTACAACAACGGCCACGGGTGCCACCCAAACCCAAAGGCAACCGACTGGGGTAAAGACGCAATTATCCGTCAATCGCATCGACAGGACCTGGTTCATAAAACTCATTGTCTGGGTTACCTTTAGCATCTTTTGCTCCCTCTTCTACTCTTGTTTTTCAATTTAGAGCAAACGGTGAGTACACGTATGTACTCGCAAGACTTTAGTGTATGCAATTATAATAGAATGCATGCTATGTCAATGTAAGAGGTTTCTACACTAGTTTCAATTTGCATGAAGTAGGATTTATTTGCAATAAAATAATAACTTCAAAAACAATTCAGTATTTACATGAGTGATTTGTAAAGAAAATAGTTGCAATATGAATATCATGTAATCAATGATCCATACTCCATCCAACAGGAATACCACATCCACCCATCAAACCATTTTGATTCAATGAGCGTTTTTGAGGATTTTAGATTCATGATTTGGTCGGCCGACTGTTATGAAAGTTGTAGATAATTCAATTATATTTAATTTGACACCAAAAACATTAAATTCTGTTTAGCCATTTTAAAAGTTATGGTCGATTTACCAAGCGCTGTCCAATTTGTGATGTGATTGGGATAGATTGTGTTCAACTGTAGATTAGAGGATTTTAGAGGCCGAATTAGTTTTCGCGTATACTTATAAAAAGGTGGAAAATTTCCTAAGGTTTGATAAAATGTACTCGTTTACCTGATTTGGAGTTGTAGAACTCAAGTTATGCTTGTTAGAAGCCTGCTGTCCAGTTGGACAGATTCTCTGTTTTTCGGGTTTTAGAAGTGGGTTGTGAAATCGATGTAGTTGATAGCTATTGTGTTGTTTTGTGGGCATGTTTTTGAGTGTCTAATACCTATGTGCAGGTGGTGTGACCCCGGGAGTGCCGGCAATATCTTGCCACTCCGTCTCGCGTGGTTGAAGGCAAGTGTATTGTAGTGGTTGTGATGATTCGCAATAAAATAGTTTAACCATGTGTTTGATAAGATGCCGTGAATGATTCTTGCTTGTGACATGATGAGTATAATTTGTTAAATGGCTATGCAATTGTTAACTCGAGTTCATATGCAAGTTATTCATGTTTATGGCATATGTGCATCTATAAAGGAAGAGGCGACCCATTCTGATGCGGGCCTCTGTGTTCACACGTAATGAACACGAAAGTCCTACCGCGTAGTCCCATACACGTGGTTGTACGGGAGCGAGTCAGTAAGAGTAGGCACCCTCCACGGGATGGAACGGGATGAGGGTGCACACCGACAGGTGTGCACTCGGCAGTACCGGTATGTGCCAAGTAAAGAGGCATGATGCATTGCATTGCATTGCATAAATGGGAATCTGAATGAGAAAGTATATGAGAATGTGATTGAGGAAGTCTTCAAGGATTGTTTTCCATGGTTGGTGATCGGTATGTCGTATGTATGTGAATTGTTATTGTTTTGTACCATTGCAATACACTTTGCTGAGTGATGAACTTGTTGTTTAATGTTTTTTTAGGTACCTTGAATCCGGCATGTGGGAAAGGGAGCTAGATACACGTCCTCACATAGCGATACACACATAAACAATTCATGCCCCTTTATGAGATGTGTTGTTTACGTTATGATTTTAGTGCCTCGTTAGTTGTTTTGAATAATTGTTCATTCCTTATTGGATCATGTGATAGTTAGATTATGTGTTGTACTTGGAATGCTGCTGAAATCCTTGTTGTTATGTTATTGTTGTCTCCCATTATGCTAATATGTTATGCGATTATTGTTGATGCTTAAAACCATGGAAAAACAGAGTTTTATGCTGCCGAGATTTTGGTTTAAATCATTAGTGTAGCTGCTTTAATTTACTCTTAAAGATGTTATTTGGTTGTTTTTTTTATCCTTTGTGGTGACATTCTGGGTACACTAGGTGCTGGGGTGTTACAGTTGGTATCAGAGCGGGCTTTAGGTCCGTAGAACATGTATTTAGTGTCATACCATAGGTTCAACTAAAATGTGATGTGGGATAACCTAGAAACATAGCTTAGGTTATACTTAAAATTTTGCCATAGGATAGCAACATTAAAACTTGTGTAAGTGGAATAAATAATTTAAAACTTGACACATTTTGATGCATAGTAGGAAAGGGTATGTGTATCGTTGCTTTATGCTTAAATGTTGTATTTAAGATTTGATGTTGAATGTATTTAAGTTAAATGTTGTATTTAAGCTTTGATGTGGAATAAGTAATTTAAGACTTTTTTGTTTGTGATGCATGTCAACAAGCAAAAAGTCATCGACTTCCGTATAATTCTTCGAGTCATGTAACTAGTTCTCCCTTAGAATTGGTTCACTCTGATGTTTGGGCCCTGCTCATACCTTTGTTAATGGCTTTAAATATTATGTCATCTTTGTGAATGATTTTAGTCGATTCACATGGATTAACTTGTTGAAATTTAAATCTGATGTTGAACAAGTTTTTCGCAAATTTCAACGTCTCGTTGAGAGATTACTAAATACAAAGATCAAATGTGTCCAAATGGACTGGGAGGTGAATTCTAGAAACTGAACAAATTCTTTGGCACAATTGGAATCGCCCGTCAAATTTCTTGTCCTCATACCCATCAACAAAATGGTATTGTTGAGAGGAAACATAGACATCTTGTTGAGACCGGCCTGGCTTTGTTAGCTCATGAATCAATGCTAGTTAGGTTCTGGGATGAGGCATTTCTTACTGCCTGCTACATCATCAACAGACTTCCTTCTCGTGTCATCAACAATACAATTCCCTTGACTCGCCTCCTTGGAGTTCAAGCAAACTATCTTTATGCTTACAACCTTTGGTTGTGCCTGGTGGCCCAACCTTCATCCTTACAATGCACACAAACTTGATTTTAGATCACAACAATGTGTTTTTGTGGGATATAGCAACATGCATAAAGGTTACAAATGCCTACATAAACCTACTGGAAGGGTTTACATTTCTCGGGATGTCATTTTCGATGAAAATTTCTTTCCTTTGTCTTTTGATAAACACACACCTCCTGATCCTACTTCATATTCACCATCCACTGTTCTTCTTCCCTTTCTATCAAATTACGACTCCTGTTCATCAGCAATCCTCTTCTGAACCAATCATAGACCATGGTCCAAATGAGAATAGTGCTACCTTTCCGAATACCATTAATCATTTTCATGCACCTGAGTCTGATACTGTAGTTACAGCAAAGGAGCCAAGGGACGAAAGTGGGAGTCCAGCCGCTGCAGAATGTATTCACTCAAAAAGTGGTCACTATGAAGAATTACAAGTAAAACATCTTATGCAGACTAGAGCTTGTGACAATATTTACAATCTGAAACAATATAGATATGGTACAGTCACTTATCCAGTACAAGGTAAAAGAGCATTTTTCGCTTCCCTTGAGACTCCTACCTCACATGTTGAAGCTCTAGAAGATTCACATTGGAGAGCTGCTATGGATGCTAAGTACTCTGCTCAACTGAAGAACAATACCTGGCACCTTGCTCCTCGGCAACAGGGTCAAAACATTGTTGATTGCAAATGGGTATTCAAAATCAAATAGAATGCTGATGGCATAGTAGATAGATTCAAAGCATGGATAGTTGCTAAGGGATTCAAGCAAATATATGGCATAGATTACTCTGGAACATTCAGCCCTATTGTCAAACTGACAATAGTTCGACTGGTGCTTTCAATCGCTGTGTCTCATGGATGGTAGATGAGACAAGTGGATATACAAAATGCCTTTTCGCATGGAGCGTTACAAGAGGAGGTTTATATGTCACAACCATCAGGTTAAGGATGCTCAGTTTCCACATCATGTTTGTAAGCTGGACAAAGCATTGTATGGATTGAAACAGGCATCAAGGGTGTGGCACACAAGACTGAGTCAGAAATTATATGAACTTGATTTTCAGTCATGAAAAGCTGACACTTCATTGTTTATCTTTAACAGAGGTGGGGGTAATCATCTATATGCTTATATATGTAGATGATATCATAATTACAAGTTCTTATGAAAGGGCATCGGAAAAATTGATTCAACAACTTTCAGAAGCCTTTGTTGTGAAAGACTTATGAAAGCTGAGTTATTTCCTTGGTGTTGAAGCATCCTATGTTAATAAGATATGACATTAACTCAACAAAAGTATATCAAAGATTTGCTGAAGGGAGCAAATATGAGCAGCTGTAAGCTAGTGTTAACACCAATCATTGTTTTAGAAAAACTCTCCAAGAATCAGGGAACTAAGTGTCGTGGGCCAAATCGACCCACTTCAGCCCAACGACCTCACCCCTCACGGTAGACGAAGCACGGCCCACATTCTCGACCGAAGAAAAGTGATCAGAGCGTGCCAATAACTCCTTCGGGAGGGTGAAGCGGAGCAAAGTTCCGGTATAAGTTGCGGAGGAAGACACCTGCGTGACCCATGTGGACGCAGCCGACAAAATGATCAGGCGGGCCTGACGCCAAGCTATAGCCTGCCAAAAGATGTCAGACGAAATAAGATCGACACCAAACCCCAGGGAATCGGGGTTCCATTTAAACCCTTGAGGTGAATACAAAACGAGAGGGTAAAAATGTAAAGTAAGAACGAAAAACGCCACGGAAGGCCTAACTAGCCCCTGACTAGGGACAGGTGGCAGAGAAGGGTTGGAAGACCACGGACAAAGCCTGCGGCTCGGTGGCAGGGTAGGTTGAAAAAGAAGCCAACCGATGCATGCATGTCCCCTCCCCTCCATATATAAGAGGGATAATGGGTGATCGAAGAGGGGAGAGGATTCCCCAAAAAGAAAAATCCACAGAACAACCTTGGTGGCTCGACGCCACCACACTAAGTTTTCTGATAAAGAAACTTTTCAATACAGAAGCATGGTTGGTGCCTTTTGACATTTGTTTCATTGTTAATGAGGTCTGTCAATTTCTTCAGAGTCCCACTGATATACATTGGAATGCAGTAAAATAAATCTTGAGATATATCAGAGGAACTTCTTCAGTTGGTCTGCATATTCAGAGTTCATCCTCTATGCTTCCGACTGCTCTCTGAGGTTGATTGGGCAGGGTGTCCTGATGATTGACGGTCAGCACGAGGTTGTGCTGTTTAACTCAGACCAAATTTGATTTCTTGGAGTGCTAGAAAACAACCCACTGTCTCCGGATCAAGTATTGAGATAGAGTATAAATCTTTGGCTAATACAACTGTTGAATTAATCTGGCTTCAATCAGTTCTGAAGGAGTTGAATGTTTGTGTGATAACTTTGAGCAACGTATCTAACTGCCAATCATGATTTTCATGCTCGTACGAAGCACATTGAAGTGTACTTCCACTTTGTTTGAGAGTGAGTTGCTCTTGGAACACTGGAAGTAAGATTTATATCTTCGGCTGATCAGGCCGCTGACATATTCACCAAGGCACTGCAGAAACTGACCTCTGATCGTCTGCTGTATAATCTCAACTTGAAGGCTAGAAGCTGAGATTAAGGGGGATTGTTAAAAGAAACAATCTCTACCCAGCTCGGTGATTATTATGTTCAAATCGAATATAGTTTAGTTATATGAACTTATCTGCTATTATTGTTTTGATCCTATAGCGTATCAGATTAAGTTGTTATTAGTTATTTGCTCTGAAGATCAATTTGTAAATCTGTTTTGTATTGTTGTACGACTATAAATACAAGACTGAAATCACCGAGAGGATTCATCTCGCCCAGCGTCAAGAGTATTTTTTACACCTTATACATATATACCTGAAGGCACAGGAGGCAACTGTAAAGAAACCTACCTAATAGAAGGTGCTATGATAAAAAAAAGTCACACGCGTGTGTACATATATATATACACATACCGTGTCGGATGGATAACAGTGCCATTAACGACAACAAATATTACACGGTACAAACAGCCGATTAAATATACACAATTATCTTATCTCTATCTACAACTAGCTAGTACTTTAAGAAGCAACAATATCTAGGACATCAACTTTTCCAATTTATTTGAAACATTGCTAAACATGTCGGAAATTCTAAAGCCCCGAGTCATAAAACAACCAACACGAATCCTTAATCAATGTTTTCACATCCAACATATTTAAATGGTATCCAAGACGTATAAATGTGCATATACATAACATAAAATATATTTTTGTAACACAATTTACAGACGAATAGAGCTCTACCAGAACAAGAGGCATGCACTTATTCAATCTTTGTCTATGCGTATGAATACGTGGCATTTGGCGTTCTTACTACTCAGTGGGGTAGGAGGGCTCCATGGCAAGGCCACACATGCCCCTCTTGTCAGAAATGTCCTTCGCCATTCTCAAGTAGCCGTTCTCCCCCCATGTCGTGCCCCACGAGTTCTTCATCAACCAGTACTTTGTGCCATCACTGGCCTTGCCATAACCAATGGCTGCAATCCCATGGTCCAGCTCAGTGCCGCATGAGCCGGTCATCACGCCGCCCGAGTAGAATTGGAACGTCATGTCGCCTCCGTCCACGGCCACTGACACGGGTTGGTTCGCTACCACCTTCATGAGGGCGGCCTCGTCGTTGGCCGGCACATCCTCGTAGCCCTTGATGGTTGCGGCACTGTTGGATCCACCCTTGCACTTGCCGTCATCTGCCTTGTATGGGTAGCTGGACTCGGTGGTGAGGCCGCCGTTCTTGATGATGAACTTGAAGGCGTCGTCCATGAGCCCGCCCTGGCAGCCCTGGTCCTCGCCATGGACGTCGCAGTCCACCAACTCTTGCTCCGACAGCGAGATAAGCTTGCCAGTGCTCAGCTTGACGATGCCTTCCATGGCAGCCACAGCAGAAAACGCCCAGCAGCAACCTGCAACGAATTGTGTTATGGTAGATGTCATCGCACGACATATTCACAAATAAGATTGACACATTTATACAGTACTGCAGTAGGCTAAGTATACTTTACCACATTGGCCTTGATCCTTGATGGGAGTGACAGCACCCTTGGTCCTCCAGTCCACCGTTGCCGGAAGCGCATCGAGGCTAAGCTTTTCGTACCTGAATCCGGTAGGGACTCTCGCTACGTTAGGATTGAACCCCTTGTTAGTCTTTGTTGCTCTAAACTCCTCGTTGGTTAGGTCAGCGAACTGGTTGACGCCGAGCCAGAATTTGTGGTTCCCGGCGTTGAACGACTCGATGAACGCAACGTTGGCCTTGAACACCTCGAACCGCCGCGCCTTCTCAGTGGCATCCTTGTAGACGCGGCCGTACTGGGCCATCCACATGTTGTGCCTCGCCACCATGGCCGGGTCATCACTCAGCTCGCGAGCTGCTAGGACGCCACTGCACAGGCAGAGGCTGCCGATGATTGCGAAGAGCAGAGCCTTGGTGTTGGCCATGTTCGATCAGGCTCAGTGAATTGCTTGCTACTACTTGCTTGCGTGTGTACTCTGCTTTGGTTTGGCGAAATGGAACTGGGTGGTATGGGTATATATAGTTACAGCTGGTACGTGTTTGTGTAGGAGATACGGTGCTTTTAGGATGTTGTGTGTGCCGTGTGGAAGGGAGCTCCGGCGTAGCCGTGAAGTAGGTGTGGTGGCCGGATGGATTTAAAACTACTTGTGGATAAGACGTACGTCTGCTGCAGACCTGAGAATGACCCCTGCTTATGCCGAGAATTCTCATCTACCTTGTTACAATTACAAGAATAGAGTGCGCCTTAAGATCGCAAGGATTTAACAGAAATTCTAATGGGAACAAGGCAAGTAGGCAACTTCTTTGGAATTTCCACGATACGTTTTGTTGGTATATGAACAAATGTGTTACATATATATATACATACATACATACGTATACATATCTTAACTATTATAAGAATGAGTTGGTGGTGATGGTGAGTCTGTCAGATTGTTTTTGGGCCAGAACAGTATGGGTCCAAGGCCCAGTAGGTGAGTCACTATTGCTTTGCTAATCTATAGTTGTAAATCTGCAGGACAACTCAATATAGATGATTTGATTTATTTACTAGCTTACAAAGATATGTTTTGCTTGATATGTGTGTTACAAAAAATTGATTTATTGTATGGTTTAAGATCCTACATTATAATTATGTATTATTATCTTTTAAAATTCCGTTGCAACGCACGGGCATCTTACTAGTATATCTATATATACGTATACATATATATCTATATATACATATATATATATATAGGAAAATGATTCCATACTCTTGAGAGTATGTACTCTCTGCTCCCTCTCCCTGTATGTTAACTGATGCTAGTATATATATATATATATGAAAATGCTTCCATACTACCAAGAGTATGTATTCTCTACTCCCTGTACGCCAACTCATGTTACGTAGGTGGAAGCACTTTCCATAAATGGAAGCTGTTAACTGATTCCTCTTAATTAGAAAGTTGTTATTAACCAAATAGAGGTAGGGAGTACATACACCTGAGAGTACAAAACGGGTTTCATATACATACATACATACATACATACATACATATATCCTATGATTTGGAGTTGTCTAAACATTTCGGCTGCTGGAGTAACAGTTTTGGAGTTCACGCATTGTGGTATCAAGCATTAACTAATCAGTAGGCCAGTTAGCAATTTAGTTTGCTGTATTTTGGAGAAGAAAAATGAATATTTAGGTTGCGCATGTCCAAATATAAAGCATAATATTTGCCAGCTTCATATCCGTGCGTCCTAGGGTACAGGATTAACCCAACTAGTTTAGCTAATCCTGAACCCTGTTAGTTTCTTTACTACTAAGAATCCAGTCTATGCTAGCTTAATCAATATTTTTTTATTTGGTTTCACAACAATTTACTGTAATCTAATTTTTTTATAGTTGTGATATTTAACTACTGTAGTCATCTTAATGCTCACAAACACCATAGAGCCATCTACTCAAATCCATAAAATCATAGTGATAAATACATATAAGTAACCCACCAACCGCCAGCAAATACGGCTGGTAAAAATCGAACCTCTAGTCATCAGCTACAGTAGGAGAACCAAGTTGGCAAACCATTGGGCTTTGCCATGGTTGGCTTGGATACTCAGTTTAATTGTGTGAACTAGTGTTCACAGGATAAGAAAGTGTGTTGCTACAACCTAATGAGTTCAATTGTTGGAAAGTAATCAGGAGTTTCCCTTGTTGCCTTTTCATGTTATATATGGAAGGTAAGGAGAGATTGGAAAGTAATCAAGACTTTCTATTCAGCGGCGGTCCTGAGATTTCAGGGGCCCGAAACGAGATTTAAAATGGATGCCCTTCTAATTAATTAATTATATATATATATATAAGTGTTACCAATAAACACTCAAGGTGCATCCAAAAAAAATATTCATATCAAGTAACAAGTAAAGCAATAAGTACATATTACAGTATTACCTTAAAAGTTTCTTCTAACATGTCTAGATGCGAAGTCATTGATGATGGTGTCAATATCAATCTCATCCAATAATATCTTCTCGATGCATAAAATAGCCAAACCATTTAGCCTTTCTTGAGACATTTTGGACCTCAAATAATTCTTCAACAACTTCAACTTTGAAAAGCTTCTTTCAGCTGATGCCACAGTGACATGCACAGTAAATAAGATCCGATAAGCAATAGAAATATTAGGATAACAATCCACTTCTCTGACATACTCAAAAATCTCCATGGCAGACATTGGTTCATCTGATAAAGTCAACTGCATAATACTAAGCTCTGAAACTAGATCATTTAAATCAACATCAGATGAGCCATCAAAAGAGAAAGTGTTTGTAAATTTGGTGCAACAGTCTCTTAGTTCAATAGTATCCAAATACTTCAAGGTCGTCCAGCTCATCAAAAACCCAAATATAATTTTGAATATTGGAGTTCTTCAAATCTACTTTTTAATGAACTAATTGCAATATCAACCATAACCAAAAAGTAATTAACTTCCAAAGCCTTCTTAGCTTCGAGATTTGCTTCCTCACAATCATTTTCATCATATTGTTTCTTCCTGAAAGCACACGCTTTACTGGAAATGATGGCTCCACACCCAATTCTGATGCAATCTCTTTGGCAATGATCAAACTAGAAGCAAACCCTTCATTTCTATAGTTTTCAAAGAAACTGATTGTATCTTCTATGTTCTTTAAGGTAGCGTCAATGCACATGGATGGTGACTGCAACTTCTTGCTCACATTGTTTACAGTAAATAAAATATCATACCAAATAACCATGCTAAGTATAAACTCAAAGGTACCAAGCACTTCAAATAAATTTTTTTGCATCACTCCTATCCTTGGGTTCAGTATCCTTATCTTTACTTACCTGAAGCAAAGCTGACCTTATCTTAGGAGCTTGAAATCTAATTGCTTTGACACTTTTGATCCGACTCTCCCAACGTGTATTGCTCCATGACTTCACAGTTAAGCTTTCAACATGGCCACACAAAACATCCCATCTTTTGGTAGAACTAGAAAACAATACATATATTCGTTGCATAATTCCAAAAAATGAAATAGCTTTGCCACAAGATTTAGCCATATCACAAATAGTAAGATTAAGACTATGACAAGCACATGGCATATATGTGACACTACGGAATGTCGTAACATTATAAAATGTGAAATTGGAGATTAAAACTATACGGTATGAGGTTTAATCGCATTTTCGGGCCGTTTTTGGGAGTTTGGGCCTTTCCGGGGCAAATTGGGCCTTAGGGGGGACCCCCCATGGGCCAAAAGTGGAGTTTTTTGGCCCATGTGGGGGGAGGAGGCAGCATATCCCCTGCCATGCGCCCCCCTTGCCCTAGCCGCCGCCCCTCCCTCCCTCTCCTCCTCCTCCAAGCGCTGCGACCACCCCTTGCGCCACCGCCCCTCCCCTCCCCTCTCCACCATCCTTGCTACCCTAGGGGAGCCCCCCCACCTCGCCAACCCGCTGTTTTCACCATTGGAGCGCTCCGCGACGTGGAGATCCGGTGGATTTGGAGCGAGGAAGGAGATCGCGTGAACCAGGAGGAGATTTCTTGGTTCAACGTTCGTCGGGCGAAGGTATGGCTAGGGGAATCCTTGGAGTTGGTCTAGGGGCTGTGCTAGAGGGTATTTGGATGCTTTTAGATCAAGATGTGGTGCTATTATTGGGTAGATTGGATGAAAACTAGAGTTTGCCACGCTCTCTGCTTCGGGCAGATTGTGCAGTTAACCTAGGGTTTGAGTTTTCGCGACCTTAGTTTCGGAATTTAGTAGGCCGACTGTTGAGAAAGTTGTAGGTAACTTCAATACCTTTAAGTGGACATAAAGAACGTCCAATTCTGCCCAGCCTTTTGAAAGTTATGATTGATTTACCGAACGTGTTCAAATCTGTGACGTAGCTGGGACAGAACGTAATGTTTTGTAGATTAGACAACTTTAGAATCCGAATTAGTTTTTCCATATACTTAGAAAAAGTTAGGAAATTTCCTAAGCTACGCGAGGATGTACTCGTTTAATCGATTCGGAGTCCTAGAACTAAAGTTATGCTAGATCGAAGTCTGCTGTCCCGAGGGGACAGATTCTCTGTTTTTCATTTTCGGGAGTAGTTTGCGAAATCGGGGTAGATGGGCGAGGGTGTACTGATTTGTGGGAACATTGTGATTATGTGGCATCTATGTGCAGGTGGTGTGACCCCGGGAGTGCCCTCCTCATCCTACCAATCCGTCGCCCGAGGTTAAGGCAAGTGTATTGGGATGGGTAGCATGTGGTTTATTTGCTTATCTTGACTAGATGCAATTGTTTCCATGTTATGCTATCTTTCCATGCTTAGTGTTTGCCATGATATGATAAAAAGGGTATGTTAAGATGTTATGCAATGGTTTATGGTTAATGATTATGGCATATGTTGCATACATGGCATGAAACTTGGCCTGGTCGGTGAGAACGTCATAACTATTCCGGTAAGGTCGGTGAGAAAGTTATGACTAATCTGGAGCACCATGGATGTAAGACCTACCTCGTGATTCCACCCACGCGGTGAGTGGAAGCGAGGAGCAGGCACTCTCCATCTACGGGATCGAAGGGGGACGTGGGTGCACTCGGCAATACCAGTATTTGCGTCGAGGAGACATGTGCATTGCATTCATGATGATGATGATGAAATGGTCTCAATGAGGTTCAGACATGAATATGATGTGCATATGAAGTATGACTTGATCATGATGTTAAGTTGTTATGTAGAGATGATAATAATTGAATTGTTCTGTATGACCCATTGCAATATACTTGCAGAGTGATGAACTCACGCTTGTGTTTTATGTTGTTTTAGGTACCATGACACCGGCATGTGGGAAGGGGCAATAGCTACACATCTTCACGTAGTTCTAGTCACATCTACCAATTTGAGTCATGATCATAATAAGTGCCATGAACTTAGTGTGCGGAATAATTTTGGTGTGCATGTGATCCTTATTTACTTAGCTATAGTTTATGGAGTGGTTGGATTTGGTATTATTGGTTTATGTGGATGCTTTATCTATTTATATTGCTGCTTTAGATGTCTTATGTTATGATATATCTTGCCTTGTTATTGCTATTGCTTCAAGTCATGTTAAAACAAAGGAGATGCTGCCGAAATTTCGGTTTTTAGCGTTTGTGCCTTTGCTGTAATTTATCTTTATTTATGGTATTTAGGTGTTGTTTAGTCTATGTTTAGTAGCATTCGGGCATACTAGATGCCGGGGTGTTACAATATACAAAGCTCTTGGGTTTATATCAAGCAATCGTCTTTGCACCCCCTTGTTCTTTCCTTTCATGTTAGAGCCATTGTCATAACCTTGACCCCTAACATCTTCAATATTTAGACCAAAGGACTTAATTGAATCAAGCAATGAATTGAAAAGCCCCTCACCAGATGTGTCGTCTACCTTAATGAAACCCAGAAAATACTCCTCAATTTTGCCACTAGATATATTAACACATCGAACCAACAAACTCATCTGTTCTTGATGACTCACATCTGGGGTACAATCAAGGATAATAGAAAAATATTTGGCCTATTTAATAGTCTTTATGATAGATTTGGTAATATCAAAAGCCAAAAGAGAAACCAACTCATTCTGAATTTTATGACTAAGATAATGATAATGAATCTCATTATTTCGAATGCGTCTAAGGTGATCTTGCATTACCAAATCAAATTCAGCAATCATCTCAACACAAGCTAGGAAATTACCATTTTGATCATTGTAAAGTTGCTCACTTGATCCTCTAAAAGCCAAACTGCGCTTACCAAGAAACTTGACAACATCAATTATTCTTAATAAGACTTGCCTAATACGCTCTTTCTCCTTTATGATTTGGTGCTGAAATTCTTTGTCAATTATTTCATTCTTACTGAGTCTAGCTCTCAGTTCATTCCAAGAGTTCCTGTTGGTAATATGCTCCATACTAGCCTCATGTTCTTTGAGCCTCTCATTGATATGCCTCCAATCTCTAAACCCATCATGCCCCAATGAACTCTTGCATTTTTCTGAATTAAAAATCTTACAATAAAAACAAAACACTCTATCAACATGTTTTGAATAAACCAACCATTTTATATCACTAACTTCTCCATTGCTCAGCTTTCTAGAGTAATGAGTATATGAAAAATGTCTCCCATTGCCATCCAAAGGAAATACAATATTTTCTTCTCTTATAGGCCCCTTCTCCACTAATATGTCCCTTGACTTGTTATCAAGATTATCCCAATTTCTTGGATCATAGATATCCTCAGTAAAAACCGGTTGTTCATCAACACTAGCATTATCTGTAGGAGATGAATTAAATATTGGCTCATGATTACTCACATTTTTACCATCCATGTTCATGTCAACATTTTTCTTCCGGTGTAGGACCCTGGTCTTCTGGATTAATATTAGGTTGTTCCACCACAGGAACTATAGCCAACTCATATGCATTTCTTAAAGTTGTCGAATAACTGTTAAAGAATTTGTCCATGGCTCCTCTCTGTGATTCTGTAAACTCATCTGCCCGTTTCTTCCTCTTCCTTTTCTCACTGCCGGATGGATACTTTCTAGACGACATGACTATATGTTGAAAATTAAAAATAAACAATTATTATTTGAAAGCTATCGCAAAGCTACAAAGGTACTAGATCAACTCAAAAAAATTATTACCGATTATGTAGAACTCTCAAATCCCAATATCATATATGCATCAACACGGTCGAATCAAATGATTACAAGTGGCCTACTGTAAATTTATAAACCAAATATGAAATATCAAATTACGGATCCATCTAATTGATATATTAAACATAATACATGTAACATGTAATCACGTTGGTTAGGGTAATTGGCAAAATCAATATAACAATACCTAACGGCTCAGCTCACGGATGAAACATCGAGCCAAAATCACACAGCGCGTCAGGCCGTCGGCGTGGCGGCTGCGTCACGACCTGCGAGCGGCGGCCCGGCATCGCGCAGCCGTGAGGGGCGCCGCGCAGGCACGCGCCGTGGAAATCTTGTCCGCTCGTCGCGTGACTCACGTCGTCCCGCTGCCTGAATACCTGATGCCTGATCGCAATCGTTCGCCTGGCCCTCGCGTCGGCGCGTCGCTGCAGCGGATGAATTTATCGCGAGGCGTCACGCACAAACACATCACGCATGCAGCCTCCATCGCATTAGGACTTGGAAACCAGGACTAGGTCATGTACGTAGCGTACTCAACTTTGTTTCCCAGCCCAGCCCAAGTACTACTAATGTACAGGAGGTGGGGCCCCATGGTTGGGGGGGCCCGGAGCGGGTGCCCCGCTCGCCCCCCCTAGGGCCAGCGCTGTTTCTATTATAGGCTTGCTATGTTGTAAGACAAGTAGAGATCACAATATAATCCTTTTAAGTTATTGTATAGATAGATCTTTGTATGTACTATAAATACTAGCCTCAAGGTTAAGATAAATAACACAAGAGAAAATTGCTCCAAAACTTATGTCTTCGCTTGCCTGTGTTTGTTTGATCTGTTATTTGCATGCAGCTGTTCCTAGGGTGAAAAGCAACAATTTGGTATCAAAGCGTGAGGAGCATGCCAAAGCAGATGCCAAGGCACACGCAATGTGTTTCGCCGACTCGACTTCTCGGTGCGGGAGTTCGTCAACACAATTCCTCGGCGGAGGTGCCTTTGACGAGATGATGGCCAAGAAGGATAGTAGCATCTTGCTACAATATCCATTGCACACACGGAGCAACTATGTCGTGTAATCATTGAAGATTCGCGTTAGCCACAGGCACAATGCATGTGGGATGCCGTAACAAATGATGACGTATATGACCAGAAGGATAGGATGATCCTCACCACCATCTATCAAAGCATTTCGGAGGATGTGCTCCTAATGTTGGCTGAGAAGGACTCTGCCAAGGATGAGTGGGAGACGCTCGGGGTGATGCACCTATCGCATCAAGGAGGTGAAGATCCAAACCTTGAGGAGTGACTTCGAGGTGATTCGCATGAAGGAAAGAGAGTCCATGGATGATTTTTCCTTGAAGTTGATGACAAACGTGAATGGCATCTGAGTTTTTGGCGAGAAAGTGGAGGAGACCATCATCGTGCGCAAATTTCTCTGAACGGTTATAGTGAAGTTTTTATTGATTGTTGCATTGATTGAAAAATTTAGTGACCTAAAAACCATGTCCATTGAGGAGCTGGTTGTCCACTTCAAAGCCTTTTAGGAGAGGGTTCAAAACTATGGGGACAAGGAGCAGCAACAGCAAGTGTTGCTCATGCAGTTGGAGTGGATGGCATGCATGTAGAAGAATAGGGTAGGGGAATCATACTCCAGCTTGAAGGGATGCGACGGTAATGGCGGCAATAGCCGTGGCAGTGGAAAATGATGCGATCATGTCCACGGGCGCAGCAAGGGATGCTAACTGCAGCTCTAGAGGTGGCAAGGACAAAAACAAGATCAAGTGCTTTAACCGTGATGTTTATGGTCACTATGCACCATAAACCTTTCTGTAATCATGATCGGGATGAGGAAGCTAATCCCACCCGAGCCCATGATGATGACCCTACCCTGCTCCTTTCTGTGTGCGTGTAGGTGGTGTGTGATATGGTGTGGATGAACAAGGAGAAGGTGACACCAAGGCTTCGCAAAGATGGTGAGGCATATCACGTGTCCAATGGGTGATACTTAGACAATGGTACCAACAACCAATGATTGGGTAGCATATTGTGTTCAACAAGCTAGATGAAAGCATTTGTGGATAGGTCTAATTTTGTGATGGATCCACAGTGGAGATCTAGGGGAAGTGATCAATCCTCCGCTAGTGCAAAAACGAAGAACAGTGTCTGTGCAATAACACTGTAAGCCTTGGGCAGCTTGCAGAAGATGGTTGCAAGGTGGTATTGTGCAATGCATAGTTGTGGGTCTACGACTGTAGTGGCAGACTTCTCATGAACGTGAGAAGATCCAAAAATAAGCTGTACAAGATTCAGTTGGAGACAGCAAGCCCGATATCTCATGACTAGTTTAAAGGATCTTTCATGGTAGTGGCATGCGTGGTTAGGGCACGTGAATTTTCATCCCCTAAAATAGATGGCATAGTAGGAGATGTTGCTAGGGTTACTAATGATCGACCACCCAACGCAACTGTGCGAAGGTTGCTTGGTGGAGAAGCAAATGAAAAACGCGTTCTATTCGTAGGCGTACCATCGATCGGAGAATTCGCTGGAACTTGTACATGTGGATTTATGTGGGCCCATAACTCCACATACACTGCTGGGACCCGAATTTGCAAATCCGGACCCTCTGTGTATTCAGCACTAGTCCAGGATCACGCTAGTGCACACAGTCTCAACATCGGTAAATATCACAATCATACACACCGATAGTAGTAAAGTACTTTAATTAAAAATAACCAAATTGGTTGCTCGACCTTAAGGTCAAGTTACAAGAGTACGCCACACAGGGGACGAAATCTGTTTACAGATTCTGTTCACAATTTCGTATCTTTTTCTATACAGATTAGAAAAATATAAAAGAATTACAGGAGCTAGATATTGACGAGATCTACAACTTTCATGAAGACCATAAATTTCAATTCCATAATTAATTATGCCTAAACAGACGTCCAACACAGGGGACGAAATCTGTTTACAGATTCTGTTCGTCAACTTCCAACAGAGATAACTCTCAGACCGTCGTCTCAACAATTCTGAAAAAAATACATAAGCTAGATCTCGACGTTACCTACAACTTTCTAGTTATAGGTTTTTGCAGGAAAAATCGTCTAGGTCACGTAAAACGTGAAATAAGCCGCGCTACACAATCTTCCCTCTCAGAAACAGCACCACGAACAACTACACTTCTTCCCCTTCAAATCCCATCCAAACCAATCACCACCAGATCTAAAACACTCCTAATCCTAGGTATAACAGGGGGTAAAATATGGGGAATTTTACCTAAAGATCTCCCTTGAGATCCCACGAGGAACACGCGAGGATCACCGAAAACGAAATCTGCTCGCCTTCTCGGGTCCTCTTCTCGAATTTTTCTTCACGATCCGCGAAGAACCCTTGAGCCACCACACCAGGATGAGGGAGGAGGTGGTGCTGCTGCCAAGGGGATGCAAAGGGGGCGGCTAGGGTTTGCAATGGGGTGGCCGGCCACATGGGGGGGCGCCACCCCTAATGGGCAAAGTGGGCCGGCCCACTTTGGGGCGTGGGGAGGGGGAAAGGAAAAGGGGATTCCCGGCCCAGGCCCAGGTTTCCTCGACCCACTAATCCTAGCCCAAAAACTCCAAATATTAATATTAATATGCAGCATTTTCTTCAATTGTTTCATCCCCCGACAAAACCGTCATTCCTCTCCGCAACAAAAACAAAGAATAAAAACCCTACAATCACTCTCATGTTCTAGGGCATCACATTCTCCCCTCCTTAAAAAGGATTCGTCCCCGAATCTACTTCTTTTAGCTACAGACCTAAAAGGGAAAAAAGAAGGCAAAAGGTAAACCACGACTTACCCCCAGCGTCCTCAAATAGCGTAGGGTACTTCTTCCGCATCTGGTCTTCAGGTTCCCAAGTTGCCTCCCGCTCAGACTGATTGGTCCACAAAACTTTCACAAAGCGGATGGTTCTCCTCCTCATGACTCGCTCCGAAGAGTCTAAAATTCGAAGTGGATGGCACTCCAAAGTCAAATCTTGCTCAACTGTAATCGGCTCCATGTCAATCTTATGCTCTGGGTCATGGAGATACTTCCGTAACATAGAGACATGGAAGACATCATGCACTCCCTTCAAAGAGTCTGGCAACTCCAGACGGTATGCCAAACTGCCCACCCGAGCCACCACTGGGAACGGACCAATGTACCTCGGGCTAAGCTTGCCGGTGGTACCAAAACGAACAACACCCTTTGATGGAGATACCTTGAGAAGGACTTGATCACCCACTACAAACTCCAAATCTCGTCTCCTGTTATCGGCATAACTCTTCGACTGACTCAAGCGACCAGGAGATTCCGCCGTATCTCTTGCACCTTCTCAAAGGTCTGTTGAACCCAATCCGGACCCTGCAATGATTTTTCACCAACTGTATCCCAGCAAAGTGGAGAAACACACTTTCGACCATAAAGCGCCTCGAATGGAGCCATTCGAATACTAGCCTGGTAATGCTTGTTATTGTAAGCAAACTCTACCAAGGCCAAGTGATCCTCCCAACTTCCTTCCAAGATAGAACACACGCTCGAAGCATGTCCTCTAGAGTGCTGGATGGTCCGCTCAGACCGCCATCGGTCCGAGGATGAAAAGATGTCCGAGAGAGAGTTTTGTTCCCAAAGCACTATGCAAGCTCTGCCAAAACTGGGACACAAATCTAGTGTCTCGATCGGAGACAATCGATTTAGGCACGCCATGGAGCCTAAGCACTTCCTTCATGTACAAGGGAACTAGATCTGGTGCCGAATTGGTCGTCTTCATTGGAATAAAATGTGCTGACTTAGTGAGTCTATCCACAACCACCCAAATGGCATCTCTACCTCGCGGTGAGCGGGGTAACCCAATCACAAAGTCCATAGTGATGTGTTCCCACTTCCATTCCGGAGTTTCCAACGGCTGTAACAGACCGGCAGGTCTCTTATGCTCAGCTTTTACCTGTTGGCATACTCCGCAAGAAGCCACATACTTGGCAATATCCACCCTCATCCTCTTCCACCAGAAACTCTGCTTCAGATCCCGATACATCTTGGTCTCTCGGGATGAGCGGAATCTGAGTCCTATGGGCTTCCCTTAGAATGTCCATCTTCACATCCGATTTACGAGGCACACAAAGACGGACCTCTAAACCGGATAGAACCATGCTCGTCTATACTTTGAATTCCCGAGGTTTCCCTTGAAATCCTCCGCCGAACCTCTGAAGCAAGCGATCCTGCGAATCGAGCCTCATGCACCCGCTCGGGTATGCAAGACTGAATGGTCATCTGAGTCTCCTCTTCTGCAAACCCAGCAAAACAGTAAGTGACCTGTCGTCTTTCCAACTCTGCAACCAAAGGCATAGCAGTCTTGGGGACACCCGTTCTACTCAAGGCATCCGCCATGACATTAGCCTTGTCGGGATGATACTGGATCGACACATCAAAGTCCTTTATCAACTCCAACCATCTACGTTGCCGCAGATTCAGCTCCCGCTGGGTGAAAATATATTTGAGGCTCTTATGATCAGTGAAAATATCACAAGACTCCCCATAAAGATAGTGCCTCCACAATTTCAAGGCAAAAACCACGGCGGCTAACTCAAGGTCATGGGTGGGATAATTCTGTTCATGAGTCTTCAACTATCTTGAAGCATAAGCGATGACACAGCCTTCTTGCATGAGCACACAACCCAAACCAATCCTGGAGGCATCTGCATACACTGTATAACGTTTGCCACTCACAGGTAAGGATAAAATAGGTGCATTGACCAGTTTGCTCTTTAGCGTCTGGAAACTAGCCTCACATTCCCCTGACCAGATGAAAGGAACTCCCTTCTGTGTGAGCCTTGACATCGGTTTAGCAATGATGGAGAAATTGTGCACGAAACGCCGATAATAACCTGCCAACCCAAGAAAACTCCTGTTTTCCGTCACACTAGACGGTCTTCGCCATTCAACCACAGCAACAATCTTCTTTGGGTCAACTGTGACACCACTTTGGTTGATGGCATGCCCAAGGAAACTCACCTCCGACAACCAGAAGGCGCACTTCTTGAGTTTGGCATAGAATTGATTCTTACGAAGAGCTTCCAAAACTAGACCGAGATGTATGGCGTGCTCCTCTTCGGACTTCGAGTAGACAAGAATGTCGTCAATGAAAACGACGATAAAGACATCAAGATATTCATGGAGCATCCTGTTCATTGCTTCCATAAAGACGGCAGGAGCATTCGTTAGTCCAAAAGACATGACTACGAACTCAAAATGCCCATACCTCGTGTTGAAAGCCGTCTTTTCAATATCCTCCTCCTTAATCCAAGAATCGATGATACCCAGTGATTGCATATCGATCTTGGAGAATACTTTGGCACCCCTCAATTGATCAAAAAGATCATCAATACGAGGCAATGGGTACTTGTTCTTAATGGTAACTTGATTGAGCGCCCGGTAGTCCACACATAGCCGCTTGGTGCCATCTTTCTTCTCCACGAACAAGACCGGGGCCGCCCAAGGAGACGAGCTCACTCTAATAAACCCCTTAGCTAGGAGTTCATCCAATTGCCTCTTCAACTCAACTTGTTCTATTGGAGCCATCCGGTACGGGGTTTTATAGATTGGCCTCGTACCAGGAACAAGGTCAATGCGGAAAATAGTCTCCCGCTCTGGAGGCAATCCCGGAAGCTCACTGGGAAACACATCCGGATAACGGCAAACTATAGCAATGCCCTCCAAACTCTTCTCCTCCTCTCGACCTTCAACCATGGACCAGAGGACCCCTGATTTCAACATCTGGGAGTTTGGGAATAGCTTACATAAAAAGGAGAGGGAGTACCGCATAGCACTTCCCTGGAAAGTTATCTCTTGCCCAGAAGGAGCATGCAAAGTAACTGTCCTCCAAGCACAATCAATCACCACCTGGTGCTGGGATAGCCAGTCCATGCCAAGGATAACATCAAACGGCTCCAAGGAGATCACCACCAGATTCGCCACGAATACCTCATCAGCTAACAGAAAGTGACAGCCCTGACAGACCCTCGAACTAGAAATCAAACCTTGCGGTGCACTAACCACCACGGCGTCACCCAAGCTCTGCACTGGCAGTCCAGCCCGAAAAACAAAATCCATAGAGACAAACGAGTAGCTAGCGCCGGAGTCGAACAACACATTGGCAACAACCGAATTAACAGAAATAGTACCTGTCACCACATTGCCACGATCCATTTCCCCCGAAGAGGGCAAAGCGTGGACCCCCGAGGTAGACTGAGATGGAGTAGCCCTTGCCTCTGGATAAGTCAGCGAGGACCCACTGGCGAAGCCGGAAGAAGGCGGCGGTGGAAGGTGGGGCATCCAGTAAGTCCCTGGAGGTGGTGCGGGGTAGAACGAAGGAGTCGAAGTAGGCGCCGGGAGATACTGCGGAGTAGGAGCTGATGGCAACATATGCATCACGCCTCCCATTTGTCACTTTGGTGAAGATGTCACCGGCTCCCAACGCAGCTTGCCGTTGGGGTTCTTCCGGCACACCAAATCCTTGTGATCCTCCCGACCACAGATGGTGCACCTTCCCTTCCACGAGCACTCGCTGCGGCGATGAGAATCACCACAACGGAAACATACCATTCCCATGCCAGGAGTGACTATGGCACGGTATTGGGGCGCACCTCCACCTGAGGCGTGCTGCTGAGTAGGACGGCCACCATAGGGCTGGTGACGATAATTCTTCCCCTTCTTGCTCCAAGTACCCGAGGATTGGCCCTTCTTTTCTGGAGGGCCCCTAACCTGCTCTCCCATGGCAGGTTTGCGATGCTCTTCGGTGTAGTTCAGCTGTAGCTCTACACCCAGAGCTTGTTCCACCATTGTCCGAAAATCGACAATGGGAAAAGCGCCCAGCATATGGCGAATGGCAGGACGGAGTCCCTGTCGGAACCGCCTTGCCTTCTCCACCTCATCACGTGCCACATGGGGCACAAAACGTACGATCTGGTTGAAGCCAACCTCGTACTCCGCCACAGTCTTCTTGTCTTGGGCGTACTGTCCCAAGTCAATCTGCATCTTGTCAAGGAAGGTGGCGGAAAAGAACCGCCTCTCAAATTGACGGACAAACTCCTCCCAAGAGGAGTCCCCTTGCGCACCACTCGAGGACAGCACACCCCTCCACCAGATTTGGGCTTCTCCCTTCAAGAGCTGTGCTACAAAGCGAACACGATCTTGCGCCACCACCTCAAAAGCATCCAGCTGCAACTCCATAAAGGACAGCCAATCCGCGCTGGATCGGAGTGCGCACCATCAAAGCTGTCGATCCTCAGCCCAACCCACTCGCAGCTTGATGCCACCGCCATCTGCGACCGGTAGCACAGTGCTGCAGCGCCCACAGCAGGGGCGGCCGGTGCGCCCTGCCTCAGCACCCTCAAGTCCTCCTGCATCGCTCTCATGGCGGCCACCAACTCCGCCGAAACAACACCACCCTCAGCCTGGGTAGTCTCGGCTGCCTCAGACGGCTCGGGAGCGTCGCCTCCCGAACGACTGTCGCAAGGCCCTCGGTGGCATACTGTACCCAAACACCGCAACCAAACAATCACGCCAACAAGAACATAATCAAATTCACCAACAATCAAACCATAAATATAGTCGAACATACGCATGCCATGCAATGCAACCCATCCCATCCTAACAGTGCAAGTGTGTCAATTTTTAAAATTTATTAGCCTATGGCAATTTTAAAACTTAACCCTAAGCAATGTTACTAATTTCACACAGCAAAATTTTAGTTCATGCTAGAATATTTTCCTAAACTCATACACCAAGGACCTAAAGCCCGCTCTGATACCAACTGTAACACCCCTTAATCTAAACTGTTGAACAAAGAAAATTCGACAGCATCTCCCCTAAAACAGGACAATACGGAAGCAATTCAAGATAAACAATTCAAACAGAAATAATAACATGACATCAATGCTAGCGACAACAAGTCTAATCCATCCAGGAATCCACCAAAGACATAACACCCCTCTAAAGGAGTAGACCATAAACAAACAAGTTTAACGGGACAACAATGAGTCTAAGTGTAATCAAAATTCAGCAAGCTAATGCGTTAATTAAAACACTGGTTCATGAGAGTTGTGAGGACATTCGAAGATTTATTGTGTTGCTAGCCCACCCTTCATGCTTACGTCTCATGCACGCTACCTGAAAACATCAAACAGCAAGAAGTGAGATTCCCACATATTAGTACATAAACACTTCCATCATGAATTTAACATACTACAAGCCTCACATTCAATACCACAACATAGATTCCCACAACCTCAGTAGAATGCTCATGATTGTGCACATGCTTATGCCATGATCCTCCTCACCGTGCCCTTTCGGGAACACACGGTGTTGTACGATCTTGATCAGCGCCTGTGGCGTCGACAAACTTCCAATGCATGAATATGCAGTTAATGCTTCATGCATGAATTCATTCACAACTCTCCACATTGGCCATTCATAACTCTCCACATTGAGTCCACATGTTTGCATACCATCATAACATGGATAGAAAACAAATAACACTGAGATAAACTATCTAGACAATTCAACAGGTAGACAACATCATTCTTCTCTTTACTCGAAATTCATAGTCAAAGCACCTCATCACAATGCTAATCTAAATATTGCAATCATCCAAGCAATTGATTAAACCATGTATGTTTAATGTAATCGGAGGTCATAACTAAGGCAATGCAAACAACGATGTATAGCTCAACCATAACACTACATCCACTTGCCTTTACCGACGTTGAAGACGATCTAGTTACGTCCAGAAGGGGCACCACCTGAACAAACAGTATTTCAGTACATAGCGACAATACAAATGATCACGTAACTCGAACACGCGCTTCCTAACCCCCGTTCCCTTCTTAAACGCCAAAAACCCCAATCTGACCGGGTTAAACAGCAGCAACCTCTCTTCACAATTTCGTATCTTTTTCTATACAGATCAGAAAAATATAAAAAAATTACAGGAGCTAGATATTGACGAGATCTACAACTTTCATGAAGACCATAAATTTCAATTCCATAATTAATTATGCCTAAACAGACGTCCAACACAGGGGACGAAATCTGTTTCCAGATTCTGTTCGTCAACTTCCAACAGAGATAACTCTCAGACCGTCGTCTCAACAATTCTGAACAAAATACAGAAGCTAGATCTCGACGTTACCTACAACTTTCTAGTTATAGGTTTTTGCAGGAAAAATCGTCTACGTCACGTAAAACGTGAAACAAGCCGCGCTGCACAATCTTCCCTTTCAGAAACAGCACCACGAACAACTACCCTTCTTCCCCTTCAAATCCCATCCAAACCAATCACCACCAGATCTAAAACACTCCTAATCCTAGGTATAACAGGGGGTAAAATATGGGGAATTTTACCTAAAGATCTCCCTTGAGATCCCACGAGGAACACGCGAGGATCACCGAAAATGAAATCTGCTCGCCTTCTCGGGTCCTCTTCTCGAATTTTTCTTCACGATCCGCGAAGAACCCTTGAGCCACCACACCGGGATGAGGGAGGAGGTGGTGCTGCTGCCAAGGGGATGCAAAGGGGGCGGCTAGGGTTTGCAATGGGGTGGCCGGCCACATGGGGGGGCGCCACCCCTAATGGGCAAAGTGGGCCGGCCCACTTTGGGGCGTGGGGAGGGGGAAAGGAAAAGGGGATTCCCGGCCCAGGCCCAGGTTTCCTCGACCCACTAATCCTAGCCCAAAAACTCCAAATATTAATATTAATATGCAGCATTTTCTTCAATTGTTTCATCCCCCGACAAAACCGTCATTCCTCTCCGCAACAAAAACAAAGAAGAAAAACCCTACAATCACTCTCAAGTTCTAGGGCATCACACCCGACCAAGCATCCACGAACTCCTACCCGGCGCGAGGCAACGGGTCTCCGGAGCGAGGGATGGGTGGGACGTTCGCCCGACCAAGCATCCGCGAACTCCGACCCGGCGCGAGGCAACAGGTCTCCCGATTTAAATCCTGGAGAATACGGAGATGGCCTTGGTTCACAATGTCTTCCCATTATTTTATTGATAAGGATCGGTACATTTCTTTCCTTCGTATTTCATCATCTACGGGTAAAATTTCTTGAGCGCGTCGGTATTCCATGTCCGTGGTATTTCCTCGCCATCGGGAGTAATGAGCTTGTGCGCGCCCTTCGCCGTTGACTCTTGGATAATGTATGGTCCTTCCCACGTCGTTTCCAGCTTCGCGAAGGCCGGGGCAGCCCTCTTGAGCACCATGTCCCCGGGGTGTATTTCGCGTTTCTTCACCTTCTTGTTGAAGCTTCAAGTTGATGCCTCTGCATAGGCTTTCATGGTCTTCAAGGCTTGAAGCTTGCGTTCTTCCTCTAGCTCACACGTGATGTCGACTGCCTCGTGGGTCGGAGTTTTGATCACTCGCAAGGATTTTGCGCGGATCTCTGCAGGTGAGACGGCTTCTTCCCCGAAGAGGAGCCGGAAGGGGGAGAACCCGGTTGCTCTTGAGGCCGAAGTGCGGGTTGCCCATAAAACGTGATCAAGCTCGTCGGGCCAGAGTCCCTTTTTAGAGTCGTAAAGACTTTTTTTGATGCCATCAAGGAGCAACCCGTTCGCCCGTTCCACCGCCCCGTTCGACTGAGGATGACCCACTGAGGCGAAGCAGATGTTTGTCCCGATATTGTCACAGTAGTCGCGGAATTTCCAGGAGTCGAATTGGGACCCATTGTCGTTCACGATCTGGAAAGGGACCCCATATCTGCAAATAATCGTTTTCCATTGAAATTTGACGGCGGCATCTGCGGTTATCTTTGCGACCGGCTCTGCCTCGATCCAGCGGGAGAAGTAATCGATGGCGACAATTACGAACTGAAGGTTTGCTCGAGCTTTAGGAAGCGCCCCAACGATGTCCATTCCCCACTTGGCGAAGGGCCAGACCGGGGGTACCACATGCAGTTCGTTGGGCGGGACCCTTGTTTGCTTGGTCATCCATTGGCACGCGTGACAGTGACGGACCATTTGCTCCGCATCTTGCAACGTCGAAGGCCAGTAGAGCCCCATTCGGAATATCTTTCTCACAAGATTCCTAGGGGCCTGGTGTGCCCCGCAATCTCCCTGGTGTGCTTCACGCAAAGCCTGCGTCCCTTCTTCTCCCAAAATGCAGCGTAGCCATGGAGCGCAGAGGCCGCTGTGGAATAGGAAGCCGTTAATGATGGCATACTTCTTCGCTCGCCTTTCGAGGCGCCTCGCTTGTGCCTCATCATCTGGCAAGACTCCCTCCAGGAGATAGTTGTATATCTCACTCCTCTAGTCCTCACTGGTTGCTCGAGCAATGAGATTTATCTGGGAAGGAATGGAGGAGGTGCGAAGTGTCTCAAATAAGATTGTCGAAGGTAGACTTCCTCCGGTGGCTGTGATCTTGGCTAGCTCGTCGGCACGTTCGTTCTGGGATCTGGGTATTGCATTAATGGTGAACCCGATGAAACCCTTCTCCATGGTTCGGACCACCTCGACATATTTCTGGAGCTGTTCATCCTTCACCTGATATTCTTTGGCGATATGCCCCTGAATAAGTTTCGAGTCGGTGTACAATATCGCCCTCCTCGCTCCCATGATCTTCGCTTTCCTGAGCCCCAATAAGAGCGCTTCGTACTCGGCTATATTGTTGGTTGAGGGAAATTCCAGCCTTGCTGCGAACTCGACTTTTTCTCCGCTGGGCGTCTGTATCACCACAGCTATTCCTGCTCCATTCGCTCCCCAAGATCCGTCGGAGTTGATGAACCACATCGCTGAGGTTTTGTTGTCCTCCGGGACTGGAGAAGTCCATTCCACCATAAAATCGGCGAGGGCTTGGCTCTTGATTGCCGTGCGAGGTATTATAGTTAGTTCAAAGGGAGCTAGCTCGACCGCCCACTTGCTGATGCGCCCAGTGCTTTCCCTGTTGGAAAGCATAGATCCTAGAGGATATGTAGTTGGCACTTTGATGTGGCTGGCCTGAAAATAATGCCGGAGCTTTCGAGAGGCCATTAACAGAGCATATGCCAGCTTTTCCATTTCCGAGTATCGTAGCTTCGCTCCTTGGAGGGCTTCAAAGACGAAGTAAACCGGCTGTTGTTTGACGCCTTGGGGTCGCACTAGCACAAAGATCGACGGCCAAGGGGCTAGCTGCTAGATATAGCGTAAGCTCCTCACCTTGCTTCGGGCTTTGCAGACAGAATCTCCATAAGGCTTTGCTTCAAGTCATCGAAGCGCGTTGGCACTCCTTTGTCGAGATGAAATTGTCATTTGAGCGTAAGGCTTTAAAGACCGGCAAACTTCGCTCCGCAGATTTTGGCAAGAATCGACTGAGTGCTGCTATCCGCCCTGCCAGCCGTTGTACTTCTTTTAGGTTTCTTGGTGGAGCCATGTCTTGGATAGCTCTTATCTTTTCTGGATTCGCTTCTATGCCCCGTTGAGAGACCAGGAAGCCTAGCAGCTTTCCTGCGTCCACGCCGAAAACACATTTGGACGGGTTGAGCTTCACCTTTCCCTTTATCAAATTTTTGAAGGTTTCCCGGAGGTCCCCGATATGGTCTTCTTTCTTTTCACTTTTAACAATGATATCGTCGACATAGGCTTCCACGTTTCTTCCTAATTGATCGGCGAAGATCTTCGTGATGAGCCGCGCGAAGGTAGCACCCGCGTTTTTGAGCCCGAAGGGCATCCGCACGGGCAAAGAGGTACCGAAGGGAGTAACAAATGCCGTCTTGTCTTCGTCTCCTTTCTGCATGTATACCTGGTGATAACCAGAGTATGCGTCAAGGAAGCTCATCCTTTCTGACCCGGAGGTTGAGTCGACCAGCTGGTCGATGCGGGGCAGGGGGAAGTCATCTTTTGGGCATGCTTTGTTTAAGTCAGTGAAGTCGATGCACATCCTCCATGCCCCGCTGGCCTTCCTGACTAGGACGATGTTGGCCAACCACTCCGGGTATCGGGCTTCGCGGATGATTCCCGCCTGGAGCAGTTTAGTCACCTCCACCTTCGCGGCTTCTTGTCTTTCTACCGCAAGTTTTCTCAATTTTTGCTTCTTAGGCTTCGCGCTTGGGTTAATAGCGAGGACGTGTTCGATAGTTTCTCTCGGGACTCCCGGAAGGTCTTCGGGCCCCCATGCGAACACGGTTTCATATTCCTGGAGGAGCAGCATCAAGCGTTTTTCCTCCTCGGGAGACAACATGGTGCCGAGGATCACTGTCTTGCTGCTTCACGGCCCGAGTGGTATCTGTTGGGTTTCTCCTCGAGGTTGTGGTTTAGGAGCCACCGCCACGGTTCACGGGTACAACAGGGTCCAGCTCCGTAGTGCAGACGTGCTTGATTTGAGGTGGGTTCTCCATGTCTATCTTCCTTGCCAAGGCTTGGTCTCCTCGCACTGTGATGACACCATCTGCGGAGGGAATCTTCATGCATAAGAACCCGTGATGAATTACGGCCCCCATGGTCGTCAACGAGCCCCTGCCTAGGATCGCATTGTATTGAACGGCATGTCTACCACGTCGAACGTGACACAACTCGTGACGCCGGCTTGTGGCGCCACGAATGTGACTTCAAGCTCCAATTGCCCTGTGGTGTTGACCATGCTTCCTCCAAAACCCATTAGCGGCACTTCGATTTTTTCAACCGGTCTTGTGGAATCATCATTTGCCGGAAAGCTTTCATGGACAGAATGTCCGCAAAGACTTCCCCATCTACCAATATGCGACGTACTTCGCAATCGGCGATTATGGCAGTTACTACCAAGGAATCTTGATGCGGGAAGTGTACCCCCGTGGCGTCCTCCTGTGTGAAGGTGATTGGCTCGCATTTTACCGGAGGAGGGGTGGCGGGGGTAATTGCAATGTGGTTAATTTGCCGGGCATAAGCCTTCCTCTGTCTTTTCGACGAGAGATGTGACGAGGAGCCCCCGCGATGACGTTGATAATGCGACGGAGATGATTCATCCCTACTTGAGGAAGGGGGTGTTATCGTCCAACTGGAGGTGCTTCCGACGGTGCAGGATGCGTCTCGACTTCTCTCTGTTTTGCTTCGAACCGCCGATATCCGTGGATCACTTTGCATTGGGTGGTATCATGGGTGATATTTTCCCCGTGATATTCACAAAAGCACCGCCGGGGCTCTGTCCCTTCCCTCTTGTTAACTCGGCTTCCCTCGTCTTGCTTTCCTCTGCTCGGGGGTGGCCCGCGTCTCTGTTGCTCCGCGTGCCTGTCGCCCATGGCTTGCTGATTTCTTGGTTCTTCAATGTGGTGGATTCTCCTCCTTTCGTCTCTTCTTCCGGGCTCTGGGTATCGTTCCCTCGTTTTGGCGTTGGGTGGGGGGTCCTTCCCTCGCCCTCTCTTGCGCGGGGCGAATTCTTGATTCTCTTGTTGGGGCCCGTCTTCTCTTCAGAGGTTGTCTTCCTCTGCCCGCGCGTATTCCCTCATCTTCGCAAAGAGTTCTTCCACCGTACGTACCTCTTTACGAGCGAGCCTTTCTGCCAATACCTAGCAAGCAGGCCGCAACGTGCCGCATTGATGATAGTGGTGTCGCTTACTCCTCGTATTTGGCATTTGACCCGGGAGAAGCGCTGGAAGTAACTCTTAAGGGTTTCTCCTTCGCGTTGTCTCACTGCGAATAGGTCACTTTCCTCTTTCATTCCATCGAAGTTGCCCTGGAAGTTGCCTTCAAGCTTGCGGCGGAGTTGCGACCAACAGGTGATCGATCGAGGCTCCAGCGAAGAGTACCAGGATAAAGCTATGCCTTCAAGTGCCAGAAGGAGCCCCTTCGCCTTTATGTCATTGTCTCCTCCTACGGCCTCGATCGCCGTGTCGTAGACGTGGAGGAACTCCCTTGGATCCGTCCGGCCATCATACGGCTTAACGGTGGGGAATTTGAAACTTCCAGGGGAGGGCCATTTTTTAGCCCGTAGACGGGTGCTGAGGGGGTTCGGGTCGTTGTCCTCCCTATGTAGCATAGTGACCGCTGGGGATAGCACTTCGCGGCTTGGGCTCTCATCTTGTGATTCGTATCGCTCCTCCTCTTGTCGTCCTTGTAGACGCTTCAATTCCGTCCTGAGCTATTCGTTAGCCTCCATCAGCGCCCGCACATTGGGGTCAAGCTCCCCCTGAACCCCAGTCCCTTCTCCGTGGGTCTCTTCGTTCCTATGGGTCTCTTGGTGCCGGGTCGGGTGTGTCGACGCTTCTGCCCCATCTCCTCCTGGCATGAAGATCGTTCGGCCTGTCGCCGGAGGCCGTCGTCTGGGAGCTCATTTGCGTTCGACTGTCGGGGTCTGCGGAGGTAGAGTTCCCACCGCGTCTCGGGCTTCCGTTGCGGTTGGTGGTCGCGTCTCGTCACCCAGAGGTTGAGGTGGATCTCCGGATTGACCCCTCCCGAGTCGTCCTGACTCTTCTTGTCCTGCCGATGTTGCCGCCTCCTTGGATCCTGTCGTCTTTCCTTTCTTTGGTGGCATGGCTACCGAAAACTTACCCTTAGTCTTGATCTGCGAGCGGTGGTTTCACCTTGCGAGTTGGGTTCCCCACGGACGGCGCCAGTGTGGTGGCGTTGAGCCACCGGGGTCTCTCTTTCTCCTTTCTTTGAGAGATCGTTTTTTTTTGTTTTCTTGGGGAACCTCTCTCTTCTCTTTCTTTTTTCTCCTTTTTATAGGGTAGGCTTGGGGACATGCACGTATTGGCCAGCCTTCTTTTCCCTTCCTGTTTCTTGCCAAGGACTAACTTGACTTTTCCTTGAGTCACGTCCCACCTGTATGGGGTGTTTTGGCCCTCTACCTGTACACCTTTCGTAGGGGCTCAATGGGAATTTCGCCTATGTTAGGATTTCAAATTAACCCGACACGTCCTTGCGTACTCGGGAGGAGTTGTTGGGGGGTGTCAGTCCTGGGTGGTTCGCGTTGTGTTTCCGCCAGAAGGAGACATGGCCGGGGGGAAATTCCTCCGTTTTCCTCCCTCGCTGCGGAGGGAAACTTCCCCTCGTCGTGGAGGAGGGGGGGTCCGGTATTTATCCTTTTCCACCTTTTATCGGGGAATGATCTCCTAGGGTATGAACTCATTGCTTTACCGAGGGGAGAGGTTAACGATTATAGACCCGTTCACATGGGCCATCAGGTGTGGGGGCTTCGTTTCGCTAGCCGACGGAGGGTGAGCCTGTTCGGTCCACTACAGATATGGTATATGCAACTATGACTTGTTCATGATATTGTTCATGGTATGTGGTGATGATATCGTTGAATTGTTCTTGTTGATCCATTGCAATATACTTGCTGAGTGTTCAACTCACGCTTGTGTTTTATGTTGTTTTTAGGTACCATGACACCGGCATGTGGGAAGGGGAAATAGCTACACATCTTCACGTAGTTCCAGCCACATTTACCATTTTTTTTGTCATGATCATAATAAGTGCCATGAACTTAGTGTATGGAATAATTTAGTGTGCTTGTGATCTTTATTTGCTTAGCTATAGATTATGGAGTGGTTGGATTTGGTTTATTAGGTTATGATGATGCTTTATCCGTTATATATTGCTGCTTTAGATGTCTTATGTTATGATATATTTTGCCATGATATTGCTATTGTTTCATTTCATGTTAAAACAAAGGAGATGCTGCTGAAATGGATTGAACTGTCAAAGAATGACATGCTTCTCGCCTTGAGTTCGATCTTCATATAGTTTGGCAAAGGGATTGTTACATCAGTACTTTAATCATATGCTTTTGGGAGTTGGCATGCTCTGCAAGGAGCCGCTACCGACTATTGGATTACAAAAAGGGTTTTTCGAATCCATGTCCAAATGCGCATGAACCTACAGGGTCACACACTTAAGGGGCTGGGACGCATTAATTCGGATTGGATCCGTAATTAATGGACCTCATGGGCTTAGCGCGTAGATGGGCCCTGACTGCCTAGGGTTTCACCTCGTGGCTATATAAGGAGGGGAGGAGGCTAGACGAAGAACACACTTTCGTGCGGTTTAGAGGTGTTTCGCCAGAAACCCTGGCCACCTCCTCTCGTTGCCCCTGCCGAGTGACCCGGTGCTTGCACACCGACGCTTGGCGTTCCATCCCCGGACATGTGGACTGCTGTGGTGACGCTGCTGCTACTACGGCATGGAGAGGACGATCCGCAGCGAGGACAATCCGTGGCGAGGACGATCCGTGGTGAGGACGATCCGCGGCGAGGATGATCCACGCCGAGAACGATCCACTACAACGACGTGCGAAGGATTCCGCAACTGCACGTCTAGTGGTAATAGATCTATTATCCCCTTCTTGCGAGTAGCTTTTCTGGTTTGCGGTAGAAATTTTAATTTGTGCTAGTTTAGCATACCGCGTTCCCCAACACCGACATGCCGTTGGACGGGTACCATGCCATAGCCCTGGTACGCTCCCCTTTCAAGCTACACAAAAGGTGTAGTTGACACCCCGAGGTACCACATGCAAGTTATTAGTAACTTACTCAACTAGGTCCGTCCCATTACAGACATGTGGTTGCACGTTTGACCTAGATCAAAGGCTTGCAAGTTTAAGTCCTTAGGATGACCAGGGCAAGACTTTCTGAAGAACCAAAACGACATCGCCCGTGCCACTCATGGCCCGCCATAACATTCTTGCCACTTGCCCCGGTCTAAATCTATTTAACAAACCCAGTTGATTACCATGCACCACATGCCATCAACAATCACAACACATGATACTTCTCCAAAACAGGTTCAATATCTCATTAAGTCAAGATTAACATTTGATTGTCCAAAATCATGTCATGTGCACGTAGCTAGTCTAAGCAATGTACTACAATGATCTAAATACCCAATGTTGGCAATTTAATAATGTCCAACTATATATTCCCTAGGGTGACAAGGGTTCACGATACATACTTTAATTAATCAAGGTGTCATACTGCAATTTGGCATTTATCTAATTCCCAGAAATAATTTAAACAATTTCTAATTAACTTAGCATGCGATAATTTAAATTAAATTAATTTCAAAAATGGGATCAATATGATCAAAGCATAACTTGCCTTCAAAGAGTGCTTGTTCTTGGTCTTGAGCTGGTTCCTAGGTCAAAATTTCACCTTCGTAGCCTTCGGGCACTTCAACGTCTACTCGTAACGCGTGCAAATAGCAATAACATAAATAAACAGTAGGAAAAAGTTGTCCAAAAATTCAAATAAACATCATAAACAGAGAGCACACATTTTTATAAATTTTTAGAAATTCGAATCGTCCAAGTCGGAGTTGAAACGCAAAAGTTATAATGGTTTAAAGTTTGAGATATCATTTAAATAAATAATAAAAGAGGAAAACTTATGTCCAAAATTAAATAAAATTCACCATTAAGTATATCTCAATTTTATACAAATTTAGAAATTGGAATCACTCAAATCGGAGTTAAAATGCAAAAGTTATAAGCGTTTGAAGTTTGAAAATTCAAATAAAAGAATAAACCGAATTAATTCATTTATTTTTTCTATTGAAAAACCCGATTTATGACGTCAGCATCATGTCACCGTGGAAATTGAATTTCCACCGAATTATTTTTCTATTGAAAAATCGAATTATGACGTCAGCATTGCGTCATCCGGTCCATGGACTCGGTCCACAGTTTGGCTTCGGTCCACCGTGGACCCGGTCCACGGGTGCATGTGTCACTGACATGCGGGACCCACTCGGGTGACGTCAACGTGACGTCACGGGTGACGTCAACTTGACGCCACGCGGATCGAGCCGCCGACACGCTGGGCCCCGCCGACATCACGCGTGACGCCGGGCCGACGCATCGGCGCGCTTGCGCGTGGACCGCGCCGGTTCGGTTCCCATGCACGTGGCACGATCTGGGCCGTTGGTTTGGAATCCAACGGTCCAGATCAGATCTAACCTCACGCGTTTGGAAATAACGCGGTCAATCTGGACCGTTCGATTTGAATCGAACGATTGAGATCCGATCGGGTTTCACCGCATCGTTGGGGGTGATGTGGCATGACCCGGCATGCGACGCATGGCTCAATCTACACCGTTCGATCTCAATCGAACGGCTGAGATCGCGTCTGTGGGGAGCCGCCCAGATCGTCCTCGGGCTATTTGAAGACTCAGTCGTCCCCATCGGATTTGGAGGCTAGCAACGGATCGCCGAGGGCGCTCGCAATGCTAGCACCCAAGCCCAAATGGGTCAACCGTGAGACCTTTCGAATAACTCGACAACAATCCTAGTATTCCCCCGGTATGCGACCCGAAGCTCGCCCAAGATCGCCCCGCATACCGGTTTTCCACTGTCATACCAACTCAATTTGCATAAAGGGGGCAACGAACTCAAAGCCCCACAACCAGACACGCAACGCGGAAGCACAACAACAAACACACTCACGCACGAAGACAAAACCCAACCCAAAGGACACGACAAAACCGAGACAACACCACGACAACCACCAAGCAAGAAGGAACGAACGAGACAAAACACGAGTACCGCAGTACTCAAAATATCTACAATAAAAGTAGCCAAGTATTATCACAGACCTGACATGGTTTAAGACTAAACTATACAACAAAAGTGGGCACATGACTATTCAACTAAAACAAAAGTACAACATCTCCGGAAGTGTCCTGCCCCTGAACACTTCCGGGTGTAAGCAACGGCGCCGGTAGCCTCTACTCGGTGCCCCGCCCGGTCACCAAGAGGCAGTACGGACAGAACTCACATCCGTCCGGATCCTCACCTGAAAACCACAAAGCAGAAGCATGAGTACAAAAGGTACTCGCAAGACTTACCCGTGGTCCATATATGACCGACTCGAAAGGATATGCATTTGGATGTAGCAAGGAAATAAGCTTATGGTAAAAAATGCGGAAAAGCTTAACTTTGTTGTTTAATTACATTCCACTATTCATTTCACAAATTTTTATAGCATTTATAGACAGCACCTATTACTGGAGTGAAATCTGAACCTTTACAATTGAAGTAAAGCAAGTGACATCATAAACAAGTAGCACCATCCAAACTGACTAGCATCAAGTTCAAGTTATTACTACGTTGAAGTGTACGATGACCAAGCGTGCTCATATCCGAGAGCGCGGCAATTCGAATCACTTACTCACCCTGCAGGGGATCATCAATCACACGACATGTGCCACAAGGAACCTCATGTCAACCCTCCTCCCATCCATACCCACTCGTTGGGCCATCTTCATGCGGTTTGAGCACCTAGCACCCCCTCGAGCAGCCCAAGCCTCGCTTGGCCCTCGAGGGTCGGCCTAAGCCTCGCCCTCAACCACGTCCAACCGCATGAGGGCATGACCCATCGGGCAGTATGCGACGAAAGAATAGCTTACCGTACCATTATCAGGCATGCGATTAACAAGGTGTGCTCGATCAAAGGACAAACAACGGATCGGTCCTCAACCGACACAGGCGAGACTACAACACTTGGGTCTCCACACCCAAATGATCCAACTCTCTCGCCCGGTCTCAATTCAACATTTCCAAACATAACACATCCGTTACAAGCCAATATTTGTGAAGTAAATAATCACAAGCGATGGAACCATCCACCACTTGGCCCATACCCGACATCTAAGCAAAACTAAGCATGGACACAATATATTAACCATATACTAGCTCCAAAGGAAGTGTTCAACAATACATGGAGTGTATGTGCAACAAATAGGATCTAATACCTGACCCACAATTTAACTCCTAATGCATAACTTAGCCAATCAATAAACAATTTATTCACAAAAATACTATTACATAAGGTTGAATATGCTTATGTGCTTGCTGACGCTTCTGCTTGAGTATCAACAACGATTTCCTCTTCGGCAACTCCCTCAGTCATCGTCGCGCCAATCTCCGCGGAATCGCTCTCTACACGAGTACAATGCATGAATAAGATGCATGCAATGCAAATGAAATGAAATACTAATGCATTCCCCCACTGAAATAGACCCAGCAGCCCGGATAGTCCGGACCTTTCATCCGAATAGTCCGGATAGGTCGGATATTCTGGACATTTTGTCCAGAAACTCCGGACACCTCGCAACTTGCCCAAATGACACGAGGGATCGAGGTGCTCCCAAGTTTTCCGGCACCGCGAGGACCCGATCTACAACTTCCTACACACGGCCAAGCCGGACAAGCTCCGAGCTAGCCCGAAACGCGATGAACGACGCTCGTTTGTGTAGCCCAAGACCAAAACTAAATCCGACACTTGGGATGGCATCACCACCAACGGATCTCTCACCCTACAACTAATCACCGACTAATCCACCACCAAATCCAACTACACACCAAAACCCTAACACTCCCAAAGTTTGCCCCAAACCCCAAATCTACTCAACCAAGCCCCAAATCTACCCATGGATGCTCCTAGAACTCAAGAACCAAGGAATCAACTCCAAGAAGAGGTCTTACCTTCAAGGAGGATGAAGAAGAAGAAGGGAAAGCCGGGTAGAGGAAGGAGGACGCAGGCTTGGAGAGGAGCTTGAGCACACCGGAGTGGGGAGTCGCCGGGGAGGAGCCACGGAAGGACGTCGGAGAGGAGCTCGGGGTGGAGGAGACGCACGGGGGAGTGGGAGCAACCGGTTGGGGGTGAAGAAATGACTAATGAGCCAAGAAACGGGGTTTTTATACTCGACCCACGCCAAGTCCGAACACTCCGGATCGTTAGTCCGGATACTCCGGGTTGAGGCCTTCGGTCGAGCCAATCCGGATACTCCAGACCTTTTGTCTGGATACTCTGGATTTCCCAGAATTCCAGCACAGGATTCGATTTCTCCCGCTAAGTTTAGACTAGGGTTAGATGTCGGATCTCGGTGCAAACATCACTATGTCGGAGGGGAAAGTTTCTAGTTTGCGACCACGCAACATGCACATCTTAGATCATCCCAGATCTCAAGTTGCAAGGCCCCAAACTTGGATGAAAAACACATTTGCAGATTGGAGTGTTCAAGCTCCAAACTTGCGGTTGAGCCTCGGACACTTCTAAGGACGGTTTAGGATACTCTAGGAAGCTACTATTCGAACCCAATTGCGGCTACTGGCTGGTTAGGGTTGAAGTTCGTCGTGCGAGTTGAATTTTTACATTCGGGGCCCTGACAGCGTCTAACGCTACAACGCGGATTAAAACTAACCGTACGATCGAGATCCAACGGCCGAAACCTAATCTAGTACGGTGCAGTTTGGGGCTACGTGGCTAAATCCAGAGCGTTCAATCTAAATCCAATGGCTGCTAGTAGATTTGAACCCGTAACGTGGATTTCGCACGGGTGACGTGGACGGATCTAGACGCTACGATCTAGATCTAATGGTCTAGATCTAATCTAGGGGTTTTGCACGATGGTGTGACTTGGATGAACCTAAGCCCTCGGATGAAGATCGAACGGTCGGCAGAGCTCGCGGATGGCGATGGCGGTGCGGTGGCGCAATCAAACCGGAGTCCGGGAAGGCGACACACGGGCCAGCGCTTCGGTGTGTCTCCGGCATGATGGAGATGCCCCACTGGTGCGTCTCACGGCGAGGGTTCCGAAAACGGGCCCCAATGCGGCGGGGAAGGGCTATCGGCACTGGGGAAGGCAAAGAACCCGCGGCGGTGCTGAGCGAACTTCAGCGAGGAATCCCGAATAGACGATGGCGGTTTGGGCGATGGGATCTAGGGTAACGTGTGCGCGAAGAAACGGCGGTCCTCGGGCGATGACCCACGCATTAAATAGCCTCGGCTTCCGCGCTCAATCCGGAACCCTAACGCACTCGGCGGAGAACGTGGCGGCGCAATCCGTATAGGACTCGGCAGGGACGATGCAATCTCGGCCGCACACGTGGCACGATCCGGCGGCTCGTAGCGCTGTGCGACGCGGGTGGCTACGGACCGTTGGATCCTAATCCAACGGTTCGATCCCGCACCCAACGCGGTTGAACCAAGCGGCGCGGGACCGGCTCGGGTCGAACTCGAGTTTGACCCGTGTCGGATGAACAGTGAAACCGCCTAGGGTTTTCCAGTGATTAAATATTTAAAATAATTTCTAGAAATTCAAATAATTCAAGAAAAATAGCAAAATAATCAGAAAAATTCTGGAAAACACTTTGAGACATTTTGGACTCAAATAAAATATTTCCAACAAAATTTAATTTATAACTTTTGATTCTTTAATCATTTCAAAAGGGAATAAATTCATATTAAATCCAAATAAATCCTAGAAAATTCCAAAAATTCTCAAAAATGCCAAATTTCATTTAAATACATGAAAAGCAAAAATTGGGTTGTTACATACACCCACTGGTAATAAGTAGTTTGTACTCATTGCTAATAATTTCAGTAGATACATGTGGGTGCGCATATTGAAATCCAAAGATGAGGGTCTCGGTGTATTCAAGAAGTACAAAGCACTCATCGATAGCGAGCATGAGCTCGCGCTGAAGGTCCTTAGATTAGAACATGGCAGAGAGTTTCTGTCACACGAGTTTAATGCATTTTACAACACTGAAGGGATAGCACGGCACCTCATGGCACCATACTCACCACAATAGAATGGTGTTGTGGAATACCGTAACCATTTTGTGTTGTCTATGCCGAGGAACTTACTTAAGAGAAGAAAAAAATATACTTGCAATGATATAGGGGAGTTGTACAACATGCAATGTACATCCTTAACCGTGTGTCAACCAAGGCCCTAGATGGGGTCACTCCGTATGAAGCTTGGTGCGGAAAGAAGCCATACATTGAGCTCTTACGAGTGTTCAGGTACATCTTGCGTGCCAAGGTGGTAAGACCGCACTCAAAGAAGCTCGATGATCGTAGCACTGCCTTAGTGTACCTAGGAGTGGAGCATGGTAGCAAGGTTCTCCGACTTTATGATCCTCGTCAAGTGAAACTTCACATCGGTCATGATATGGTGTTCGAGGAAGGAAAGGAATGCCCACTGTAACATCCCAAAGTTCACCCAAATTGAAATGCAAAGCCCAATTTGAATTTTGGCTTTATTTTGACTTTTCATCATTTTCTATATTTCTCATAATTTTTGGCACTTGAGAAAATGCTTTTGAGTGGTCAAGACGAGGTTTCAGAATTTTAAATTTTAAATTCAAACAAAAATAAAATTTGCACAAAATTTATTTAAACCCTAAATAAACTCCGAAACACCTCCAAAAAGTGCTAGTAATTTTTGAATTTATTTAGTTCTTCTAGAAAATAAAAAATAGCAAACCTTCAAAAAGACAAAAGCACTGAAAGATTTTTATAAACATTCTCAAGTTTGATCATGTTGTAAAAAATTTATATCAACACTAATACTACCTGAGGACCTTACACAAAAATTTTCAAATTTTTAACACAAATAGTTAGCTTAATTAAATATGAGAGTCTTGGCTGCCAAAAATCAAATTTTGATTTCTTTCTCTCTCCCTCTTCGGTTGGCGCTCTCGTCACCAAGTCCAAAGTAGTACATCTTTCTGAGATGGATTGCTCGAAGCGATGCCCTCACCTAGGTGTAGTGTTAGGAATAATGTCTGCCGATACAATGGTGTACGCATTACTATGAGGAGAAGTGGGACAATGGGGTGTATAACCATTAGTCATATAGTGATTGTACAAATATCATTTGTCACCATAGTAAGGTTTTAACGTCGCCAGGTTAGTGTAAAGTTAAGACTAGGTGATGTAATGGTTTTGTCATGATCTCTCTGCCACACAAAAAGGAAGTGTGAAAGTATCTTGGCAAGAAGATTTAGTCATGCCTTGTGGGTAAAGATGTACGCCTCTGCAAAGTGTAAAACTTTTTGAAAAGTAGTTCCCACAGTCACGGAAGACTTGGTGTGCCAACATTAGTTAGAGTTTTGTTATTTTCATAACATGGGTTGATTTGGAACTACTATTGAAAAGTTGTTTTAGATCTTATGCCACGAGTTGGCAGGAAAAAGGAGTGGTCCAATTCTCACTTTCATGGAGGACTGTGAATGGTTACAATTTATGCAATTTGTACTTGCTATTTACCTATCAGTCAATTTTCCCTTAGAACATTTCTCGAAATCTACTATTTAGTATTTACAATTCAATTTCGCTTTATGCAAAATAAACTTATAGAGCAGCCTTCTCCTTTGATAAAGCTTGCATTTAATTATATTTGCGATACACTATAAGTCTGGCTAAGTACGAAAGTACTTAACCTTGCTATTGTTGACATTCAGTTGATGAAGAGGCCACACTCCCTAAAGACAAATATTTTATCGTGGGAAACGAGGATTATGTCGACATGCTTTTCTAGGGTTTTCACCTTGTCAGTTGCCTGTGGAAATCTTTTGGGTCTAGGCATATTGTTAAGCTTTTGTATCTTTTGATGCACTCTATTCAGTCTTTCGGCCTTATTGTATGAAACTTAAATTCCATTGATGTATTTGAAAACTTGTGTATGGATGTGATGATAATGTTGTAAATGTGCGTAGTAGCTACTGATCATCGAACTAATACATGATGTACATGGGACCTTCTTGGTATTCCAAGCTAGAAAGGAGGGTGTCTCTACAGCCAAGCCACGATGGCAAATCAAATGCTTACAAGCTTGCGATACTGCTTCTGAAAACACTAATTATTCCAGAAGTTCCTTATACGTACATACTTGAAGGCACAGGAGGCAACTGTACAGAAACCTACCGAATATAAGGTACGTTCCAAAATGATAAAAAGGTGTGTGTATATATATACCGTGTCGGATGGATAACCTACTACAAAACACTTAATAGGTGTCGGTCTATTTGTGTTGGTTTTTTTGGAACCGACACAAATAAAGTTTTTGTGTCGGTTCTAAAACTCAAAATGGCGGGAAAACTATTTGTGTCGGTTCTAGCTAAAAACCGACACAAATAATGCATTATTTGTGTTGGTTCTACCCAAAAACCGACACTAATAGTCCAACTTTATGTGTCGGTTCTAGTAAAAACCGACACAAATAGTCTTCCTATTATTTGTGTCGGTTCTAGCAAAAAAGTGACACAAATAATTGTGTCAGTTCTAGCCAAAAACCGACATAAATAATATTATTTGTATCGGTTCTAGCCAAAAACCGACACAAATAGTCTGTGTCTCTATGTGACAGTAAAACGGCTATAACTTTTGACTCATAACTCCGATTGAGGCGTTCTTTGGCTTGTTAGAAAGATAACGAGAAGCTCTATCAACAAATGTGTAGGTTTTTCAATTATTTACTTGTGTGAGTGCGATCTAGGCGAAAGAATTCAAACAAAAATATGATTTAAGACCTCAAAACGGCCTTCGAAGTTTTGTACCCGTGTTGGAGTATGACCTCAAACCGTGTGTGAAAAATGAGCACATTAAAATTGATTTTCGGGTGCTCTGCAGGGTTAAGAGGAGAAGAACGCATTACATGTCACATGCGATCACACCAGCACTAAAGCGCTGTATCCTGTAAGAATTCCGTAGTTAAGCGTGCTTGGGTTTGGGCAAGAGCACATACTAGTATGGGCTATGTGAGGTTGATGTGTGGCATGGAGTTGCCAAATCTAACACAACTACAAATAATAACAGATATATGTGCTTGGGCAAGAGCACATACTAGTCTGGGCAATGTGAGGTTGATGTGTGGCGTGGAGTTGCCAAATCTAACACAACTACAAATAATAACAGATATATTTTTATCGTATTATTTGTGTCGGTTCTAGCTAAAAACCGACACAAATAATACTATATGTGTCGGTTCTAGCCAAAAACCGACACAAATAGTCTTATTAGTGTCGGATTGAAAACCGACACTGATAGTCTCCGATTATTATTGTCGGTACATCTGTGTTGGTTTGAAAACCGACACTAATATTGGTTCCGAACCGACACAGATGAGGTTCTCTGTAGTAGTGACAGTGCCATCAATGACAACAGATTACACTGTACAATCAGCCGATCAGATATACACAGTAATCTTATCTCTAGCTACAACTAACTATTACTTTCAACAGCAACAACATCTAGATATCTAGGACATCAACTTTTAAAATTTATTTGAAACATTTCTTAACATGTCGGAAATTCTACAGCCCCGAGTCATGTAACAACCAACACGAATCCTTAATCAATGTTTTCACATCCAACATATTTAAATGGTATACATGACGTATAAATGTGCATATACATAACATAAAATATATTTTTGTAACACAATTTACAGACGAATAGAGCTATACCAGAACAAGAGGCATGTACTTATTCAATCTTTGTGTATGCGTATGAATACGTGGCATTTGGCGTTCTTACTACTCAGTGGGGTAGGAGGGCTCCATAGCAAGGCCACACATGCCCCTCTTGTCAGAAATGTCCTTCGCCATTCTCAAGTAGCCGTTCTCCCCCCATGACGTGCCCCACGAGTTCTTCATCAACCAGTACTTTGTGCCATCACTGGCCTTGCCATAACCAATGGCTGCAATCCCATGGTCCAGCTCAGTGCCGCATGAGCCGGTCATCACGCCGCCCGAGTAGAATTGGAACGTCATGTCGCCTCCGTCCACGGCCACTGACATGGGTTGGTTCGCTACCATCTTCATGAGGGCGGCCTCGTCGTTGGCCGGCACATCCTCGTAGCCCTTGATGGTTGCGGCACTGTTGAATCCACCCTTGCACTTGCCGTCATCTGCCTTGTATGGGTAGCTGGACTCGGTGGTGAGGCCGCCGTTCTTGATGATGAACTTGAAGGCGTCGTCCATAAGCCCGCCCTGGCAGCCCTGGTCCTCGCCATGGACGTCACAGTCCACCAACTCTTGCTCCGACAGCGAGATAAGCTTGCCAGTGCTCAGCTTGACGATGCCTTCCATGGCAGCCACAGCAGAAAACGCCCAGCAGCAACCTGCAACGAATTGTGTTATGGTAGATGTCATCGCACGACATATTCACAAATAAGATTGACACATTTATACAGTACTGCAGTAGGCTAAGTATACTTCACCACATTGGCCTTGATCCTTGATGGGAGTGACAGCACCTTTGGTCCTCCAGTCCACTGTTGCCGGAAGTGCATCGAGGCTAAGCTTTTCGTACCTGAATCCGGTAGGGACTCTCACTACGTTAGGATTGAACCCCTTGTTAGTCTTTGTTGCTCTGAACTCCTCGTTGGTTAGGTCGGCGAACTGGTTGACGCCGAGCCAAAATTTGTGGTTCCCGGCGTTGAACGACTCGATGAACGCAACGTTGGCCTTGAACACCTCGAACCGCCGCGCCTTCTCAGTGGCATCCTTGTAGACGCGGCCGTACTGGGCCATCCACATGTTGTGCCTCGCCACCATGGCCGGGTCATCACTCAGCTCGCGAGCTGCTAGGACGCCACTGCACAAGCAGAGGCTGCCGATTGATTGCGAAGAGCAGAGCCTTGGGGGTGGCCATGTTCGATCAGGCTCAGTGAATTGCTTGCTACTACTTGCTTGCGTGTACTCTGCTTTGGTTTGGCGAAATGGAACTGGGTGGTATGGGTATATATAGTTACAGCTGGTACGTGTTTGTGTAGGAGATACGGTGCTTTTAGCATGTTGTGTGTGCCGTGTGGAAGGGAGCTCCGGCGTAGCCGTGAAGTAGGTGTGGTGGCCGGATGGATTTAAAACTACTTGTGCATAAGACGTACGTCTGCTGCAGACCTGAGAATGACCCCTGCTTATGCCGAGAGTTCTCATCTACCTTGTTACAATTACAAGAATAGAGTGCGCCTTAAGATCGCAAGGATTTAACAGAAATTCTAATGGGAACAAGGCAAGTAGGCAACTTCTTTGGAATTTCCACGATACGTTTTGTTGGTATATGAACAAATGTGTTACATATATATATACATACATACATACATATACATATACATATACATATATATATATATGTATATATATATATACATACATACATATATATAGGAAAATAATTCCATACTCTTGAGAGTATGTACTCTCTGCTCCCTTTCCCTGTATGTTAACTGATGCTATACAAGTGGAAGCAAATTCCTTATATATATATGAAAATGCTTCCATACTACCAGGAGTATGTATTCTCTACTCCCTGTACGCTAGCTCATGTTACGTAGGTGGAAGCATATTCCATAAATGGAAGTTGTTAACTGATTCCTCTTTATTAGAAAGATGTTATTTACCAAATAGAGGTAGGGAGTACATACCTCCCCTCCCTCCGCGTCGCCCTCCCATCCCTCCGCACTCCACCACCCACCACCCCACCCACGTGCATGGTCACGACTCCCCACCCACCACCATGCCGCCCTCTAGGCCTCCCGTGCCACCCTCTTCCTCTCCCCCTGTGCCCTCGCTAATGACCTCCTCACCTCCTTCATCCTCCCCTCCCGCGTCCAAGTGCTCCTCCTCTCCGCTCACCTCTCCTCTGACACCTCTTCCAGCGCCTTCATCGCCCGCTGCTGACGAAGTGCATTCAGACTTGCTCCCCAGGTACGACTTCTAACGGTGCCGTGCTAGCTGCCAGCTTGTGGCCGATTTTGGTTTGTTCCCCAATTCCGACCGATTCTTCCACCGCCGACCATCACGGCGCAAATTCTTCCTCCTTGCTCCATTCTTCAATTAAACCTGCATGAAGCATCACCGCTGACCTTAGATTGTTTTCCCCAACTTAATTCTAGATTTCCTTCACTGTGGATTTGCCGCCATGGAGCTTCTCTGTCGCCACTGAGTAGTTGATGGAGGGTTTCGTTGAAACGACATCAACTCAGCTGAGTTCTGCCTGCTACTATTGCTCAGCAGAATTGGTGCTATTTTTTTCTCTAGCATTTCTCCTATATATATCAAGATTTTTATACATGCTTGTTTCATGAGCTAAATTGCTGATTAGATTCACATATGCATGTTTGTTTTTAGCTAGTCGGAGCAGTAACTATTTTTTCCTGATTGAACAAATAGGATATCCCACCTAATATGAAAAAAAGGAATGAAGATTGGTGATTTTTCATTGCATGTGTTGAAGTTGAAGCTAAGTAATCACCTTGCAGCTTATTAGTTCATCTATTTTTTCTGCAAATTAATTAGCAATGTAAACTACTTCATGCAATTAGGAAAATTGGTTTCATTGGCATAAGGAGCAAATTGAGGGGAGACCACAGTGAAGGTGTTGACTGGGATATTGTAACTCTCCTGTTGTTGTCTTGGTAAGTTAAAAATTCAATATGTTTAACCCAAATTGTCTTGGTGACTCTACTGCTGTTATGATGAAGGGTGCTCTGAATATTATGGTTCCATGTGTACAAGTGCTATATTCAGTTTGATCATTTACTTAGGCCAACTGATTAAGTGTGTAACTACACATGGTTTCTTAGTTCATAGATTAGAAGATTAGTTTAATAAGCTTGATAAGTTAATCTCTAACCATAAAATCTAAGATCTTGAGTTAACCTTAAATAGTTCAATTTCTTATATCCATGGGGAAGACTATATATACTCCTAAGGAGCATACAATGATGCCATGATGTTTTACGAAGTTGTGATTAATACTATTTGAATCTTGTTATCAATTTGTGCGGTAGTGCCTATTTTCCCCTTCCATTTGCATCAAAATGTGTGTTAAGCAAGCCATCCTAGTGGGCAGTATCTAAGCATGCCATCCTAGTAGGCAGTAGGTAAAGAGTTCCTCTATGTCAACCTTAAGCATTAAAATTGATATGATTAGTTACTCTTTTTATAGAAACACTGAAGAAAGTATTTTTTTTTTACAATTCGATGATATTGCTCTGTACATTGTTGAAAAAATGTCTTCCTTTTGTTTTAATTACGTACTCATGTCTGATCTTTTGTCTCCTTTCTCAGTGAAGAAAAGAAGAGAGCAAGATTATTATACAATCACTAGGTCAGAGCAATATAGGTCATAAGGAATAGAATTTGATAAAAACAAGCAAGGGAACTGGAAGAGATTATGGGAAGAGTATGATTATATGAGACTGAAACTTGTTGGTAATAATCATGTAAGTGGGTTTTCAAATCTAGAAACCTAAGAAATACCAAACTGACCTTCAACTGGAACATAATTAAGGTTTCTATTTGACTGATTCATCTCGTAATCTATCGATACTGCTGGAACCTACGGAACAGAACTATGATGTTTGCTTTTTAATTTTCCTTGTTTAGTCATGCCTTTCTACCTTTTATTGTTGACTTGAGAGGTCAAATAGGCAATGGAATGTGCTCAACACCTATCAATTTCATTTTCACTGTATTTGTTTTGCCTGGGTACTTTAGCATTTTTCTGCTTGGGTGCATTAGCATTATTTAAAATTGTTCTGTTATAGCCTTATATGTTACCTTCGGCAGGATGATACATTAGCTTCTGTTATCTACAGTATGTGATCCTGATTGCATGAGTTTATTTTCCCCCACAAGTGATTGACAAGGTTCAAGAGGTAACTTCTAAGAGCAGATCAGGTATGCACCTAAGGGCTAAAGTTGTGTTGTAATTAGAAGTAGACCAATATTGGACCACATACATGTGTTTACATTTTTTTGTTTGTAACTGACTAGTATATTTAAACTCAAAAACTCTATTATACTAGTTGTGTGATTTATGAGCTGCTCATTGCTCTATTTCATAATATGAGCCGATTTTGACCTTGTGGGCCTCCACAATAGTTATGATATTGCCCAACTTGTGATGTATCCTATGGAAAGGGCATGTCCTGTGATGAAATGCAGAAAAGCATCTAAACGTCAATAAGTTTGCACTTTTATTATAGAGAATGAGACCTATATTGTTGATACACAATCTAGGCCTCTAGGGACAAGGATAAGTAGAGTATAGTTTTAAACAAAAGGGTTACAGATTTACAGTGGAGAGATATGTAAACTATGTGGATGTACGATGTGTTTTGTTCTTTTAATAAATGCATTTTAACCAACTACTTGGGAACCTTTGTTGTCTCACTAATGGTCACCATACCCTTGTGAATTAGCAGGTTGTAATCTATTCACTAGCTAGAACTGCATCTCAGCAAGGTTCAAGCAAAGTCGGGAGGTGGAAAATCAATTTTTTGTCAACCCAAAAGTATGTTTCTTGTTTTGATTTGTTGGTTCTTTCTCATGACTCATTTATCCAAAATCTTGTGTCACTGTTACACGAGCTACTTCAAGAGGATATCAAACGAAAACAAATTGCCTCGCATAATTTTAGTTTTATATCTAAATTTATTTTTTCCAATAAAGTTCTTTTGTGCTAGTCTATTTTCATAAGGCTTTTCAACTGTTATAAGATTGATGATTTGATACACAATAACATCTATTTATTAGGAGCAGAAGCATGGACAAGAAATGGATGCACTTACCTAGGCACACACTCGAATATGAAAAAGGCGTCAATTTCTTTTTGGAGTTTGCATTTTCCAAGTCAGCAAGAGCCGACACAATCCGTTGCCCATGCACTAGTTGTGCTAATATGCATTGGTTAGAAAAGAGTATTGTTTATGACCACTCGATTTGCAATGGTTTTTTAAAAGGATATAGTGAGTGGATGTTCCATGGTGAGAATTTGTATTCTCAACCTGTTCATAGCTCAGATTCACAAGGGAAAATTGATATTGATGATGAAATAGATGCGATGCTTCGAGAAGGGCTTGGGTTTTTTGATGACAGTACTAGAGATATACACAACAATAGTGACATGGGAGAGAAAGATGTAGACACTGAGACCTACTATAGGTTGGCCAATGAAACTAGCAAAGAGTTGTATCCTGGATGTCAAAGGTTTTCAAAGCTTCAAATCATTGTTAGGCTCTTAAACATAAAAAATATATGGGGAGTTAGTAATGCATGTTTTGATGAACTTATTGTACTTTTAAGGGAAGCACTTCCTGAAGGTGAAAATTTGCCTAAAAACTATCATGAGGCTAGAAAATTTGTTAAAGATGTTGGCCTTGGATATGTGTCGGGACCCGAAATTGCAAATCCGGACCCTCTGTGTATTCGGCACTAGTCCAGGATCATGCTAGTGCACACAGTCTCAACATCGGTAAATATCACAATCATACTCAACGAGATAGTAAAGTACCTTAATTAATTAACCAAACTGGTTGCCCGACCTTATGGTCAAGTTACAAAGATACGCCTCACATGGCGAAGACTTATTAAAAGAGAAATAACTGCATCGGAATAAAATAGAATTCGTGGCGCCATCCAGTATACCACAGGCAACTGACTGGGCTTGCTCCCTAGTTAGACAACTCCTCCTGGTACTCTTCCTCCATAGCTAGCGTCGACTCTTCTTCAACTGATGTTGTATTGTGGAAAGGGTGAGTACTTGGTACTCAGCAAGTCATGCACAGAATGCAAGCTAATATTCTACATGCATGGCTTAATACAAAGAGTAGGCTAACAGGTTCATTTGCAGTAATGTAGCATGAGTAAATACAATAGTAGATTGCAAAGGGGTAAAACGATAGTGAATAGAGTACTTTTCACAATGTTCTCGCAAATAAAGCATTTCCCAATCCTAGGTCCAACTCATCATTTCAAACCAACCATTCTTCCAAGTCACATCATTTTTATGAAAGTCTAACCTTTGACTGTAATTCCCGAGCAATGTCCAATGCCGCGGACTCGGCTATTCGAATAGATTTTACACTCTGCAGAGGTTATGCACTTTACCCACAAGATACAGCCAAACGCCACAAAGGTGAGTGTCCATAACAAAGTCTTTCTGAAACTTCTAACAGCACAAGTGGGCCTCCCCGGTTATTGCACACTAACCCTTCCCTTAGCGAAGGCGAAGTCTAGGTTAATCAACCGTTAGATGGGTACCTGGCCGCAGCCCCGGTACGCTCCCCCGTACAACTACACAATAGGTATAGTTGACACCCCGAGGTCCCATAGGTACGTTATTAGCAATTTAATTAACTAGGTCCGTCCCATTACAGACATGTGGTTGCACGTTTGACTCAGTTCAAAGGCTTGCAAGGTTAAGTCCTTAGGTTGACCATGGCAAGACTATCCGAAGAACCAAATCAACTTCCCCAGTGCCACAACTGGCCCACCCGATCATTCTTCCCATATGCCCCGGTCCAAATCTATTTATCAAACCCCCAGTTGATTACCATGCACCATGTGCCATCGATAACAACATCAATAACACGACACTTCTCAAAACATGTTCCATATCTCATTAAGTCAATATTAACATGTAAATATCCAAAATCATGTCATGACTACGTGGCAGGGCTAAGCATAATACTACATCGCTCTAATTACCCATGTTGGCAACTCAGTAATGTCCAACTAAATAATCCACAACTAGGGTGACAAGGGTTTATGGCACATAAGTACTTAATCAAGGTGTCATACTGCAATTTGGCATTTATCTAATTTCCCATAATTATTCAAAGCATTTTCTAATTGAACTAGCGTGCAATAATTTAAATCAAAATAAATTTCAAAAAAATGGGATCAACAAGGTCAAAGCATAACTTGCCTTCAAAAAGTACTTGTTCTTGCTCTTGAGCTTGCTCCTGGGTCAACACTTCTCCTTCGAAGCCTTCGGGTACTTCAACGTCTACTCGTAACGCGTGCAAATAGCAATAAATAAATAAAATAGTACATATACATTGCTCAAAATTTCAAATAAAGTCCATAAACAGGAAGAGCATATTTTTAAAAAAATTTAGAAATTTGAATCGCCCAAATCGGAGTTAAAATGCAAAAGTTATAATTGTTTAAAGTTTAAAGAAACTATTAAATAAATACAAACAGAAAATAATTCATGTCCAAAAATTAATTAAAATTCATATTTGAGTAGATCTCAATTTTATAAAAATTTAGAAACTGGAATCGTTCAAATCGGAGTTAAAATGCAAAAGTTTGAAAATTCAAATAAATCATTAAACCGAATTAATTCATTATTTTTCTATTGGAAAAATCCATTTATTGCGTCAGCACGACACGTGGACAAATCGGGAGCCGGCGCACGGCTTGGCTTGGTCCACCGTGGACCTGGCCCACGGGCGCACGTGTCTCTGACACGCGAGACCCACTACTGACGTCAGCACGGCTCGGCCGAGGATGGCTGACACGCGGGCCCCACGTGACGTCAGCATGACGTCACGGGTGACATCATGGAGACGTTGGGCGATCCAGCGACATCACGGGCCTCAGAAGTCAGCGGCGGCCGGGCGGCTACGGGCCCGACGCCGGTCCGGTTCCCGCGCACGTGGCACAATCTGGGCTGTTGATTTGAAAATCAACGGTCCAGATCAGATCTAACCTCACATGTTTGGAAATAATGCGGTTGATCTGGACCGTTCGATCTTGATCGGATGGTCGAGATCCGATCGGGTTTCACCGCGTCCTTGGGGCTGACGTGGCTTGACCTGGCGCGCGACACGTGGCTCAATCTACGCCGTTCGATTTCGATCGAACGGCCGAGATTACATCTAACGCTACAACGCGGCTAACCCGAACCGTACCATCTAGATCTAACGGCTGAGATTACCCTTAGCACGGTGCGGTTACGGCTACGTGGCTCCATCTAAGCCGTTGGATCTAGATCTGTAGGATCGAAGTATACGAATATAGCAATCAGAGGGGGGGTGAATGATTGTGCGGAAGCTAAAACCAAATTCTTGATCTATTAAAAGTTCACCCCAAAACAGAACCAAATAATTGCCTCGTTTTCGACAAAAACAGAATGATAGAGGTTCGGTAAAACGCGAATTCCCGGAGATCCAACCATCGGATCGATCTGAAATTTGGACACAAGAAACTAGATTCCAGTACGAATCGAACCCAAAAAGAATCAGCTCGATCGAACTTACGGATCAAAAGTTATAAGCTTCGCAAGCTTGCTGTTTCAGAACTTGACGAGAATCAATCTAATCAAAACTTCAAGATTAAACAAGATCTTCAAAAGATTAATCAACTAGACTTTGAGAAACTCTAAATCAATACCCTAGAACGGTTTTTGATGGATCAAATCAAGATGAAACTCAATTATCAAAAACCAATCTAGAATTAGAACAAGCATGCAAACAAGAACCAAAACAGAAAAACACTGTAGCAACGTGGTTACTGTAGCACGCAAAAATCTTGAAAGAATTGATCTTTATTTCTTGTCTAAAATACTCTCATCAAAAGAGTACAAACCCTAAAACAAAGCTCAAAGCTTGATGTGCTCAGCTCTGCTTTGGTGCCTTTCAACAGGAGACAACCCCTCCTATTTAAAGGACCAACCCAGAATACGATTCCTATTCCCTAGAAGGAATCCGTATCCAACACAACTCTACTTGGCCCAACCTGGCCGAGTACAACTCTTGCACGCGTATGGTAACCCTACCATACTCACGTGACTAACACTTTGCACGCGTATGACCACCTGCCATACTCACGTGACTAACACTTTGCACGCGAATGTCCTCCTGCCATTCTCACGTGACTAACCATTCTTCTGTGCACCATTCTCTTAGCCCGAACGTCCCGCATGACATCCTTGACCACCAAGACCTCAGTTCCTCCTGAACCTAGTCCCGAACCTCAGTTCCTGTGACACTACGGATTGGTGTGACATTATAAAATGTGAGTTTAGAGGATAAAACCTTACGGCTCGAGGTTTATTTGCGTTTTCGGGTCTTGGGGGGGATTAAGTGATATGACACCACGGAGTGTCGTAACCTTATTTAATTTGCTTGATGAGGTCAAAAACTTTATAAAATATGAAATTGGAGGTTAAAACTTTACGTTATGCCGTTTAATTGCGTTTCCGGGCCGATTTTGGGAGATTGGGCCTTTCCGGGGGAGTTTGGGCCCAAGGGGGGAAGAACCGTGGGCTTTTGTGGAGAGAGATTGGCCCATGGAGGGGGGAGAATGTGGGTAAAGGGGCTAGGGGTGCCTCCTCCCTGCCCTAGCCGCCTCCCCACACGCCTCCACCTCCCCCTTGCGCCTCCACCAATTCCCTCCTCCCTCTAGTCCTCTTCCTCCACCTCCACCTCAAGCCGTGCCACCCCCTTCCTCCTTGCGCCCCCAAGGACGCCCCCTCGCTGCCACGACACGTCTACGTGCTGCCCTCGCTGTTTGGAAGAACCGCGACGAGGGATCCCGAAGGATTTGGCGCGTGGGAGCGAGATCGGGTGATCGAGAGACATTCTTCGTATTCGTCGTTCGTCGGACTAAGGTATGTCCATGGGGAAACCTTGGGGAAGGTCTAGGTTCTGTTCTCATGGTAGATTTGGAGTTTTTAGATCAAGAGGACGTGCTGCCATGGAGTAGATCTGAAAAGAACTAGAGTTCGTATTGTACTCAGTTTCGGGCAGATTTGGAGTCCGTGTTAGGGCGTGCGATTTCGCAATTTTAGATTCGGAATTTGGCTAACCTCCTGTTGAAGAAGTTGTAGGTATCGTCAAGACCTATTTTTTGTATTTTTTTTGAGAATTTTTGGAGTTACGGTCTGAAAGTTATGGCCGTTTTGGTGGGCGCTGTCCAATCTGTGTCGAGGTTGGGACAGTCTGTGTTCAACATTAGATTAAACAAATTTAGAGTTCGAATCTGACCGTACGGACTTATAGGGAGTTGTATATAATTTCAATACCTTTCAGTTCATATAAAGAAATTGAAATTCCGCCCAGCCGTTTGGAAGTTATGGCCGTTTTACCGAGCGCTGTCAAATCTGTGACGAGATTGAGACAGTTCGTGTTCAACGTTAGATTAAACAACATTAGAGTCCGAATCAGTCTTTCCCTATAACTAGAAAAAGTTGGGAAATTTCCTAAGATACGTGAGGGTGTACTCGTTTATTCGATTTGGAGTCCTAGAACAGAAGTTATGCCCGTTGGAAGGCTGCTGTCCCGAAGGGACAGATTTACTGTTTTCTGATTTTAGGAGTTGTAAGCGAAGTCGGGGTAGTGGGATATATGTGTGCTGTTTTGTGGACTCGATTTGAGTGTGTGGCACGTGTTTGCAGGTGGTGTGCCTCCAGGAGTGCCCTCAACCTCTCGTCACTCCGTTGTCCGTGGTTGAAGGCAAGTGTGTTGTGTGGATTGTATGCTATATGTGTTGCTAGATTTGCTTGATAGCATTCGGAATAGATAACATGTTGTCTTGCCATGAATGACATGTTATAATTGATATGACGTCCTTAGGCCATGATTTAAAGGTTATCGATGATAGGGTGTCCTCATGCCCTGTTTAAAAATGTTTGTTGTTGATGAATGATTCGCATGCCATGTTTTGAATGGTTACCGTCGATTGTTTAGTACGGACCTACATGTTTAGATGCCAAGTGTTGATATGCAATATTTCTATTCATGTATATGTTGCTGTCCGTTTTGCATACATGGCATATTTTCATGGCCGGCCGGTGAGATAAGTCATAACTATTCCGGTAGGGTCGGTGAGAACTGTTATGACTAGTCCGGGGCTATTCTTTTGAATAAGTCCTACATCGTGATTCCTTCACCGAGGTGAATGGAAGCGAGTGATAGGCACCCTCCATCTTCGGGATGGAAGGGGGAAAGGGTGCATGCCGCCGGGTGTGCACTCAACCATACCGGTATGAGTATTCCAGGAGACATGTGCATTGCATTGCATGAATGATATACATAAATGAAGATGTTTATGAGATGATGAGGAGAGTACTCATGAGATGCTCATGAGATGATTATCATGTTGTTTTTAAAGGTTGTATATAGTGTTAAATATGATGTGTTGTAATAATACTGTGAAGTCTGGGATGATGGTTTGTTGTCTTGATCCTTGTTGATCCATTACAATACACTTTGCTGAGTTATGAACTCACGCTTGTGTTTTTTTGTTGTTTGTTTTCTTTAGGTACCATGAAATCGGCGCGCGGGAAAGGGATTTAGCTACACTACTCCACGTAGTATCATAATCTAGCTAATTCACATGTGTTGGAGACACGGCATTAAGTATTACAATAATCATTGGTGTAGGGTTGTTATGTTTGGTTGTCTTCTCTCATGTGTATCATGTGGGATTGAGAAGTGAATTGATTCATCATATTAGACTTAAATTAATGCTTATTCTTTTGCTATCGATGCTTAATGATGTTTTAGTTGATGACTAGCTATCATTATCGCTGCGTATGGTTATCTCGTTTGTCTTACATATTGATATGATGTTATGTTGCTAAGTTTCATGCAAAAACAAAGGAGATGCTGTCAAAATTTTCAATTATTCTAAATGATTACTTGCTGTAATTTACCTTAAATTATGGTATTAAATGTGTTATGGTCTATGTTTGGTGACATTCTAGGCTTAGTAGAAGCTGGGGTGTTACAGTTCCTCCATGAACCTAGTTCCGGTCCCGTCATCGACCACATTCGTCTTCGAGCAATACCTGCACATGAACAAACCACAAAACAAATCCGAGCACAAGTCCACGACTTGACTCAATGTTAATCCATGCAACTACTCACATGAGCATTGCATAAAGTCCACTTCAAAACAAGTATCATGAAATTATCACAAATTAAACTGAAAGTATCCAAGCCAACCATGGCAAAACCCAATGGTTTGCCAACTTGGTTCTCCTACTGTAGCTGATGACTAGAAGTTCAATTTTTACCAGCCGTATTTGCTGGCGGTTGGTGGGTTACTTATATGTATTTATCACTATGATTTTATGGATTTGAGTAGATGGCTCTATGGTGTTTGTGAGCATTAAGATGACTACAGTAGTTAAATATCACAACTATAAAAAAATTAGATTACAGTAAATTGTTGTGAAACCAAATAAAAAAATATTGATTAAGCTAGCATAGACTGGATTCATAGTAGTAAAGAAACTATCTGGGTTCAGGATTAGCTAAACTAGTTGGGTTAATCCTGTACCCTAGGACGCATGGATATGAAGCTAGCAAATATTATGCTTTATACACTACAACATGGTAAGTCAGACGTGGCATCTATATATGCCACTCTAAGTGTCTAAATGCCCCCAAAAGACTTTCCACGGCGTTTATTTGCTGTCAGCAAAAATGCCACCGGGAAAAGTTAAAATGCTGTAGATTCATTTTTCGCGGCACATAATAAATGTCGGCCTTTATCTAGGCCGGCATATAACATATGCTCGGTTACAGAGGTAAAACGACACATAGCAAACGTCGGGAAATTCCTAAACACGGCACATAATAAACATCGACAAAGGTCTAACACGGCATATAACATATGCCTCGTTACAGAGCTAACACAACACATAGCAAACGTCGGGAAATGTCTAAACACGGCACATAGTAAACGTCGGGAAAAGTATAACACGGCATATATCATTTGCCTTGGTATATTAATAATGGCATATGATAAACGCCGAGAATTGTTCACGACACATAATAGGCCACATTGGCTGGCATGTGAATCTGATTCATATAATGATATCAATAGTCAGCAAATAGACATGATATTTGTACAGATAGTACATCTCTGTCATGTTGATACGCACAGATTGCATGAAATCAGAACTCAGAAGGTAATATAATTATCAAATCATACATGTCAATAGTTCACAATAAACAAGCTAGCTAGCAAAAGAGCAAAATATAGTTCTTGCACCCTATACCTTACTGCTAAGTCAGACATCATTAAGTAGGCCCTCAAAACGTTAATAGCCATCAATTACATATTTTGTCACAAAATAGTTAGACTACATCTAGAGTACTACTGAGTCATCATGATCACTTCATAAACCTTCTGGAGCAAAAGATTAGTTGCATCTATCATCTGTACATAGAGATTTGTAGCTGCACCATTTGATCACTTGCTGAAATCTGAAAGGATGGACAAAACAGTAGGAGCACTAAGATAATTTTTTTGCAAACTTAAATTGACTTTAATTTAGTGCATCTAATTTAAAAAGTACCTAGTGCACGCTTGGACATAATTAGGGGCGATCCATCCTTTTCAACAACCTATGAATGAATAGAAGATCATATATACATAAGATTATGCACAATTAATATAATTTGATGAATGATAAAGTGCATTTCTTACATTTTGAAATGGCCATACTATGCAATGGCCAATAGTTGCACCCAACCTAGTAGCTTGACCTTGCACTCGAGGCAATATCACATTTTTATCTAGCACAATATCAACTATGACCTCGTAGTATTCTCCTAAGGGCAGTCCATCCATGCCTTTAGCTTTTTTATTAGTGTTTCTAAGTCTACCATATGCCACAATCTTGGAACCAATTACCGAGCGCAAAGCAATTTCCTTACCATCAATCTACAAAATGAATGATAATATATTTGTAAAAGTTAGCATCCACTTAGAAGCTAATCTGAACCTTGCTCACATTCAGAGTACTACAGACTATATTTTACTCTAGATTAAAAGATAGGTTTATGAACCTAGGCTAAAAAATTACATGATAATAGATAATCATTAATATAATATTGGGATAATAATGTCATAATTTTCATGTTGCATTCCATGCATCGAGGTTTTGCAAAGTAAATGCTTAGATAATATTAGTAAGAAGAAGCAAACTATAAAATAAGCAAAAAGTGTTAATAGTTTCATACTGTATCTTGTTTTTCTCCAAACTTTCTGATCCTTATATTGTTCACGCTATCCAAGAGCCTCCCATTATCTGATGATGATGATTACAACTGCGAGCCATTTGCTACACTTTGAACCTAAAAATTTTAAGAACTTAGCAACAATCATACACTACAAAATAAATGCTAAATGTAAGCTAAATAGCAAAACATCATTGTATGAAGTCAACGTACAACACCTGCACATTGTTATGCATTTTTGTTCCTTCCTTATGTTTATTAAGTGCAGAATTGTCTTTACAATTGTTAAGAGATTGCCCTCCGATATCACGACGAGCAAATCTGCCTTCATTTTCAGCACCAATAAACCTTCCACCAATATCACTAGGAGTTCTAGCACAAGTTTTATTGTAACCAGTGAATCTTCTACCAACCTTTTCACATTTCCACCTATACCAACCTTTTCACATTTCCACCTAGAGGTGCCACATGTTGGGCATGACGAGGCATTGGCACATTCTTTCCTATATAGTATGCAACCATTTATGCATGCATCGATAGTGACATATTGTAACACCCCAAATTTTTGCTTTTCATGAATTTAAATGAAATTTTGCACTTTGGTGAATTTTTGGAATTTCCTGGAATTTATTTGGATTTAATCTGAATTTATCCCCTTTTGAAATAATTAAAGAATTAAAATTTACAAATAAAATTTTGTTGGAAATATTTTATTTGAGTCCAAAATGTCTCAAAGTATTTTCCAGAATTTTTCTGAAATTTTTCTGATTAATTTGCTATTTTTCTTGAATTATTTGGATTTCTAGAAATTATTTTAATTATTTAATCGCTGAGTGGGTTTTACTGTTCATGCGACCGGGCCCGAGTCAGACCCGAGTCCGAGTCCGACCAGAGCCAGCCGCGCCGCGATATTAACGCAACAAAAGTATATCAAAGATTTGCTGAAGGGAGCAAATATGAGCAGCTGTAAGCTAGTGTTAACACCAATCATTATTTCAGAAAAACTCTCCAAGAATCAGGGAACTAAGTTGTCTGAGAAAGAAACTTTTCAATACAGAAGCATGGTTGGTGCCTTTTGACATTTGTTTCGTTGTTAATGAGGTCTGTCAATTTCTTCAGTCCCATTGATATACATTGGAATGCAGTAAAACAAATCTTGAGATATATCAGAGGAACTTCTTCAGTTGGTCTGCATATTCAAAGTTCATCCTCTATGCTACCGAGTGCTTTCTCTAATGTTGATTGGGCAGGGTGTCCTGATGATCAACGATCAACATGAGGTTGTGCTATTTAACTCAGACCAAATTTGATTTCTTGGAGTGCTAGAAAACAACCCACTGTCTCCGGATCAAGTACTGAGATAAAGTACAAAGCTTTGGCTAATGTAACTGTTGAATTAATCTGGCTTGAATCAGTTCTGAAGGAGTTGAATGTTTGTGTGATAATCTTTGAGCAACGTATCTAACTGCCAATCATGTTTTTCATGCTCGTACGAAGCACATTGAAGTGGACTTCCACTTTGTTTGAGAGTGAGTTGCTCTTGGAACACTGGAAGTAAGATTTATATCTTTGGCTGATCAGGCTGCTGACATATTCACCAAGGCACTGCAGAAACAGACCTCTGATCGTCTGCTGTATAATCTCAACTTGAAGGCTGGAAGCTGAGATTAAGGGGGATTGTTAAAAGAAACAATCTCAACCCAGCTCGGTGATTATCATGTTCAAATCGAATACAGTTTAGTTATCTGAACTTATCTGCTATTGTTGTTTCGATGCTGTAGCGTATCAGATTAAGTTGTTATTAGTTAGTTGCTCTGAAGATCAATTTGTAAATCTGTTTTGTATTGTTGTACGACTATAAATACAAGACTGAAATCACCGAGAGGATTCATCTCGCCCAGCATCAAGAGTATTTTTTACACCTTATACATATATACCTAAAGGCACAGGAGGCAACTGTAAAGAAACACCTAATAGAAGGTGCTATGATAAAAAAAAGTCACACGCGTGTGTACATATATATATACACATACCGTGTCGGATGGATAACAGTGCCATTAACGACAACAAATATTACACGGTACAAACAGCCGATTAAATATACACAATTATCTTATCTCTATCTACAACTAGCTAGTACTTTCAGAAGCAACAATATCTAGGACAGCATCTTTTCCAATTAATTTGAAACATTGCTAAACATGTTAGAAATTCTAAAGCCCTGAGTCATATACGACCAACACAAATCCTTAATCAATGTTTTCACATCCAACATATTTACATGGTATTCATGAAGTATAAATGTGCATATACATAACATAAAATATATTTTTGTAACACAATCTACAGACGCATAGAGCTATACCAGAACAAGAGGCATGCACTTATTCAATCTTTGTGTATGTGTATGAATACGTGGCATTTGGCGTTCTTACTACTCAGTGGGGTAGGAGGGCTCCATGGCAAGGCCACACATGCCCCTCTTGTCAGAAATGTCCTTCGCCATTCTCAAGAAGCCGTTCTCCCCCCATGTCGTGCCCCACGAGTTCTTCATCAACCAATACTTTGTGCCATCACTGGCCTTGCCATAACCGATGGCGGCAATCCCATGGTCCAGCTCAGTGCCGCATGAGCCGGTCATCACGCCGCCCGAGTAGAATTGGAACGTCATGTCGCCTCCATCCACGGCCACTGACACGGGTTGGTTCGCTACTGCCTTCATGAGGGCGGCCTCGTCGTTGGCCGGCACATCCTCGTAGCCCTTGATGGTTGCTGCGCTGTTGGATCCACCGTTGCACTTGCCGTCATCTGCCTTGTATGGGTAGCTGGACTCGGTGGTGAGGCCGCCGTTCTTGATGATGAACTTGAAGGCGTCGTCCATTAGCCCGCCCTCGCAGCCCCGGTCTTCGCCATGGACGTCGCAGTCCACCAACTCTTGCTCCGACAGCGAGATAAGCTTTCCATTGCTCAGCTTGACGATGCCCTCCATGGCAGCCACGGCAGAAAACGCCCAACAGCAACCTGCAACGAATTGTGTTGAGGTAGATGTTATCACACAACATATTCACAAATAAAATTGACACATTTATACATTACAGCAGTAGGCTAAGTATACTTACCACATTGGCCTTGATCCTTGATGGGAGTGACAGCACCCTTGGTCCTCCAGTCCACCGTTGCCGGAAGTGCATCGAGGCTAAGCTTTTCGTACCTGAATCCGGTAGGGACTCTCACTATGTTAGGATTGAACCCCTTGTTAGTCTTTGTTGCTCTGAACTCCTCGTTGGTGAGGTCGGCGAACTGGTTGACGCCGAGCCAGAACTTGTGGTTCCCTGCGTTGAACGACTCGATGAACGCAACGTTGGCCTTGAACACCTCGAACCGCCGTGCCTTCTCGGTGGCATCCTTGTAGACGCGGCCATACTGAGCTGTCCACATGTTGTGCCTCGCCACCATGGCCGGGTCATCACTCAGCTCGCGAGCTGCTAGGACGGCACTGCACAAGCAGAGGCTGCCGATGATGGCGAGGAGCACAGCCTTGGGGGTGGCCATGTTCGATCAGGCTCAGTGAATTGCTTGCTACTACTTGCTTGTGTGTGTACTGTACTGTGCTTTGGTTTGGTTTGGCGAAATGGAACTGGGTGGTATGGGTATATATAGTTACAGGTACGTGTTTGTGTAGGAGATACGGTGCTTTCCGGATGTTGTGTGTGCCGTGTGGAAGGGAGCTCCGGCGTAGCCGTCAAGTAGGTGTGGTGGCCGGATGGATATAAAACTCCTTGTGCCTAAGACGTACGTTTGGTATCATCCGGATGTTTTTGTTTTAGCTAACATCTAAATTTTAGACCATTTGATACCTCACCTAGATATCATTGGGCCGTTAGATCAAATCATAGGATCGAATGTAATCGATACTCCCGAATCTCAACAATGATCCGATGGTCCTAGATTTGAGTGATTTCAACAATAAAAACATCCGGATGATGTTTATCAAATCCCGTACAAGAATAGAGTGCGCCTTAAGATCGCAGGGATTTAACAGAAATTCTAATGGGAACAAGGCAAGTAGGCAACTTCTTTGCAATTTCCACGATCCGTTTTGTTGGTATATGAACAAATGTGTTACATATATAGAAGCCTTTTCTGTACTCTTGGGAGTACGTACTCCCACCTCCAGTATACCACTTAAACGAATGTGTTATACTCATTTATCACTTTCAGTATACTCTAATAATAATTCTAAGATACTACAATGCGATATTGTTGAAAAAAAATCATTGGAGCCCTTTATTTTTTTACTGTATACCGTTTTTCATATATAAAAAGAGTATATAAACAAATTATGCTATAAAGGATGGACTCTGAGTAAGTATGGTTTGGTTATTGTTGATGACTTTTCTCGATTCACTTGGGTGTTCTTCTTGCATGACAAAGGTGAAGTCCAAGTAACTCTAAAGAAGTTCATGAGAAGAGCTCAAAACGAGTTTGAAGTAAAGATCAAAAGAATTCGGAGCGACAACGGCACCGAGTTCAAGAATATTGGCGTGGAGGAGTTTCTCGATGAAGAAGGAATTAAGCACGAATTCTCGGCTCCCTATTCTCCTCAACAAAATGGGGTAGCCGAGAGGAAGAATCGAACCCTCATCGAGATGGCGCGGACGATGCTTGACGAGTACAAGGTTTTCGATAGCTTTTGGGCGGAAGCCATCAATACCGCTTGCCACAGCTCCAACCGCCTCTACCTTCACAAGATCTTGAAGAAAACGGCATACGAGTTGCTTACCGGGAAGAAACCAAATGTCTCCTACTTTCGAGTCTTTGGGAGTAAATGCTATATCCTTAACAAAAAGGCTAAGTCTTCTAAATTCGCTCCTAAAGTAGATGAAGGTTTCTTACTTGGTTATGGAACTAATGCTTACGCGTACCGAGTTTTCAACAATACCACCGGTGTCGTTGAAATCTCGCGTGATGTGACTTTTGATGAGACTAACGGTTCTCAAGTAGAACAAGTTGATCGTGCCGTGATTGACAGGGAAGAACCACCTTGTGAAGCTATCAAGAAAATGGCAATTGGGGAGGTAAGACCACAAAATCTGGATTCTCACCCGAGCACCCCAACCCGGAGTCTCCGGCCTGAAACCCGGAATGTCCGGATTGGTCCGGAGTCTCCGGGTCAAATACCGGAGTCTCCGGATGGGTCAGGCTCAGGTGATGTTCCCTCCTCGTCCAAGCAAGCCCAAGATGGTTCGAACGCATCCCAAGACGAAGAAACTATCCAAGCTCCAAATTCAACCGTTCCTCACCCAAGAGTTCATCAAAGTATTCAACGAGATCATCCGGTCGACAATATCCTCGGAGACATTCACAAAGGAGTATCTACTAGATCTCGAGTTGCAAATTTTTGTGAATTTTACTCGTTTGTGTCGTCTCTTGAGCCTCTTTAGGTAGAAGAAGCGCTTGATGATCCGGATTGGGTGATGGCCATGCAAGAGGAGCTCAACAATTTCAAGAGAAATCAAGTTTGGGAGCTTGTTCAAAGACCAAATCAAAACGTGATCGGCACAAAATGGGTCTTCCGGAACAAGCAAGATGAGAATGGAATCGTGACAAGGAACAAAGCTCGTTTGGTTGCTCAAGGGTACACTCAAATCGAAGGTTTGGATTTCGATGAAACATATGCTCCAAAGAGCTAGGCTTGAATCTATTAGAATATTACTTGCCTTTGCTACTCACCATGATTTCAAGCTGTATCAAATGGACGTGAAGAGCGCTTCTTAAATGGACCACTCTCCGAGATGGTCTACGCCGAGCAACCACCCGGTTTTGAACATCCAAAACACCCGGACCACGCCTACTATCTACACAAAGCCCTTTATGGACTTAAGCAAGCACCGAGGGCTTGGTTCGAGTGTTCTGAGATTTCCTTCTGGGACAAGGTTTTGTAGTCGGAAAGGCCGACCCTACTCTCTTTACTAAACACATTGATAATGATTTATTTGTGTGCCAAATATATGTCGATGATATTATATTTGGATCTACTAATGAATATTTGTGTAAAGAGTTTAGCAAGATAATGACCAAAAGATTTGAGATGTCCATGATGGGAGAGTTGAAGTTCTTCCTCGGATTTCAAGTCAAACAACTCAAGGAAGGAACTTTCATTTGTCAAACCAAGTACATCAAGGACATGCTCAAGAAGTTCGGAATGGAGGACGCCAAGCCTATAAAGACGCCTATGCAAGCCAACGGGCATCTAGACCTCGACAAAGAAGGTAAACCGGTTATCCAAAAGGTATATCGTTCGATGATCGGTTCTCTCCTTTATCTTTGTACATCTAGGCCCGATATCATGCTTAGTGTTTGTATGTGCGCACGTTTTCAAGCTACTCCAAAAGAGTGCCACATGGTGGCCGTTAAGAGAATCTTGAGATACTTAGTGCACACTCCTCATTTCGGACTTTGGTATCCAAAAGGATCTTCCTTTGAACTTGTTGGCTATTCCGATGCGGATTATGCCGGTTGTAAAGTGGATAGGAAGAGTACCTCGGGGACTTGCTAATTCTTGGGTAGGTCTCTAGTCTCGTGGTCTTCCAAGAAACAAAACTCCGTAGCCTTATCCACTGCCGAAGCCGAATACATAGCAGCCGGGAGTTGTTGTGCCCAACTACTTTGGATGAGACAAGCCTTGAGTGATTATGGCCTAAACTACAAAAGTGTTCCACTACTGTGTGACAATGAGAGTGCCATAAAAATTGCCAACAATCCCGTCCAACACTCCCGTACAAAACACATAGACATTCGCCATCATTTCCTAAGAGATCACGCAACCAAAGGCGAAATTGATATCCAACACGTGAGTACAAATGATCAATTAGCCGATATTTTCACCAAGCCCCTTGACGAGAAAAGGTTCTGTGAATTGAGAAGTGGTCTAAATATTCTAGATTCTCGTAACGTGGCTTGATGAGTGCTCATATATTGGTTGGTGAATGAAAAATGAATTTCGAAAACTTATTCATCTTTTTCTCTGAATTTACTCTGTGTTTTTGGCTCTCGATCCTTTGATCTCGTCATTTGCTATGTGACCATAGTTTGATTGATTGATTGTTCGCTGGTCATATATCAAGTTGACACCTTAGGGTCTCGTTCCCTCTCTCGTTCCGCGAATTTCCTAGGGTCTTCTTGCGGTTTCCCTTTCTCCTAACCGAGCTGGGGAACCCGGAGTATCCGATTTTCTATCCGGACTCTCCGGGTTAGCCCAGAGTCTCCGGACATTTTGTCCGGAGTGTCCGGGTTGGGCCGGAGTATCCGGACTAGAGTCCGGAGTCTCCGGGTTGGGGCGGACGGTTTAAGTCCCCCAATCCCGCGCGGTTTCTTTTTCCTATTCCTCCGTGCGCCTCTCCTTCTCTCGTGCTCCCCTCTCTCTCCTAGGGCGTGGCTATCCTTCTCTAAGGTCCTTGGATCCTCTCTTTTCCTCGGATTTGGGATTTTGGTAAGATCTCATGCCCTAACTTCATTCCCTTCGGGTTTGTTTCAATTCTTATGGTTCTTAGGGTCTCTCCCCGTGCTTAATCTCTTCTAGGGTGCGGCTTGTCTCGTCGTTCCCCGCAAGATTGGAGATCTTTGGCCCTAACTCACCCCGCTCTTCTCGTTTCAAATCCTTTTGAGGTGAGTACTTTTGATTGTGCCCTAATTCCGCGAAATTTCTTTGCTAGATTGTGCCCTATTCACTTCTTGAATATCCTAGTGGCAATCTAGATTCATTTCGTGCTTTGTTTTGCGGATTAGAGTCCCAATTTTTGATCCACCCGTGCGCTTGTTCTGGCGGATCCGGAGTATCCGGACAGTTGGTCCGGAGTCTCCGGGTTGGTCCGGAGTATCCGGATATTTTGTCCGGAGTCTCCGGGTTAATCCGGAGTATCCGGACAAATTGTCCGGACTCTCCGGGTTGGGTGCTTCGGCCAGATTGCAGTTTCTTCTCGTTTTCAAGTCGCCTCGCGGATAATCTGTTTCACTCTTTCTGGCTGGTCAGATGGATCCTACCCAGGGGTCTTTGGGTGGTGGTGTTCCTCCTCAGGGCTCTCCTCCGCCGGATACGCCCCCGGGCTCTCCGTCTGCTGCTCCGGCTCCTAAACGACAGAGACGTGTTGTAAAGAAGCGGCCCATTTCAAAGGGTCCGCTGCTGATCGGGCCTCAGCCTCAGCCTCAGCCTCAGCCTCAGCCTCAGCCTCAGCTCCTGCCGTCTCCTCAGCCTCAGCCTCAGCCTCAGGATCCGTCGCCTCAGGCACAGACTACTTCTCAGACTCAGCCTGATCCAGATGAGCACCCTGCAGATACTCATGCTAGGCTGAGGGATCAAAAGAGAAGGGAATTCCGTGCTTCAGGTCTCTTCATTGGCCCCTTGGCCAAAGCCAAGCCTGTGTGGAGGTACCCTATGTCTGTTAACCCCATGAGAGTAATTGACTACAGGACGGGTTCTGGCAAAGGGAAGGCCATAGTTGAGCACAGAAAGAAAGATCCGCTCAACTTCCATCAAGACGAGTATGTGGACCGCCGGTTTTGGAACCTGTTTCAGTCAGATTATTATGAGACGGTCCTCTACCCGCTTGAGCACCCAGTGGTCAGGATGAAGACCATTGACTGGGAGTACATGGCAGCTGCTGAGCATCCCGTGTTCGCTCATGTTCTTGAGATCTGTGAGCTGCATCAGATCAAGGACATCATGTCCTTCAAGTATGATTGGAGCAACGAGATTGTCATGCAGTTTTATGCCACCTTGTACTTTGACAAGACTGAGGAGGCCATCTGGTGGATTACTGACAAGGTGTGGTACAAGGCCAACCAAAAGAGGCTTGCTAGAGTCCTCAACCTTCACTACAATGACAGCCCAAAGCTTCACGCAAAGAAGGTTTTGACTCCTGAGGAGATTGAGTCACTATATGACACATCCAGGAGTTTCACTGTGGGGACCATCAAGGGTCTAAAGGATGTGCCTGCCGTGCTCAATAGGATGCTTCGGGTCACTCTTTGGCCTAAGGAAGGAGATGCGTCTGCCATCAGTTCCTATGGAAGGAACTTGCTTTTCCACCTCGTTGAGCGCACTCATCCATTTGATATTGTTGACTTCATCTGGGAGATGATGAGACAGAATGCGCAGAGCAACATGGCCAGCTGCAGCTACGCTCCTTTTGTGATGGCGTTGATCACTTCGGGCCAATGGTCTCAAGTTTGTCGTGAGGAGGAGCATCTTTCCTACAAGGTCCGACCTCCTTCTCGCTTCCTATCGCTCCAAAGAGCCCTCGGTCCCGCCTCCTCCGAGGACTCGCCGTGGTCGCGCCGGCTTCCACCTCTACGTCCGCTCTCCTCGCTGTGCCTCCTTCCGCTCCTTCCGAGCATCGAGGTCCCGAGCATCACTCTTCGTGAGGATGCTCAAGCATGTCTTCCTTCTTTGTCGCGACATCTCCACCAGGCGTAAGGTGATGAGTCGGCAGATCAAGAAGAATGGTCGATATTCGCAAAGATCCGACGCCACAATGGCGGCTAGCCTCTCCCGACTCCTCCGGTCTTCCGAGGAGAGTAGCGATGCCACCTCTGCAGATCGCCTCTTCGGCATCACCTCCTCCCTCCGCTGCCGCCGAGATGACCCCGGCAGCGAGTACTCCGCGTCCGACGACGAAGGCGACGACGAGTGATCCTTCGTGTTTCTCCCTCTTTTTGGTGTCTTGATGCCAAAGGGGGAGTGATATCTTTAGTCGCGTTGGTCTTTAGTCGCGTTGGCGTTTTTCCTGTCACTTGTGTCGCTTGTCGCTTGTGGACTTGTGTTGCTTTATATCTTTGCTTATTTCGTGTCGTGAACTCTGTTATTTGTTCTCTTTCCATGTAATGACATTAATGCTTATCTTATGCATGGATTGCTTTCAATTATTCGTGATGAGATATATTGTTTGAGGGGGAGCTCTCGTTTATTTCTCGTTAAATATGTGCATTTGATTCCACTCATTTCTTCTAATGCACACATTTAGGGCGAGCTCCACCTTTTATTCGAATTGCTAAAGTCAATTTCATTTCATTTCATCTACCTTTAATTGTGTTGTCATCAATTCACCAAAAAGGGGGAGATTGAAAGTGCATCTAGGCCCCTCATTTTATTTTGGTGATTAATGATGACACAATTAAAGTGATCTAATGCTTCAACTCAGAGTAATGCAGTTATCGAGATCACATCAAGCTTGGAATGAGATTGGAAGGTCCTAAGCGCGTCAAAATTTCGATAAAACGGCATCAAGACGATGAAGTGTAATTTTCTTTTTATTTGAGTCTTAAGGATAGCCGTACTATTAAGAGGATACGATGAAAAATCGCCTATTAGGATGTGCATGTGCTCAACATCAAGTATTTCATCTAAAATTAGCACTCATGCATTGCGTTTGCAAAAAGATTTAATTGCAACCGAACTAGGTAATCCGGAGTATCCGGACATTTTGTCCGGAGTCTCCGGGTTGGACCCCTCGGTTACATTTGGTTCCAGCTTGTCCGGAGTATCCGGACATTTGGTCCGGAGTCTCCGGGTTGTTTGTCCGGACACTCCGGCCTGTACAAAAACAGGAGTAACGGCTAGTTTTCAAAAAGGGTATTTAAAGCCTCCACTCCACTCCAATGGCTAGGATCTCTATTGAGCTCATTCATAGCAGCATTCAAGCCATTCCTAACCATCTCTAAGCATTCAATAGAGCCCCCACTTCCTCCCACCAATTGATTTGGTTGTTGATTCATTTTGGTGAGGAGAGGAAGAAGCAAAGTGCTAAGTGCATTCATTTCATCTTGTTGAGCACTAGTTCATCCTCCAAGCGATTCTTCGTGGTGTTATTACTCTTGGAGGTTGAAGGTCTCCTAGACGGCTAGGAGTCACCGGGAGCTACCGACGCGTGTGGTGAGCCCCGGTCGTTTGTGAAGGCGAGTCTCGCCTCCGAAAGGAAAGAGACAAGAAGTGAAGCCGGCGAGTGCATTTGTGCAACACCAGGAGGAAAGCGGGTTGAAAGAGACCCCGGCTCAAGTGTGACCGAGCAACCTCAACGGAGACGTAGGATTCCCTTCAAGAATCCGAACTTCGGTGAAAAATCGCTTCTCTCTCTCTCTCTTTTACTTCCTAGTCTTGCTTATTTGGATTTGAATTTGTAAAGTTAGATCTAGCTCTTTGCTTAGCTTTAATTCAAATCCTTACTAGCAATTGTTCTAGGTTGTTCTTGCTATCTATTTCTAGTAGTTTATTGTGCTCGCTAGAGTAGTTTTTATTGCGCTCCCGAGCCAGCTAACCCGGAGAGTCCGGACACAAGACCGGACACTCCGGATAAGCCGGAGTATCCGGACCAAAACCCGGAGACTCCGGGTTGACCTGCTCGGCCAATTTAATTCCGCTGCAAATTTTTTAATCCGCCTATTCACCCCCCCTCTAGGCGACATCGTTGGTCCTTTCAAGTATCTTATAATCAGTATTAGAGTATACTCAAAATGATAAAGAGGTATAATAACATCATTTAAGCGGTATACCACTACTACAGAACCGCGCTTCACAAGCGGTTGGAAACCACCTCGAGAAGCGGTTTTACAACCGCTTCTAAGTAACCGCGAGTGATACCCCGAGGGGTATCACAAGCGGTTCTAGGAACCGCTTGTGGTGGTGCGACACCAAGCGGTAAAATACGGTAATAATATCATGGAAATGGGATTCGAACCAACGACCAGCACTCCGTCCCCGTGACCCGCCTCATCCATCTAGCCAACCCACCCACGCGTGCTCTCTGATAGAATAGGGCACACATTCCTTTTATTATTTCTAAAACTAGGTTTCTACAAACGGTTCGTGACACGAACCCCTTCTGAAGGGGGTCTTTAGAAGCGGTTCGTGGCACGAACCCCTTCTAAAGCCCCAGCTTTAGAAACGGTTCGTGACACGAACCCCTTCTAAAGCTTTAGAAGCGGTTGGGGACATGAACCGCTTGTAAAGATCTTTACAAGGGGTTCGTGTCATGAACTGCTTCTAAAGGTGGGGCTTTAGAACGGGTTCGTGCCACGAACTGCTTCTAGAGATCCCCTTCGGCATGTTGCCACGAACCGCTTTTGGTGCGAGCATTACAACCGGTTCGCACCAAACCGTTTCTAATAGACCGGTTGTGATGCCCGGTTTTATAGTAGTGTACTGAGAATGGGAGTACGTACTCCCAGGGGTACGGAACCATTTTCATATATATAACACACCCCCTTGTGATTCGGAGTTGTCTAAACATTTCGGCTGCTGGAGTAACAGGTTTGGAGTTCACGCACTGTCGTATCAAGTATTAACTATACCAGTAGGCCAGTTAGCAATGTAGTTTGCTGTATTTGGGCGAAGAAAGATGAACATTTAGGTTGCGTATGTCCAAATATAAAGCATAATATTTGCTAGCTTCATATCCATGCGTCCCGGGGTCCAGGATTAACCCAACTAGTTTAGCTAATCCTAAACCAGTTAGTGTCTTTACTACTATGAATCCAGTCTAAGCTAGCTTAATCAATATTTTTTATTTGGTTTCACAACAATTTACTGTAATCTTTTTTTTTCTATAGTTGTGATATTTAACTACTGTATTCATCTTAATGCTCACAAACACCATAGAGCCATCTACTCAAATCCATAAAATCAAAGTGATAAATACATATAGGGTGTGTTTGGTTGTCTGCATGGTGCCTGAATCGCATGAGTGGATGCAACTGTATCTATTAGACGCATGTTTGGTTTCCTATTCATCCTGGCCAGGTGGATGCAATTGCACCCACTCATACAGGATGGAGAAAACACAGAAATTAGACTTCTCTCTAATGCAGGCCCATGAGATGCATAAACAAGCAACCAAACAACTTAACTTGCATCCACTTAGTCAGGCCAAGACTAACCTGGATGGCTCATACGAAACAAGCTAGGATGGTGCAGGTAACCAAACACACCCATAAGTAACCCACCAACCGCCAGCAAATACGGCAGGTAAAAAATCGAACCTCTAGTCATTAGCAACAGTAGAGAAACAAGTTGGCAAACCATTCGGCTTTGCCATGGTTGGCTTGGATACTCAGTTTAACTAGGAAGATTCGCGCGCTACGCCGCACCGTGCGAAATTTGATAAAAAAATGATGAAAAGCGGGAAAAAACGGAAAAATGACGGGCGAAAAATGAATTTACGTTTTTTTTTGGGAAATGGCCAACGAAAGCATTTTTTCCATGTTCCGGAGAAAACACGGTTCACGGAAATAATTTTTTCAGGCAAAACAAAGAAAGAAAACGGCTTTCCATATTTTTTGTGAGGAAATAGCCATCGAAAACATCTTCCCCATGCTCCGGAGGAAAAACGGATCATGAAAACATTTTTTCGGGGCAAAACGGAGAAAGGGAACGGTTTTCCATATTTTTTGTTTTGGAAAAACGGGCAAGGAAAACATTTTTCCCATGCTCTGGAGAAAAATCGGATGACGATTTTTTTTTCCAGGCAAAACGGATAAAGGAAACGGTCTCCCAATTTTTTTTGGGGCGAAATAGCCACGAACACATTTTTTTCGGGAAAAACGGAGGAAAACCGATCACGAAAACATCTTTTTCGAGCAAAACGGGGAAAGGAAACGGTTTTACATTTTTTTGGGGGAAAAACGGCCACCGAAAATATTTTTCGCATGCTCTGGAGAAAAAACGGACTCCGAAAACATTTTTTTGGGACAAAACGGAGAAATGACCCGAACGTAAAGCGCGAGGACCTATTTGTTATAATTTTGGACCTGTTCGCTATTTTGAAAAATTAGTAAAGGGCTCGCTCGCGATTCGTACTTCATGGGAGGTCCTAAATGCAAAAGGGCGAACCAGGGACCTAAACGCAAACCGGAAAAATATCTTCCTCTCACAAAAAATCGTGCGAGGACCTAGACGTAATTTCGGAAAACCGGAGGGGCTTCTGCGCAAAAGCGTCGGCCGACACGTGGGAGGCCGGTTGGCCTCCGTTCTTAGGCTCCATAAGGTGGGCTACCATTGTGTGAACTAGTGGTCACAGTATAAGAAAGTGTTTTGCTACAACCTAACGGGTTCAATTGTTGGAAAGTAATGAGGACTTTACCTTGTTGCCATGCCATGCTATGGAAGGAATGGAGAGATTGGAAAGTAATCAAGACTTTCCATTATAGGCTTTCTATATTGTAAGGCAAGTAGAGATCACAATATAATCCTTTTAAGTTATTCTATAGATAAATCTATGTATGTACTATAAATACTAGCCTCAAGGTTAAGATAAATAATGCAAGAGAAAATTGCTCCAAAACTTATGTGTTCGCTTGCGTGTGTATGTTTGATGTGTTATTTGCATGCAGCTGTTCCTAGGGCAAAAACCAACAATTGGTATCAGAGCATGAGGAGCATGCCGAAGTAGATGCCAAGGCGCACGCAATGTGTATCGCCGACTCGACTTCTCGGTGCGGGAGCTTCATCAACACGATTCCTCGGCAGAGGTGCCTTTGACGGGATGATGGCCACGAAGGATAGTAGCATCTTTCTACAGTATCCATTGCACACGCGGAGCAACTATGCCATGTAATCATTGAAGATTTGCATTAGCCAAAGGCACAATGCATATGGGATGCCCTGAGAAATGATGATGTCGATGACCAGAAGGATAGGATGATCCTCACCACCAACTATCAAAGCGTATCGGAGGATGTGCTCTAGACGTTGGCTGAGAAGGACTCTGCCAAGGATGAGTGGGAGACGCTCAAGTCGATGCATATAGGTGCAATATATCATATCAAGGAGGCAAAAATCCAAACCTTGAGAAGTGACTTTGAGGCGATTCACATGAAGGAAAGAAAGTCCATGGATGATTTTTTCCATGAAGATGATAACAAACGCGAATGGCATATAAGTTTTTGGCGAGAAGGTGGAGGAGACCATCATCGTGCGCAAATTTCTCTGAACAGTTATAGTGAAATTTTATTGATTGTTGCGTTGATTGAAAATTTCAATGACCTAAAAACCATGTCCATTGAGGAGCTGGCTGGCCGCCTCAAAGCCTTTTAGGAGAGGGTTAAAAGCTACGGGGACAAGGAGGAGCAACAGCATGTGTTGTGTAACATCCTCAAATTTATAAAAAGTTAAAAATCAAATATTAAAATGTGAAATTATTTTCTTGTTGAATTTCTTGATTTCATGTGCATTTGTTGAATTGTTTGTTGATTGAAATGATTATTGGAATAGAGAAAAAGAAGAAAAAGAGAAAACATAAAATGGTAAAATGTGGGGATTACCTTAGTAAATCTTGTCTAATCTTAGAATGCCCAGGACGTGGATTTGGCTGGTCAAAAATAATGTGAACACCATTAAAACTTTGGAATGATAAACTTTAGATTTTATAATTAAATCTAGTTTGGCTAATGAAAGAATTGTGTAGAATTATTTATTGCGTTCCAGGATCTGCAATTTGTACCGTGAGTAGGTCTTATCCATATCCTCAGGTAGTAAAATTTACAAAAATTAATAAATAGGCTAGCTATTTATTTCCGTTTTGTTATTACAAAACAAAATTTCTACAAAATATAGTAAAAGAATTACTAGAAAATAAATAAGGCCATTTTGGATCTGAAAATTGTATGTTAGTTCTAAATACCAACCTACTGTAAAAGTTTCAAAATTTTGAAAGTTGATTTGGACCCTCTGATAAATCAATAACCGAAATGATTTCTCTGTGTAGTCGGCATTGTCAGAATTGTAGTTAAATAACCGTGGATCATTTTGACCTCAAAGTTTTACCAGAGGTAGGAAACTTACCCCTAAAGTTAGTCAAAAAGTTTAGAAAATTCTAGGGTTGGTTTGACCCCTCTATTAATTCGTGTTGTCCTGCTGTCTGAGAGAAGAGCCTAGTCTTCTCTTTTGCTATCTTTTCTTACACGTGGGGCCATGTACCCAGACGCTCCAGCCAATTCCACATGCCTCACGACACTGCCAGGTGGGCCTCCATCACGCGCTGAACCCACACGTCATACTTATTTCCCTTTTCTCTTTTGCCCTTTTTTATTTCTCTGCCGATGGACCCGAGACCGCCCGTCGATTCCTTCTTCTCCACTGCATCACTCCTCTCCCTCTCTGCACCTTCGACCGAGCTTGAGCACCGCCTCATTCCTTGTCGCGACCTCGCTGCAATCTCGCGTCCCGAGGGCCTCTGACATTTTCTGCTACTCGTCCGGACACCTCCGCCCTCACCCGTGCCCTTAGCGCAAGTAGCGGCCAAGGGAGAGCTCGAGATAGTCGGCAGTCGCTACCTTCTCCTCTCTTCTAGACCCCATTCTATTGCCTTTTCTGCCTATTTAAGCGATTGAATAGGGACGCTAAACCGGGATGAACCCAGAGGACTCACTTAATCCCCTTCCAAGCCCCTAAATTCCTTGAACCATCCTCGTCTTCTTCGTGTCTGGCGCAAAACCGAAAAAGGGGGAAATTTTCAGTTGGTAAGATTTAATGGGATTCAATCAAATTCGTTGATCATGGAGCATCCTTGAACCTTTGCGAATCTTTCCCACAGCTCAGTGTAGACCAATTCCACCCGAGGATCCCTCTCGATGGAGCACCTACTTTTCCGATTTCGGTGGAAGCTGCGAGTACTCTCCAAAGCATCCCGCGCACGGTAAAGACTTTCGTTCCACTCCATGTGACCTACTAATGCTAGCGCACATGATTAATTGACCCTCAATTGAGACTAGAATACTCCAATGTGTCATTACGCCATGCATGTTCGCAACTACCACTAGTTCTAGTCGTTAATTCAATATAGTTTGGTGCAGGCTACGTTTAAGCCTCCCTATAGGTGCTCTAGTACGTGATGCATCTCTTGATGTCACCCATTTTACTTTTCCGGCCGGGCCTCGTCGCCGGCAGACTGACCTTGCGGCAGCTCTGGTTGGAGTCGCCTCCAGGCGGGACCCGGTTGTCAGCCAACCATGCGTCCGTGTTTCACCGACAGGCCGGCCCCGTCGTCCAGTCGCCGAAACGCACAACCGAACCAAAACGCAAGCCACTGACTAAGTGGCCCAGCTGTCAGAGACTATATCCGAACACATCAATAGCATGCGCAGATGAAGGAAATGTGTTTCCCTGCGTTGAGAACGTATTCTCCATTCTTTGTTGTTGTTTGATTTGTTCGGTTAGCTATCTTGGTTCAACCTCCTCTAACGTTCGACACATAAACTCCAAAATTTGATAAAACCACTTTCTAAATTCATTTTAAAATAGCCTAAGTATGCAAAGATATTAGAAATTGGTGTTGTCGTCTAAATCAAGATTTAAATTAGAAGTGTAGGTTTGAATCTATAGCAAGTAGATTTTATGTAAACGATGTCCAAATTAAATGAAACTAGTTTCATTAGAATCCTTATGTTAAATGCTTTCTAAATGTGCTAACAAATTTAAATTTGGAAGTAGTTTACAACATTTTTCTATTAGAGTTGAAATCGACATGTCAATTATTTAAACTGTTGTAACTTGAGCCAACGATGTCCAAATAAGGTAAAACAAGTTTCATTGCGCTAATTAAGAAGTAGAGAACGTGATTCTGGAATAATATTTAGGGTGTACCATGCAACTTTGTATCGAAAATAATTAGGTTGTCTCATGTATTAATTAGTGTTAGCACAAGTGGGATTATAACTTGAAAATTGAATTTTTGTATATTTAACCTCACAATCTTAGCTTCTTGAATTCATAGGTTAAAATAAAATAACACGCAAAAGAAAGGTGAATAAGTGTTATGTAACCCTAAACAAATATCGTTAGAATAAAACTTTACGACGTAACTGTTGCATGAAATGATGAAGTTGATTAATGATTTGCTTGTAAATGTGATGATTCTATTTGGTTCTTTCATTTGCTATTTTGCCTCTATTGAATTTATTTTATTTGCCATGTTCATTTAATGACGCGGAGACGTTGACGCTACCGACACCGCTGTTGACGACGCCGATCTCGCTTACGCCACTGAAGAGCAAGGCAAGCACCCCCTTGAACATTTTGAACCCAGACTTTATAACCAGATAAAATGTGATTAAGAATCTTCTTGCATGCTTATACTTTGATAAATCGTTAATTTATGTTACCTAGTAATTACAACCCAAATTGATGGATTACCTCAATTACGTAGACATGTGTTCCATGATAACCCTAGGAATGGGTAGAATCATACGCTGATGGGATAAACGACTATTAATTGCATTCGCTTAGTGATGCTTAGAAAAAAGTTAGCGACATTTACACCCACACACTTTTCTTTATGAAATATTTTATGGTTTATTTGAATAGTAAAGGATACTGGTAGTTTGATAAAAATGAAAATAAAACTATTGTTTTGACGTGGGTGATTATTGACAATAGCCGGATGTACATGTTTTAATGTGTACATAAATAGGGGGAGTATCGCCCATGTCGCTCTAAGGACCAAACGTAGTGTTGCATGATCCAAGTATAACCGTACATCCACAAGTACTGGACTGGGACAGTCTTAACTTATTAAAATTATTTAAAACTAACTTTGCACATTGGTAGGCAGTTGTAGCACGGGCATTCCGGATATAGGTTTGCTCGAGGGAGGTGTCATCACCGAGGTGTTGGCATCTGCCATTGTAACGGTGTACGCCAGGCTATGAATTGGGGCTGTTATTATTTTATTTGAGCTGCGGCTCCTGATTATCATTATTACTATATTTGGCTTCCATCATAGTCAGGGTGAGTCGACATCGGGCTAGTGCAAAGTTAGGTTCAGATAATCGAACAGTTTCGTTATGAACTCTCTGCGGCACACCAAAGGAAGTGTGTTAATTTACAATGCACAAAGGGAGAACATATCTTGTGGGTAAAGCTGTACAACTCTGCAGAGTCTAAAACTAATCGATTAGCCGTATCCACGGTCATGGATGACTTGGTGAACTGACACTAGTTAGTTGATTTCTATTTTCTAAAATTTGGATCAAATGATTTGGAAAAGGATTCACACTTGTTAAAAGTTCACTTACTGTTATATTTGTTCGTATAAGACCATGGAGGGTCTATCTCGTTCATTTAGTCACAAAGGGCCGTGAGTAAATTGGTATTATTCATTCTGATACATGTTATTTCAATTACTTATCAAACTGCTTTAAATTCAAATTATGCTTTCCATTATTATTCAGTATTTACAATTCAAATTTTTCGCTTTGCGCAAAACAACCGTAGAAACCCACTTTCTATTCAGCTTGCATATATTCCAGGTTTTGCAAACACTACAAGTCTTGCGAGTACCAACGTACTCAACTTGCTTTAACGTGGTTTTTAGGTGATGAGCAAGAATATCCTGTCGACGACAACGATAGTGAAGAACTCGTTATTTATGGCGATGACTGTCCTCTCTAAGTTCATCTCGTCTGTTGCCTATGGATTTTTGGGCTAGTCGGCAAATAATGAGATGTGGTCTTTTTATTACTGTGACTTTTGGTATTGTAATGAACTCTCGATGTAATAAAAGTTGAACTTTTGTATGGCTGTAATTCTGAATTGTGTGTGTGCGTGCCAACCACTGATCATGGGAATGGCACATGAAGCACATCAGAACCTTGTTTTTATGTTACTTAGTGGCATAAAAATGAGGGTCTCACATGTTGCTCATGCAGTCGGAGTGGATGGCACGCATGAAGAAGAAGAATAGGGTAGGGGAATCATACTTCAGCTCGAAGGGATGCGATGGTAATTGCGGTAATAGCCGTGCATGCGGAAAAGGATGCGATCGTGGCCACGAGCGCGGCAAGGGATGCTAACTGCAGCTCTGGAGGTGGCAAGGACAAAAGCAAGATCATGTGCTTTACCCGTGATGTTTATGGTCACTATGCACCATAACTTTGTTGTAATCATGATCGGGATGAGGAAGCTAATCCCACCCGAGCCCATGATGATGACCCTGCCCTACTCCTTTCTGTGTGCGTATAGGAGGTGCGTGACATGGTGCTAATGAACAAGGAGAAGGTGACACCAAGAATTTGCAAAGATGGTGAGGTACATCACGTGTCCAATGGATGGTACCTAGACAATGGTACCACAACCAATGATGGGGTAGCGTACTGTGTTCAATAAGCTAGATGAAAGCATTTGTGGATAGGTCCAATCTAGTGATGGATCCACAATGGAGATCAAGGGGAAGTGATCAATCATGCTCTAGTGCAAAAATGGAGAACAGTGAGCACCCTTTGAGGTATACTTCGTGCCGAGTCTATGCAATAATATTGTAAGCCTTGAGCAGCTTGCAGAAGATGGTTGCAAGGTGGTATTGTGCAATGCATAGTTGTAGGTCTACGACTGTAGTGGCAGACTTCTCATGAACGTGAGAAGATCCAAAAATAATCTGTACAAGATTCAGTTAGAGACAGCAAACCCGGTAACTCACGACTAGTTTGAAGGGTCTTGCATGGTAGTGGCATGCGTGGTTAGGGCATGTGAATTTCCATCCCCTAAAACTGATGGCATAGAAGGAGATGTTGCTAGGGTTACTAAAGATCGACCACCCAATGCAACTGTGTGAAGGTTGCTTGGTGGAGAAGCAAATGAAAAACCCATTACTTTCGTAGGCGTACCATCGATCAAAGAATTTGAAAGTGCATCTAGTCCTCTAAGTGTGTTTTGGATGATTAATGACAAACGATTAAGGGGGAAAATGCGTTCAATGAGTTAATGAATAGGTAAAAGTCCCAAAGTAAGATCATTCATGAACGATGGCGACCCTAAAAAATGAGAAGAAAGAAAATCAGCATCATTTCGATTTAATCTTACATTTGTTGTTGAGTCAATAGGTATGCCGTACTATTAAGAGGGAAGCATAGTAGTTGATCAAGGTTATGTCTCTATGCTCAGATGAATACTAGCTTAATTTGTTGAGAGACACGAGTCACGACACATACACCGAGTGGTTTCTTTCTCTATCTAGATCGAATGTTCCGATCATTAGTCGGATGTTCCGATCCATCAGATTTTCCGGTGTGTTTGTTTTGTGTACTCTTTAGATAGATCGGATACTCCGATAGATGGATCGGATGTTCCGATGAGGACTTACTAGTTTTCCCAAGTTTTCTCTATTTTAGGTGCTCTCTGGACACTTCGGATATTCTGATATTATTATCAGATGTTCCGATCAATGTAAAATCTGAAAAGGGTACTCTTTGGACAGATCGGATGTTTCGATCTGTGTATCGGATGTTTCGATCGTGACTTAGAAACTTCTCAGGAAAGCTTTTCAAAGTGACTCTCTGGACACATCGAACATTCCGATCTTGAAAATTGGATGTTCCGATGTGTGTTTCTTTGACCATTGGGGTGTGTTATTTTCTGGAAGTTTAGTCATATCGAATGTTCGATGTCAAGATCAGAAGTTCTGATATGTGGTTGAGTGGAGGTATAACGGCTAGTTTTTTCCTCACCCTATAAATACCCCTCTACCTCCTCTTTAGTGAGGTTAGCCTTTTGGCTAAGTACTTTGAGCATTCAATACACATTCTTGAAGTCCACTATTCCTCCTCTTCCTATTTGATCTTTGTGATCTATTAAGGAGTGAGGTGTTAAAGAGAGATTAAGTGCTAACAGCAATTGATTGAGTCATTCATCTTGAGCAATAGTTTTATCTCCAAGATCAAGTCTCAATCACATTTATTACTCTTGGAGATTGAGGACTACTAAACGGCTAGGCATCGCTCACGAGCTCATAAATATTGTGGGTAGCCGTGATAAGTTTGTGAAGGACAATTTCTCCTCCGAAAGGGAAGAAATCAAAAGTGAAGCCAAACCTCAAGTGTGACTGAGGTTTGGGAGAAAATGGTTGTAAGAGACCCGACTCTTAGGCCCTGTTTGGTACGGTTTCAGATTCTAGTAGAAACGGAAATGGTTCCAGATTCTTGGTAGAAATGTTTCAGATAGAATCAGAATCACTGTTTGGAAATCGTTTGGCTAGCTGTCTGGATTATGTGAATCGTGGTGGAACGGGGTTGAGGGCGATTCGGCTCCAGCGTGGAAAAAGAAGAAACGTTCCAAGGAGAATCGTTCCGAGATTTAACCCATTTGGTTGGGTTTCTCTCAGGTTCTAGTAGAAACGACCCAGTTCCAAGTTACCAAACGGGGCCTTAGTGAGCTTCCTCAACGAAGACGTAGGATCCCCTCAAGGATCCGAACTTCTGGAATAAACTCGTTGTGTCTCTTCGATTTGTTTATTTGTTACTTGTTGTGCATCTTGTGCACTTAGTGATCTAATCTTGATTTGATCTTCTCACTTATGCCCTGCCATAGTAGCTAGTCTTGTTTAATCCATTTAGACTATCTTGTACTAGCTAGGAGTAGAGTTAATATTGTAGTTAGCTACTTTTCGTTTGTGTTGCTCTAATTTCTGAATAGATAAGACATTCCGGTAGATAATCGGTGTGATACTATGGAATGTCGAGACGTTATAATTTGTGATAATAGGTTATAAAATGTGGTAAAATGGGATAGGTTGGGGATTTTGCAACTAAAACCCTGAGATTTCACGTTTTAACGCGTTTCGGTCAAGCTTCAGGGCTTCCGGCCTCTCCCGAGGTCGATTTGGGCCTTGGGGAATTCGTGGGCGGAGGTGGGGCACTTGGGCCCATGTGGGAGTAGTGGGGGCAGCACACCCTGCTGCCCAGCCCCCACCCTCCATTGCGCAGCCCCCATCCCCTCATCTCCCATCTCCTCCTCCCTCTAGCCCCTCCTCCTCTTCCTCCACACCCCAAGCCGCACCACCCCTCCTCCTTGCGCCTCCGCCCCCACCACAACGTGCCCTTGCTGCGTCCCAATCGCTGCAATGCAACTCCATGGTGATGCCCACTCCCGTAGGAGGATCCGCGACGAGGAGAACCGGTGGCCACGTCGCGTGGGGAGAGATCGGGTGGAGTTCGCGCGAAGGAGAGCGATCGATTCGTGGTTCTTCAAGAAGGTAATGGGGGAAACCTTTGGGGATTGATTAGATGCTGTGTAGTGGTGGATTATCATGTTTTTGGATCATGGGAGGTGCTGCCATAGGGTAGATTTGTTGAAAACTAGAGTTGTATTCGCGTTTTGGTTCGGGCAGATTGGGAACCCGAACTAGGGCAGGCGTTTTCGCCAATTTCGAGTTTGAATCTGACCGTACGGACTTTTAGGAAGTTGTAGATAATTTCCTTATCTTTCCGTGCATATAAATAACGTTAAAATCCGTCCAACCGTTTGGGAGATATGGCCGTTTTACCGAGCGTTGTCAAATCTGTGACGAGATTGGAACAGTTCGTGTTCAAAGTTAGATTAAACAACATTAGAGTCTGAATTAGTCTTTCCCTATAACTAGAAAAAGTTGGCAAATTTCTTAAGCTACGCGGAGATGTACTCGTTTATTCAATTTGGAGTCCTAGAACCGAAGTTATGCCCATTGGAAGGCTGCTGTCCCGAAGTGACAGATTTGCTGTTTTCTGATTTTCGGAGTTGTAAGCGAAGTCGGGTAGTGGGATTTATATGTGTGCTGTTTTGTGGACCCGTTTTGAGTGTGTGGCACGTGTTTGCGGGTGGTGTGCCTCCGGGAGTTCCCTCAACCTCTTGTCACTCCATTGCCCATGGTTGAAGGCAAGTGTGTTGCATGGATTGTATGCTATATGTGTTGCTAGAATTGATTGATAGCATTTGGAATAGATAACATGTTGTTGTGCCATGATTTACATGTTATAATTGATAGGAGGTCCTTAGGCCATGATTTAAATGTTATCGATGATATGGTGTCCTCATGCCATGATTAACAATGTTTGTTGTTGACAAATGATTCACATGCCATGTTTTGAACGGTAACCGTCAATTGTTGAATATGGTCCTACATGTGGAAATGCCATGTGTTGATATGCAATATGTCTATTTATGTATACATTGCTGTCCATTTTGCATACATGGTATATTTTCATGGCCGGCCGGTGAGATAAGTCATAACTATTCCGGTAGGGTCGGTGAGAACAGTTATGACTAGTCCGGGGCTATTCTTTTGAGTAAGTCCTACATCGTGATTCCATCACCGAGGTGAATGGAAGCGAGTGATAGGCACCCTCCATCTTCGGGATGGAAGGGGGAAAAGGGTGCATGCCGACGGGTGTGCACTCAACCATACCGGTATGAGTATTCCAGAAGACATGTGCATTGCATTGCATGAATGAAATACATAAATGAAGATGTTTATGAGATGGTGATGAGAGTACTCATGAGATGAATAGCATGTTGTTTTAAAGGTTGTATATAATGTTAAATATGATGTGTTGTGATATAACTGTGGAGACTGGAATGATGGTTTGTTGTCTTGATCCTTGTTGATCCGTTTCAATACACTTTGCTGAGTTATGAACTCACGCTTGTGTTTTATGTTGTTTGTTTATTTAGGTACAATGAAATTGGCGTGCGGGAAAGGGATCTAGCTACACTCCTCCACGTAGTATCATAATCTAGCTAATTCACATGTTTTGGAGACACGGCATTAAGTATTACAATAATCATTAGTGTATGGTCTGTATGTTTGGTTGTTTCCCTCATGTGTATCATGTGGGGCTATGGAGGGAGTTGTTTTAACTTCCTAGATTTAAATTGATGCTTATTATTTTGCTATCGATGCTTATTGATGTTTTAGTTGATGATTAGCTATCCTTATCGCTGCGTATGGATATCTCGTTTGTCTTACATATTGATATGATGCTATGTTGTTAAGTTTCATGCAAAAACAAAGGAGATGCTGTCAAAATTTCCAATTATTCCAAATGATTACTTGCTGTAATTTACCTTAAATTATGGTATTAAATGTGTTATGGTCTATGTTTGTTGACATTCTGGGCTTAGTAAAAGCTGGGGTTACAATCGGAAGTTCTGATTTAATATCAGAAGTTTCAATTATCACATCAGAAGTTCCGATCTATTTCCGCTGCGATTAATTTAGATTAAATTTTAAAAGCCTATTCACCCCCCTCTAGGCTACTATCACATCTTTCAGAATTTGCTGGAACTTGTAGATGTGGATTTATGTGGGCCTATAACTCCACATACACCTACTGGTAATAAGTACTTCGTACTCTTTGTTCATGATTTCAGTAGATACATGCGGGTGCACATGTTGAAATCCAAAGATGAGGCTCCCGGTGTACTCAAGAAGTACAAAGTTCTCATTGATAATGAGCATGAGCTCGTGCTGAAGGTCCTTAGATTAGAACATGGCAGGGAGTTTCTATCACATGATTTCAGTGCATTTTACAACGCCGAAGGGATAGCACGAAACCTCATGGCACCATACTCACCACAATAGAATGGTGTTGTGGAACACCGTATCCATACCATGTTGTCTATGGTGAGGAACTTACTCAAGGGAAAAAAAATATACTTGCAATGATATAGGGGAGTTGTACAACATGCGGTGTACATCGTTAACCGTCTGTTAACCAAGGCCCTAGATGGGGTCACTCCGTATGAAGCTTGCGGCAGAAAGAAGCCATACATTGAGCGCTTACGAGTGTTCGGGTGCATCGTGCATGCCAAGGTGGTAAGACTGCACTCAAAGAAGCTCGATGATCGTAGCACTGCTTAGTGTACCTAGGAGTGGATCATGGCAGCAAGGTTCTCGGACTTTATGATCCTTGTCAAGTGAAACTTCACATCGTTCGTGATGTGGTGTTCGAGGAAAGAAAGGAATGTCCATTGTAACATCCGAAAGTTCACCCAAATTGAAATGCAAAGCCCAATTTGAATTTTGGCTTTAGTTTGACTTTTCATCTTTTCCTATATTTCTCATAATTTGTGGCATGTGAGAAAATACTTTTAAGTGGTCACGATGAGGTTTCAGAATTTTAAATTTTAAACTCAAACAAAAATGAAATTAGCATAAAATTTATTTAAACCCTAAATAAACTCCAAAAAACCTCCAAAAAGTGCTAGGAATTTTTTAATCCATTTAGTTCTTCTAGAAAATAAAAAATATCAAACCTTTTAAAAGACAAAAGCACTGTAAGATTTTTATAAACATTCTCAAGTTCGATCATGCTATAAAAAAATTATAAGAGCACTAATTCTACTTGAGGACACTACACAAAAATTTTGAAATTTTTTAATACAAATTGATAGCTTAATTAAATATGAGAGTCTTGGCTGACAAAAATCAAATTTTGATTTTTTTTCTCTCTCCCTCTGTTGGGTCGGCGCTCTCCTCACCATGTCCAAAGTAGTACATCTTTCTGAGATGGATTGCTCGAAAGGGTGCCCTCACCTAGGTGTTAGGAATAATGCCTGCTGATACTATGATGTACGCCTTACTATGAGGAGAAGTAGGACCATGGGGTGTATAACCATTAGCCATACAGTGATTGTACAAATATCTTCTGTCACCATAGTAAGAGTTTAATGTTGCCAGGTTAGTGTAAAGTTAAGACTAGGTGATGTAACAGTTCTATCATGATCTCTCTACCACACAATAAAGGAAGTGTGAAAGTAGCTTGGCAAGAAGATTTGGTCATGTCTTATGGGTAAACATGTACGCCTCTCCAGAGTGTAAAACTTTTCGAAAACCTGTTTCCACAGTCATGGAAGACTTGGTCCGCCAACATTAGTTAGATTTTTGTTATTTTCATAACTTGGGTTGATTTGGAACTACTGTTGAAAAGTTGTTTTAGATCTTATGCCATGAGTTGGTACGGAAAAGGAGTTATTCGATTCTCACATTCATGGAGGACTGTGAGTGGTTACAATTTAAGCAATTCGTACTTGCTATTTGCCTATCATTCAATTTTCTCTTAGAACATTTCTCTTAAAATCTACTATTTAGTATTTACAATTTAATTTCATTTTATGCAAAATAAACTTAGCAGCCTTCTCCTTTGATAAAGCCTGCATTTAATTATATTTGCGATAAACTATACGTCTTGTTGAGTACGAAAGTACTCCACCTTGGTATTGTTGACATTCAGTTGATGAAGAGGCCACGCTCCCTAATGATGAATACTTTACCGTGGGAAACGATGATTATGTTGACGAGCTTTTCTAGGGTTTTCACCTTGTCGGTTGCCTGTGGAAATCTTTCAGGCCTAGGCATACTGTTAAGCTTTTGTATCTTTCGCTGCACTCTATTCAGTCTTTCGACCTTATTGTATGAAACTTAAATTCCATTAATGTATTTGAAAACTTGTGTACGGATGTGATGATAATGTTGTAAATGTGCATACTAGTCACTGATCATGGGACTAATACATGATGTACATGGGACCTTCATAGTATTCCAAGCCAGGGGTGTGTGTGTTTCTCTACAGCCAAGCCACGATGGCAAATCAAATGCTTACAAGCTTGTGATACTGCTTCTGAAAACGTTCCTTATACATACCTGAAGGCATAGGAGGCAACTGTAAAGAAACTTACCGAATATAAGGTACGTTCCAAAATGATAAAAAAAGTGTGTGATATATATACCGTGTCGGATGGATAACAGTGCCATCAATGACAACAGAGATTACACTGTACAAACAGTCGATCAGATATACACAACAATCTTATCTCAAGCTACAACTAACTAATACTTTCAACAGCAACAACATCTAGATATCTAGGACATCAACTTTTGCAATTTATTTGAAACATTGCTAAACATGTCGGAAATTCTAAAGCCCCGAGTCATATAACAACCAACACGAATCCTTAATCAATGTTTTCACATCCAACATATTTAAATGGTATCCATGACGTATAAATGTGCATATACATAACATAAAATATATTTTTGTAACACAATTTACAGACGCATAGAGCTATACCAGAACAAGAGGCATGCACTTTTCAATCTTTGTGTATGTGTATGAATACGTGGCATTTGGCGTTCTTACTACTCAGTGGGGTAGGAGGGCTCCATAGCAAGGCCACACATGCCCCTCTTGTCAAAAATGTCCTTCGCCATTCTCAAGTAGCCGTTCTCCCCCCATGTCGTGCCCCACGAGTTCTTCATCAACCAGTACTTTGTGCCATCACTGGCCTTGCCATAACCAATGGCTGCAATCCCATGGTCCAGCTCAGTGCCGCATGAGCCGGTCATCACGCCGCCCGAGTAGAATTGGAATGTCATGTCGCCTCCGTCCACGGCCACTGACACGGGTTGGTTCGCCACCGCCTTCATGAGGGCGGCCTCGTCGTTTGCCGGCACATCCTCGTAGCCCTTGATGGTTGCGGCGCTGTTGGATCCACCCTTGCACTTGCCGTCATCTGCCTTGTATGGGTAGCTGGACTCGGTGGTGAGGCCGCCGTTCTTGATGATGAACTTGAAGGCGTCGTCCATGAGCCCGCCCTGGCAGCCCTGGTCCTCGCCATGGACATCGCAGTCCACCAACTCTTGCTCCGACAGCGAGATAAGCTTGCCAGTGCTCAGCTTGACGATGCCTTCCATGGCAGCCACAGCAGAAAACGCCCAGCAGCAACCTACAACGAATTGTGTTATGGTAGATGTCATCGCACGGCATATTCACAAATAAGATTGACACATTTATACAGTACTGCAGTAGGCTAAGTATACTTTACCACATTGGCCTTGATCCTTGATGGGAGTGACAGCACCCTTGGTCCTCCAGTCCACCGTTGCCGGAAGCGCATCGAGGCTAAGCTTTTCGTACCTGAATCCGGTAGGGACTCTCACTACGTTAGGATTGAACCCCTTGTTAGTCTTTGTTGCTCTGAACTCCTCGTTGGTTAGGTCGGCGAACTGGTTGACGCCGAGCCAGAATTTGTGGTTCCCGGCGTTGAACGACTCGATGAACGCAACGTTGGCCTTGAACACCTCGAACCGCCGCGCCTTCTCAGTGGCATCCCTGTAGACGCGGCCGTACTGGGCCATCCACATGTTGTGCCTCGCCACCATGGCCGGGTCATCACTCAGCTCGCGAGCTGCTAGGACGCCACTGCACAGGCAGAGGCTGCCGATGATTGCGAAGAGCAGGGCCTTGGGGGTGGCCATGTTCGATCAGGCTCAGTGAATTGCTTGCTACTACTTGCTTGCGTGTGTACTCTGCTTTGGTTTGGCGAAATGGAACTGGGTGGTATGGGTATATATAGTTACAGCTGGTACGTGTCTGTGTAGGAGATACGGTGCTTTTAGGATGTTGTGTGTGCCGTGTGGAAGGGAGCTCCGGCGTAGCCGTGAAGTAGGTGTGGTGGCCGGATGGATTTAAAACTACTTGTGCATAAGACGTACGTCTGCTGCAGAGCTGAGAATGACCCCTGCTTATGCCGAGAGTTCTCATCTACCTTGTTACAATTACAAGAATAGAGTGCGCCTTAAGATCGCAAGGCTTTAACAGAAATTCTAATGGGAACAAGGCAAGTAGGCAACTTCTTTGGAATTTCCACGATACGTTTTGTTGGTATATGAACAAATGTGTTACATATACATATATATATACATATACATATACATATACATATATATATATATATAGGAAAATGATTCCATACTCTTGAGAGTGTGTACTCTCTGCTCCCTCTCCCTGTATGTTAACTGATGCTATCAGGGGCGGATACAGGCCCCGGGCTGCCCGTGCTGCAGCCCGGGGCCTAGTACCCAAAGCCCATTAAATTTTAAAAAAAAACTATTGAAAAATGATTAAAAACATAGATCTAAGTTGGTCCAGCCCGGGGCTTGGGCCTGAGCTGGATCCGCCCCTGGATGCTATACAAGTGGAAGCAAATTCCTTATATATATATGAAAATGTTTCCATACTACCAGGAGTATGTATTCTCTACTCCCTGTATGCTAACTCGTGTTACGTAGGTGGAAGCATATTCCATAAATGGAAGTTGTTAACTGATCTCTACTATATAAAGTGAGAGTTTCTTCCCACGTCACATTAATTGCCCTGCTTAATTGCCCTACTTAATTGCCCTGCTTAATTGCCCTACGCAAGAAACGAAGCGTTGCTTTAATTAGTCAGCTTTTGCAAGAAACGAAGCGTTAAAGATAGATGTTTGATCTTATGAAATAGTATTTTTTTTATTTTTTAATCTTTATTTTTCGTTATCAATTTTGTTTTTCGTAGCAACGCACGGGCATATAACTAGTTCCTCTTAATTAGAAAGATGTTATTTACCAAATAGAGGTAGGGAGTACATACACCTGAGTACAAAACGGGTTTCATATACATACATACATACATATATATGTATATACATATACGTATATACGTATATACGTATATAGATATATATATCCTATGATTTGGAGTTGTCTAAACATTTCGGCTGCTGGAGTAACAGTTTTGGAGTTCACGCATTGTGGTATCAAGCATTAACTAATCAGTAGGCCAGTTAGCAATGTAGTTTGCTGTACTTTGGAGAAGAAAAATGAACATTTAGTTGCGCATGTCCAAATATCACTACAACACGGGTATGCCTTTTGGGGCACTTAGTTTTATATGGCACTTGACCTAAATGCCACTAAATAAATAATTCACGGCATTTATTTGGATTTACGGGCATTTAATTGTCTGGCACATAATATTTGCCGAGTAATACTTTTCTTGTGCAAATTATGTGCCGGCTTATCTTTTTACAACGGAGACATTTATAAATGCCGGATTAGACTCTAACCCGACACATGTTTTTTGTCAGCTGATGAGGAAAGGAAGGCACATGATAAACGTCGGGATAGGTAAAACATGACATTTAATATGTGCCGCAGATTCATTTTGCCGAGAAAGATGAAATCTCAGGAGCGCGGGAGAGGAGAATTGGTGCGCGCGCACTTGCACTAATATCTTGTTCCTCATCCCCACCTATATGCAGATCGAGCTGCCATCGATCCCCAGTCCCCCTCATCCTCTCTACTCGCGCACCGGCCGCTGCCGCACGCCACCACCACTCTCCCATCCCCACCTCCCCATTGCCCGCCGCCGCCCTCCCCTCTGCCCGCCGCTGCCGTCCTACCTCCGTCGGTCGCCCCTCCCCACCTTCCCACTGCCCGCCGCTACCTCCCTGCCATCCCCTCCCTCTGTCGTCCTCCCCATTGCCCGCGGCCGCCGCCCTCCCCTCCCTTCGCGTTGCCCTCCCATCCCTCCGCACTCCACCACCCACCACCCCACCCACGTGCCTGGTCGCGACTCCCCACCCACCACCACGCCGCCCTCTACGCCTCCCGTGCCACCCTCTTCCTCTCCCCCTGTGCCCTCGCTGATGACCTCCTCACCTCCCTCATCCTCACCTCCCGTGTCCAAGTGCTCCTCCTCTCCGCTCACCGCTCCTCCGACACCTCTTCCAACGCCTTCATCGCCCGCTGCCGACGAAGTGCACTCAGGCGTGCTCCCCAGGTACGACTTCTAACGGTGTCGTGCTGGCTGCCAGCTTGTGGCCGATTTTGGTTTGTTCCCCAATTCCGACCGATTCTTCCACCGTCGGCCATCACAGCGCAAATTCTTCCTCCTTGCTCCATTCTTCAATTAAACCTGCATGAAGCATCACCGCTGACCTTAGGTTGTTTTCCCCAACTTAATTCTAAATTTCCTTCACTGTGGATTTGCCGCCATGGAGCTTCTCTGTCGCCACTGAGTAGTTGATGGAGGGTTTCGTTGAAACGACATCAACTCAGCTGAGTTCTGCCTGCTACTATTGCTCAGCAGAATTGGTGCTATTTTTTTTTCTCTAGCATTTTCCTATATATATCAAGATTTTTATACATGCTTGTTTCATGAGCTAAATTGCTGATTAGATTCAAATATGCTTGTTTGTTTTTAGCTAGTCGGAGCAGTAACTATTTTTTCCTGATTGAACAAATAGGATATCCCACGTAATATGAAAAAAAGGAATGAAGATTGGTGATTTTTCATTGCATGTGTTGAAGTTGAAGCTAAGTAATCACCTTGCAGCTTATTAGTTCATCTATTTTATTCTGCAAATTAATTAGCAATGTAAACTACTTCATGCAGTTAGGAAAATTGGTTTCATTGGCATAAGGAGCAAATTGAGGGGAGACCACAGTGAAGGTGTTGACTGGGATATTGTAACTCTCCTGTTGTTGTCTTGGTAAGTTAAAAATTCAATATGTTTAACCCAAATTGTCTTGGTGACTCTACTGCTGTTATGATGAAGGGTGCTCTGAATATTATGGTTCCATGTGTACAAGTGCTATATTCAGTTTGATCATTTACTTAGGCCAACTGATTAAGTGTGTAACTACACATGGTTTCTTAGTTCATAGATTAGAAGATTAGTTTAATAAGCTTGATAAGTTAATCTCTAACCGTAAAATCTAAGATCTTGAGTTAACCTTAAATAGTTCAATTTCTTATATCCATGGGGAAGACTATATATACTCCTAAGGAGCATACAATGATGCCATGATGTTTTACGAAGTTGTGATTAATACTATTTGAATCTTGTTATCAATTTGTGCGGTAGTGCCTATTTTCCCCTTCCATTTGCATCAAAATGTGTGTTAAGCATGCCATCCTAGTGGGCAGTATCTAAGCATGCCATCCTAGTAGGCAGTAGGTAAAGAGTTCCTCCATGTCAACCTTAAGCATTAAAATTGATATGATTAGTTACTCTTTTTATAGAAACACTGAAGAAAGTTTTTTTTTTTACAATTCGATGATATTGCTCTGTACATTGTTGAAAAAATGTCTTCCTTTTGTTTTAATTACATACTCATGTCTGATCTTTTGTCTCCTTTCTCAGTGAAGAAAAGAAGAGAGCAAGATTATTATACAATCACTAGGTCAGAGCAATATAGGTCATAAGGAATAGAATTTGATAAAACAAGCAAGGGAACTGGAAGAGATTATGGGAAGAGTATGATTATATGAGACTGAAACTTGTTGGTAATAAGCATGTAAGTGGGTTTTTGTGACACCACGGAGTGTCGTATCTTATAAAATGTGAATGTTGAGGTCAAAAACTTTATAAAATGTGAAAATGAAGGTTAAAACTTTACGTTATGCCGTTTATAGCGTGTTTTTGGGCCGTTTTCTGAAGGACCATGTGGAGGTCCATCCATTTTTGTGATGAGTATTTGACTTTATTTGAGCAAGGTGTGCTCAGGCTTGAGTTTGATTTGACTCGGTATTGCATGTTTCAATTAATGATAATTGTGGACTAACATGCAGGAAGAAAAGGTATGTGCATTGTGGTATGTGCAAAATGGTTTGTTCCTTGTGGTACAGGTTCTTGAGGCAGCTATGGTCGTTGGTAAGTACCGGGACTAGGTTGGGAGAACCGAGGTCCAGAGCGGTCGAGGATGCCGACGAGATGGTTGGGCTCAAACCGGGTTCACTTGGACGTCAAGGAAATGGACTTGAGGTGGCTCAAGGTTTCCGGTTCGGGTTGGAGGCTCGAAGAGGAGGAAACTGAGCGGTCAAGTCCGGCGGATGAAGGCCCGTTGCATCGGGTTGATCGGGTTTTGTTTAAAACCCATGTATGGCCAATGTGGCCCATGTAAAGCCCATGTGTGGGTTGAAATGAGAGGGTTAATCCTAGCCCTTGGTGGAGTGCCCTAGGGTTTGGGACTCATCCAAGGGTGGTAGGTGGCCCTAGAGTAGTATAAATAGAGGGGGAGGGGTGTCCTCCCTCACTTGAAGGTTTGAGTTGCTCATTTGAGCTTTGCCCACATGAAGTGAGGCTTTGTAAACCTTCCAACCAGAAAATACAAAGATTTTCTTTACATTTTTGTGAATTTAAATTCCGCATTTACATTATGTCTTTACTTTACGCAATTTAAATTCAGCATTTACTTTCCCGCATGTAAATCTCGCAATTTGGATTTGCTCCTCTCCTTCTAAATGCTGTTGATCAAGGAGGTCTTGAGGGTGCTCATTTGGTTTTACATCCTTCTTGCACCCTAGGATAGACTAGAGATCAAGTTTCTATCAAGATTGCAAATCTGTCCTGAACTTGTTCTTCGCGCAGCAGTCAGTTTTTGATTTTTAGAAAAATATATAAAAATCTTTCTTGATTGATTCTTGTTGGAGAAGGTGCTTGACTCATATACCCATCTGTGGAAAAATTTTGGAGTCCACTGGATGCACCATTTGGGAGCTGTGAGGTGAAAACCGAGCACCAAATTTCCTGATTGAAAATCCTGACTGTTCGTAGTTCTTGATTTTTCCTGATTTTTGTAGAAGGATTTTGGTGGTGATTTTTGGTGGAGTGCTTCACGACTCAACAGCTCACAGGCTGAAAAATTCCCAAAATTTTTGGAGCAACAGAAGTCCACCATCCACCTGCTCTAATTGAGGACAATTCCTGAAAATCTGCTTTTGCTTTTCTAAAAGAGGCTTTTGTGTTTTGGCTTGATCTCTTTTAGAAAAGAAGTATTTGAATTGATTCCTCTTTGCTTTGGACACTTGACAACCAGAATTTGTGATTTAAATATCCCTCACATGATTCATGGTTTCCATCCATGTAAGCTAGGGATACACATAGTTGTCAAGTCGTTCGATTTTTATGGTTTCGCGATTTTAAGGAGCTTCGGTTTTCTTTATGGGATTGTTTGGAGTACGTTGAGTAGGGGATATTTTTATTTGGGATCATTCACCCCCTCTGATCGCCATATCGGTCTTTCAATTGGTATCGAGCCGGTTTTGCTCTTTCATAGATCTTGACCGGTCTCAAGAGCCATGGCGCATTTTGGACAAGTACTCAACTAAGCCTCCAATTTTGCTGGAGTTGATTATCCATTCTGGAAGGTTCGGATGGAGACATACATCACTGCCCAGGGTTTTTCTTTATGGCAGAAGGTGAAGCACCCGTATGAGGTTCCGGCCGATGAGAACGTCAACGCCGCAAACATGGCTGACGTTGAGGCAAACGCTAAGGCCAAGAACCTCCTCATACAGGGACTTAGCCGCAGTGAGTATGATCGCGTCTCTCACCTACGATCAGCTCACGAGATCTGGGTGACCCTCAATGCTTACCATGAGGGCACCACTCAGATCAAGTCCGTGAGACAGGATCAATTTAAGCGTGACTACAACAAGTTTGAGCAGCACGCTGGTGAGAGCCTTGATGAGTGCTTTGCTCGTTTTGCAAAGATTCTCAGCAATCTTCGGTCAGTGGGTTGTTCATACACTGATTCGGAGAATGCGAGGCATTTTCTTCGAGCACTCGATCTGAGGATTTGGGAGATGAAGGTAACCACCATCACGGACCATACGGACTTGTCGACCTTGACTCTTGACGGGTTGTATTCCCGCCTCAAGACTCATGAGCTCGACATCGCCGCCGCAGGACGAAGTCCCAAACGATGGCATTGGTTACCGATCCCCTTTGGGTCTTCCTCTTGGACCCCTCTTGACTTCTCTTCTGGTTTTTCTCTCCGCTCTTTGTGACGTAGCGGCACGCTCTGGAACAATTTCCGGAAGATTTGAGCTTGCTCTTGTCGCTCAAAATTTTCGAACATTTACAAGAGGGTGAGAGATAGGAAGAGGAGTGGCAAGTTCACTTGCTTTGAGTGTGGTGGCCCCAACCACATTCGGGCAAACTGCCCCAAGCTGGAGAAGGGCAATAATGAACAAGGCGGTGCGGGCAAGAACGACTACATCAACAAGAACCGCAACAAGAAGCCTCCATTTCATGAGCCGGGCGCAAGAGAAGAAACACCGCAAGTTCGCCAAGGGCAAGAAGCTCTTTCACCGCGTCCTTGCCGCGCTCGACGACCTTGACCTCTCCGACACGGAAACATGGAGCGACGAGGACGAGGATGAACCGCAAGAGAAGGTGAAGGGCGGCGATGACTTCTCCTAAGATGTGCTTCATGGCCTCCAATGCCATGGAAGTACCCGACACCGAGTCAGACAATGACACGGAGGAGGTACCTTCTTATGACCAGCTCCATGATGCTTTTATCAAACTAGGAAAATTTCATTCCAAGTCTAGAGCTAAGTGTTTGGATCTAGAGAAGGAAGTAGGTACCTTATCTCGGGAGTTAGCTTCACTTAGATCTTGTTCCTCCCGAGACTCTGATAGCTGTACTTTGTGTGATGCTTTGCTTGTGGAGTTGGAGAACCTAAGGACTCTACATGATAGTGTGCTTTCGATCTTGAGTCACTTAGGTCGAAGGATGCTAGCACATGTCCAAGAGATTCTATTCCTGTTGATGCTAGTTTTCTTCACACTCACACAAATGCTTCATGTGCTAATTGCCCTAAGCTTCGCTGAAATTGATGCCATGAGTTGTCACCTTAGGAAGCTATCTGCTAGAAATGATGAACTTGAAAAGCATGCTTCTAAGGACCCAATCAGCTCATGTGAGGGCTGTATGCAACTAAAAATGCTTATGATGACTTGGTTCTTGAAAACTCAAAATATGCTAAGGATCTACTAGCTAAGTCACAAAATGGTTGCATCTCGTGTGTTGGGGTAGCAGAGGACATGAATCAAATTCATGTAGAGCTTAGGAAGAAGCTCAAAGCCTGTGGGTAGGATTAGAGACTCTCCATGTGTTTCTTGCGAGTCCCTCAAGATTGAGGCTGCTCTTTATAGGGAGAGATTTGATCGCTTAGTTCGCTTCTTCTCCATCCGGCTCTTCCCTCGCTTACTCCTTCCTTGCTCTTCTTGTGCGTCACTTTTTCGAGAGTGTCGGTACCTTATGAGCACTCTCGAGAAGTTTGTTGGAGGTAAGAAGAAGCTCAATCTTATCCTAGATCAGTCCAAGATTAGCAGATTCAATCAAGGTCTAGGGTTTGATGCCTTGGAGCATACAGGCGCATCCGCCCATTGCAGCGTGCCTCCAAGAGCGGAGAGATAGTGGTGGCTCCACGGTGAGCACCAACGTGTTTAGATCAGCAGGATTGTCCACGGACGCCTGACGAGAAGGGTGCTTCTCATGCTACTTCACCCCCAAGGCGAAGTATACATGCACCTTCTCGCCGAAGGATGGACATATAGCTGATTGCTTCAGACGCGCCAAGATTTCTGGCGTGAGCGTGTCCATGCTCTTAGGGGTATTCGTGGTCATCCCGGACTGCGAGTGCGCCTAAGGCACACACGGCTTCTAGACAAGATAAACAAGCTAGAGAGTCTCCTGCTTTTGGACAGCGATGGGGCTTGGTTTTCAGGCTTCTACAAGTTTTCGCCCAGCTGTCCCCGAGTCAGTCTTTCCGCCGCCCTCTTGATATTCCTCGCTTTTTCCCATCGAGGTAGATATCAGCGGCGTGAGTTTGCTTTCCCAATGGGAGGTGCAGGCAAGAAGACTGGGATGGTCCGGCCTTTGCACCTCGGCGGACCAACCCGCTGCTCCCAGACATCCTACTGGAGCGGAGTCTGAGTTTGTGAGAGTCGAGTCACGGAGAGGTGCCAGATTGCATTCTTCTACTCCGTTGGATCAAGCTGTTTCATCGCACAGTTGACTCAGTATTGGGTTCCTAGATCTGCACTGATCTATCCTGGTACTGAGACATCTGCTTTTCACTCTCTTTGATTCAGGTCCGTAGGACAGGGAAGGGGGAGGTTTGGATCGTAGACTCCGGCTGTTCTCGCCACATGACCGGAGACTCCCGTTGGTTTTCTTCCCTGAACCGATATCCCGGTGATGAGGTAATCACCTTTGGGGATGCTGCGTCGGGTAGAGTCATTGCTAAAGGTACCGTCTGCATTAACGATCATTTCATTCTTAAGGACGTTGCCTTAGTCAGTAAGCTGCATTTCAACTTGCTTTCAGTCTCTCAGCTTCTTGATGACGATTTCGAGGTCAATTTTAAGAGGAGCTCTTGTAGGATCCTCGATTCTTCTGGGGAGTTTGTTTGCGGGATTTCTCGTTTTGGGAGAGTCTTTCGTGCTGATTTTTCTTCTTCCTCTAGAGACTCTCTCCATTGCCTTATTGCTTCTGAGTCCCGTGATCTCTCCTTTTGGCATAGGAGACTTGGTCACATTGGCTTTGATCATTTGACTCGAGTTAGCGGCCATGATCTCATTCGTGGCCTGCCTAAACTCAAGATGGTCAAAGATGTTGTATGTTCTCCTTGCCGACATGGCAAGATGGTTGCTGCCTCCCATCCTCCAAATACCCGAGTGATGATCGATGCACCAGACAGCTGCTACACATGGACCTTTGTTGGTCGGCTCGAGTGCGATCGGCCCAGGTGGGAAGTGGTATATTCTTGTCATTGTCGATGATTTTTCGAGGTACTCTTGGGTGTTTTTCATGGCCTCGAAGGATGAGTGTTTTTCACACTTCAGGGGTTTGGTCCGTAGGTTGTCTGCTGAGCTCCCGGGTGCCTTACGAGCGATCCGCAAAGGATGACAATGGCACGGAGTTCAAGAACTCCTACTTTAGCAGCTTACGTGAGGAGTTAGGCTTAGAGCATCGCTTCTCCTCTCCATACGTCCCTCAAAGAAATGGCGTAGTGGAAAGGAAGAACAGGACCCTGGTTGAGATGGCCAGACGATGCTAGATGAGTACAATACTCCTAGGAAGTTTTGGGCTGAGGTCAGTAGCTACTGACATGCCATGTTGCCAACAGAGTTTTTCTTAGGGCACACTTGCATTGCACTTCTTATGAGTTGAGATATGGGCGAAAGCCTAGTGTATCTCATTTTCGTGTTTTTGGTTGCAAGTGCTTCTTCTTGAAGTCTGGGAACCTAGATAAGTTCGAGTCACGCTCAACTGATGGGATCTTTACGGGTTACTCGACTTACGCCTGTAGCTATAGGATTTGGGTGTAGATTTGGGTAGGATCATAGAGACCTGCGAGGTGACTTTTGATGAGGCTAGCCCGGTGCTAGACCAGACATTTCGTGCTCTTCTCCTCTTTCCCGCCTATCTTCTCAGAGGAAGTTGATGACGGAGATGAAGGCGCCTTGCCCGATCCAAATACCATTCCTGCTCCCGAGGTGCCTCCCATTTCCATATCTCGCACCTCGGGAGATCAGCTTACCCTCGGACTCTTCTGCAGCTAGTGGCTCTGTTCCTACTTCTCCCACGCGAGGAGTAGAGGTCACTGCTCGGACCTCCCCGCCACATTCAAGAGCTCATCCACCTGACCAGATCATTGGAGATCTGTTTGAGCGAGTCACTCGCTCTAAGTCAGGTCTGTCCACTTTCTGCCTTCACTCTGCCTTTGTTGCCTCTTTTGAGCCGAAGGATGTTTCTCATGCATTATCTGATGAATCTTGGATTAATGCTATGCATGAGGAACTTGAAAACTTCGAGAGGAACAAAGTTTGGAAGCTTGTCGAGCCCCCTTCTGGTCACAATATCATTGGGACCAAATGGGTGTTCAAAAACAAGCAGAGTGAGGATGGGGTTGTAGTTCGAAACAAGGCTAGGTTAGTCGCTCAGGGTTTCTCTCAGGTCGAGGGTCTCGACTTTGAGGAGACTTTTGCCCTCGTAGCTAGACTCGAGGCCATCCGGATCTGCCGCATTCGCGGCATCCAAGGGCTTCAAGCTTTTTCAAATGGATGTCAAGAGTGCATTCCTCAATGGCTTCATTGAGGAAGAGGTGTATGTCAGACAACCTCCAGGATTTGAGAACCCCAAGTACCCAAACCATGTCTTCAAGCTTTCCAAAGCTTTGTATGGACTTAAGCAAGCTCCACGAGCTTGGTATGAGAGGCTTAAGTCCTACCTCTTGAGTCATGGTTTTCATATGGGTCAAGTGGACAAGACTCGTTAAATCGGACATTTTGATTCGGATTTTCTCTTAGTCCAAATCTATGTCGATTTACATCATTTTGGTGGTTCCTCGCATTCGCTCGTTACTCGGCCTCGGATGTGATGAGTACTGAGTTCGAGATGAGCATGATGGGCGAGTTGAGCTACTTCCTTGGCTTCCAGATTAAGCGGACTCGGGAGGGTACATTCTTGCATCAAGGCAAGTACACTCGAGACCTCCTCAAGCGCTTTGACATGTGCGATGGAAAGCCGATTATGACTCCTATGGCCACCAACTGCTGTCCTCGAGCTCGACGAGGATGGTGAGCCGCTTGATCGAAGGAGTTCCGAGCATGATCGGCTCCTTTTGTATCTCATCGCCTCGAGACCTGACATACATTTCTCTGTATGTCTTTGTGCTCGGTTTCGAGCTTCTCCCGCGTCTCTCACCGTCAAAGCGGTGAAGCGCATCTTCAGTACCTTCGAGCTACCATTGACTATGGTATCTGGTACTCTTCTTCCTCTGTCTATCTCTGAGCCTTCTCCGATGCAGACTTTGCCTACCGTAGGATAGATAGGAAGAGCACTACGGCACTTGCCAATTCATTGGCACCTCTCTTGTCTCTTGGTCGTCTAGGAAGCGATCCGGTGTTGCCTGATCCACGGCCGAGGCCGAGTATGTTCTTTGCTGACGATTGTCAGAGCTGTGTTCTCTGGATGAGATCGACCTTGCGGGACTTTGGGTTAGTAGCGATTGTGTTCCACTTTTCTCGTGATAACACGCCTGCCATTCACATTGCTAAGAACCCATTGCAACACTCTCGGACCAAGCACATTGACATTCGCTATCACTTCCTTAGAGACCATGTGGAGAAGGGTGATATAGTGCTCCGGGCCAGGAGAGTGACCACCAGTTGGTCGACATTTTCACCAAGCCTTTGGATAGCTCCGTGTTTGTTTCCTGAGAGGAGAGCTTGGGATTATGAGCCCATATGGCATATCTTGAGGGGGAGCCGGCTTGTATTATATGTTCGTATGTATATTCAGCCTTCCTTTCTCTTTACGGGTATCTTTGGGATGGTTTTCATTTGGTTGAGTCCACTTCACCTAGACTTGGCATGCCTCGGCATGGACCTCTCACCTTATGCTTTAGGGTGCTATTCCTCTCTTATTCTCGGTTGAGCTCACTCACGCCTTTTAGGTCTAGCAGTGTTGGGCCCTGGGTAGACAGTGGTCCTGTGTTTGCTCCTCGGGTTGGAGTTGGAGAAGTAGCTTTCCTATATAAGTCATATGGGGAAGGTGAGAGCGAGTCCGAGTGTTAGTGTTTCTCTTCATGTTATCTATGCTCCTAGACTACCCATTTGTCGCTTTCTTGATTCCTTCTCATCATTTCTGTCTTTCTGGTTTCAGTTGAGTTCAATTCATCCTTTTGAATCTAAAATTGCTAATAACTCAACTTCAATCAGTTTTGTGCTTAATCAACTCACTTGTTGAGGAGCTTGGAATTGATTCTTTTGCATTGCATATAGACTTGTTTTTCATTTACGAGCTTTGTCTATTATGCAATTGATAAAATTGAGATATGTTGCACCTAGCTATTTTTCCGAAGATATTTGCTAATCTAGGTCATATCCAATTTGGTATAACATGTGAAACTAGCCAACATTTTAAAATTGAGCTTTCTGAAAAGTTGATGAAACATGGCTTTTACTTGCTATACTTCCTCACTAGATGCTTATGCCATGCTTATTGAAATAGTGGGTTTCTACTAGAGTCCCTAGAGCAACTTGGGTTAGCTACATTGTTTCATTCTAGAATCCTCAATAATGCTCATGAATCTAAGTGCTGAAAATATAAATTGACTCTTTTGTGCTAAAATTGAACTCAACACTATTCATTCACGAGACTGCTTCCCATTGCACTAGGGATGAACTTGGAATGAAGTGTGTATGACCAAAACCACTCTTTTAAGCTTCTTGCTGGAGATGGTTGCTTATGGCTTGATTCAATACACCTAAATATGCAAAAATAACTAGAGGAAGAGAGTGATGCCTAGGAGACCTATGTCGATGGCTCCTAGTCGAGGTTGTGTTTCTCTAGGATAAACTCTCTAAACCCTGAAAGGTTTGTGGAGGAGAGTGAAGCTTAGGAGGCCTTTGTCGATGGCTCCTAGTCGAGGATGTGCTTCACTAAGCCTAACTCTCTCATACCGCTTTATGAGCTTTAATCTAAAAATTTGCATTTAAAGAGATGATTGAGCATGAGGCTTCTCTTATGGACTTGTAGTTTCCCAAAGTGTTGACTAGGTTGAACTCTAGTATATCCATTTACTCGTTTGGTTGGCTTTGCTTCTAGTATTGAAGTTATGCTAAGTGTTGCTATTGTTGGAATCATACCAAAGTATTATAACTTCTTTTGAGCTAGTTAGCAAAAATTGAAATATGCCATTGGATATGACTTAGGATGACATAATCTGAACTTGAGTAGCTTGGTGTCATACTTTGTCTAAGTGGTCACTTGCATAATCCTTAAAGCTCTTCTAGGTTGCATTTCATGCAAAAATTGTTCTCTTGATGCCTATATTGCCAAAAGGGGGAGAAAACGTAGAAAAGACATCTTAGAGAATTAAAAAAAAATGCTTTCTCATGATCATGTTGAACAATTGTCCTTGCATTTGGATCATGAGTAATATTGAGCTTTTTGAGAGATTTCTTGGTTTTTGGAGCTCTTGTTGAAAAATTGTCCTTTCAAGTGTTGAGCTCTAAAAATCTTCTCATCTATTTGGTCATGAGCTTTCTTTCTCTTTTTATTGGACCAAATATGATTTTTGCAATCAAATTGCTTTTCTTCCTTTGTTTACAAACTCAAATTTATGCCTTTTGTGTGGTTTGTCAATATACTCATCAAGGGGGAGATTGAAGGACCATGTGGAGGTCCATCCATTTTTGTGATGAGTATTTGACTTTATTTGAGCAAGGTGTGCTCAGGCTTGAGTTTGATTTGACTCGGTATTGCATGTTTCAATTAATGATAATTGTGGACTAACATGCAGGAAGAAAAGGTATGTGCATTGTGGTATGTGCAAAATGGTTTGTTCCTTGTGGTACAGTGTTCTTGAGGCAGCTATGGTCGTTGGTAAGTACCGGGACTAGGTTGGGAGAACCGAGGTCCGTGAGCGGTCGAGGATGCCGACGAGATGGTTGGGCTCAAACCGGGTTCACTTGGACGTCAAGGAAATGGACTTGAGGTGGCTCAAGGTTTCCGGTTCGGGTTGGAGGCTCGAAGAGGAGGAAACTGAGCGGTCAAGTCCGGCGGATGAAGGCCCGTTGCATCGGGTTGATCGGGTTTTGTTTAAAACCCATGTATGGCCAATGTGGCCCATGTAAAGCCCATGTGTGGGTTGAAATGAGAGGGTTAATCCTAGCCCTTGGTGGAGTGCCCTAGGGTTTGGGACTCATCCAAGGGTGGTAGGTGGCCCTAGAGTAGTATAAATAGAGGGGGAGGGGTGTCCTCCCTCACTTGAAGGTTTGAGTTGCTCATTTGAGCTTTGCCCACATGAAGTGAGGCTTTGTAAACCTTCCAACCAGAAAATACAAAGATTTTCTTTACATTTTTGTGAATTTAAATTCCGCATTTACATTATGTCTTTACTTTACGCAATTTAAATTCAGCATTTACTTTCCCGCATGTAAATTCTCGCAATTTACTTTCTCGCAATTTGGATTTGCTCCTCTCCTTCTAAATGCTGTTGATCAAGGAGGTCTTGAGGGTGCTCATTTGGTTTTACATCCTTCTTGCACCCTAGGATAGACTAGAGATCAAGTTTCTATCAAGATTGCAAATCTGTCCTGAACTTGTTCTTCGCGCAGCAGTCAGTCTTTGATTTTTAGAAAAATATATAAAAATCTTTCTTGATTGATTCTTGTTGGAGAAGGTGCTTGACTCATATACCCATCTGTGGAAAAATTTTGGAGTCCACTGGATGCACCATTTGGGAGCTGTGAGGTGAAAACCGAGCACCAAATTTTCTGATTGAAAATCCTGACTGTTCGTAGTTCTTGATTTTTCCTGATTTTTGTAGAAGGATTTTGGTGGTGATTTTTGGTGGAGTGCTTCACGACTCAACAGCTCACAGGCTGAAAAATTCCCAAAATTTTTGGAGCAACAGAAGTCCACCATCCACCTGCTCTAATTGAGGACAATTCCTGAAAATCTGCTTTTGCTTTTCTAAAAGAGGCTTTTGTGTTTTGGCTTGATCTCTTTTAGAAAAGAAGTATTTGAATTGATTCCTCTTTGCTTTGGACACTTGACAACCAGAATTTGTGATTTAAATATCCCTCACATGATTCATGGTTTCCATCCATGTAAGCTAGGGATACACATAGTTGTCAAGTCGTTCCGATTTTTGCGGGTTTCGCGATTTTAAGGAGCTTCGGTTTTCTTTGCGGGATTGTTTGGAGTACGTTGAGTAGGGGATATTTTTATTTGGGATCATTCACCCCCCCTCTGATCGCCATATCGGTCTTTCAATTTCGGGTGTTTGGGCCTCTCCGGGGGACTTTGGGCCTTGGGGGTTGAGTTGGGCCTCCGGTGGAAGGGTTTGGGCCCAAGGGGGGACTTTTGGGCAGCCAAATCTGGCCCCCACCCCTTGGTGCGCCCCCCACTCCCTCTCCCAACCCTAGCTGCCACCCCTAGCCCCCCCATGCGCCTCCACCCTTCCCCTTCCTCTCCATCTTCCCCCATGGCGCCACCACCCCTCTCCTCCCCTCTCCACCTCCCTTGCTGCCCCTAGGGGAGTTCTCCACCTCACCACCCCGCAGATCCGTCCATTGGAGCGCTCCGCGACGAGGAGATCCGGTGGATTTGGAGCAAGGAAGGAGATCGCGGGAACCGGAAGGAGATCCGTTGGGTTTTCGTTCGTCGGGCGAAGGTATGGCCACGGGGATCCTTGGGGTTGGTCTAGGTTCTGTTATAAGGGTTAATATCATGTTTTTAGATCAATTGGTGGTGCTGTAATTGGGTAGATTAGATGGAATCTAGAATTTGCCACGTTCTCTGTTTCGGGCAGCATGAGCAGTCGACCTAGGGTTTGGGTTTTCGCCAATGTAGATTCGGATTTTGGTCGGCCTCCTGTTGAGGAAGTTGTAGGTAATTTCAATACCTTTCTGTGGGTATAAAGAACGTCCAATTCTGCCCAGCCATTTGAAAGTTATGCTCGTTTTACCGAACGTGTTAAAAACTGTGATGTGATTGGAACAGATCACGGTATTCTGTAGATTAAACCACTTTAGAGTCCGAATCAGTCTTTCCATATACTTAGCAAAAGTTAGAAAATTTCCTAAGCTACGCGAGGATGTACTCGTTTATTCGATTCGGAGTTTTAGAATCCGAGTTATGCCTTTTGGAAGGCTGTTGTCCCGACGAGACAGAACCTCTGTTTTTGGGTTTTGCGAGTAGTTTGCGATGTCGGGGTAGAAGAGAGTTTGCGTACTGTTTTGTGGACATGATTGTGAGTGTGTGGTACCTATGTGCAGGTGGTGTGACCCCGGGAGTGCCCTCTACTTCTCGCCAATCCGTCGCCCGTGGTTGAGGCAAGTGTATTGGAATGGGTAGCGAGTTGTAGATTGCTAGTTTTGTTGAGTTGAAATTGAATATATGATATGTTCACATGCCATGATTTAATGATTGCCATTGATATGATGAATATGTTTATTATGTTATGATGCCATGTGTTAATGTACAAGTTATTTATGATGTTGGCATGTTTGCATATATGGCATGATACATAGCCCGGGCGGTGAGAAAGTCATAACTAGTCCGGGGAAGGTCGGTGAGAAAGTTATGACTATTCCGGAGAGCCAATGAGTAAGTCCTACATCGTGATTCCATCCACCGCGGTGTATGGAAGTGAGGAGTAGGCACCCTCCATCTTCGGGATGGAACGGGGGAGAGGGTGCACACCGACGGGTGTGTACTCAACCATACCGGTATGAGTTTCCAAGAGATATGTGCATCGCATTGCATTGCATTGCATTATATGAGGATGTTATATGATGATGATATATGATGATGTCAATGATATGCTTACACTATGAATATGAGATGTGTATGATGTCGTATGTGAAAAGTGGTGATGAAGGTATTGGAATGTATTTTCTTGTTCCATTGCAATATACTTGCTGAGTGATGAACTCACGCTTGTGTTTATGTTGTTTTTCTTAGGTACCATGAAACCGGCATGCGGGAAAGGGAGCTAGTCACACGTCATCACTTAGCATCACACATATAAACAATGACATGTTCCTTCCTTTAATTGTGATGGTTAATTCACTGAACTAAACTGTGGTGTTGATGCTTGTTGGTTGCCATGAGTAAATGATTATTTCATATTTGACATGAGACGGATAGGCTTATATCCTTAGCTGTATGATGGCTGAAATTCCTATTTTCTCAAGTTATTGCTATCGTTCTTTATGCTATCTTGATATGTTAAGATTGTTATTGCTTCAATTCATGGAAAAACAAAGGAGATGCTGCCGAAATTTTTGGTATTAGCATTTGCTCCTTTGCTGTAATTTACTTGTAATTGTGGTATTTAGAGGTTGCTTAGTCTATGTTTGGTAGCATTCGGGCATATTAAATGCCATGGTGTTACAGTTTTCAAATCTAGAAACCTAAGAAATACCAAACTGACCTTCAACTGGAACATAATTAAGGTTGCTATTTGACTGATTCATCTCGTAATCTATCGATACTGCTGGAACCTACGGAACAGAACTATGATGTTTGCTTTTTAATTTTGCTTGTGACGAGTACACATACCATGGGTACCCCCATCAGCCCGGAACCACGAACGGGCTGACCTCCTTGGAAACTCCAGACCGGTCGCCCAACGCATGCGCCGCTTCGACGAAGGGAAGCGCCGGGCCATTGGGGAAGAGATTGCCAAACTTTTGGCCGCTTGCTTTGTAAGGGAGGTACGTCACCCCGAGTGGCTCGCCAATCCCGTTCTTGTAAAGAAAAAGTCAGGGCAATGGATAATGTGTGTTGACTACACGAGCCTCAACAACGCCTATCCGAAAGACCCATTCCCATTGCCTCGCATCGACCAAGTCGTGGATTCCACCGCCGGGTGTGAATCCCTTTCCTTTCTGGATGCCTACTCGGGCTACCACCAGATCGCGATGAAGGAGTCCGACCAGCTCGCGACCTCCTTCATCACTCCGTATGGCTCGTACTGTTACGTCACGATGCCCTTTGGTCTGAAGAACGCGGGCGCAACATACCAGCGATGTATGCAAGCGTGTTTTTCCGACCAAATAGGCCGTAACATCGAGGCCTACGTCGACGACATCGTTGTCAAGACCAGGAAGGCCGACGACCTCGTCACCGACCTGGAGGAAACTTTTGCGAACCTTCGACGGTTTCGCATAAAGCTCAACCCCGAGAAATGCGTCTTCGGGGTCCCGAAGGGAAAGTTGCTCGGCTTCATCGTCTCCGAGCGCGGCATCGAAGCCAACCGCGACAAGATCTCTGCCATCATGAGGATGGGGCCAATCAACGATCTGAAGGGGCTCCAGAGGCTGATGGGGTGTCTCGCGGCTCTGAGCCGCTTTGTGTCCCACCTCAGCGAGCGCGGGATTCCACCCTACAAGCTGATGAAGAAATCCGACCGCTTCTGCTGGACCCAAGAAGCTCAGTGTCAGCGTATGAGCTAACAGACCCCTTCCGGAGAGGGGTATACTAAGTTCTAACCGGGGCTATCGTGGAGATCGCTCGAGAAATGGAGAACCGGGGGCGAAGTATGCAAGGAGACGGGTGGTTTGTCAGGTTCGGGCCCTCCTCAGAGTAATTACCCTACTCATGTGTTCATGTATTATGATGTGCCCGGGTGGAGCTGGAAGATGAACAACTAACCAGAGCAACCCAAATCAGCTCACCCGTAATGGAGAGTCTAGCCTGAGAAAAATGATCGAACCCTTTCCCCCATGCACCCCGACTCCCTTTTATACTTAGGCTGGCGGGGGCCATGGGAGGCTTACACCACACGCCATCTCATTACCCTACTCTTTAGCATTAAATGCCCCTGCGACACATTAAATGCCCCGGTGCAGACATCCTCTCCCCCCGCCCTTGAGTGCCGCGCCTGCCGGCTTCGCCCGCTCCATCGGGGTGGGGAAATGCACCCTGACGTCACTCGCCATTTTGGCGCACGTTGGGAACACGCGCCGCCATACTGTGGCCTTCATTAGCCCCATTTAATGCTCACGATATGCATTAAATGTCTTTGACCTCTCGAACGGCCGCGCGGGCCATTAAATGTCCTCGGGAACTGATTGCCAGCGGCGTGGCCTAGTCGCCACCCTCCCGCTGGCGATCACTCAGCTGACCGCCAGGGGCGTGGCCTGGTCGCCACCCTCCCGCTGGCGATCACTCAGCCGACCGCTGGGGATGTGGCCTGGTCGCCACCCTCCCCCTGGCGATCACTCAGCTGACCGCCGGGGGCGTGGCCTGGATGCCACGTGTCCAGCGGCGGATGCTTTTACTATAGTGCAGTGGGCACCCTGGTGTGGAATACACCGACAGTAGCCCCCGGACCCACCTCGGAGCGTTCTTTTCATCTTCTTTCGTCTCCTGGGTGGGTCCAAAAAAAGTGGCCACGAAACGTTGTGGCTTTTTAAATGCCGCCGCCGTTTTCGGGCCCTAGGCGGATCGTCGGCCCGTTTTGCCTCGTAACAGCGCGGTGCAGGGGCATGGCCGCGCCTTTTCCGATTCTTCTGGGTTTCCCGCCAGCGAACCGCCACGCCCCCTCGACTATCCCGCCTTTCCAACTGCCACGCCTCCTCGGGTTTCCCGTTGAGGCGCTCCTGCGCACGTATAAACGAAGGCACTTGTTGTGTGCTTCTTCTTCACCCTAGCTTCTTGCGAACCACCTCTCTGCCTCCGCTTTTGGCTCATATGGCTCCGCCAACACCTCTGCTTCCTCCCTCAACCGTCGAGGAGGTCGACGCCGAGAGATGTGCTCGATCGTCATTGGCGGTATCGTCTGCTCGTCTGGGACTACCGCCCATTAGCGCCTGGCGAACTAGTATTCTTTGGTTGGGCAATGCTGGCGGGCCTTGTTCCGCCTATTTCTGACTTCTACCTCGTCGTCCTCAACTTCTACTCCATCCACAATCTTCATCTTCCTCCTAACTCCATCGTTCTCCTCGCTGTCTTTGCTTATTTCTGCGATATGTTTGTGGGGGTAGCCCCTAATCTCCCCCTCTTTCGCTTCTTCTATTCCTTGCGCGCGGCCAAGGACCTTTCCGCCGTGACCGGCTCCTGCCACTTCCACCTTCGCGATGGCGCAGCTTCCCGCTACATTCCGCTAGACCTCCATTCCAACTGGAGGGATTGGCGCAATGGGTGGCTCTACGTCGAAGACGACAGCGGCTTAGAGGTCTTGGAGATGCTGACTAGGCCAGCGGTCGGCATCCCCACCTGGGGAGCTCACGTCGACGAGACGCCCGAGCTCCAAGTGATGCTGGCCCGTGTGGACCCGGTGCGGCAGCGGGCCCGACGGGGGCATGGTTCTTCGGGACTACATCACCCGGAGAATCAGTCCCCTGCGCCGTCGCGCTCGCCTCGCCTGGCAGTACACGGTCCCCGACGACATGACCCGGACAACTCCCGGAGGTGGGTTGCTTTTTGTTTTCTTCTTCTTTCTTTCAACTGCTACCAGACTGATGGCGCCCTCACTCCTTTTTCTTATTTTTCAGCCGCGGAGAATTTATCCCTTGCCAAGATTGACGTGTGGCAGGCGTAGCTGGGCATCTTTAGCCCCGTCCCGCCCATTCCAGCGGGTGCACTCCCACTCTGCCAGGTGGAGCCCCGGGAGCGTGTGGCGATCACCCATGCCATGCCCATCATGGATGCCATGGGCCCGGTGACCACGCCTCGCCAGACTGCGCTAACCATCCGGGGCCCTCCTCCAGCGAGCGGGGGGAGGGACAAGCGCCCTACCGACGACGACGCCCCTGGCGACAGCCCCAAGCGGGTCCGCGCCACTCTGGAGGGCGCGGCGACCACAACCGGAGCAGGCAGCTCTACGGCGGCCGCCGCTTCTACCTCGGTGGTGCGCCACGCGGCAGCTCCGCCCGACTCTGTTCCATCTCCGCCGCCGCCGATGCAGGCCGATCCGCCCTGCGGCGCCGCAAGACAGGCGATCTTCCTCACCGCCCGGTGCGGCGGATCCACCTCGCCGGCACGGCTCGTGATGATCCGCCCCACCTCGCGCCGCCGGGCCAAGCAGGTGATCCACCACCGCCGCCGCGGGCGCATGATGATCCGCCCCCGCCACCGGCACCAGCGCAGGGTGATCCACCACCGCCGCAGGCATCGATTCTTCCCCCGCCGCCGCCGGCGAGGGTCGCTCCGCCGAGGCCGGCGCAGCGCGGGGGAATAACCCTGGTCCCGGGCGTGCCCCGATTCAGGGGGCCTTCTGCTGGGTACACACAAAAGACATGCAGCAAGCTTATCAGGTTTATGCAACTTCGGGAGACTTACCCCTTCCTTCTTGTTTCCTCAGGGCATCTTCTTCGAGGGCTCCTGTAGGGGTCGACCAGGGCACGGCAGCAGCCGCAGCCACGTCGGCTATGGCGATCGAACACCAAGGCGGCCCTGGTGATCACCCAATGCCCGCCGGCGAACGTGACGTCTTACCGCTCGTGGCGGCTGGCTGCTACTCCGAGACCTCGGCTCTCGTCCCCTCACGTGACGCGACGCCTCGGCCGTCGCCCTTGGAGAGTTACACGCCAGCGTGAGCGGACGCCTCGCGGCGAGCAGGGAGAGGCTGAGGGAGGCTGTTGCGGAGATCGCCCGCCTCCAGGTAGAGGTGTAGGACTGGCGCAGTCGGTCAGAGAGGCTGGAGCTGGACCTGCAGCGTGAGAGGGAGCAAGGTGCCCTCCGCGTTGAGCGATCACCCGGGAGCGCAATGAGGAGAAGGGCGAGCGGCTCCGCGCGGAAGCCGAGGCCACCTCCATGCTGTGCCCGGCCTTCGACCGGATGGTGGCCAGCCTGGCGCCGCTGGGGTTGGAGCAGCCGAACCCGGTTGAGCAGACGACCCGACACTATGCCTTATGCATGGGCCGAATCGCCGACTTCCTCACCCTCCTCCCTGGCGCCCTTGCCGCCCGGTCCAGCCAAGAAGGGCGGGCAGTCGCGGTGGCCACAGCGTCGTACGTGCTTGCCTGCTGCGCTAGCCGGGACCCTAACTTCGACCCCCTAGTCGCCATCCAGGGGTGGAAGGAGAATGGGCCCGCGCAGAAGCGCAGGTCAGCAGCGCCGCCGAAAGGGTAGCTGATCAGCTGGAGATGGTCAATCCGTCGCTGGAAGCTATGGCCGAAGACGTGGCCCTTGAGCTGGACGTTGCCCCGGTGGAGGACCAGGATGCAGTGGAGGCCGCGGCGGACGAAGACTGAGGGACTTCTTTTTCTTTTTTTCTCTTTTGCCGTTAATTTGCCTTCCCTTGTAGCGGACTACTGCACGTTTAGGACATACATTTATAAAAACGTGCACTTTCCTTTCGCATGCCTTGTGCTTGGATGTCCGTTCGCGCTTCCAACATGCTGGTTCTGAGCAAATGAAGAAGGCAACGGCGCACGTTAGGGGTTAGTTGGAATGCGGGGTCCGGGTCCTTTGTGCCGGAAAGTCGCGGCCTCAAGGTACTAGGGTCCTGCGAGATTTAGTTACCCTCATGGCTTCTTAGGGCTGAATCACTTGGTGGAGTGGGTCAGGGCAGTAGGTCTTCGGTGATGGTGTTTGAGTCGCCAGTTCTCACGGGGACACCCTGAGCGTCATGATCGTATTGAGAACCGTGTCAAACCAACCACCCGATTACCTATCCCTGCACGCCATGCTCACCCAGTGAGCCAACCTTAGCTGCCGAGCACTCGGAGGGCCTTAATGTTCTGAGGGCGAGCACACGGCCACGGCCCAACGGGGCGCAAACCAAAAAGCGAGAACGATAGTGACAACTGCTTTAAATGAAGACTACACTTTGGACAAACCAGAGACTCCCCGCGACCAGACCACGGAGAGGACTCAACGTAGCTGGTCGGGGGGTGTAACTCCGTACTTACAGCCTTTTCAGGGATAGAACTTGCACAAAAGTTCTATGTTCTGGAGTTCACCAACTCCTCTCCGTCCTTAGTGGCCAGTCTGACCGCCTCGGGACGAAAGACTAAGACCACCTTAAAGGGGCCCTCCCACTGGGGAGACAACTTATGCAACCCGGCATGCGTCTGGACTCTGCGCAAGACCAGGTCGCCCACTGCCAGCGTCCTCTCGCCGATCCGGGTGGCGTGGTACCGCCTGAGACTTTACTGGTATCGGGCGGCGCGCACTGCCGCGCGGTCTCGCACTTCTTCCAGGAGGTTGACATCTTCTCGACACTGTTCTTCCTGGGCTTCCTCGGTAAACGCTGCCACGTGCGGTGACCCTAAGGCCAATTCCGATGGCAGAACCGCCTCTGCAACGTAGACCAGGAAGAAAGGAGTCTCTCCCGTGGCCTGGCTGGGAGTGGTACGAAGCGACCACAGCACTGCAGGGAGCTCTTCGGTCCAACGGGCTCCACGCTTGTGGAGTCGATCAAATGCTCTGGTTTTGAGGCCCTTCAGCACCATCACATTGGCCCGCTCAACTTGGCCATTGCTTCTAGGATGAGCCACCGAGGCAAAACAAACTTTGGTGCCCATTTCCTCGCAGAATCCCAGGAAAGCGGCGCTGGCAAACTGTGGGCCGTTGTCGGTGATGATGCGGTTGGTGACCCCAAAGCAGGCGAAGATACCTTGTATGAACTTGATCGCAGCGGCGGCGGTGATCGTTCTTACCGCTTCAGCTTCCACCCACTTAGTAAACTTGTCAATGGCGACAAAAAGGTGGGTGTAGCCCCCTGTGGCCCACGGGAACGGGCCCAAGATATCCAGCCCCCAGACCGCGAAGGGCCACGAGAGCGGGATGGTTTGCAGAGCTTGGGCTGGTCGGTGGATTTGCTTGGCATGAAACTGGCACACCTCGCACTTCCTCACCAGCTCGCAAGCATCCTGGAGGGCGGTTGGCCAATAGAACCCTTGGCGGAAAGCTTTCCCGACCATCATTCGACTTGAAACATGGCTCCCGCACACGCCTCCATGGATATCAGAGAGCAAAATGCTCCCCTCTTCCCGAGTGATGCACTTTAGAAGAATTCCGTTTTTACCCCGGCGGTAAAGGTCCCCGCCCACTAGGGTATAGCACTTGGCCTTTCGCGCTATCTTCTCTGCTGACGCATCATCGTCGGGGCACACTTGATCCCGCAGGGAGGCCAGGATCGGGTCCATCCATGTGCCTTCCCGGTCAAGTGTAGCGACCACGAGGTGGTCGCCCGAGTACTCCGCCTGGCCGGGCGTTTCCACCAGAACTGCTTTCCCCCGGGAGCGAGGGCTAGATCAGCATCACCATCGTCCCCACCGGAGACGGGGGCTGCGATGGACGGTCACGGAAGCCTTTCTTCAAAGACTCCGACCGGAACGGGAGATCTCGTCGATGCGAGTTGAGCGAGCTCGTCCGCCAAGTAGTTGTCGCGCCGGGGGATATGGGTATACCCTAGCCCATCGAAATGTCGCTCCATCTTTCTGACCTCCGCCAAGTACTCGGCCATGACAGGATCAGAGTAGGAGAACTCCTTCCTTGCCTGGTTGACGACAAGCAAAGAGTCACCTTTGACTTGCAGACGCCGGGCTCCGATGGCCGTGGCGGCACGGAGTCCCGCCAAAGAAGCTCAGACAAGAACGCTGTTGGTGGCTTTGAAGTCCAGGACGACCACGTACTTGAGGAGGTCCCCAGTTGGAGAAACCATGAGGACCCCAGCCCCAGCGCCCTCGTACCTGAAGGAGCCATCGAAGTAGAGTATCCAGGGGGAGGGCGCGGGGGTTTCTTCGACTTCCGGCTCAGCAGGAGTCCACTCGACAATGAACTCCGCCAGCCTTTGACTTTTGATCGCCGTGCGGGGGGCAAACTTGAGGTCGAATTCCCCCAGCTCTACGGACCATTTGGCGATGCGGCCTTCGGCTTCGCGGTTGTGGAGAATCTCGTGCAAGGGGTAGGCGGACACCACCGTGATCTCTCTTCCTTGGAAATAATTCCTCAGCTTCCTAGACGCCACCAGTACAGCATACACCATCTTCTGAGCCTGTGGGTATCTAATTTTGGCGTCGTGCAGTACCTTGCTGACATAGTAAGCTGGTCGCTGGACCCCTTCACGCTCCGCCACGCAAGCGCTCACATCGCGGGCTGGCCGCTACGCATCTGGCGATAGCGGCTCGCCTTTCGGGGGTGACCAAAGACCGGAGGAGGAGAGGTATTGCTTCAGTTCTTCGAATGCTTGCTGCGCTTCCGCGGTCCACTCGAAGGAGTTAGCCTTCTTCAGTAGCTTGAAGAAGGGGAGACTCTTTTCTCCTAGCCTGGCGATAAACCGGCCGAGAGAGGCCAGGCGACCAGCCAGGCACTGGACTTGCTTGAGCCTTGTGGGCGGTTGCATGCGCTCGATGGCCGTAATTTTTTTCGGGTTGACCTCGATCCCGCGGTGGGAAATAAGGAACCCGAACAGCTTTCCGGATGACACACCAAACACAAATTTCTCTGGATTCAACTTCAGACAATACTGTCGGAGGTGGGAGAAAGTTTCTTCCAGATCTTCAATGATCCCAACAGACTTTTTCGTCTTTACTACCATATCATCAACATATACCTCGAGATTTCTCCCAATCTGTGACCGGAATACAGCATGCATGGCACGCTGGTAGGTTGAGCCCGCATTCTTCGACCCAAAAGGCATGCGGACATAGCAGTATACGCCCAAGGGTGTCACAAAAGCGGTCTTCTCTTCGTCTTCCTGCACCATGCTGATCTGGTGGTAGCCGGAGTAGGCGTCCAGGAAGCACAAGGTCTCGCACCCTGCGGTGGAGTCGACGACGAGGTCTATCCGCGGCAGGGGATACAGATCCTTGGGGCAGGCTTTGTTGAGGTCGGTGAAGTCGATGCACATCCGCCACGTTCCGTTCGACTTCTTGACCAGCACAGGGTTGGCCAGCCACTCGGAATAGGCGGCCTCCCGCACAATCTTCGCCTGTAGCAGCTTTTCTACCTCAATCCGAATGGCATCTTGCCGCTCTGGTGCCTGCCTCTGGACCTTCTGCCGGACTGGGTGCACTCCGGAGCGTTGCCAATCGGTGCTCGATCACCTCCCTGGGGATCCCGGTCATTTCTGATGGTTCCCAGGCGAACACATCCAGGTTAGACCGGAGGAAGGTGACGAGCGCGTCTTCCTATTTGGTGCTGAGGTTGGCACCGATCTTCACGACCTTCCCAGAGCCGACCTCGCCCACGGGGGTCGCCTTCACCTCACCCGAGGAACCGGGTGAAGCGCGGGCCTTGACCGGGGGGAGCTCCGGGTAGCCTTCCTCACCTCGAGCCGTGCAGGTGGTGCCGGCCAAGTCCTGCACCTGCTTACTGAGGCGCAGGGCCTCCAGCCGGTCCACCTTCACGGTGATCGGACCCCCAGACCCAGGGATCTTCATTATCATATAGGCGTAATGTGTGGCAGCAATGAACTTGACCGGGGCTGGCTGGCCAAGCAACGCATTATAGGGGAGGTCGAAGTTCGCAATCTCGAAGTCGATCTTTTCTGTCCGAAAGTTCTCCACTCTTCCGAACGTGACATGCAGCCAGACCTGACCTAGGGGTGTCAATCCCACCCCGGGGGAAACTCCGTAGAAGAGAGGGGCCGGACGCAGCTCCTCGTAAGGGATCTGGAGTGCCTTGAATGCCCCCACGGACATGAGGTTGATGGAGCTCCCTCCATCGATGAGTACCCGCCCGAGTCTCGCATTCCGGACCATGGGAGAAACCACGATCGGGAGATGGCCCGGGCCGGCGGTGCTCTCCGGGTGGTTGGCCTGGCTGAAAGTGATCGGCTCCTCCGACCATTTCAGCAGCTTGCTCGCCCCGGGAGTTGGCACGATGGCGCATACCTCTCTTACCTCTCACTTGTACTGCGAGTTCGAAGAGTAGGTGGCGGAGCCACATGGATGAAGGCCATTGTATGCTCCGCTTGTTGGAAAGCCAGCGAAGCAGGGTCCTCGTCCGCGTCATCGTGGTCGTCTCCACGGCGCTTCTTCAGCCGCTGCTCGACCAGCCTGGACACGACTTGGCAATCCGCCAAGTCATGTCCATTGGTCCTGTGGATGGGGCAGTAGGGCCTGCCTCCATCGTCTTCTTTACGGGGGGACCGACGATCCCCACGATCACCCTGTTTGCCCCGGCGGTCGCGCTTCTGGGCCTTATCCTCCGGTTCGGTGGCGAGGACCTCCCCGGCACCGACCTCCTTGCGCTTCTTCTTCTTCTTGCGGTCAGAAGCTTTCGAGGTCCCCGCCTCGTCGTGACCGGACGGCCCCGCTCCGGGCCTCACGCCGGGCACACTTATGCGCCAGGGAGAACAGCTCGGAGGTAGTGGAAATGGTGCGGGTAGCCATCTTCTCCCGCATCTTTTGATCCCGAACCCCCCTCCGGAAGGCTATAATCATCTATTGCTCAGAGATCCGGGGGATTGTGTTCCGGCAGTGGCTGAACCACCGAATGAACTCCCTCAGGGACTCCCCCTTCATCTGCTCCAGGGCGTGAAGGTCATCCTCCACGCCTGGTTGAGCGTAAGAGCCCTAAAATTTGGTGACAAAGATATCGCACAACTCCTCCCACGAGTGCACAGAGCCTCGGGGGAGGTTCAACAGCCAGGAACGGGCGGAGCCCGTCAGCGACGTCGGGAGGTAGTTGGCCATGACCTTCTTAGACCCTCCCGCAGCGCGCACCACCGTGGTGTAGATCTGCAGGAACTCCTCCGGGTTGGTGGTGCCGTCATACTTCTCGATGGACGCGGGGCGAAATCTCTTCGGCCACGCAGCTTGACGTAGGTGGAGGGAGAACGCCTGGCATCCAACGTTATAGGGGGAGCAGCGCCGCTCGTCCGCCCCCCGGCCTCGAGATGGGGTTGAGGAGTGCGAGTCTGCGCTCTCCCTGGAGTCAGGGGGAGAAGTTTCCCCCCGACCGCTAAACGGCGGGTGGCCCACACGGCGTTGCACACTGGCGCGGCGCCCCCTAAGGACATCGCGCAAGTCGCCTCCGTGCTGGGACCTCCTTTCGTCTAGGCGAGCCCTTAGATCCCCATGGCCCCCTATCGCCTTGGGGGAACCACGGGAAGAAGTGGGGGCGCTTGCCCGTCCCCCTGTGCTTGAGGGGGCCGCAACAGGCGCACCCTTTCCTTTGTTCCGGTCCCTACGACCGGAACAAACTATAGCCGTGCGGCTAGAGGCTTGTGCGTCAGCCACGCGCACGCTCTGTCGCCCGACATCGGAAGCCCCCGGCCGATTTTCCTCCTCTACTTGCTGTTGGGCGGCATCCACCAGACGGGCGATGTCCCACAACCATGGAGCGGCTGGGGTTCCGCCCTCTAGCGCAACCGGGGGGTGATCGAAAAGCAGCCGGGCCGCCTAAAGGTTCTGCGCCGGGGTGTCGTCTCCCATCAGGAGACGCCGCCGGACGGGTTGGGCCCCTAACACCGAGGCACCGCGCATCCCTGTGTGGGCAGACGGACCTGGGGGGCCCGACGCTCTGGGCGAGCATCGGGACCGGCCGCGAGCGCTGCTCTCCTCGAGTAGACCGTCATGCTTGGAGCCGGAAGTTGCCATACTCGCAACCGTCGAAGCTTCTTGCAAACTTCGCAAGAAGATGAAATAAGGGAGAACAATCCAACCACTGAGCCCCCTACCTGGCGTGCCACTGTCAGCGTATGAGCTAATAGACCCCTTCCGGAGAGGGGTATACTAAGTTCTGACCGGCGCTTTCGTGGAGATCGCTCGAGAAATGGAGAACCGGGGGCGAAGTATGCAATGAGACAGGCGGTTTGTCAGGTTCGGGCCCTCCTCAGAGTAATAACCCTACTCCTGTGTTCATGTATTATGATGTGCCCGGGTGGAGCTGGAAGATGAACAGCTACCCAGAGCAACCCAGATCAGCTCACCCGTAATGGAGAGTCTAGCCTGAGAAAAATGATCGAACCCTTTCCCCCATGCACCCCGACTCCCTTTTATACTCAGGCTGGCGGGGGCCATGGGAGGCTTACACCACACGCCATCTCATTACCCTACTCTTTAGCATTAAATGCCCCTGCGACACATTAAATGCCCCGGTGCAGACATCCTCTCCCCCCGCCCTTGAGCGCCGCGCCTGCCGGCTTCGCCCGCTCCATCGGGGTGGGGAAATGCACCCTGACGTCACTCGCCATTATGGTGCACGTTGGGAATACGCGCCGCCATACTGTGGCCTTCATTAGCCCCATTTAATGCGCACGATATGCATTAAATGTCTTTGACCTCTCGAACGGCCGCGCGGGCCATTAAATGTCCTCGGGAACTGATTGCCAGTGGCGTGGCCTGGTCGCCACCCTCCCACTGGCGATCACTCAGCTGACCGCCAGGGGAGTGGCCTGGTCGCCACCCTCCCGCTGGCGATCACTCAGCCGACCGCCAGGGGCGTGGCCTGGTCGCCACCCTCATTGGCGATCACTCACCGGCGGGGATGTGGCACAGTCGCCACCCTCCCCCCGGCGATCAGTCAGCTGACCATCGGGGGCGTGGCCTGGATGCCACGTGTCCAGCGGCGGCTGCTTTTACTAAAGTGCAGTGGGCACCCTAGTGTGGAATACACCGACACTCAGGAAGCCCTAAAAGCTGATGCTCCGACCGACCTTCGGTCGGACGTGCACCCGCCTGGGTCCGACCCCAGTGTGCTGAACATCGAGTCCGACTGGAGGCAACCCTTCATCGACCGGCTGACAGACGGATCACTCCCCGCCGACACCACCGAGGCTCGGTGCCTCGCTCGGTGGGCCAAGTCCTTTGTCCTGGTCGACAACACCCTCTACAAGAGGAGCCCCTCCGGGATCCTCCAGAAGTGCATCCTGGCCGACAAAGGAAGACACATGCTGGTCGACATCCACGGCGGGGTTTGCGGACATCATGCCGCGCCACGGTCCCTGGTGGGAAAATCCTTCCGACAAGGCTTCTACTGGCCGACTGCTGTGGCGGACGCAACGCAACTTGTCCGCACTTGCGAAGGATGCCAATTCTTCGCCAAGCAAACGCACATCCCGGCACAAGTCCTGCAGACGATCCCCATTACGTGGCCCTTTGCGGTCTGGGGGCTCGATCTAGTCGGACCCTTCAGAATGGCGCCCAGAGGCTTCACTCATTTGCTCATCGCCGTGGACAAGTTCACGAAGTGAATAGAAGCCAAGCCGCTGGCGACCATCACTTCCGCGCAGGCGGCAAGCTTCTTTCGCGACATTGTCTACCGCTTTGGAGTTCCAAACTCCATCATCACCGACAACGGAACGCAGTTCACGGGGAAGGAGTTCCTCGAATTCTGCGACGACTTCAACATCCGGGTCGATTGGGCAGCAGTTGCGCATCCCCGTGCCAACGGTCAGGCCGAGCGGGCCAACAGCATGATTCTCCAAGGGCTCAAGCTGCGAATCTTCAGTCGACTGAAGAAATTTGCGGGACGGTGGGCAGCCGAGCTACCCCCCGTTCTCTGGAGCCTGCGCACCACTCCATCACGGTCGACCGGATTCACACCTTTTTTCCTGGTGTTCGGAGCGGAGGCCGTCCTCCCGACCGACCTCGAGTACGGCGCCCCAAGAGTACAAAGCTACGACAGCGCGCAGGGGTCGGAGGCACAACAGGACGACCTTGACCAACTCGACGAAGCACGAGACATCGCCGTCCTGCGGTCGGCCAAGTACCAGCAGACACTACGCCGGTACCACGCCGATCGTCCGCTGTCGGCGGCTGCTCGAGGTCGGCGACTTAGTGCTGCGCCAAGTCCAGTCCACGAAGGACAGGCATAAGCTCTCCCCGCCATGGGAGGGCCCTTTCACCATCGCAGAGGTCCTACGACTCGGCACCTTTCGTCTTAAGGATGTCGAAGGCAACCTCATTACGAATGCGTGATGCGTGGAACATAGAGAAGCTGAGAAGGTTTTATCCTTAGCAGACCTCCCTTCTCCTTGTACCCCTTAAGAAGTCTCTGAACCCAGAAATCAAGGTGGTCGGTCATCCGACCGAGTGACCGTTCTTTCCTCTCTTGCGCCTTCCTTTTTGCCGACCCCGAGCGCTATGACCTCCGCCCCGACAGCGGGGGTCCCGAAATAGTGTCCTGCGGGTCGCAAGAACTACGCGTACAAAAGCGACCAACAGTTGGTCGGAGTAACCTTTCTCCCGCGCAAGCTCGCACTAATGTCGTCGCTGACCTACGCTTGACCCGTTGCGGTCCCTAAAGGCTACGGTCGTCGAAGCGTGCATCCCGCAAGAGCAAGCTCATGAAAAGGAAGGAAAAACCGGCAAGCAGAAGAAGGAAGCGGAACGAGCAATTTCTTTATTCATTCATTTACATAGAGGGGCGACAGCCCCACCAGCGGAAGCCGCCCACCCAGGTCGGAGTCTCCCGTTGTAACATCCCAAAATTTTGCTTTTCTTAAATTCATGTGTGATTTGGCACTTTGGTGAATTTTTGGAATTTTCTGGAATTTATTTGGATTTATTTGGAATTTATTTGAATTTATTCCATTTTGAAATAATTAAAGAATTTAATTTTGCAAATAAAATTTTGTTGGAAATATTTTGTTTGAGTCCAAAATGTTCCAAAATATTTTCCAGAATTTTTCGAATTTTTCTCGAGTCTTTGCTATTTTTAATGAATTAAAATGAATTACCGGGAATTATTTTAAATATTAAATCGCTGGAAAATCCAACTCGGTCAAGGCATCGTTCATCCGACCGAGTCGGACTCGAGTCCGACCGAGAGCCGATTGACTCGACCGAACCCACTCCTAACCTAATCGATCCCAACCGTTGGATCAAGATCCAACGGCCGAGATCCGCCTGACTCGATCGAAGCCAGAGCCGTGTTTGATCCGGACCATCGATCGCAGGCGATCGTGGCCGTTGATCGCGGCTGCGGACGGGCCACGATTTCGTCGTCTTCCGTAATCGAGCCGGACTCGCCGAGCGCCGCCGGATCGATTAGGGCTCGCCCCGAGCACGCCTCCGGCTATTTAATGCCGGATCGCACTTCGAGGACCGCGTGACCGCGCACTTCTTGCCCTAACCCGCCGAGCTCTAGCCGTAGGGTTCGCTGAATCGCCGCCGTAGTTGGCGTGAAGCGCCACCACGGTCCTTGCCTCGCCTCGCCGCCCGGCCCGCCCTCCGCCGCGCCATTGACCCCAGATTCAAACCCCTGGCCAGCGCACCGAAGACACCCTCCATCTCGCCGAGCACGCCCCAACCGCCGTTTGGGTGGTCGCTGCCTCGGCCACGGCAGCGCAACTCCGCCGTGAAAGCCATCGCCGACCGAAGCTCCACTAACCGTCCGATCAAGATCCAAAGGCCCAGATCGTGCACGCCACCGGTGAGTTTCCGTCGAAAATCCTAGATCTAATCCCAACCGTTGGATCTAGATCCAACGACCCACGATCGATCACGTGCGCCCCAAGCACATGAGGCCAAACTCAATCGGTAGTCGGATTTCAAACCAACGGCCACGATTGTGCCACGCTGGCCCAGGAAGCCGAACTGTCGCGCTTCACGCGGCAGGCAGTAATCACCGACACGCTGGGCCCGCGTGTCGGCAAGACCGTGACGTCACCCATGACGTCATCGGTGGGACCCACTGTCAAGACTGCGGCCGAGCCCCACGACGTCACCCGAGTGGCCCACATGTCGGGCCTCACGTGGAGCCGTGGACCGAGTCCACGGTGGACCCAAGCCGAGTGTGGACCGAGCCCATGGATCGGTGACGCCGGCGAGCCAATCAGAGCTGCCACGTGTCCATGCCGACGCAATAATTAATTTCCAAAAGAAAATGATTTATTAATTCGAAATATTGATTCAAATTTAGATTCAAACTTCAAACGCTTATAACTTTTATGCTTTCAACTCCGATTTGAGTGGTTCAAATTTCTAAATTTGTATAAAATTGAGATCTACCTAAATATGAATTTTATTTAATTTTTGGACTAAAGTTTTTCTCTGAAATATTATTTAATTGATTATTTAAACTTTAAATAATCATAACTTTTATGCTTTAACTCCAAATTTGACGATTCCAGTTTCTAAAAATCCAGAAAATTATGTTCTCTCTGTTTATGGATTTTATTTGGAGTTTTGGGATCTTTTGCATAGTGTTCATTTGTGTATTTGCTATTTGCACGCTTTTACGAGTAGACGTTGAAGTGCCTAAGGATTCGAGGAGAAGTGTTGACTCAGATCCAACTCAAGACCAAGAGCAAGTGCTTTTGAAGGCAAGTTGTGCTTTGACCATATTGATCCCATTTCGAAATCTATTTTGATTTAAACTATTGCATGCTAGTTCAATTAGAAAGATACTTTGTTTAAACATGGGGGTTAGATAAATACCAATTTGCTGTATGACACCTTGATTATTTAAGTATGTGCCATGATCCCTTGTCACCCTAGTTGTGGATTACTAGTTGGACATTATTAAATTGCCAACATGGGTTTAGACCGTTGTAGTACCTTTGCTTAGACATGCGTGCTCATGACATGATTTTGGACAATCAAATGTTAATATTGACTTAATGACATATTGAACCTGTTTTGGAAAAGTATCATGTGATGTTGATGGCACGTGGTGCATGGTAATCAAGCTGGGGTTTGATAAATGATTTCGGCCGGGGCATATGGCAAGAGTAATCGGTGGGCAGTGTGGCATTGGGAGTGTTGATTTGGTTTTTCGTAGTCTTGCCTGGTCACTCTAAGGACTTAACCTTGCAAGCCTTTGAACTGGGTCATACTTGCAACCACATGGCTGGAATGGGACGGCCCTAGTTGACTAAGTCGCTAAGGACTCACTTGTGGAGCCTCAGGGTGTCAGTTACACCGTTTGTGTGATTGTACGGGGGAGCGTATCGTGGCTGTGGCCAGGTACCCATCTAACGGTGTGTTGGTCCCATACTTCGCCTTGGCTAAGGGACGGGATGGTGTAGAGCACGCACTCGAGAGGACCACCTGTGTTGTTTGAGGCTTAGAAAGGCTTTGTTATGATCGCTCATTCGCATACTCTTGTATGGCGATTCACTACCGACGTGGTGAGTGGATTGTATCTTGTGGGTAAAGTGCATAACCTCTGCAGAGTGTAGAATCTATTTGAATAGCCGAGTCCACTGTGATCGACAATGCTCTGAATTACTGATCAAGGGTTAGATTTTCTGAAAATAACTTGGATTTTGAGAAGTTGGGTTGGTTTAACAAAGAAGATGATGGAAATATGGTTTAGGATGGGGAAAAATGTTATTTAAACTTCTTGAAAAGTTATTTATGCTTTACTTGTTTCTACTGCTTTCGAATCTACTTATATTACTTGTCAAAAGTCACATCGCAAATATACCCTGAGCTACTCCTTTGTACTAAGCCATGCATATAGTATATTAGCTTGCATTACGTGCATGACTTCTTGAGTACCAAGTACTCACCCTTGCCTCAACACAATACCAGTTGAAGAGGAGATTACGCCAGCTTTGGAGGAGGAACTCCAAGAGGACCCGACTACTTAGGGATGCGAGCCCAGTCAGTTGCCTGTGGTATACTGGATGGCGCCACGAAGTTTATTTGATTTTCCGCTGCTATTATTTTTCTCTGAATAAGTTTCGCCCTACGAGGCATATATTTGTAACTTGGCTATAAGGTCGAGTAACCAGTTTTATTACTTTAATAAAGTACTTTTATGGTATCGATTGGTATGATTGTGATATTTACCGATGTTAAAGACTGTGTGCACTAGCGCGTTCCTGGACTAGTGCTGAATACACAGAGGGTCCGGATTTGCAAATTCGGGGTCCCGACACCCGTCAGCCGCGGCGGAACTACTCTAGGTGCGCGCTGATCCAACCGAACCACGCGTGGCGCCGCTCGGTCAGCACCTCGATCAGCGGCGTCCTCACCTCTCGAAGGCGAGGGACACCCGCGATGAGGGCGTCAACCTGCCTCGCGTCCCCAGCGACGGCGTCGGCCTCGACTTCCGCCACCATCCTCTGCCAAGCCTCCTCAGCACTAGAGGATTGCCTAAGGAGCTGAGCAAGGCGATCCGACATTGTGCACGGAGAGGAGCTTGGCTAAGTGAGTTCTGGAGAAACTTACGAAGACGCTGGCGCATCCCTTCTTATACCCCGCGGCACAGAAGGCGAAGCGCGTCAAGTAATGGCGGGGAGTGGGAGCCGAAGCGTCCGGCACCAGTTCCAACCACGGCGTGGCCCTCCAAGAGAGTTAAGACGGTCTTATCCCGAAAACTCTTTATTTTCATACGTCTCCTCACCCCGAGCTCAAAGTGGTATGCAACGACTGCACCTCCAGTCCCTGCGCACCACTCGGGGGCTACATCTGACCACACAGGTCAGTGACCTAGGTCGATAACTCGACCGACCAGACGGTCTTCCCCGCGGTAACCTTTTCGACCCAAGTGCTGCGGCCTACGCCCCTGCGGCTACGGTTTCGAAGCAGCACTTCGCAATCCGACTTAGGTCAGCAATCCGACCGACCGAACGACCTTCCTCACGGTGACCTCTTCGACCCAAGTGCTGCGGCCTACGCCCCTGCGGCTACGGCTTCGAAGTAACACTTCGCGGAAGAAAGAAATCACCCGAGCAAGGAAGGCCGAGGCCGGTCGGGGGCATTTCGATTCAGTCAGCAATCCGACCCAGCGATGGGGCACTTCGCGGGAGAAAGAAGTTACCCGACCGAGCGACCGGTCGGAAACACCCCTTCTCTGCGAAGTAAGCACTCTAAGTCCTAGTCTCATCCCGCGTTTCCCTCAGATGTGATCGACACAACACCTACGCTCTCGGGATGCCCCTGCGGGTCCTGTGGCTACGGTCGTAAAAATGTCCATCGCATAAAAGGAACACGAGATGAGTGAACGGAAACTTAAAGCGGCCCAGCAGGCCGAATTCATTAACAACGCATCGTTCATTACAAATACTTCAAACAAAAAACAAAAAACTAATCATCTCCTTCTTCTCGGCGGAGGATACTCTGCGGCGAGATCCGATCGGCAATCTCCCGGGCGTAAGCCGTCGTAATAGGAGATGGCATTAACCAGAGCCTAGGAAGCGCCAAGCACCGCCGCCTCCCGCACCGAGGCTTCGACGTGCTCCGGAACCCCCTCCAGCAGGGCGGAGAGGGGACTTGGGCCCGGGAAAAGCCCCAGCAGCCGTTCGCAGATAGCCTGGCCGGCCCTCCGAAGGGTCGACAGCTCGGCCGTCGCGTCGGCCGTCTCCCTCTCCGCTCTCTGTTGGGCCGACAAGGCGAAGTCCCGCGCCGTGAGCGCCTCGTCCCGCTGCTCCGACGCCTGCCGCTTCAACTCCAGGACGCCGTCGAGGTTCCCCCGCAGCTCTGCAAGGAAAGAACCGCGTCAGAGGACGCCTACCCCAGTGCCCACGAAAGGGTTGGCCAACTCACCAGCCAAGGAAGCCTCTTCGGCACGGAGATCCTCTTCAGCCTTAGCGCGCGCCTCCCGGTCGGACGCCGCACGATCGGTGAGCGCCCTCGCCGACGCAAGCTCCTCCCGAGCGAGGTCTCGCTTGGCACGCAGTTGGTCGGCCTCCCTCCGAGCCGACTCACATGACTCCCGGAAGCGGACGGCCTCCGCCCGAGCGGACTCCTCCGCGCTAACAGCTGAAGCTTTGGCTCTCTCAGCTTCCGCCAGGGACGACCTGGCCTCCTCCACCTCACCGTTCAATGACTGCACTAGTCGCTGAGCCTCTCGCAGGGCTTTAGTGACTTCGCCCAGTTGCTGACCGACGGCGGTGGCCTTCTCCCGCTCGGCGACAAGTGTCCCCTGGACGTCGCGCAGCTCTTCCTCCACGGCATCCCCCCGACTATGCAGACGTCGGAGGAAGCCTGACTTCTTCGACACCCGGGACTGCAGACGCTGCAAGAAATCGCCTGCCCGATCAGTCGCAGCTCCGTTCAAGAAATAACAAGGATAAACCTCTTTTAGCCTTACCGATCCGGCCGGGCGGGACTCTTCGATGATAGAATTCATCGCCCTAGAGGAAGACTCGAGAACAAGAAGAAGACCCTTGCGGATCCGACCGATCTCGTTCTCGACCTTGCTCTCACTTTCCTCCAGAGCATTCCAGTCACGAAGCTCCGCCACGTCGTCCAAGACGAACGACGGTTCTCCGGACGGGCCGCTGCCCGGCCAGGTCAGCACGGCGAGCTCCGACCGCGCCGTCCCAACATCCTGCCCTTCCAGAGCGTCCCCGACGGCCGGTCGCGGGGCCTCTTGCGACGGTCGACCTACCCCAACCGGTGGTTCCCCTAGCGGTGGAGGCGGCAGGTCTTCCTCGACCCCTTCGACCGGCGTCAGGGCGGGGAGCAGACCCAGCGGGACTCCCTCGATCGGCAACACCTCCTCTCCCGCCGACCCCGCCACGGGAACCGTGCCCACGGGGCCCCCACTCCGGACAGTCGTCGGCTCGGACCCCGCCGGCGGGGGCGAAGAAACGCGACTCCTCGCCGCCGAGGTGGGGCTCAGCACCATCCCCGTGCTTGAGCGGCCCCTTCACACAACAACCAGTCGGGAACCGCGCGAGGGGACCTCAGCAAAAGGCCAGTCAGAGGGCGGACGAGACACTTACCACGTCGAGCGGATGTGCAGCGCCTGACGCACCCTTTTTGCTGGACCCCTGCACGGGGGCGTAGGGGCCCTCCGTCTTCTCAGAAGGAACCCCGAGCTTGGGGCGTCCTCCTGTGGCTCGAGCCCGCCGAACCCTTGGTCGGAACCCGCGTCAGAGCCGCTCGAGTCACCTCCGGCGCTCTCGCTACCCTCGCTCGAGGACGACTCCTTGTCGCTATCTTCCAAGGCTGTGTCGGAGACCTCCTCGCCTTGCGCGGCCCGGGCCGCGCGTTCCTCTTTCTTCCGCGCCGCTGCGGCTTTCTTCTCCTCCTTTCGCGCTCGGTGGGCGGCGTCGCGCTGCTCCGCGATGGCGCACGCCGTGGCTCTTGCCTCTTTTTCTCCCGGCAGAAGGGCCCGGGAGATCATGCCGTCGAGTCCCTGTCAAAGCACACTCGGATAAGCGGAGTGTGAAATCATGTGCTGAAAAATTGGCTTTGAACTGAAAAATTAACTTAGAATTGGTTTTGCAAAATGTGCTTGTGCATGTGTTTGACAATTTGACAAGAACGCGGGACCAAGTTCTTAAAAGACAGTAAGTTTTACATGTACGCCAGACCAAATTTTTTTGTCCGTCGTGAATGGTTTTTTGCTCGATTAGGGTTTGTGCAAATTTGGACTTTGAATTTTGATTTGTTTTTGAGATTATGAAATTTGTGAGAATTTCATGATGCTTGAAGTGGACTTTATGCAATGCTCATGTGAGTAGTTGCATGGATTGACATTGAGTCAAGTCGTGGACTTGTGCTCGGATTTGTTTTGTGGTTTGTTCATGTGCAGGTATTGCTCGAAGACGAATGTGGTCGATGACGAGACCTGAACTAGGTTCATGGAGGAACTGAGGTTCGGGACTAGGTTCAGGAGGAACTGAGGTCTTGGTGGTCAAGGATGTCATGCGGGGCGTTCGGGCTAAGAGAATGGTGCACATGAAGAATGGTTAGTCACGTGAGAATGGCAGGAGGTCATTCGCGTGCAAAGTGTTAGTCACGTGATTATGGCAGGTGGCCATACACGTGCAAAGTGTTAGTCACGTGAGTATGGTAGGGTTGCCATACGCGTGCAAGAGTTGTACTCGGCCAGGTTGGGCCAAGTAGAGTTGTGTTGGATACAGATTCCTTCTAGGGAATAGGAATCGTATTCAGAACTCCTTGTGGGTTGGTCCTTTAAATAGGAGGGTGTCTCCTGTTAAAGGGCATCAATCGAACCAAGTAGCGTAAGCAGCGCAAGGGAGCTTGAGCTTGGTTTTAGGGTTTGTACTCTTTTGATGGGAGTACTTTAGACAAAAGAAATAAAGATCAATTCTTCTAGTTCCTTGTGTGCTACAATATTCTCTTTTGGTTCTTGTTTGCATACTTGTTCTAGTTCTAGATTGGTTTTTGTTTTTTGAGTTTCATCTTGATTTGATCCATCAAAAACCTCTCTAGGGTATTGATCTAGTGTTCCTCAAAGTTTTGTTGATAAATCTTTTGTTGTTCTTGATCAATCTACAAGTTTCGATTAGATTGATTTTCGTCAAGTTCTGGAACAGCAAGCTTGCGAAGATTATAACTTTTGATCCGTAAGTCCGATCGAGCTGATTCTTTTTGGGTTCGATTCGTACTGGAATCTAGTTTCTTGTGTCCAAATTTCAGATCGATCTGATAGTTGGATCTCCGGGAATTCGCGTTTTACTGAACCTCTATCATTCTATTTTTGTCGAAAACGAGGCAATTATTTGGTTCTGTTTTGGGGTGAACTTTTAATAGATCAAGAATTTGGTTTTAGCTTCCGCACAATCATTCACACCCCCCCTCTGATTGCTATATTCGTATACTTCGATCCTACAAGTGGTATCAGAGCATGGTTTTTCTAATCTATCTTAACCGGTGATTAGATGAATGGATCGTTATTTGACAAAACCATGTGTGTTCGATGGTGTTGATTTTCAGTTTTGGAAGGCCAAGATGGAGGCGTTCATCCAAGCACAGGGCTTCACAATTTGGGAGAAAGTCTACAAGCCATATGAAGTCCCCGCAAACGCATAACGTCAACGACACCAATCGCACACATGTTGAAGCAAACAAAGAAGGCGCGCAACTTGATCATCCAAGGCTTGGGACGCGACTTTGATCGAGTGGTTCATCTTCGATCCAAGATATGAGGTATGGAAATCTCTTTGTGATTACCATGAGGGTTCTAACACTGTGAAAGAGGTTCGCCAAGACATCTACAAGAAGGAGTACATGCGATTCGAGATGAAACCGGGTGAGTCGGTAGATGACTTCTTTGCACGCTTTAATAAGATTCTTAGCAATCTACGTGCTGTTGGAGTCAACTATACTAATGCGGCCAATGCTAGACAATTGCTTAGTGCTTTGGACAAGTCGGTGTGGGAGATGAAAGTAACATCTATACAAGAATCCACTGTCATGAGTACACTTACTTTAGATGTTCTTTATTCTAAGTTGAAAACTCATGAATTAGATGTTTTTGCTAGAAAGAATAATCATAAATCAATTGCTTTGACATCTCAATCTAGCATATCTCATAATGGTGCTGCTTCAAGTTTTGCTCTATCTTTCTTGTCTTCATTAACCGATGAACAGATTGAGCAATTCCCAGAAGAAGACTTATCACTACTCTCTTCTCGCTTTAACAAAGCTTTGCAAATTGTGAGAAAGAGAAAGAGAGGTGGTGGTGATCCTCCAAGATGCTATGAGTGTGGTGATCTCGACCATATTCGTCCAAACTGTCCTAAACTTGCAGGTAAAACACCATGGGAGGAGAAGAACAACGATGTAAGAAAAGATAAGAAGAATTTCCCTTCAAACGACATGAAAAAGAAGAGCTTCATCAACCGCAAAGTGGTTCATCGATTTCTTTCCGCTCTTGAACAAGTCAATTTGAGCGATGTGGACTCGGAGAGCAGCGAGGACGATACAACTCCAAGCAAACATGACTTGACAAGGTTGTGTCTCATGGCAAGCAGCAAGGATAGCTTCACCGAGGACGATCAAGACAGCGACTTCAATGAGGTAGATCCTTCTTATGATGAATTAGCTATTGCTGTTGCTCGTCTTGGAAAATTGCTTGACAAACGTGATAGAAAAATTAAGAAACATGATATTCTTGTGGAGTCATTGAATGCTGAAATTGCTAGACTTAAAACCTTGATTCCTGATGATGATGCTTGCAAATCATGTGACTTAATTTACAATGAGCTTACTTTGCTTAGGAAAGAACATGTTACCTTGTTAGAGCAAATCAATGCTGAAAATGAGAAAAATGAGAAGCTTGTTAAACATGCTAGTTGTTCTACCATTGATTTGCATGATACAACTCCATGTTTTAAATGCTCCATACTAGAATTGAAGTTGCATGATGCAAATGCTACGGTTTCTCAAATGACAGAAGATTTTCTTACACATGAGGTTCTTTCATGCTCAACTTGTCGCAAGCAAAAAGGAAAAGTGGATGTTCCCTGCAATAATTGTTTAATTCTTGCTAATAAAGTTGATTACTTGCAAAACTCTTTGGAACGATTCACTAATGGCAAGAAAAAGTTGAACATGATTTTGGATCAATCTAAGGTTAGCTCAAACAAGAAAGGTATAGGTTTTGATCTTCATGCTTCATATGAAACTAAACCTCGCTCTGTTGTTTATGCTCCTTGCAATGACAAACTTGAGATTTCAAATGAGCCTATGAAAATTGTCTTCAAATCTGCTGGCCTTTTATCTTCTACTATGATGAATGCAAATGTTGCTTCTACTTCCAAAGCTAAACATAATGTTAAGTACACTTGCACTCATTGTGGTAGAGATGGACATTTAGTAGACTTTTGCTTTAGACTAGCTAAACAACAAAAGAGAGAAAGGTTTAATGCTAGGTCTAATTTCAGAAAGGCACACTCTACTTCTCATTATGTGCCTAGGGTGAAACAAACACCTTTTGTTTCTAAAAACACGGAAAAAGGCAAATCTGTTTTTGTACATAAGAATACTCTTGTTGTGCCTACTATTGTGCGTCGTGTGTCTCAGTACTGGATTCCTAAACATTTTATTTCTAACCCCAGTACCGAGGCCTCGACAATTTCTGCTTCTATGTAGGCTTCTCACGCGAGGAAGGAGAACATGTGGCTAGTGAATTTCGGATGCTCACTTCATATGTTCAATGATAAGTTTTGGTTCTTCTTCACTCGTGCATCTCATGCTAAAAGTGTTGCTTTTGAAGATACTTCTTCCACTTCTGTTTTCGCAAAAGGCACTAGTCCAAATGATGCAGTGCAGTGTGCATATGTTCAGGGGAGAGTGTCTTTGTTCATAAAAGATGATGATGATGCTGTTGAGGTTGAGATAATTGGAAGTTTACATGAGAGACTCTTCCCACGTGCTTGTGTGCTTGTTTTCAAGCTTCCCACGTGCTTCACATCGACAAGCTGTCAAAAGGATTTTCAGGTATCTTCATGGAACTCAAGATTTTGGCATTTGGTTTTACGCTTCCTCATGCATTAGTTTGAGATCTTTTTCGATGCTGATTTTGGAGGATGTAGAATTAATAGGAAAAGCACTTCTGGTTCATGTCACTTCTTAGGAAATTCTCTCAGTGCATGGTCATCTAGAAAGCAATCTGCTGTTGCACAATCAAGCTCGAATCTGAATATGTGGTCGCTGCTAGTTGTTGTTCTCAAATTCTTTGGATAGTAGCTACACTTAAAGATTATGGGGTTAATTTGGATAGTGTTCCTCTTTTGTGTGATAACACTAGTGCAATTTGCATTGCTAAGAACCCCATGCAACACTCTAGAACAAAACACATTGACATCAGATTTCACTTTCTTAGAGATCATGTTGAAAAAGGCAACATTGTGCTTCATCATGTGGATACTGAACATCAATTGGCAGACATTTTCACAAAACCTTTGTCTTCTTCTCGCTTTTGCTTTTATTCGGGAGAACTTGGGATTGTTCATCCAATGGGTTTGTTTTGAGGGAGTTTCTTTGCCAAGTTCTTTCACTTAATGAGCTCACTTTATCATATTTCTTTATATATTATGTAATTGTGCTAATATATGATAATCTAAATTGTTCCACTTGAACTAAAAATGATATTGCGGAATTCCTTGGTTTGATTGCCTATAGCTAAATACTCTGTGATATCTTACTCTTCTAGGCTTGATATTGAATCTTCTTGACAAATTTGGGCTATGAAGCAAGTGTGTTTTAGCTTTACTCTTTCATAAGACCTTTTAATCACTTTTGCATGTTTATAATCAAAGAAAATGAAAAGAAAAGGGAATCAATAAAAAAGGGTTGTTAAAAGCAAAAGCCTCAAGTTATGAGCTTAGGATGCTTTCCTAAAAGATAAGATGTATGCTTTAAGCATGCCATTCCCTCAAAAGACAAGATGTATGCTTCAAGCATGCCACTCCAAGGAAATAAAAGAAGTATGCTTCAAGCATGCCACATGCATTCTTGTTTAAAGATTAAATTGGTCCACTAGATTGGAGTTGAAACTACTTGCTCGCCCTGATTTGTTATTTGCTTCAACTTTGAGCCTTTGTTTTTCTACTAAAGGTTTTGCTTAGTACTTGGCTATAGTTGACTGAATTGAGGTTGAGATGCATGTCATTCCCTAACTTGTTAAAATTACATCAAGATCATGTCTTTTGCATATTATGTGATATATAAGGTTATATGATCGAATGAGCTTATCTTTTCCTATCTTGGCACTCCCTTGTTTCTCCTTGTGAAATCTTTGCTACAGGAAAAATTTTGAACCTGTTTTTCTTTTGTTCTCTTGATGAATCCATTGTCAAAGGGGGAGAAATTTGGGAATCGTTGAAAAGTTTAAGGAAAAAGGGGGGAGAAGAAAAAGGGGGAGTTGTTTGAGAATTTTGGGAGAAGTTTGGAGAATTTTGAAATTCTTGGGCACATTGCACATTCACACACATTTTCCTTCTCAGGGGGAGATTTTGTTTTGCATTTTGGTCAAAGGGGGAATTCTGTGTTTTCTCTTTTTGGTCCTTGATCCTTTGGATTTCAAAATCTTTTGTAAAGTGAATGCCAAATGTTCATTTCTTAGTGGTGTTGCCAATGTTTTCATCAAGGGGGAGATTGTGAAATCATGTGCTGAAAAATTAGCTTTGAACTGAAAAATTAACTTAGAATTGGTTTTGCAAAATGTGCTTGTGCATGTGTTTGACAATTTGACAAGAACGCGGGACCAAGTTCTTAAAAGACAGTAAGTTTTACATATGCACGCTGCACCAAATTTTTGTCCGTCGTGAATGGCTTTTTGCTCGATTAGGGTTTGTGCAAATTTGGACTTTGAATTTTGATTTGTTTTTGAGATTATGAAATTTGTGAGAATTTCATGATGCTTGAAGTGGACTTTATCTAATGCTCATGTGAGTAGTTGCATGGATTGACATTGAGTCAAGTCGTGGACTTGTGCTCGGATTTGTTTTATGGTTTGTTCATGTGCAGGTATTGCTCGAAGACGAATGTGGTTGATGACGGGACCTGAACTAGGTTCATGGAGGAACTGAGGTTCGGGACTAGGTTCAGGAGGAACTGAGGTCTTGGTGGTCAAGGATGTCATGCGGGACGTTCGGGCTAAGAGAATGGTGCACATGAAGAATGGTTAGTCACGTGAGAATGGCAGGAGGTCATTCGCGTGCAAAGTGTTAGCCACGTGAGTATGGCAGGTGGCCATCTGGCGTGCAAAGTGTTAGTCACGTGAGTATGGTAGGGTTGCCATACAGCGTGCAAGAGTTGTACTCGGCCAGGTTGGGCCAAGTAGAGTTGTGTTGGATCTGATTCCTTCTAGGAAATAGGAATCGTATTCGTAACTCCTTGTGGGTTGGTCCTTTAAATAGGAGGGTGTCTCTGTTAAAGGGCATCAATCGAACCAAGTAGCGAGCAGCGCAAGGGAGCTTGAGCTTGGTTTTAGGGTTTGTACTCTTTTGATGGGAGTACTTTAGACAAAAGAAATAAAGATCAATTCTTCTAGTTCCTTGTGTGCTACAATATTCTCTTTTGCTTCTTGTTTGCATACTTGTTCTAGTTCTAGATTGGTTTTTGTTTTTTGAGTTTCATCTTGATTTGATCCATCAAAAACCTCTCTAGGGTATTGATCTAGTGTTCCTCAAAGTTTTGTTGATAAATCTTTTGTTGTTCTTGATCAATCTACAAGTTTCGATTAGATTGATTTTCGTCAAGTTCTGGAATAGCAAGCTTACGAAGATTATAACTTTTGATCCGTAAGTCCGATCGAGCTGATTCTTTTTGGGTTTGATTCGTACTGGAATCTAGTTTCTTGTGTCCAAATTTCAGATCGATCCGACGGTTGGATCTCCGGGAATTCGCGTTTTACCGAACCTCTATCATTCTATTTTTGTCGAAAACAAGGCAATTATTTGGTTCTGTTTTGGGGTGAACTTTTAATAGATCAAGAATTTGGTTTTAGCTTCCGCACAATCATTCACCCCCGCCCCCTCTGATTGCTATATTCGTATACTTCGATCCTACACGGAGAGAAGAGCAAGGGAAGAAGAGACAGAAAGGTAGAGACCACCCGACCTACCAGGTTCGGTGGATTCTGTGCCGAGAACGGCGCAGGGACCTCACCCACCACCTTGGTGTCGCCCACACGGACGACCGTAGCCACGCGGGCAGAAAGCTCCGACCCCGGGAGCTCCGTCTCAGACGACCTCATGGGGTCGGACGCTCCGGTGTACCCGAACATGGGGTGCACCCGATCCTTGAAGGGCTGGACGCACCTCTCCATGAACGCGCGAGCGACCACCTCGCCCGTCAAGCCCCGCGCCTTCAGACCCTCGAGCCGCTCCAGGATTGCCTCCACCTTCCTTTTGTCTTTCGAGTTGGGACCCCAAATCCAGTGGGGACCCGGCTCTGGCAGTCTGCCGGTGAAGGCTGGGGCGCTGTTGCCGAGGTTCTGAACATAGAACCATTCGGCATGCCACCCCCGGTTCGACGTCGGCAGCTTCACGTCGATGTAGCCCGCCTTGCGGCCGCCACGCAGTTGGATGGCCAGGCCACCAAGGGGAGCGGCCACATCCGACGGCGACCGCGCGAAGAAGAAGTGCCTCCAGAGCCCCCAGTGGGGTTCGATCCCCAAGAAGGCCTCACACAGCGTGATGAAGATCGCGATGTGGAGGACGTCGTTCGGGTTCAAGTGATGCACCTCCCCCCGGTAGAAGTGCAGCAGCCCGCGGACGAATGGGTGGAGGGGGAGGCCGAACCCGCGCTCGTAGAAGGAGGCGAGTGCGACGATCTCCCCGGCCACAAGGCAGGGTTGCCTCACGGCACCCTCCACCCCGACTCATCCCGCGGAGGAAGGAACCCCTTCCTCTCCAACCCAATGAAGCGGCCGGCCGGCGGCGAGCAAGGAGGCCACGACATCTCCGAAACCGACGAGAAGGCAAGGCGAGACGCAAGGAAGCAGGGAGCTTTTTTCTTGTGGTTTCCTCTTTTTAGCAGAAAGCACAAGCAAGTGTCTCCCTCCTCGCGCTTCCCTTTCTCCCTTTTATAGGCACTAGGCGGGAACGGACGCCTCTTCACGCTAACCGGCACCCCTTCACGCGAATCGACGCATCCGCCGACCGTTCGCCTGCCACCTCGGCCACTGCCCCGGTAACATGCAACAATTCATTAAATTCCCACTGAGCACTAAATGCTTTGAAAGGACAGCCGCCTCGCACCGCATGCCACGCAGCTCCGTGGACTCCGCCGGGCGTAACGGGCCAAGGCGCCCCGAAAAAAAGGTAAAAACGGCCTATTGGGCCGCCCGGCCTTGGGGCCGCGGATTGCCTCCGGGCTCGCACCCAAGGCCCGGCGCCATGTTGAAGGTTACGAAGGCCAAGTCCAGTCGACTGGAACTGAAGCCGCCCTAGCACGTAAAACAGAGTGAGGGGCGGGCCATGGTGAGCTCCCAGAGGGCCTCAGTTGGGTCGGCGGACGACCCAATCACCCTGACCCGCATCCGAGACCATACCTCACACTCCCCCGCGGAGCTCATCGATGAGTGGCGGCCAGCCGCGCTCCGGGTCGGCGGACGACCCGGTAGCCCGATACGGGATCGAGTAAGGAAAGGTTCTCATGGGACGCCCCACAGCGGGTCGAACGCCCACGCCGAGATCCACGTCCGCTTGGAAATGATCCTCCCCGCGGGAGATCACCAAGGTCCCACTCGGATCACCCGTTGGCAGCTCGCACGAGCACAGCGTTCAAACCGACGTAGGTAAACGCGCGTTCACTCACCTGACTCTAGGTCCCACGACCGTCGCCGAACAGAGTCCGACCGGCTCTCCGACCGCTTTCGGGGCTCGGGCTACACCCACGGTCTCGCCACAAGAGGCCCTTCGCCGAAGCAGGCCTATCAGGCCAAGCCGGGCTCCGCCGACCTCCGAGTCATTTGGCCCCCTTCGATCGGGTAAACCCCGACCGCCCTCGACCCGCTCGGGGGCTTGGGGACTACACTCCACCGGGTGCGCTCGCCTTGCACCCGGCCCCTTCAGACGGTGCGGCGGCGGCAGTCGCGCGCCGATCGGCTCGCCGACCTCCGGGTCGGCCAGCCGCTCCGACCGGGTAAACCCCCGACCGGCTCTCCGACCCACTCGGGGGCTCGGGGGCTACACCCACCGGGTGCGCTCGCGTGCACCCGGGCATTCCGGCGGACGCAGCCTACAGGCAGGCTGCACCCACCCGACCTCGCCGACCTCCCGCACGACGAGCCACCTGCAACCGGGCTAACCCCCCGACTGGCTCTTCGACCCGCTCGGGGGCTCGGGGGCTACACCCAACGGGTGCGCTCGCGCGCACCCGGTTCCTTCGGACGAAACGGTCTCTGACAGGCTGCCCCGACCGAATCCTATCGATCGACCCCGATACTGCACCGACCTCGTCAAACCCCCGACCGGCTCTCCGACCCGAACGGGGGCTCGGGGGCTACTGACGAGTACACATACCATGGGTACCCCCATCAGCCCGGGACCACGAACGGGCTGACCTCCTTGGAAACCCAGTTCTGGCGAAAAGTCCGTGGGCCGTGAAGAATGGACCTGGCCCTGTTCAGAACCGGCCCCTGTTGACCGGCAGAATCCAACCTCCCAGGTCAGAGCGCCCGGTCGGCCAGCTCCACCAGCGCTCGAGGCGACAGGACCCGCGTTGTAGTCAGGCCAACTGCCCTGTGCACGCGGCGTCTCCTGACGTCCGTACCGGGGTAGGCGGCCCCTTCCCGAGAGTGTCAGAAGATGTGCAGGGGAGGCAAGCCCCGGTCCCATCGTCACTGACACACCACGGAGGAGAGGGCTCCCTCCCGAGGCCAAGCTGAGGTCAAACACCATTAATCAGCTTGAGCCGACGCTCAGACGGAGCGAGGCGTCACTCTATCACCTCAATGGAGATCGCTGCCGCAGGACTACCAACCCAGCATGGGGGTAGGCGGAGGTCGGTCGGACGACAAGACAGAAGACCAGACTCCAAGGCGTACAGTACCCCTTCCTTTTTCTCTCCAAACTCCCATGTAACCTGCTGCCTCCGAGTATATAAGGAGAGGCAGGGCTCCAGGGGGAGAGGACGAGCGGACAAGCGAACGGGGAGACGAACAAAACGATCAAGCAAGCAACCCAGCAAAACGAACCGAGCACAAGGGAGATCGACCCGTTCGAACCCATGTCTCGCCTGTAGCCCTTGTTCGTCTCACGAATACAATACATCCCAACGACCCGAACTGGAGTAGGGACATTCGGCCCGAACCAGTATAAATCCCTGACTTCCTGAGTCAACCATTCGAGGAGAGGGAGCGCGCGACCCCCACTAACCAAAAATTCGTATTGCCGGTGCACGAAACACCGACACCTTGTTTAGTCATGCCTTTCTACCTTTTATTGTTGACTTCAGAGGTCAAATAGGCAATGGAATGTGCTCAACACCTATCAATTTCATTTTCACTGTATTTGTTTTGCCTGGGTACTTTAGCATTTTCCTGCTTGGGTGCATTAGCATTATTTTAAATTGTTATGTTCTAGCCTTATATGTTACCTTCGGCAGGAAGATACATTAGCTTCTGTTATCTACAGTATGTGATCCTGATTGCATGAGTTTATTTTCCCCCACAGGTGATTGACAAGGTTCAAGAGGTAACTTCTAAGGGCTAAAGTTGTGTTGTAATTAGAAGTAGACCAATATTGGACCACATACATGTGTTTACATTTTTTTGTTTGTAACTGACTAGTATATTTAAACTCAAAAACTCTATTATACTAGTTGTGTGATTTATGAGCTGCTCATTGCTCTATTTCATAATATGAGCCGATTTTGACCTTGTGGGCCTCCACAGCAGTTATGATATTGCCCAACTTGTGATTTATCCTATGGAAAGGGCATGTCCTGTGATGAAATGCAGAAAAGCATCTAAACGTCAATAAGTTTGCACTTTTATTATAGAGAATGAGACCTATATTGTTGATACACAATCTAGGCCTCTAGGGACAAGGATAAGTAGAGTATAGTTTTAAACAAAAGGTTTACAGATTTACAGTGAAGAGATATGTAAACTATGTGGATGTATGATGTGTTTTGTTCTTTTAATAAATGCATTTTAACCAACTACTTGGGAACCTTTGTTGTCTCACTAATGGTCACCATACCCTTGTGAATTAGCAGGTTGTAATCTATTCACTAGCTAGAACTGCATCTCAGCAAGGTTCAAGCAAAGTCGGGAGGTGGAAAATCAATTTTTTGTCAACCCAAAAGTATGTTTCTTGTTTTGATTTGTTGGTTCTTTCTCATGACTCATTTATCCAAAATCTTGTGTCGCTGTTACATGAGCTACTTTAAGAGGATATCAAACGAAAACAAATTGCCTCGCATAATTTTAGTTTTATATCTAAATTTATTTTTTCCAATTAAGTTCTTTTGTGCTAGTCTATTTTCATAAGGCTTTTCAACTGTTATAAGATTGATGATTTGGTACACAATAACATCTTTTTATTAGGAGCAGAAGCATGGACAAGAAATGGATGCACTTACCTAGGCACACACTCGAATATGAAAAAGGCATCAATTTCTTTTTGGAGTTTGCATTTTCCAAGTCAGCAAGAGCCGACACAATCCGTTGCCCATGCACTAGTTGTGCTAATATGCATTGGTTAGAAAAGAGTATTGTTTATGACCACTTGATTTGCAGTGGTTTTTTAAATGGATATAGTGAGTGGATGTTCCATGGTGAGAATTAGTATTCTTAACCTGTTCATAGCTCAGATTCACAAGGGGAAATTGATATTGATGATGAAATAGATGCGATGCTTCGGGAAGGGCTTGGGTTTTTTGATGACAATACTAGAGATATACACAACAATGGTGACATGGGAGAGAAAGATGTAGACACTGAGACCTACTATAGGTTGGCCAATGAAACTAGCAAAGAGCTGTATCCTGGATGTCAAAGGTTTTCAAAGCTTCAATTCATTGTTAGGCTCTTAAACATAAAAAATATATGGGGAGTTAGTAATGCATGTTTTGATGAACTTATTGTACTTTTAAGGGAAGCAATTCCTGAAGGTGAAAATTTGCCTAAAAACTATCATGAGGCTAGAAAATTTGTCAAAGATGTTGGCCTTGGATATGTGTCAGGACCCAAAATTGCAAATCCGGACCCTCTGTGTATTCGGCACTAGTCCAGGATCATGCTAGTGCACACAGTCTCAACATCGGTAAATATCACAATCATACTCAATGAGATAGTAAAGTACCTTAATTAATTAACCAAACTGGTTGCCCGGCCTTATGGTCAAGTTACAAAGATACGCCTCACAGGGAGAAGACTTATTAAAAGAGAAATAACTGCAGCGGAATAAAATAGAATTCGTGGCGCCATCCAGTATACCACAGGCAACTGACTGGGCTTGCTCCCTAGTTAGACGACTCCTCCTGGTACTCTTCCTCCATAGCTGGCGTCGACTCTTCTTCAACTGATGTTGTATTGTGGCAAGGGTGAGTACTTGGTACTCAGCAAGTCATGCACAGAATGCAAGCTAATATTCTACATGCATGGCTTAATACAAAGAGTAGGCTAACAGGTTCATTTGCAGTAACGTAGCATGAGTAAATACAATAGTAGATTGCAAAGCGGTAAAACGATAGTGAATAGAGTACTTTTCACAATGTTCCCGCAAATAAAGCATTTCCCAATCCTAGGTCCAACTCATCATTTCGAACCAACCATTCTTCCAAGTCACGTCATTTTTATGAAAGTCTAACCCTTGACTGTAATTCCCGAGCAATGTCCAATGCTGCGGACTCGGTTATTCGAATAGATTTTACACTCTGCAGAGGTTATGCACTTTACCCACAAGATACAGCCAAACGCCACAAAGGCGAGTGTCCATAACAAAGTCTTTCGGAAACTTCTAACAGCACAAGTGGGCCTCCCCGGTTATTGCACACTAACCCTTCCCTTAGCGAAGGCGAAGTCTAGGCCAATCAACCGTTAGATGGGTACCTGGCCGCATGTGAGACCCCGGATCAGCTATCCAGAATCTCCTGTGTATTTCCGTACTAGTCCCAGATCAGTAGCTAGTACACACAGTCACAGTGATACATCATTGCCGAACAAAACGAAACTTGTAATATGAATATTCAAGTATGGGCCACACGACCACTTATTACAATACTCGGTCCAACGACCGGACACACAAAACAGCGGAAGCAAAAGAAAGCAACAAGCGAACGCCACAACGCCACAGGCGACGACTAGGAACGCAACTAGTCCTCCTGGCAGTCCTCCTCGAAGAACTCCTCCTCCTCGGCATCTTGATAAATTTCTGATGATTACAATGTTGGTGTAGCACGTGAGTACCAAAGTACTCAGCAAGTCGGGAAAGTATGATCATGAGGGGCTTTCCAAAGGAAGCTTAATAGGGTTTATTTGCATAAAGCCACATTTGATTAAATCATACGTAAATAATAAGTTTCACAAAGCAACTTTTAGCAATTCTTTTTATCATTTGAATTATTTAATATTGTAGTGAGGTTCTATCCACCATCACTAAGTATAAAGGCTCTCTCCGCCAACAGGTTAAAAGATCAAAGTTAATCATGTGACTCCATCCGTCAAATAAAGGACAGGTTCTATCCACCTGGTTGGCTCTATCCGCCAAACAACATCCGAGAGTTCTAACCACTCCCGAACCCCAAAACAAAACACTTTTCGGTTTTAAAAACAAAATCAAAGTCTACCAATATGAAAGCATTCCTTGCTTTGCCTTTAACCGTAGGCACGGCTATTCGAATAGTTTTACTCTGCAGAGGTGTACAACTTTACCCACACGACACGATCATCTCCTAATGCCAAGCTATTAGCACACTTCCTTGGGTGTGCCGGCAGAGAGATCGTGACAAGGCCGTTACAATGTATCGACCTAGCTAGACCCACCCGCTGAGGTTTCACCGCTGTTAGGGTTCTCTCCACCCAGTACAGAAGCCCCCTCTTGCGCCGTGTGAGAAAAACAACAACAACAATGCCTCCGTCCGGCTCTCACACAACAACCGAGTGGTGAGTCTAAACTAGGCTCCTACAAATTAGTGGGCCAGGTCGTACCATTATAGACATGTGGTAGTACGGTTATGCTTAAAATGGCAATCATAAGCGTCGGTCCTTATATGACTCGGGGCGGTACTTGCACAAAAGGATCATGACTCGATCCGCTCCCACCCGACATTCCATGCCGCCCAAGTCAAAATCATTTTTCCTTTTCTTTTCATTTTAGAAAACAGTACTAAAATCATAGTAATAACCTTCAAATCACATTTGATAACATTCTTGTTGAGTAATCCCACCCCTGGGTTGTTTTCATCGGAAAAGGCCCCAAGCAATTCTACCGTACTACATAGCAAAGGATATCGTATAAGCATAAGCACGGTATAAACAATGTCCTAGGGTTACAAGTGACATGGATATCAATCACAAAGGAGGAATATTGCAAGTGGGAGTAACTAAATACTTATGCTTGAAATATGATAAAAGATAGCATGCAATTGTATAAGACATTTAAAACAAGTTCAAAATCTTGGGATCAAGATGCATCAAAGAGACTTGCCTTCTGACGCGGCGGAAGGGTCGACCTCTGAAAACTCGGCGGCGGAACCGGCGGTCGCGGTGGGATCGTCGACTACACGCAAAACGAGGCAATAAATAAATAACAGAAAATAAATAAAATCTAAAAATTATAAAATTAGTACTGGCAGGTAGATCTTGAATTTAGATGAATTTAGAAATTTGAATGGAGTCAAACGGAGTTCGGACGGAGAAGTTATGAGCTTCCGAAGTTTGAATTTTGAATAAATAGAAAACCGAGAATATTCCCGGAATATTCTCTTCGGTTTGACTGGTCAATGTTTGACTGGCTGACTTTGACTTGGTCTCCTTTGACTGGTCTTGGGTCTATGACCAAGGGCCCTACAAGTCATTGAGATGGGGGAAGCTTCCTCATGAAGCTTGCCTTTAGCCATGGCAATGGAGGAGAGAGAGAGTTTGAGGGAGAGAGAGAGAGGGCCGGGAGGGGGCGCCCGGCGGTGCGGGGGGCGGCGGCGAGGTCGTCGGCGGGTGGCGGCCCGGCCGGCGTGGCCAGCGTCGCGGCAGCGCCGCAAGACCGTCTTGGCCAGGCGGCGACGAGCTCATTGGGGCGGGCGGCGATGAGGTCGCCGGCGGCACGGCGGCGGGGCGGCACACGCATGCACACACGAACACAGTGACATTCCAAAAAAAAAACAGAGAAGGCACTTCTCTCTAAAAACTTGATTTTTACCTCATTTTTGCGCGGAATTGACCCAAATAAAATCCTAGAATCACTAGAGAACATCCTTAAGGATCTAGGGAAGCCATGAATTGAATCAAAACTCACCGGAATTGAAGAAATCGACGACGAATGAAGCTTCGGCCGAATGGAAAAGAACGCGAAATTCGTCGCCAAAACTTGATCAAACCTACAACCAATTGTTGGATGAGCTCCTAGACTTCCTCACGGTCATAAGGAACTAAGAAACAAGAAGAATGGCTCATCGGAGAGAGAGAAACAACGATGAACACGACGAACGTTGAAAAAGTGTGACCCGTCTTCGGTTTTCTTGAGCTAGAGATTGAACGGAGGGGAGATGCCAAAAGAGGATCATACCACCGGAAAGAGGGCTTTTATACGGAGAGAATGGAGGTGGTGGTGCGCCGGTTGGAAGAGAAACGGCCGAGTAAATGAGGATTAAATGCATTTGGATGGTTTTCGGTTTTTGCCCGATCGTGCGCACTCCGGCGAGTTTTCCGGCGAGAGGTGGCGGGGGATGTGAAGAGGACGACGCTACGACTCCAACGCAACCGGCCGTTCGTCGTTTTGAGTTGCGTGGAGGGGGTTACAAGCATTTAAAGAGAGCTCCCTCCATTTTTGCAAGCTTGAAGCTCCATTGTTCATGCATGACTAGAGGAAGAAGAAGATGAATAGTGTTGGCCACGTGTCACTCCCTCATTGGCCCTCTTTTACGTAAAAGATTCGCCCTAGAGAAAAATTAGGAAAAATGGTCTAAAAATTCCGTAAAAATTCCTAGAGCCATTTTAGATTATTTGGAACTCAATGGAAGTGGTTTGGTTGAATTTGGATGAACTTTGTGGAATTGACTATTCCGGAGCGAATTGCGGGCATTAAACAAAAGCCGCGCGCGATAAAATAGGAACGGAGGTCCAAAAATCCGGGGAATGATTCCTAAAATCATTTCTGAATATTTGGAACATTTTAGAAGTGGTTTGGAGATTTTTGGAGCATCTTTGGACTCGGGTGAATTTTCGGGTACCGGCGGTACTGGAAAATCCGATTTTTCGCCCGGGAGGGAATTAGTTCCCGATTTCGAAGGAGAAAGGATGCCAGGTTATTTTAAACACCAAAGAAACTCCCAATTTTGAATTTACTTTATTTAAATTAGGTTTTTCTCCAGAAAGCGAAAATGAGGATGTTACACCGCAGCCCCGGTACGCTCCCCCGTACAACTACACAACAGGTATAGTTGACACCCTGAAGTCCCACAGGTACGTTATTAGCAACTTAATTAACTAGGTCCGTCCCATTACAGACATGTGGTTGAACGTTTGACTCAGTTCAAAGGCTTGCAAGATTAAGTCCTTAGGTTAACCATGGCAAGACTACCCGAAGAACCAAATCAACTTCCCCAATGCCACAACTGGCCCACCCGATCATTCTTGCCACATGCCCCGATCCAAATCTATTTATCAAACCCCCAGTTGATTACCATGCACCACGTGCCATCAATAACAACATCAATAACACATGACACTTCTCAAAACATGTTCCATATCTCATTAAGTCAATATTAACATGTAAATATCCAAAATCATGTCATGACTACGTGGCAGGGCTAAGCATAATACTACATCGCTCTAATTACCCATGTTGGCAACTCAATAATGTCCAACTAAATAATCCACAACTAGGGTGACAAGGGTTTATGGCACATAAGTAATTAATCAAGGTGTCATACTGCAATTTGGCATTTATCTAATTTCCCAGAATTATTCAAAGCATTTTCTAATTGAACTAGCGTGCAATAATTTAAATCAAAATAAATTTCAAAAAAATGGGATCAACATGGTCAAAGCATAACTTGCCTTCAAAAAGTACTTGTTCTTGCTCTTGAGCTGGCTCCTGGATCAACACTTCTCCTTCGAAGCCTTCAGGTACTTCAACGTCTACTCGTAACGCGTGCAAATAGCAATAAATAAAACAGTACATACACATTGCTCAAAATTTCAAATAAAGTCCATAAACAGGAAGAGTATATTTTTACAAATTTTTAAAAATTTGAATCGCCCAAAACGGAGTTAAAATGCAAAAGTTATAATTGTTTAAAGTTTAAAGAAACTATTAAATAAATACAAACAGAGAATAATTCATGTCCAAAAATTAATTAAAATTCATATTTGAGTAGATCTCAATTTTATAAAAATTTAGAAACTGGAATCGTTCAAATCGGAGTTAAAATGCAAAAGTTTGAAAATTCAAATAAATCATTAAACCGAATTAATTCATTATTTTTCTATTGGAAAAATCCATTTATTGCGTCAGCACGACACGTGGACCAATCGAGAGCCGCCACGTCACCTCGGGTCCATGGACCGGCCAAGACACTGGCTTGGTCCATCAGACCGCCCACGGGCGCAGTGTCTCGACACGCGGACCCACTTCATCGACGCCAAGACGCTCGGCCGCTGACGGCAGACACGCGGGCCCCACGTGACGTCAACTTGACTTCACGGGTTACATCATGGAGACGCGGCCGCCGACATGCGGGCCCTCGCTGATGTCACGGCGATCGGGCGCGATCAGCGCTTAACCGCGCGGCCGGCTCTCAAGACGTGGCATTAATCAGGGCCGTTGATTTGAAAATCAACGGTCCAGATCAGATCTAACCTCACGCATTTGGAAATAACGCGGTTGATCTGGACCGTTCGATCTTGATCAGACGGTCGAGATCTGATCGGGTTTCACCGCGTCCTTGGGGGTGACGTGGCTTGACCCGGCGCGTGACACGTGGCTCAATCTACGCCGTTCGATTTCGATCGAACGGCCGAGATTACATCTAACGCTACAACGCGGCTAACCCGAACCGTACGATCTAGATCTAACGGCTGAGATTACCCTTAGCACGGTGCGGTTACGGCTACGTGGCTCCATCTAAGCCGTTGGATCTAGATCCAACGGTTGGGATTGGATCGAAGAACCGCAACGTGGATTCGTTACGGGGTGACGTGGACGAACGTGGATCGTTGGATCTTGATCCAACGGTCCAGATCTAATCTGGTTTTCTACGGTCTCGGGGAAACGTGGACTCACCGTAGCCGTCTGATGAAGATCCAACGGTGCACGGAGCTCGCGGGCGGCGATGGCGTCGCGACGGAGTTGGGTGGTCGGAGACGGAGACGACGACGAAGCCCGCGGCGCTTCGGGGCTCCTCCGATGAGATGAGTGGTACTCTCCGACGCGGCTTGATGCGGCGGTTCCAGATCTGGGCTCGATCACGGCGGAGGACGGCGGAGTCGGCGGCAAATGACGGAGAACCACGGCGGAACCCTAATCCAACTACGGCGAACTCTAGCAGGCGAACGGCAGCGGCTCAGGCGTGAAGGTCTAGGGCTACGGGTGCGCACAGTAGAGGACTACACGATGGCGGCGGCACCTTAAATAGGGGCCTCGGCTTCCGTCAAAATCGCGGAAACCGAGGTCCACCCGGCTGCAGCGGCGGAATCCGAATTGGATTCGGATTGGGCGACGTGGCGAAACGCTGGCCGAAGCTAGGGCTCGGGCGCGACGCGGTTGGACCAAACCGCGTGGCGCGGCTGGCTTTGGTCGGACTCGGGTCTGACTCGGGCCCGGTCGCATGAACAGTAAAACCCACTCAGCGATTAAATAATTAAAATAATTTCTAGAAATCCAAATAATTCAAGAAAAATAGCAAATTAATCAGAAAAATTCCAGAAAAATTATTGAAAATACTTTGAAACATTTTGGACTCAAACAAAATATTTCCAACAAAATTTTATTTGTAAATTTTAATTATTTAATTATTTCAAAAGGGGATAAATCCAGATTAAATCCAAATAAATTCCAGGAAATTCCAAAAATTCACCAAAGTGCAAAATTTCATTTAAATTCATGAAAAGCAAAATTTTGGGGTGTTACAATATGTCACTATCGATGCATGCATAAATGGTTGCATACTATATAGGAAAGAATATGCCAATGCCTCGTCATGCCCAACATGTGGCACCTCTAGGTGAAAATGTGAAAAGGTTGGTATAGGTGGAAATGTTAAAAGGTTGGTAGAAGATTCACTGGTTACAATAAAACTTGTGCTAGAACTCCTACTGATATTGGTGGAAGGTTTATTGGTGCTGAAAATGAAGGCAGATTTGCTCGTCGTGATATCGGAGGGCAATCTCTTAACAATTGTAAAGACAATTCTGCACTTAATAAACATAAGGAAGGAACAAAAATGCATAACAATGTGCAGGTGTTGTACGTTGACTTCATACAATGATGTTTTGCTATTTAGCTTACATTTAGCATTTATTTTGTAGTGTATGATTGTTGCTAAGTTCTTAAAATTTTTAGGTTCAAAGTGTAGCAAATGGCTCGCAGTTGCAATCATCATCATCAGATAATGGGAGGCTCTTGGATAGCGTGAACAATATAAGGATCAGAAAGCTTGGAGAAAAACAAGATACAGTATGAAACTATTATAACTTTTTGCTTATTTTATAGTTTGCTTCTTCTTACTAATATTATCTAAGCATTTACTTTGCGAAACCTCGATGCATGGAATGCAACATGAACATTATGACATTATTATCCCAATATTATATTAGTGATTATCTATTATCATGTAATTTTTTAGCCTAGGTTCATAAACCTATTTTTTAATCTAGAGTAAAATATAGTCTGTAGTACTTTGAATGTGAACAAGGTTCAGATTAGCTTCTAAGTGGATGCTAACTTTTACAAATATATTATCATTCATTTTGTAGATTGATGGTAAGGAAATTGCTTTGCGCTCGGTAATTGGTTCCAAGATTGTGGCATATGGTAGACTTAGAAACACTAATAAAAAAGCTAAAGCCATGGATGGACTGCCCTTAGGAGAATACTACGAGGTCATAGTTGATATTGTGCTGGATAAAAATGTGATATTGCCTCGAGTGCAAGGTCAAGCTACTAGGTTGGGTGCAACTATTGGCTGTTGCATAGCATGGCCATTTCAAAATGTAAGAAATGCACTTTATCATTCATCAAATTATATTAATTGTGCATAATCTTATGTATATATGATCTTCTATTCATTCATAGGTTGTTGAAAAGGATGGATCGCCCCTAATTATGTCCAAGCGTGCACTAGGTACTTTCTAAATTAGATGCACTAAATTAAAGTCAATTTAAGTTTGCAAAAAAATTATCTTAGTGCTCTTACTGTTTTGTCCATCCTTTCAGATTTCAGCAAGTGATCAAATGGTGCAGCTACAAATCTCTATGTACAGATGATAGATGCAACTAATCTTTTGCTCCAGAAGGTTTACGAAGTGATCATGATGACTCAGTAGTACTCTAGATGTAGTCTAACTATTTTGTGACAAAATATGTAATTGATGGCTATTAACGTTTTGAGGGCCTACATAATGATGTCTGACTTAGCAGTAAGGTATAGGGTGCAAGAACTATATTTTGCTCTTTTGCTAGCTAGCTTGTTTATTGTGAACTATTGACATGTATGATTTGATAATTATATTATCTTCTGAGTTCTGATTTCATGCAATCTGTGCGTATCAACATTACAGAGATGTACTATCTGTACAAATATCATGTCTATTTGCTGACTATTGATACCATTATATGAATCAGATTCACATGCCAGCCAATGTGGCCTGTTATGTGCCATGGACAATTCTCGGCGTTTATCATATGACATTATTAATATACCAAGGCAAATGATATATGCCGTGTTATACTTTTCCCGACGTTTACTATGTGCCGTGTTTAGACATTTCCCGACGTTTGCTATGTGTTGTGTTAGCTCTGTAACCAGGCATATGTTATATGCCGTGTTAGACCTTTGCCGACGTTTATTATGTGCCGTGTTTAGGAATTTCCCGACGTTTGCTATGTGCCGTTTTAGCTCTGTAACCAAGCATATGTTATATGCCGGCCTAGATAAAGGCCTACATTTATTATGTGCCGCGAAAAATGAATCTACGACACTTTAACTTTTCCCGATGGCATTTTTGCTGACAGCAAATAAACGCCGTGGAAAGTCTTTTGGGGGCATTTAGACACTTAGAGTGGCATATATAGATGCCACGTCTGACTTACCATGTTGTAGTGTATAAGGCATAATATTTGCTAGCTTCATATCCATGCGTCCTAGGGTACAGGATTAACCCAACTAGTTTAGCTAATCCTGAACCTAGTTAGTTTCTTTACTACTATGAATCCATTCTATGCTAGATTAATCAATATTTTTTTATTTGGTTTCACAACAATTTACTGTAATCTATTTTTTTTATAGTTGTGATATTTAACTATTGTAGTCATCTTAATGCTCACAAACACCATAGAGCCATCTACTCAAATCCATAAAATCATAGTGATAAATACATATAAGTAACCCACCAACCGCCAGCAAATACGGCTGGTAAAAATTGAACTTCTAGTCATCAGCTACAGTAGGAGAACCAAGTTGGCAAACCATTGGGTTTTGCCATGGTTGGCTTGGATACTTTCAGTTTAATTGTTTGAACTAGTGTTCACGGGATAAGAAAGTGTTTTGCTACAACCTAATGTTGGAATATGTATTTTTAGTGTTATGCCCTAAGTTGCAACTAAAACATGATGTGGAATAACTTAGAAACATGGCTTAGGTTCTAACTAAAACTTTGTTATAGGATAGCAACATTAAAACTTGCAAAAGTGGTATAACTAATCTAAAATTTGACACACTTGGTTGCACAGTAGGATGGGGTTTTGGTTCATCATTGCATCGCGCTTGATTATATGATAAAGAATATGTCTATGATGATGCTTGATCTATGTTCTTGGTTGTGTGATGTTGTGTTTATGTTTTTGTGTTTGGATGGTTGCCTGTCTGAAGCAGCCATGCCGAGGGGTAGAGGCCGTGGACGCCGTGGCCGTGGAGGCCAGGGGCGAGGCTCCCAGGGAGTTGAGGAGTCTGTTGCTGAGGGTAGCGTTTCGCTCAATGCTCGTGGGCGGCTCGGAGGAGCTTCCAGCTGCAGATCGGCGGGGTGCCCGCCACCAATGATGATTTAGTTCAGGCTCTGCAGAGGGAGATTCAGGAGCTGCGCCAGCAGTTGCGGGCAGCCCCTGCTGTTGTGTCTTCCCCTGCAGTGGCCCCAGTTGTTGCCCCCGCTGCGCCGGAGCCGAGGATGAGTCTCCGGGAGTGGATGACCCTCCGTCTTGACACTTTTGACGGAGCGGGCACGCCGATCGATCCGCAGATTGGCTGCGGTACATGGAGAGGCGCTTTGAGGTCCTAGAATTGACCTCGGTCGGAGGGCTCGCTTTGTGGCCTTTCAAATTTGAAAGGCCAAGATGATATCTAGTGGGAAGGGGTTCTGGCTGCTAGAACCCACGATCTTGGTCGATCACACAGGAGGACTTTGTGGCTCGCTTCCGAGCCAAGTTCTACCCGAGTCTTTTCTTGAGAGGATGGAGTATACTCGGCGACTCTTTCCCAGGAAAGAGGTCGGTGGCGAGTATGAGGTGGAGTTCAACGGCGTGGTGCGGCCGTGCGGTCGTGGCAGCCGACGGCAGGGAGAAGGTGAGGAGGTTCCGTAGGGGCCTCAATCAGGAGTTCAGAGTTGTCATGGGGCGGCTGTCCCTCGTGACTTCTCGCTCCGTGGTGGAGCGGCGAAGGGCATGGAGCTCGAGTTGGAGCTCTCCGGGAGAAGCAAAACCCGAGTGGTTCGGGGTTCCTGCGGCCAGCGGGGCCGAAGAGGACCTTTGGTGGAGGAGGTGGGTCTTCTCGACCCACCTTCAAGAAGTTCAAGGGGACAGGGCTCCTCCTCGTGGGGCTAATATGGGGTCGCCCGATCGTTTTCTTCAGCGGCGGCTGTTACCCTGTGCCGGGCAGGGCATGAAGTGTTTCAAGTGCGGTGGTGAGCACCGTGCCCAGAGTGTGGTTGGGCCGGGAGTTGCAACCACTGTGGCAAGCCCGGCCACATGGGACGAGTCTGCCGGATGAATCCCAATAGCATCATCAAGTAGGAGAGCGGTGCCTTCTCCTCCCACTCGGCCAGCGTCTTCCAGAGGATCGGTGCACATGATGGCTGCTCTGTTTCTCGGCCGCCCTTTGCGTGGGCGCCACCGGGCAGCATCTTGGTGCCCGCGGCCGTCTGCTCCTCCTCGATTGCCTCCTCCGCCCCAGCCTTGATGGGGCATCACTGAGTCGGGGCTCTTCGTCCGGCGCCACCAGGAGTGTACGCTTTGCCGACCGCCGAGTCAGCCGGGCATCCAGAGGTGGTTTCAGGTACTCTGCTCGTGGATTCCGTTGATGCCTTTGTTTTGTTCGATTCCGGAGCATCCTATTCCTTTGTGTCGTCTGAGTTTGCTAGTAGAGCTAAGCTGGGAGTTCAACAGATTTCTGAGTCCGTGTTAGTCAGTTCTCCTGGGGGTTTGATTGCTAGCTCTTTGGTTTGCCCGGGTTGCACCATTGCCTTTGATGATGAGGTTTTCTTTGCCAATCATATGGTGATCCAGTTGGCTCCTTTTGATGTCATTTTGGGCATGGGTGGCTGCATCGCACCATGCCAAGATCTGTTGTTTCGGAAAGCGGTTGCCTTGCAGGCCCCATCGTGGGTAGAGTTGACCTTTCAGGGTGGTATACCTTCCACTCCGTCTTTGCTTTGACTAGTACATTTTTCGTCGCCGTTTGAGGCATTTGGGTTTCCTCATGGCTTTGTCAGAAAAGCCATCTTCTTCAGTTTCCATTGAGGAGATTCCTGTAGTGAAGGAGTTCGTTGATGTGTTCCCTGACGAGTTGCCTGGTCTACCTCCTGTGAGGAATGTGGAGTTTTGTATTGATCTTGTTCCTAGCACTCGACCTATTTCTATCTCTCCATACCGCTTGGCTCGTCCTTTTCAAGACGAGTTGAAGAAGCAGTTGGAGGATCTGTTGGCCAAGGGCTTCATTCGGCGTAGCGTTTCGCCATGGGGAGCACCCGTCCTCTTCGTCTCGAAGAAGGATGGAAGTTGGCGTATGTGCATTGATTATCGTGCTCTTAATCAAGTGACATTCAAGAACAAGTATCCTTTGCCTCGCATCGAGGATCTGTTTGACCAACTGAAGGGAGCAAAGGTGTTCTCCAAGATTGATCTTCAGTCGGGGTACAATCAGATCCGTGTGAGGGAGCAGGACATTGAGAAGACTGCTTTCTCCACTAGGTATGGGCATTATGAATTTAAAGTTATGTCTTTTGGACTAACTAATGCTCCTGCTGTCTTTATGGAGGCATTACCTGTACGGCGAGTCTTGTGACATTTTCACTGATCACAAGAGCCTCAAGTACATCTTTACCCAGAAAGATTTGAACTTGAGGCAGAGGAGGTGGCTAGAATTGATAAAGGATTATGACCTTACTATCCAGTATCATCCGGGGAAGGCAAATGTGGTGGTCGACGCTCTCAGTCGCAAGACAATGCCCCCTATTGTTGATTGTCTTGTTGCTGATTTTGAGCGTTTGGGGGTCTCCTCGCTGCAGGGACCGTGCAAGCTGAAACTCGATTGATTCTTGAGTCAGCAATTCCCGAGCGTGTACGGGAGGCACAGCAGCATGACCGTTTGCTCCAGCAGGCGAGGAAACGCCTTGAGGATGGCAAGTCTGGAGACTTTACCGTTGATGATGCGGGAGCTTTGAGATTTCAGGGCCGTTTGTGCGTACCTCAGAAATCTCAAGTGAAAGAAGACATTCTGAAAGAGGCTCATCGCACCCCGTACACGGTCCATCCTGGGGAGACCAAGATGTACAGGGACTTGAAGAAGAATTTCTGGTGGAAAAGGATGAGAGTGGATATTGCCAAGTATGTGGCGTCTTGTGGGATCTGTCAGAAGATCAAAGCTGAGCATAAGCGTCCCACCGGTCTGTTTGCGACCATTGGAGATTCTGTGTGGCCATGGGATGACATCTCCATGGATTTCGTGGTTGGTCTACCTCGTTCTCCACGAGGGAAGGATCTTTGTTTGGGTTGTGGTGGACCGTCTCGGCAAGTCTGCGCATTTCATTCCTATCCGCACGACCAATTCTGCGGCGAGTTGGCTCCCATCTATGTGCGGGAGATTGTGAGACTGCATGGTGTACCTAAGACCATTATTTACGATCGGGATGCGAAGTTCATCTCCAAGTTCGGGAGAGTTTGCAGAGTGCTTTGGGTGCAGCGGCTTCGCCTTAGTACCGCTTTTCACCCTCAGACGGATGGGCGATCTGGCGTACCATCCAGACATTGGAAGACATGCTCGGGGCACGTGTGATGGCTTGGAAAGGTAGGCTGGGAGGATCATTTGCCTCTTGTGGAGTTTGCTTACAATAACAGCTATCATTCCAAAGATCCGGCTGCTCCTTATGAGGTACTATATGGCAGAAGTGCAGTCGCCACTTTGTTGGGATGCGATGGGCGAGAGAGCGATTCTTGGACCGGATTGGTTCAAGAGATCGTTGATCGCGTGGCGGAGGTGCAGCGAGAACCTTCTCGCATGTGAAGCGACAGAAGAGCTATCTTGATGTGAGGCGGCGAGACTTGGAGTTTGAGGTGGGTGATAGCGTACTCTTGCGAGTATCTCCCACCAAGGGTGTGGTGCGTTTGGCACCAAAGGAAAGCTTCACCCAAGGTATGTTGGGCCTTTTCCTATCATCGCCCGAGTTGGTAGGTTGGCCTATCGTCTGGAGCTACCGGAATCTATGCAAGGTGTGCATAATGTGTTCCATGTCTCGATGTTGAGGAAATACTTGCATGATCCGGAGTTGGTGGTTTCGTTGGAAACATTAGTGCTTGAGCAGGACCTCACCTTCTAGTCCCGTCCTGTGGAAATTCTGGGGACTTCGGAGCGAGTGATGAAGAACCGGACGCTCAAGTTCGTTAAAGTTTTGTGGTCACATCAGACCGACAGAGAAGCAACTTGGGAGCTGGAATCTCGCATGTGTGAGAAGTATCCCGAGCTTTTCGCCTCAGGTATGTGATGTGAAAACCAAGCTATCTTCGGTTTCTTTGGGTTCTTGGCGTTTATGCGTTTTAGATTCGAGGTCGAATCCTGTTGAAGGGGGGAAGAATGTGACACCACGGAGTGTCGTAACCTTAATTAATGTGCATGATTTGGTCAAAATCGGTATGAGATGTGGAATTAAGGTTAAAACTATAGGTTATGGGGGTTAATAGTTTTTCCGGGCCGTTTTCGGGGTTTTGGACCTTCCCGGGGGAGTTTTGGGCCTTGGTGGGCTTTGGTGGGATGGATTAGGTCTCCGTAACGGACTAGGATTGTGTTGTGGGCTGGTAAAAGGGGCTTCCCCCAGCCCCCTTGCGCCCCATGCAGCATTGGTGCGCCCCTCTCCCTCCCCCTCCTAAGCCCTAGCCGCCACCCCCTCTCCCTCTCCCTCTTGTGAGCCTCCACCTCCCCCTTTGCCCCATTGCTCTCCACCTCCACACCACCTCTCCTCCACCCCTTGCTGCCCTAGGGTGGCCACCCCACCCCTGCACCTCGTGGAATCATCCCGTGGAGCGAGGAGCGTGGAGCGAGGATCGATCCGCGAGGAGATTGATTGGAGTTTTCGGGCGTCGGGCAAAGGTATGATCATGGGGTTCCCTGGGATTGATCTAGGTACTGTTATTAAGGTGATTATCAAGTTTTTAGATCAATTTGTGGTGCTGGATTGGAGTAATTTGGGTTAGATCTAGACGTTGCCACGTTTCTGTTTTCGGGCAGATTGAGCAGTCGAGCTAGGGTTCGTGTTTTCGCCAATTTAGAGTTCTAATCTGACTGTACGGACTTCTAGGAAGTTGTAGATAATTTCATTATCTTTCCGTACATATAAAGAACGTTAAATTCCGCCCAGCCGTTTGAAAGTTATGACTGTTTTACCGAGCGTATTAAAATCTGTGATGAGATTGAGACAGTTCGTGTTCAACGTTAGATTAAACAACATTAGAGTCCAAATCAGTCTTTACCTATAACTATAAAAAGTTGGGAAATTTCCTAAGCTTCGCGACGGTGTACTCGTTTATTCGATTTGGAGTCCCAGAACTCAAGTTATGGCCTTTGCAAGGCTGCTGTCCCGCCGGGACAGAACCTCTGTTTTAGGTTTTGCGAGTAGTGGGCAATGTCGGGTGAGATGGGGATTTGTGTACTGTTTTGTGGGCATTATTGAGAGTATGTGATGCCGTTGTGCAGGTGGTGTGACCCCGGGGGTGCCCTCTACTTCCCACAATTCCGTCGCCCACGGTTGAGGCAAGTGTGTTGTAATGAATAGCGGAATTGTAGGTTGCTTGTGGAGATTAGATGAAAGATTGAATACTTGCTATGATCACTTGCCATGCTTGCTGTTTTTCAATGATATATTGAGTATGATTATCATGATTCGATGCCATGTGTTAATATTTGTCATGATGAGATGCCATATGTTTATGTACATGTGAAATATGATAATTGGCATAGTTGCATGCATGACATGAGATAGGCGAGGCGGTGAGAAAGTCATAACTAGTCCGGCAAGGTCGGTGAGAAAGTTATGACTAGTCCGGAACGCCATTGAGTAAGACCTACATCGTGATTCCATCCACGTGGTGAATGGAAGCGATGAGTAGGCACCCTCCATCTTCGGGATGGAAGGGGGGAAAAGGGTGCACACCGGCGGGTGTGTACTCAACCATACGGTATGAGTTTCCAAGGAGACATGAGCATTGCATTACATCTCATACATATTGATGATGACAATGTTAAGTGTTTATGAATAAGATGATTTACATGAAGGGAGATGCTATTGCCATATTGTTGTTCTTGTTGTCCATTGCAATATGCTTGCGAGTTTGAACTCACGCTTGTGTTTTTCTTATTGTTTTAGGTACCATGAGAGCGGCATGCGGGAAAGGGGAATAGACACACGCCCACACGTTGCTTCACCTTAATGTTTCCCCAAGTCAATTCTTTTAGTTTGATAATAAATTGCGTGTGATGGTCATTAAATTAAGGCTTAGCTTGGTTAATGAGAGTTTTATTGTTCGTTTGACACTTGGAACTTTAAGTGCTTAATGTTAGTCTTTTATTGTCGTTAAGACTCTATTTATTGCTGTTTTAGATGTTTCCCTTATTGCCATATAATGCTATATTGTTGTTGCTCCTTAAATTCATGATAAAACAAAGGAGGTGCTGCCGAAATCTCGGTTTTTAGCCTATGCGCCTTTGCTGGAATTTTATGTTAAATGTGGTATTTAGATGTTGTTTAGCTTATGTTTGGTAGCATTCAGGCGTATTAAATGCCGGGGTGTTACAGTTCAATTGTTGGAAAGTAATCAGGACTTTCCCTTGTTGCCTTTCCATGTTATATATGGAAGGAAAGGAGAGATTGGAAAGTAATCAAGACTTTCTATTATAGGCTTGCTATGTTGCATGACAAGTAGAGATCACAATATACTTGCAATGATATAGGGGAGTTGTACAACATGCGATGTACATCCTTAACCGTGTGTCAACCAAGGCCCTAGATGGGGTCACTCCGTATGAAGCTTGGTGCGGAAAGAAGCCATACATTGAGCACTTACGAATGTTCAGGTGAATCGTGCTTGCCAAGGTGGTAAGACCGCACTCAAAGAAGCTCGATGATCGTAGCACTGCCTTAGTGTACCTAGGACTGGAGCATGGCAGCAAGGTTCTCCTCCGACTTTATGATCCTCGTCAAGTGAAACTTCACATCGGTCATGATGTGGTGTTCGAGGAAGGAAAGGAATGTCCATTGTAACATCCCAAAGTTCACCCAAATTGAAATGCAAAGCCCAATTTGAATTTTGGCTTTATTTTGACTTTTCATCATTTTCTATATTTCTCAGAATTTTTGGCACTTGAGAAAATGCTTTTGAGTGGTCAAGACGAGGTTTCAGAATTTTAAATTTTAAATTCAAACAAAAATAAAATTTGCACAAAATTTATTTAAACCCTAAATAAACTCCAAAACACCTCCAAAAAGTGCTAGCAATTTTTGAATTCATGTAGTTCTTCTAGAAAATAAAAAATAGCAAACCTTTAAAAAGACAAAAGCACTGAAAGATTTTTATAAACATTCTCAAGTTTGATCATGTTGTAAAAAATTTATAAGAGCACTAATACTACCTGAGGACCTTACACAAAAATTTTCAAATTTTTTAACACAAATTGATAGCTTAATTAAATATGAGAGTCTTGGCTGCCAAAAATCAAAATTTGATTTCTTTCTCTCTCCCTCTTCGGTTGGCGCTCTCGTCACCATGTCCAAAGTAGTACATCTTTCTGAGATGGATTGCTCGAAGCGGTGCCCTCACATAGGTGCAGTGTTAGGAATAATGTCTACCGATACAATGGTGTACGCATTACTATGATAAGAAGTAGGACAATGGGGTGTATAACCATTAGTCATATAGTGATTGTACAAATATCATTTGTCACCATAGTAAGGTTTTAACGTCGCCAGGTTAGTGTAAAGTTAAGACTAGGTGATGTAATGGTTTTGTCATGATCTCTCTGCCACACAATAAAGGAAGTGTGAAAGTATCTTGGCAAGAAGATTTAGTCATGCCTTGTGGGTAAAGATGTACGTCTCTGCAGAGTGTAAAACTTTTTGAAAAGTAGTTCCCACAGTCATGGAAGACTTGGTGTGCCAACATTAGTTAAAGTTTTGTTATTTTCATAACATGGGTTGATTTGGAACTACTATTGAAAAGTTGTTTTAGATCTTATGCCACGAGTTGGCAGGAAAAAGGAGTGGTCCAATTCTCACTTTCATGGAGGATTGTGAGTGGTTACAATTTATGCAATTTGTACTTGCTATTTACCAAAATTATTCCACACACAAAATTGGTATATGTGACTGGAACTACGTGAAGATGTGTAGCTATTGCCCCTTCCCACATGCCGGTGTCATGGTACCTAAAACAACATAAAACACAAGCGTGAGTTCATCTCTCAGCAAGTATATTGCAATGGGTCATACAGAATAATTCAATTATTATCGTCTCTACATAACAACTTAACATCATTGTCGGTGTTTCGTGCACCGGCAATACGATTTTATGGTCGGATGGGGTCGCGCGCTCCCTCTCCCCGAATGGTCGACTCGTGGAGTCAGAAGATGTATACTGGTTCGGGACGAATGTCCCTACTCCACTTCGTGCGGGGGGAATGTATTGATCTGTTGGAGGCAGACAGGGGGTGTACAGGCGAGGCGGACGGTCGGCTGTCCGATCCCCTTGAGGTTTTCGCTAGGGAGTCGAGGCTACCTCAGAGACTGTTTTCCCTTTTCTCCGCGCCCCTCCCTCTCGGGCCCTGCCTCTCCTTATATAGACGGAGGAGGCAGTTTACACGGGAGTTGTGAAGACTACGAGGAGAGGGGTCTGCATGTCTTGAGGTCTGGTTTCTGTCTTGTCCGGCCAACCCCTGCCTGTCCCGAGGTAGGGTTGGTGGCTCTGTGGCGTACAGTCTTGCGTAATACTGTCAGGGTGGCGTGTTGCGTGGTGCTCTTGTCAGCCTTGGTGACTTTAATGGCGCTTGACTTTGCTTAGGCCTCGGGAGTGGGCGTACTCCTCTGCGGTGTGCCAGGCGACGGGACGGGGGTTTGACTTCTTCGGTGGCTCTTCTGACAACCTTGGGAAGGAGCCGCCTACCCTGGTACGGATGTCAGGGGACGCCAGCTGCGCACAAGGCAATACCGACACTGGCGTGGGCCCTGCTGACTTGTGCGTGGGCGGAGCTTGAGCTTCGATATTAGGCGGCCGGCGTGTGCCGACCGCTTGGAACCAGAGTCCGCCGACCGTCCGGGGTCGGCCCCGCACAGGTCGGGGCTCGTTCTTTGCGGCCCAAGTACCTTTCGGTGGTGCCGGACTTCCGTCGTGATAGGTCAGCCCGTTCGTGCTTCCGGGCTGATGGGGGTACCCATGGTATGGGTACTCGTCAATCATGATCAAGTCATACTTCATATGCAACATCATATACATGTCTCAACCTCATTGAGATCATTTCATCATCATCATCATGAATGCAATGCAATGCAATGCACATGTCTCCTCGACGCAAATACCGGTATTGCCGAGTGCACACCCGTCGGCGTGCACCCACGTCCCCCTTCCATCCCGTAGATGGAGGGCGCCTACTCCTCGCTTCCACTCACCGCGTGGGTGGAATCACGAGGTAGGTCTTACATTCATGGCACTCCGGATTAGTCATAACTTTCTCACCGACCTTACCGGAATAGTTATGACGTTCTCACCGACCGGGCCAAGTTTCATGCCATGTATGCAACATATGCCATAATCATTAACCATAAACCATTGCATAACATCTTAACATACACTTTTTATCATATCATGGCAAACACTAAGCATGGCAAGATAGAATAACATGGAAACAATTGCATCTAGTCAAGACAAGCAAATAAACCACATGCTACCCATCCCAATACACTTGCCTTAACCTCGGGTGACGGATTGGCGGGATGAGGAGGGCACTCCCGGGGTCACACCACCTGCACATAGATGCCACACAATCACAATGTGCCCACAAAACAGTACGCCCTCGCCCATCTACCTCGATTTCGCAAACTACTCCCGAAAACGAAAAACAGAGAAACTGTCCCCCCGGGGCAGCAGACTTCGATCTAGCATAACTTTAGTTCTAGGACTCCGAATCGATTAAACGAGTACATCCTCGCATAGTTTAGGAAATTTCCTAACTTTTTATAAGTATATGGAAAAACTGATTCGGATCCTAAAGTTGTCTAATCTACAAAACACTACGTTCTGTCCCAGCTACGTCACAGATTTGAACACGTTCGGTAAATCGAGCATAACTTTCAAACGGCTGGCCGGAATTGGACGTTCTTTATGTCCACTGAAAGGTATTTAAGTTACCGACAACTTTCTCAACAGGCGGCCGACCAAATTCCGACTCTAAGGTCACGAAAACTCAAACCCTAGGTCGACTGCACAATCTTCCCGAAGCAGAGAACGTGGCAAACTCTAGTTTTCATCTAATCTACCCAATCACAGCACCACCACTTGATCTAAAAGCATCCAAATACCCTCTAGCACAGCCCCTAGACCAACCCCAAGGATTCCCCTAGCCATACCTTCGCCTGACGAACGATGAACCGACGAATCTCCTCCCGGTTCACGTGATCTCCTTTCTCGCTCCAAATCCACCGGATCTCCTCGTCGCGTAGCGCTCCAATGGATGGATCAGTGGGGTGGCGAGGTGGAGAACTCCCCTAGGGGCAGCAAGGATGGTGGAGAGGGATGGGGAGGAGAGGGGCGCAAGGGGGGCGGCTAGGGGAGGTGGAGGCGCAAGGGGATGGAGGCTAGGGTTGTGTGGGAGGTGGGGGCGCATGGGTGGGGGAGGGGCAAGGGTTTGGGGCGCATGGGGGCAGGCTATGCTGCCCCCCAACTACCCCACATGGGCCGGGGACTCCCATCTATGGCCCAAGTTAGTCCCCCAAGGCCCAAACTCCCCCGGAAGCCCAAATTCTCCTCCGGAAAGCCCAAATTCTCCCCCAGAAAGGTCCAAACTCACAGAAAAGGCCCAAAAACATGACACCAAAGTCGTACCTTAATGCCGACATCGAAAATGACTCATATGGTCATTCCGTAGTGTCACAGCCACACTCCCTAAAGACGAATATTTTATCGTGGGAAACGAGGATTATGTCGACAAGCTTTTCTCGGGTTTTCACCTTGTCAGTTGACTGTGGAAATCTTTCAGGTCTAGGCATACTGTTAAGCTTTTGTATCTTTTGATGCACTCTATTCAGTCTTTCGGCCTTATTGTATGAAACTTAAATTCCATTAATGTATTTGAAAACTTGTGTATGGATGTGATGATAATGTTGTAAATGTGCATATTAGCCACCGATCATGGGACTAATACATGATGTACATGTGACCTTCTTGGTATTCCAAGCTAGAAAGGGGGGTGTCTCTACAGCCTAACGACGATGGCAAATCAAATGCTTACAAGCTTGCGATACTGCTTCTGAAAACACTAATTATTCCAGAAGTTCCTTATACGTACATACCTGAAGGCACAGGAGGCAATTGTAAAGAAACCTATCGAATATAAGGTACGTTCCAAAATGATAAAAAGGTGTGTGTATATATATACCATGTCGAATGGATAACACACTGCTACAAAACACTTAATAGGTGTCGGTCTATTTGTGTCGGTTTTTTTAGAACCGACACAAATAAAGTTTTTGTATCGGTTCTAAAACTCAAAATGGCGGGAAGATTATTTGTGTCGGTTCTAGCTAAAAAATGACACAAATAATGCATTATTTGTGTCGGTTCTAGCCAAAAACCGGCACTAATAGTAGTCAAATTATTTGTGTCGGTTCTAGCAAAAAACCGACACAAATAGTCCAATTTTATGTGTCGGTTCTAGCTAAAAACCGACACAAATAGTCTTCCTATTATTTGTGTGGGTTCTAGCAAAAAACCGACACAAATAATTGTGTCAGTTCTAGCCAAAAGCCGACACAAATAATATTATTTGTGTCGGTTCTAGCCAAAAACCGACACAAATAATGTATGTCTCTTTGTGACAGTAAAACGATCGTAACTTTTGACTCGTAACTCCGATTGAGTCGTTCTTTGGCTTGTTAGAAAGATAACGAGAAGCTCTATCAAACAATGAGTAGGTTTTTCAATTATTTACTTGTGTGAGTGCGAGCAAGGTGAAATAATTCAAACAAAAATATCATTTAAGACCTCAAAACGGCCTCCAAAGTTTTGTACCCATGTTGGAGTACGACCTCAAACCGTGTTTGGAAAATGAGAGCATTAAAATTGGTTTTCGGGTGCTCTGCAGGGTTAAGAGGAGAAGAACGTGTTATATGTCACATGCGATCACACCAGCACTAAAGCACTTATCCTGTAAGAATTCCGAAGTTAAGCGTCATTAGGTGAGAGTAGTTCTAGGATGGGTGACCTCTCAGGAAGTTAAGTTCGATCCTGTTAGAACTTTGAAATTAAATGTGCTTGGGCAAGAGCACATACTAGTATGGGCTATGTGAGGTTGATGTGTGGCATGGAGTTGCCAAATCTAACACAACTACAAATAATAACAGATATATTTTTTATCGTATTATTTGTGTCGGTTCTAGCGAAAAACCGACACAGATAATATAATCAATGTCAGTTTTTTGCTAGAACCGACACAAATAATATGATTATTTGTGTCAGTTTTTGGCTAGAACCGACACAGATAGTATTATTAGTGTCGGATTGAAAACCGACACTGATAGTCTCCGATTATTATTGTCGGTACATCTGTGTCGGTTTGAAAACCGACACTAATATCGGTTCCGAACCGACACAGATGAGGTTCTCTGTAGTACTGACAGTGCCATCAATGACAACAGATTACAATGTACAATCAGCCGATCAGATATACACAGCAATCTTATCTCTAGCTATAACTAACTATTACTTTCAACAGCAACAACATCTAAATATCTAGGACAACAACTTTTAAAATTTATTTGAAACATTTCTTAACATGTCGGAAATTCTAAAGCCCCGAGTCATGTAACAACCAACACGAATCCTTAATCAATGTTTTCACATCCAACATATTTAAATGGTATACATGATGTATAAATGTGCATATACATAACATAAAATAGATTTTTGTAACACAATTTACAGACGAATAGAGCTATACCAGAACAAGAGGCATGTACTTATTCAATCTTTGTGTATGCGTATGAATACGTGGCATTTGGCGTTCTTACTACTCAGTGGGGTAGGAGGGCTCCATGGCAAGGCCACACATGCCCCTCTTGTCAGAAATGTCCTTCGCCATTCTCAAGAAGCCGTTCTCCCCCCATGTCGTGCCCCACGAGTTCTTCATCAACCAATACTTTGTGCCATCACTGGCCTTGCCATAACCAATGGCTGCAATCCCATGGTCCAACTCAGTGCCACATGAGCCGGTCATCACGCCGCCCGAGTAGAATTGGAACGTCATGTCGCCTCCGTCCACGGCCACTGACACGGGTTGGTTCGCTACTGCCTTCATGAGGGCGGCCTCGTCGTTGGCCGGCACATCCTCGTAGCCCTTGATGGTTGCTGCGCTATTGGATCCACCCTTGCACTTGCCGTCATCTGCCTTGTATGGGTAGCTGGACTCGGTGGTGAGGCCGCCGTTCTTGATGATGAACTTGAAGGCGTCGTCCATTAGCCCGCCCTCGCAGCCCTGGTCTTCGCCATGGACGTCGCAGTCCACCAACTCTTGCTCCGACAGCGAGATAAGCTTGCCAGTGCTCAGCTTGACGATGCCCTCCATGGCAGCCACGGCAGAAAACGCCCAACAGCAACCTGCAACGAATTGTGTTGAGGTAGATGTCATCGCACAACATATTCACAAATAAAATTGACACATTTATACATTACAGCAGTAGGCTAAGTATACTTACCACATTGGCCTTGATCCTTGATGGGAGTGACAGCACCCTTGGTCCTCCAGTCCACCGTTGCCGGAAGTGCATCGAGGCTAAGCTTTTCGTACCTGAATCCGGTAGGGACTCACTATGTTAGGATTGAACCCCTTGTTAGTCTTTGTTGCTCTGAACTCCTCGTTGGTGAGGTCAGCGAACTGGTTGACACCGAGCCAGAACTTGTGGTTCCCTGCGTTGAACGACTCGATGAACGCAACGTTGGCCTTGAACACCTCGAACCGCCGCGCCTTCTCGGTGGCATCCTTGTAGACGCGGCCGTACTGGGCCATCCACATGTTGTGCCTCGCCACCGTGGCCGGGTCATCACTCAGCTCACGAGCTGCTAGGACGGCACTGCACAAGCAGAGGCTGCCGATGATGGCGAGGAGCAGAGCCTTGGTGGTGGCCATGTTCGATCAGGCTCTGCGAATTGCTTGCTACTACTTGCTTGTGTGTGTACTGTACTGTCCTTTGGTTTGGCGAAATGGAACTGGGTGGTATGGGTATATATAGTTACAGGTACGTGTTTGTGTAAGAGATACGGTGCATGTATAGGATGTTGTGTGTGCCGTGTGGAAGGGGGCTCCGGAGTAGCCGTGAAGTAGGTGTGGTGGCCGGATGGATATAAAACTCCTTGTGCATAAGACGTACGTTTGCTGCACAGCTGAGAATGACCCCAGTTTATGCCGAGAGTTCTCATAGTGTATAGGTATTATCCGGATGTTTTTGTTTTAGCTAACATCTAAATTTTAGATCGTTTGATACCTCACCTGAATATCACCGGGCCGTTAGATCAAATCATAGGATCTGATGTAATCGATACTCCCGAATCTCAACAATGATCCGATGGTCCTCGATTTGGGTGATTTTAGCAATAAAAATATACGGATGACGTTTATCAAATCCCGTACAAGAATAGAGTGCGCCTTAAGATCGCAAGGATTTAACAGAAATTCTAATGGGAACAAGGCAAGTAAGCAACTTCTTTGCAATTTCCACGATCCGTTTTGTTGGTATATGAACAAATGTTATATATATATATATATATATATATATATATATATATATATATATATATAACCCTATGATTCGGAGTTGTCTAAACATTTCGGCTGCTGGAGTAACAGGTTTGGAGTTCACGCACTGTCGTATCAAGTATTAACTAACCAGTAGGCCAGTTAGCAATGTAGTTTGCTGTATTTTGGAGAAGAAAAATGAACATTTAGGTTGCGTATGTTCAAATATAAAGCATAATATTTGCTAGCTTCATATCCGTGCGTCCCGGGGTCCAGGATTAACCCAGCTAGTTTAGCTAATCCTAAACCAGTTAGTTTCTTTTCTACTATAAATCCAGTCTAAGCTAGCTTAATCAATATTTTTTTATTTGGTTTCACAACAATTTACTGTAATCTATTTTTTTCTATACACCACTACAGATCTCGCCGTCACTACCGGTTCATAAGCGCCATCAATACCGGTTTTTGAACCGGTACCAGCCATCCGGGACTGATGCCCAATCAGTACCGGTTGGGGGAACCGGTATTGATATGCCCATCAGTACCGGTTAAATCCTCAAACCGGTAGTGATGATCTATTATCAGTACCGGTTGGAGCCTCCAGCCGGTACTGATAATAGCTCATCACTACCGGTTCGTGTTATGACCAGGTACACGTGGGTTTTTTAAAAAAAAATTATTAATTTATTTTAATGTAATTAATTAATTTGAGGATATAAATTAATTTATAAATTTCTCATAAATTTATAATGAGTTTTATCAAATATACTATACCTTGAATGAAACTTTCAGATTTGTTGGATGAGTGTTTAATTCTTAATATTTCCTTTACTTCTTTTTTGCAGATTTTCTTTGTTTGTAATTAAATTTTTATATCAAGTAAAAGTAAGTATTATTTTAAATTTTTATATCAAGCAAGAACGGGCATCCTGCCTGCGCGAACTATTGTATCAGTGCAAGTTTACTACGGCCTGCTGCTCTACGACCACATCAAGGACGAGCACGCGGCGGGATCATGAAGGCATTTCGCGACTTCGCCGCCAAGTCCTACAAGACCGAGCCCTGCACCATGAGCTTCACTAAGGAGAAATGCCTACCAACCTATGTCGTAAATGGCCTCCTTTCTGCATCTTTGTATCTCCATTCTACATAAGAAGAAATTAGTTAGGCTTGCAAGTTAGTATAGTCAAATAGCCCGCACAGTAGCTTTTGCAATTAAATAAGAACTTACATAGTCCAGCAACTCAACATGGTCACGTCGATGGAGTCTGTCTGGTATAGATCGTACATTATACGCCATTCGACAAAAAAATCGTCGTTGCCATGAAAAAAATGTTCTTCCTTGTACTTGACGAAGAATAGCTCCATGCCATGCCGGAACGCATCCAGGTACCATTCATGGAATTGACGCATCCTAGTTGGCAGCTGGCCAACCTCCTCACGCCTGACCAATGGTGCGCTCGTTGTAAATGGCCATTTGACTTGAGCAGATTCAATCTCCTGGTTGCCTAATACTTGATCTGGGGCAAGACCAGTTTCTTCGAAGAATTTTGCCATCTCATTGGCCTTCTGCTCAGCTGATGACGTCTTCTTCTTGCTTGCCTTGACTAGTGTGCGCTTGTAGTCAGAGACACGAGGTTTTTCCTTTGAATCTTTCAAACATTTAATTGTCCTCATGCCTTTTAGAAATTCTTCTGTACTAGGTTGAACCTTCTTCTCTAGTGACCTGGATTTAAAAAAACTCAGTGACCTCACCCCTGACTACCTTGGCGGTCTCCTCCTTCGTGATATCATACGCCCGCTTTGAAGGTGCAGCCAGCTTATTGCTTTGGGTGGATCTCGTCTTCTTGTGAGCTGTTGGATGAGCTGGCTGGCTTCTCTTGGGCGACGATGTTGGAGTTGGAGTTTCGCATGCAGGGGTTGGTGTACGAGATGGGCTTCTTTTGATGGGCGACGATTTTGGTGACGGAGGTGTCAGAGAGGACCGCTTATGTGTGTCTCTAAAAATGATGTACTTCTTAAGCCACAGAATGAAAGTGTGCACTGCCTCTCCTAACGTTGTAGTTCCGTCACCTCCGGGAATGTCGAGGTCAAGGTCCTCGCACCCTGGGCATTCCTCCTCCACCGAGACCTTGGAATAGCCCGGCGGTATCTGCTGGCCATGGATGACCTGCCCCGGCTCCATTTGGTGAGCCATGCCGTGAGCCGCCATGAACGAGATGTTCTTCGCTTGGACATGCAGCTCAGAAGGTGTCCGTTGCCTGATGTCGTCCACAGGCCAGTGTCCAAAGTCCTCTTCGGGCAGCCCACCAGAAGTGCAGCTGCTCCGCCGCCCCGTGGGGCTAATGATGTCTGCATTAGTAGGAGGATCCTGGCTCGCATCCACCCGTTGGCTCAAGGCTAACTGCACCTGTCTTTGGACCTCTTCCTTTATGCTTTCTTGTGTTTGTTTCATATGTTCTTGAACCATTTGATTCATGCGTTCTTCTAGCATTTGCATCCGCTGTGCCTGTCGGGACTTGCTTCTCGTTCGACTCCTGTAGGTCTCGGTGTCCTTAGCAAAACCAATCTTCCACGGAACAACGCCAACGCCTCGTGTGCGTCCAGGGTTCTCCGGATTTTGTAGGGCCCTTGTTAGCTCATCGTTCTCCCTGTTTGCCACAAAGGTGCCCAGGGAAGAGTCTCGATCGACTGTACAAGTCTACTGGCGACATCTGTTAGCACTTTCCCGAACACCGGGTTTCCATCATCGTTAAGTGCACCGCCGTGAGCATAAAACCAACTCTTCGCTCTGTCTGGCCATTCCAAAGTCGCCGGCGTGACACCCTTCACATGCAATCCCTGTTCCCTCTGCTCCCATTTGGGAATTGCTCGACGGTAGCCACCAGGGCCGAGGCGGTGGTGATATTACTTCTTCTGTGCATTCTGAATGTTCTTTTCGGTCAACCTTCGACCTTCTTCTGAATTCTTATAGTTGACGAACGCATCCCAGTGGTCCTGCAACTTTGGGTTCTTGTTGAAGTTGGGTGTTAGGTCCTTCTTGATATATTCCGTGGTCAACTTCTTTTTATATGTTTGGAATGCGATGACCATCTTCTTCAACGCGTAACTCTTCACCTTCTCTTCGGTCCCTTCGGGGAAGGTGAATGTCTCCTTCAAATCGGTCCAGATCATATTCTTCGTATATTCAAGGACATTCTCCCATTTCGCGATACTAATTGGCACGTGGTCCCTGACGTGGAAGCCGCATGCCGAATTGAACAGTGGAATCACCCCCTCGGGTTCAATAGGTTGGCCGTTATCGCTGACTACAGTAATAATATGTCTGGCCTTCGACTTCTTGCTTGGACCTCGGTGACATGATGGCCTACTCGATTGACTAGTTTGAAAATATGGTACAATGATGAACGAGTTAGAATGTTGACTTAGCATGATAGTGGAACCAGCATATACACATTCGTAGTAATTACCGTGGCGACCTCAGCGGACTCGACGGGCCTTGCTGCCTCGACGGGTTCACAACCCTCCGCCTCTACAAGATCATCTCCTGCAATCAAATTCCTCATGAACTCCTCTCCATCATATCCTTCGTCCACCATCGTTATTTCTTAGGCTAGATACGAAATTTGGCATCCAATCGAAATGAATACAATTATGATTTACAGTAGATATGTAGGATGTAAAGAACCAAACAACTAAGAAGTTAAGCACACAATTAGATAAATGACATAAACATAGGCCCCACGGTAATTAGTACATCCAATCGGAATGAACCACCTACGGACATAAGTTCTAGGAACATAACCCACAAACAACAAGCCACACAAGTGTTCATTGATTGTAATAGATGGCAGAGAGAGGGGGGAGATAGAGAGGGTTCGAGAGAGGGGAGACAAAGAGGGATCGAGAGAGGGGGGGAGACAGAGAGGGAGCGAGAGGGGGGAGACACAGAGGGATCGAGAGAGGGGGAAATAGAGAGGGAGCGAGAGAGGGGAGACAGAGAGGGTGAAATAGAGAGGGAGCGAGAGAGGGGAGACAGAGAGGGTGCTGGGGATAGAGGAGGACAGGTCACGCGTGGCAACGACTTGGGGGTTGTGGAAAAGAGTGGATAGAGGAAGACGGGCGGCAACGACGAGTATACTATCAACATACTTACACATTTCACATATACATATACTTACACATTTCACAAGCCACATTTCACATATACTTATACACATTTCATAAGCCATATTTCACATATACTTATACACATTTCATAATAAGCATAATCAACATCCATAATCTATATTTCACATAATCCATAGTAAACATCCACATAATCAGCATAATCAGCATCATTGTCCATCGACATTAATAATCAGCATCCACATAATCCATTGTAAACATCCACATAATCCACATAATCAGTAAACATCCACATAGTCAGTAAGGATCCATAGTAAACATGCATCCACATAATCCACTAAACAGCAAGCATTGTAACTAGGTGCCGGAGAGGGCTCACCGAGGGCGTGCGACACCAGAGAGGAGGATTCAGCGCCGGTGTGGAGGAATCTGGCCGAGGATGCAGCGCCGGCGGGTCGTCGGAGGACGACGCGGACACCGGCCGGGGTTGTCGGAGAGAGCTCACCGAGGGCGTGCGACGCCAGAGAGGAGGATGCGACGCCGGTGTGGAGGAAGCTGGCCGAGGATGCGGCACTGGCAGATCGTTGGAGGACGACGCGGACGCCGGCCGGGGTTGTCGGAGGACTACGCGGACGCCGGGGGTGCGCACGGCACTGACGGCTGGGGTGAGGACGGCACAGACAGCATGGACGGCGGAGTCGTCGGAGGAGCGGATGGCACGAGTTGGAGACTTGGAGGCGGCAGTGGCGAGAAAGACAAGAGTTGGACCTCTCCACTTTTTATACGAGGGGTAAATAGTACCGGGTCATATTACCAACCGGTACTGATATTACCGATTCCCCACCCTGCCAAAATACCCCGCCAAATGTTGCTTGCCCTAGGGGGAATTAGTACCGGGTCATATTACTAACCGGTACTGATAGATACTATTAGTACCGGTTCTTTGTTATGACGATACGCTTCTCCTGTACTTGTTGCCCTAGGGGTCACAAGATAAGTTGGTGTTATAACCGGGTACAAGTGGGATTTTTTTAAAATTTCCATTACTGTAATTAATTAATTTGAGGACATAAATTGATTTATAAATTCCTCATAAATTTATAATGGGTTTTATAAAATATATTATACCTTGAATAAAAATTTGAGGACATAATTTGTTGGCCTCGTGTTTAATTCTTAATAATTATTTTATTTCTTTTTGCGGATTTTCTTTGTTTGTAATTAAATTTTTATATCAAGAAAAGTAAGTATTATATTGTTAATTTTGGAATGCTTTCTGTTTTCTTCGTAACTGCATTAATCCATACACGAGTTTATATCAACTAGAGAGAGAGAGAGAGAGATTAGTGTAATAACCATATTCATAATTCATATACGGGTTTATACAACACGGTTGGACTTATTTGCTAACATACTTTGTTTTTACAAGTGATCCTTCATTATGATCGTGTCGTACATATGGAGATTCTTCTATATCATTCAAGACACTTATGTCTATGTCCACCATAAAAGGAGGTAGCTCGTCAAATTGATTGTACTCTTCTTCATCTGTGATGCCCTCAACTCCGACAATCCTTCTTTTTCCTGGAAGAACCACATAGCGCCTTGGTTGTTTGCTGCTGATAGTCTCCACCTTCTGCTTCCTTTTGCTTTTTTGGCTTGTTGTTCATGTCCATCACATAGAATACCAGTGCCACATCATTGGCGAGCACGAACAGTTTGTCCCTATAGGCCACTTGCTTGAGGGCCACGATTGTCATACCGTACTCGTCGATCTCAACAGTTGTCAATTTGACCCATTAGCACTGAAACAGAGGGACTTTTAAAGGTCCATACTCGAGCTCCCAGATCTCCTCTATGCAACCATATTAGGTGTCCATCTTTCCATTTTTGTCGAAGGCATCTATACGAACGCCGCTGTTTTGGTTGGTGCTCTTGCTATCTTGGGCAGTCGTGTAAAATGTGTACCCATTTATCTCATACCCATGGAATGATATGATTTTTGTGGATGGTCCCCGAGCCAAGAGTTTCAACTGTTCAATGTCTGTCTGGTTGCCTATCAGCTGATTTTGTAACCAACCGCCGAAACGATCTATTTGCTCTAGTGCGATCCACTTTTGTAACTTCTCTAGGTATTGGTCGCGCAGAATCATCTCATGATCATGGATATACTGAGCTACTACAGTTGCTTGTTTCAAAACTGTAAAATGTGCTTGTTTAAATGAAAGTAGATCGTCGCTAAAGAATTCTTTTCTCCCCAGAGTCCCTTTTCCCCATAGCCTCCCCTCATGGCGTGATACAGGGACGCCAATCGGATTCAGATCATCAATGTAATCGACACAAAATTCAATCACCTCCTCTGTGCCAACACCCTCTGCAATGCAGCCTTCTAGACGAGACCGGTTGCAAACATACTTCTTTAGGACCCCCATGTACCTCTCGAATGGGAACATATTATGCAGGAAAACGGGTCCGAGAATTTCTATCTCTTTGAAAACATGGACCATGAGATGGACCATAATATCAAAGAAGGACGGAGGGAAGATCATCTCAAGGCTGACCATACTATCGACCACATCATGGTGCAACTGAGATACATTATTCGGCTCGATGACCTGCGACACCGCGTTGAAAAATGAGCACAACTTTATAATTGTCCCTCGTACCCAGTCCGACAAAATACCTCTCACCGCCACTAGGAGCGATTGTGTCATCAACATGTGACAATCATGGGATTTCATATGTACGATTTTATTATCTTTCGTGTTTATGAGTCTCTTTATGTTCGAGGAGTATCCATAAGGGACTTTCACGCTGCTCAAGAACTTAATCATGTTTTTTCTCTTCCTTGCTCAGAGTGTAGCTCATGGGGTGGAGGTAATGTTGTCATTTCGCTCTCTTTTCCGGATGTAGGTCGTTCCTAAGTCCTAGTAGAAGCATGTCCTTTCGTGCTTGAAGTGTATCTTTTGTTTTGCCGTACATATCTAGAAAGCCTAGCAGGTTCACGCAGACATTCTTCGTGATATGCATGAAGTCCAATGAGTGGCAGACCTCTAAGTCTTTCCAGTACGGTAAGTCCCAAAATATTGATTTCTTCTTCCAAATAGGCTTCGTATGATCTTATTCAGTCGGGACAGATTTGCTACCAGGACCCTTTCCAAATACAACTTTCAGATCCTTTACCATAGAAAATACAAGTGTCCCACTGCGATGCATGGACTTCTTACGTTTCTCTTCTGTCCCATCGAAATTCTCACCCTTCCTTTGTAACGGGTGCTTCATATGGAGGAACCTATGGTGGCCCATGTACACGACCTTTCGTGAGTTTTTCAGATACTTGCTGTCCATATCCTCTAAGCACTGGATGCAGGCTTTATATCCTTTGATAGATAGGCCAGACAGGTTACCAAGTTCAGGCCAGTCGTTGATGGTTACGAATAGCAATGCACGTAAGGTGAAATACTCTCTTTTGTACTCATCCCACACACGTACACCATCGTTCCACAATGTTAGCAGATATTCAACCAACGGTTTGAGATACATATCGATGTCATTTCCAGGTTGTTCGGCCCTTGGATAAGCAACGGCATCATAATGTACTTTTGCTTCATACACAGCCAAGTAGGAAGGTTGTAGATACATAGAGTCATGGGCCAAGTATTGTGGCTGCTGCTCATCTCGCCGAACGAGTTCATCCCATCCGTACTCAACCCAAACCTTATGTTTCTCGCATCCTCAGCAAAGTCTGGGTACTTTCTATCGACTTTCCTCCACTGGGAGCCATCAACAGGGTGCCTTAGCCTTCCATCGTCCTTACAATCTTCTTTGTGTCAGCACATCATCTGGGCATGCGCTTTGTTCGCAAATAAATGCTTCAACCGGGGGATTATAGGGAAATACCACACCACCTTAGCCGGGGGTCTCTTCTTCTTGCGCTGCCCATCTTCCTCACCTGGGTCATCATGCTTGGTCTTGTACCGTGAAGCTTTGCACACCGGACAAGCTTCCAAATCCTCGTACTCATTGCGATAAAGGATACAATCATTACGGCATGCATGTATCTTTTGTACCTCCAACCCCAAAGGGCAGACAACTTGCTTAGCGTCGTACGTAGTTTCAGGCAGCGTGTTACCATCTGGAAGCAACTTCTTTATGAGGCATAACAACTCGTCAAATCCCTTATCAGACAATCCATTGGTCGCCTTCCATTGCATCAGTTCTAGTGTGGTACGCAATTTTTTGTGGCCCTGTCGGCAGTTTGGGTATAGTAGTGTTTCATGGTCCTCTCATAGGCGCTGGAACTTTTTGTAATGTCTTTCATCGGTGTATTCTCTCTCTCCATCAAGCAGCATCTGGTCTAGGTCATCATCGCCAAACTCCCCCAGTGTATCTTCGAACGAACGGTGTTGGACAGCATCTGGTATATTATTGCCCCCCTCTTCTTCTTCACCATCTTCCCGTATAGTCTCTTCTTCACCGTGTTTGGTCCAACAGGTATAGTTTGGCATGAAACCTCTTGAGAGCAAATGGAAGTGAAGGTGGCTGGATTTTGGCCACACCTTCTCATTCTTACAGTCTATGCATGGACAACATATGTAGCCTGAGTTCATGTGAGCATCGACCGCACGATGAAAAGCTTGCAAACCTTGCAAGAACTCTGGGGAGCGTCGATCAATGTACATCCATCGCCGGTCAATCTACATTATGCAGGACTTGGCGGTTATTTTCTATAAAGCCATTTATATTTTTGATATTATTTTAATTCACAAATGAATTTAAATTTCTTCGTTTTCACATAACTATTTCCATTTGAAGATCCCAAACTCCATAATTTTCATGCACCATTCTTAATTTCCACAACTACGTGCAACCAAACCCCATCCTTCATCGATCGATGAAACTAAAATGTAAATTTGAGCTAGATCAACACCTTAAATGCGAGCTATATTATAATACAAGCAAATTCTAAGCTTACACAACAAGTTTTTGTATCCTACTTGAAAAGATCGAGCTAGATCTTTACATTCATAATCTTTCATCGATTATGGGGGAAAAAATCAAAATTTCTTCATGCATGATTCAAGGAAAGAAGAGGCTCCATTTAAGACCAAATGTAGTGAGGAATGATGTTACTAAACTTAGTTACCTTGGTTGCGAGTAAAATGACCAAACATTTGAAATTTTGGCAGCACCTCCCCTCCCTTGAAGCTCTTGGCCGAAGCTCCTGTTTTTCTCACGCGATGAACTGTTCTTGCTCTGGCAGTGAACGGGAGGACGAAAAAGTTTAAATTGGTCTGACATCAGTACCAGTTCAACGTACCAACTGGCCCTGATATCCCCCTAGTAGCCGTTGAACCGATAGATAGTACCGGTTTGTCTCCCGAACCGGTACTGATGTGGATGATTCAGTACCAGTTGATGTAACCAGCCGGTACTGATGGTAGAGATCAGTACCGATTGGTCTTATCAACTGGTACTGATGTGCGTTGTAACCGTTGAACCTCTAGTTGACTGTATTTTTGAATGATTTTCTCATTGTGGCATAATTTTTCTTCCTATTTTGACCGATTTTGACATAAAAAATTTCTTAAAATTATACGATTATGAAAGTACAATTCGAGATGAATGTACATATATGATTTTCATGCATCTAATCTAAATATTTATAAAGATATTCATAGCTAAAGTTTCAAAATTTTTACTACACATAACTGAAACCGACAAGTTTTTGCGAGCTAGAGAGAGCATCATCTCTTATCTTTCAATATTGTTAAGTGAGGTATCTAAGTTGTTTTCTATTACACTTTTTTTTTAAAAAAAATTCAATCTAATGTTACTACTCCCTCCGGTCTTCAAAAAAGCTGACGTTTTGGACATAGTGATGGCCAAACATCAAAACTTTGACTATCGATATATTTTTAAATATTTAAATTAGATACGTGAAAATTATATGTGTACATTCATCTCGAATCGTACTTTCATAATTTTTCTTCTGATTTTCACTGTCCAGTTGAATGTTTCTCGAAGCCGTTTTTTTTAATGATTTTCTCATTGTGGCATAATTTTTTTGAACGTTTTTTTTATGTTTCATATTTTTTTTGAATATTTCAATCTAACGGTAGAGGCGGCGGAGCTTCAAGAAGGGGAGGTAAAACATTATATATTATATTAATAATTCATTACATAAAACATTACATATTATATTAATAATGTATAGCATAAAACATTACATATTATATCAATTAATTACAATATATATAATATACATAGCAGCGCGGGGGTTGTGGGTGGTGCGATCACACATACAACCACTTGTCGTTGCTGCCGGGGGGGCTGTCGTCACCGGAGTCATCGTTAGGCGGGGGCGGTCGTCGTCGTCGTCGTGGATGACGTCTTCATCATCGTCATCGTCATCCTCCTCCTCCGTCGCGCTCCCCCCGCAGACCCAACCCTCCTCCTCCTCATTGTCCTCCTCCTCCTCCTCCTCCCGCTGCTCCTGCTCCTCCTCCTCCACGTCCTTCTCCTGCTTCTCCTCCTCTGGAGGTGGTGATGATGGCGTGCCAGAGGGAGAAGAAGGAGAAGGAGCTGCCATAGTTAATTGGGCTAACTAACGATCATGAGTACTGTCGGTGTATTCTACACCAAGGTGCCCACTGCACTTTAGTAAAAGCCGCCGCTATCGGACACGTGGCATCCAGGTCACGCCACTAGCGGTCGGAGAGGTCACCGCCCAGCGAGTAGGTGGCGGCCAGGCCACGTCGCGGGCGGCTAGTGGTGATCGCCGGCAGGAAGGTGGCGACCAGGCCACGCCTCTGGCAGTCAGCTGAGTGATCGCCGGCAGGAAGGTGGCGACCAGGCAACGCCTTTGGCAGTCAGCTGAGTGATCGCCAGCAGGAAGGTGGCGACCAGGCCATGCCTCTAGCGGTCAGCTGAGTGGTCGCCAGCGGGAAGGTGGCGACCAGGTCACGCCTTTGGCGGTTAGCTGAGTGATCGCCAGCGGGAAGGTGGCGACCAGGCCACGCCTCTGGCGGTCAGCTCCGTGGTCGCCCAGCGGACAGGTGGCAGTCAGGCCACACCGCTGGCGCCTAGTTCCCGAGGCCACCTAATGACCTGCGCAGCATTTCAAGAGGTCATGGACATTTAATGCGTGGCGTGCGCATTAAATGGGGGTAATGAAGGCCATAGTCCAGTGGCGTGTGTTCCCAACGCGTGCCATAATGGTGGGTGACGTCAGGGTGCAATTTCCCACCCCGGTGGAGCGAGCGAAGCCGGCAGGCACGGCGCTCAAGGACGGGGGAGAGGATGTCTGTGCCAGGGCATTAAATGTGTTGCAGGAGCCTTTAATGCCATGGAGTAGGGTAATGAGTATAGCTTGCTGTGTAAGCCTCTCATGCGCCTCGGCCAGCCCGAGTATCAAAGGGAGTTGAGTAGAGGTTGGATCATTTTTGCTCAGATTAGACTCTCCACTCTGGGTAGGTTGGTCTGAGCTCCTTTGGGTTGCTGTTCATCTTCCAGCTCTTTTCAAGGGCACCGAAAACACAAAAAGACAGGAGTAGGGCTATTACTCTCAGGAGGGCCAGAACCTGAAAAAACGTCTGGGTCTCCTTGCATGCTTCGCCCCTGATTCTCTCTTTCCTGAGCAATCTCCACGAAAGCCCTGGTTAGAACTTAGTATACCCCTCGCCGGAAGGGGTCTGTTGGCTCATACGCCGACAGTGGCGCGCCAGGTAGGGGGCTCAGTGGTTGGATTGTTCTCCCTTCTTCCATCTTCTTGCGGGGTTTGCAAGAAGCTCCGACGGTTACGAGCATGGTGACTTCGGGCTCCAAGCATGATGGTCTGCTCGAGGAGAGCAGCGCTCGCGGCCGGTCCCGACGCTCGCCCAGGGCGTCGGACTCTCCGGGTCCATCCGCCCAGGGAGGGACGCGTGGTGCTTCTGCGCTAGGGGCCCAGCCCGTTCGACGGCGTCTCCTGATGGGAGACGACACCCCGGCGTGGAACCTTCATGCAGCCCGGCTGCTTCTCGATCATCCCCCGGTTGCGCTAGAGGGCGAAACCCCGGCCGTTCCATGGCTGCGGGACATCGCCCGCCTGGTGGATGCCGCCCAACAGCAGGTGGAGGCGGCAAATCGACTGGGGGCTTCCGGTGTCGGGCGACAGAGCGTGTGCGTGGCTGACGCGCAAGCCTCTAGCCGCATGGCCACAATTTATTCCGGTCGTAAGGGCCGGGACAAAGGAAAGGGTGCACCGGTTGCAGCCCCCTCAAGCACAGGGGGACGTGCACGCGCTCCCACTTCTTCCCGTGGTTCCCCCAAGGCGTCGGGGGGCCATGGGGATCTGAGGGCCCGCCTAGACGAAAGGAGGTCCCAGCCCGGCGGTGACTTGCGCGACGTCCTTAGGGGGCGCCGTGCCAATGGGCAGCACCGCGTGGGCCACCCGATGTTTAGCGGCCGGGGGGAAACCTCTCCCCCTGATTCTAGGGAGAACGCAAACTCGCACTCCTCAACCCTGTCTCGGGACCGAGGGGCGGGCGAGCGGCGCTACTCCCCCTATAACGTTGGATGCCAGGCGTTCTCCCTCCGCCTACGCCAAGCTGCGTGGCCGGAGAGATTTCGCCCCGCGTCCATCGAGAAGTATGACGGCACCACCAACCCGGAGGAGTTCCTGCAGATTTACACCATGGTGGTGCGCGTCGCGGGAGGGTCTGAGAAGATCATGGCTAACTACCTCCCGACATCGCTGACGGGCTCCGCCCGCTCCTGGCTACTGAACCTCCCTCGAGGCTCTGTGCACTCGTGGGAGGAATTGTGCGACATATTCGTCGCCAACTTTCAGGGCTCCTACGCTCAACCGGGAGTGGAGGATGACCTTCACGCCCTGGAACAGACGAAGGGGGAGTCCCTGAGGGAGTTTATTCGGCGGTTCAGCCACTGCCGGAACACGATCCCCCGGATCTCCGAGCAGTCGGTGATTATCGCCTTTCGGAGGGGGGTCCAGGATCAAAAGATGCGGGAGAAGATGGCTACCCGCACCATTTCTACTACCTCCGAGCTGTTCTCCCTAGCGCATAAGTGCGCCCGGGCAGCGGAGGCCCGGGAGCGCACGGCGGGGCCATCTGGTCACGACGAGGCGGAAACCTCGAAAACTTCCGGCCACAAGAAGAAGAAGAAGCGCAAGGAGGTCGGCGCTGGAGAGGTCCTCGCCACCGAACCGGAGGACAAGCCCCAGAAGCGCGACCGCCAAGATAGGAGGGGTGATCGCCGAGGCCCGCGAGGTGATCGCGGGGATCGCCGGTGCCCCCGCCAAGAAGACGACGGAGGCAGACCCTACTGCCCCATCCATAGGACCAACGGACATGACTTGGCGGATTGTCAAGTCGTGTCCAAGCTGGTGGAGCAGCGGCTTAAGAAGCGCCGTGAAGACGACCACGATGACGTGGACGGGGACCCCGCTTCGTTGGCCTTTCAGCAAGCGGAGCATACGGTGGCCTTCATCCATGGTGGCTCCGCCACCTACTCTTTGAACTCGCAGTACAAGCGAGAGGTAAGAGAGGTATGTGCCACCGTACCAACTCCCAGGGTGAGCAGGCTGCTGAAATGGTCGGGGGAGCCGATCACTTTCAGCCAAGCAGACCACCCGGAGAGCACCGCCCGCCCGGGCCATCTCCCGATCGTGGTTTCTCCCACGGTCCGGAATGCGAGACTCGGGCGGGTGCTTGTCGATGGAGGGAGCTCCATCAACCTCATGTCCGTAGGGGCATTCAAGGCGCTCCAGATCCCTTATGAGGAGCTGCGCCCGGCCCCTCTATTCTACGGAGTCGCCCCTGGAGTGGGTTTAACACCCTTGGGTCAGGCCCGGCTGCATGTCACGTTCGAAAGTGTGGAGAACTTTTGGACGAAAAAGATCGACTTCGAGATCGCAGACTTCGACCTCCCCTACAACGCGTTGCTTGGCCGGCCAGCTCTGGTCAAGTTCATGGCGGCCACGCATTACGCCTACATGATGATGAAGATTCCCGGGCCTGGGGGTCCAATTACCGAGAAGGTGGATTGGCTAGAAGCCCTGCGCCTCTGTAAGCAGGTGCAGGACCTGGGCAGCACCACCTGCACGGCTCGAGGTGAGGAAGACTACCCGGAGTTCCCCCCGGTCAAGGCCCGCGCCTCACCTAGTTCCTCGGGTGAGGTGAAAGCGGCCCCTGTGGGCGAGGACGGCTCTGGGAAGGTCGTGAAGATCGGTGCCAACCTCAGCACCAAATAGGAAGACGCGCTCGTCACCTTCCTCCGGTCTAACCTGGATGTGTTCGCTTGGGAACCATCAGAAATGACCGGGGTCCCCAGGGAGGTGATCGATCACCGATTGGCGACGCTCCCAGGAGTGCACCCAGTCCGGAGGCAAGCACCAGAGCGGCAAGATGCCATTCGGGTTGAGGTAGAAAAGCTGCTGCAGGCGAAGATTGTGAGGGAGGCCGCCTATCCCTAGTGGCTGGCCAACCCTGTACTCGTCAAGAAGTCGAACGGAACATGGCGGATGTGCGTCGACTTCACCGACCTCAACAAAGCCTGCCCCAAGGATCCGTATCCCCTACCGCAGATAGACCTTGTCGTCGACTCCACCGCAGGGTGCGAGATCTTATGCTTCCTAGACGCCTACTCCGGCTACCACCAGATCAGCATGGCGCAGGAAGACGAAGAGAAGACCGCCTTTGTGACCCTGACCCCCCTAGGCGTCTACTACTATGTCCGCATGCCTTTTGGGTTAAAGAATGCGGGCTCAACCTACCAGCGCGCCATGCATACTATATTCCGATCGCAGATTGGGAGAAATCTCGAAGTTTATGTTGATGATCTGGTAGTGAAGACGAAAAAGTCTACTGGGCTCGTTGAAGATTTAGAAGAGACCTTCTCCCACCTCCGGCAGTATTGTCTGAAATTGAATCCTGAGAAATGTGTGTTTGGTGTGTCATCCGGAAAGCTGCTCGGGTTCCTTGTTTCCCACCGCGGGATCGAGGTCAACCCGGAAAAAATCACGGCCATCGAACGCATGCAACCACCCACAAGGCTCAAGCAAGTTCAGTGCCTGGCTGGTCGCCTGGCCTCTCTCGGCCGTTTTATCGCCAGGCTGGGGGAAAAGAGTCTCCCCTTCTTCAAGCTGCTGAAGAAGACTAACTCCTTCGAGTGGACTGCAGAAGCGCAGCAAGCATTCGAAGAACTGAGGCAATACCTCTCCTCCCCTCCGGTCGCTCGAGCCGCGGCGAGCCACTTCTTCTTTGACGTAGTGGCCAGCCCGGCGGTTGTGAGCGACAATCGGTAAGTGAGCGTCAAGGGGTCCACCGCGTTTACTAAATCGACAAGTTAATGCACGATGCCGAGATAAGATACCCACAGGCTCAGAAGATGGTGTATGCCATGCTGGTGGCGTCCAGGAGGCTGCGGCATTATTTCCAAGGAAGAGAGATCACGGTGGTGTCCGCCTATCCCTTGCGCGAGATTCTCCACAACCGCGAAGCCGAAGGCCGCATCACCAAGTGGTCTGTAGAGCTGGGGGAGTTCGGCCTTAAGTTTGCCCCCCGCACGGCAATCAAAAGTCAAAGGCTGGCGGAGTTTGTTGTTGAGTGGACTCCTGCCGAGCCTGAAGTCGAAGAAACGCCCGCGCCCTCCCCCTGGACACTCTACTTCGATGGCTCCTTCAGGTACGAGGGCGCTGGGGCTGGGGTCCTCCTGGTTTCCCCAACCGGGGACCTCCTCAAGTACATGGTCGTCCTGGACTTCAAGGCCACCAACAACGTCGCTGAGTATGAAGGCTTGCTGGCGGGACTTCGTGCCGCCACGGCCATCGGAGTCCGGCGTCTGCAAGTCAAGGGCGACTCCTTGCTAGTCATCAACCAGGCAAGAAAGGAGTTCTCCTGCTCTGATCCTGTCATGGCCGAGTACTTGGCGGAGGTCAGAAAGATGGAGCGACATTTCGATGGGCTAGGATATACCCATATCCCCCGGCGCGACAACTACTTGGCGGACGAGCTCGCTCAGCTTGCCTCGACAAGATCTCCCGTTCCGGTCGGAGTCTTTGAAGAAAGGCTTCCGCGACCGTCCATCGCAGCCCCCGTTTCCGGTGGGGACGATGGTGATGCTGCTCCAGCCCTTGCTCCAGAAGGGGAAGTGGTACCGGTGGAAACGCCCGGCCAGGCGGAGTACCCAGGCGGCCACCCTGTGGTCGCCACACTTGACCGGGAAGGCACATGGATGGACCCGATCCTGGCCTACCTGCGGGATCAAGTGTGCCCCGACGATGATGCGTCAGCAAAGAAGATAGCACGAAAGGCCAAGTGCTATAATATGCTAATAAAGGAGTCAGGCCGAGCTATGCAAGGATTTTCAGGAAAATGAAGCTGGAAATGGTACCCGAACGATGTTTGGCAGCTTTGGAAATGAAGCCTACCTTAGAAGACCAGATCAGGGAAGGTCAGAAGGAGGATGATAAGATAAAGAGGATCAAGTCCTAGATAGATGAAGATAGAGCAAATGATTTCAAGCTGGATGAGCACGACACTTTGTGGATTAAAGATGGCATTTGCGTGAGCTGAAGTAGTTGATTCTGGAAGAAGCTCATGATTCCAAGTACTAAATTCACCCGGGAAGCACCAAGATGTATCAAGACCTGAAAGAGCGATTCTGGTGGCCAAGCATGAAGCGTGAAGTTGCCGAGCATGTTGCGTTATGCGACATATGACAAAGAGTGAAAGCAATGCATCAGGGGCTAGCGGGATTTCTGCAACCACCGAAGATACCTGAATGGAAGTGGGAGGAGATCGGTATAGATTTCATTACCGATTTGCCTAGGACTCAGAGTGGATACGATTCCATATGGGTTATAGTGGATCGCTTGACCAAGATCGCTCATTTTCATACCTGTGAAGACTACTTACTCAAGAGACCGGTTAGCAGAGTTATACATGTCAAGGATTATCTGTTTGCATGGAGTGCCGAAGAAGATAGTATCGGACAGAGGTACCCAATTTGTACAAGTTGCCTCTTTTTGACTGAAAAAGATAGATGAATAAGTTCATCGGCAAGGCATCTGTACAAGTTGGCAAATGGGTGGAATACTTACCAGGCTTCGTAGGGTCTGCACCAGTAGAGGTTGGCATCGATTGAGCTGCCTTGATTACTTTAGTTTTCTTTGGAGAATTGCCCCCTGATGGGTTGGCAAGTTTTCTTTTTTGCTAGGGAGGATGAGCCAATGCCCCCACATGGCCTTTCTTCTTGATATCTCTTAAAGAAGGAGAGTGGAGGCCAATGTTGGTATGGCAAATGACATTGGGATGTAAGTCAATAGCTTTGCCGCTATCAGAAAAAGTCGGTCGAGTGTCCTCCATCTCCTGAACATCAAGAAAATTGAAGATTTAAGAAAAGGGTACGGCAAATTGTACAAAAAGAAGGGGCGATTCTCTAAAGCTACCTTCAAAGTAGGGGGAATGGGGTAAGAATTGTCGAAACAATGAAGCACCACATCTAGAGGATTAAGGAAAAGATGACGACTCCACTCCTACCACCATCGGTTGAAAGCTCCAACAGTCCAACCGACGAGGGTGATTCGTGGGAGGGAGTCGATCATCATTTCTCCGCCTAAGTCCAGTGCAATGCTAACATCAAGAGCGCACTTGAGTTCTTCACGTTCCTAGAGCCTACCAAACAGCACCAATCGGGGTGGAAGTAGCCCAAGCTTCAACTGTTTGGCGCAAACGGATGGATGATAGTACTCAAACGAAGGTTTCTGAGTGCGGCTGGAAATGCTGAGGCCAACGGAGAAAATCCCAGGTGATATTATGTGTCTAAAGCATTCTTCATCAGGATTGTTCGGATGGCAGAAGGAGGGACACTCATATTCCAAATCGTCAATATGTCGATACGGAAGGAAATCGGAAGAAGGAATGGTATCGGCTTCGTAGAAGTACGAAAAGAACGCAATGAAAGATTCCCCATTAAACTTCACATCTTTCTTCGAGATATGAGAGAAGGCCTCTCCATACGATTGACAGCATCTGAAAGATGGATCTTCTTCCTCTGAAGAGTCCTCACGAGGAAATCAAAGATCCGAGGTAGGGGCAGTATGGAAAGGGCGCTGGAATTGAGCCATCAGCCTGAATTGAATAAACCAGAGGCCCCCCCTTGATTGCCAATGGCATGAGAGTTGGCGACGCCCCTAAGTTTCGAGGCGATGACATGCATTCTGTGATAGACTGCGCCAAGGAAAAGTTTGCCCAAAGCTATCTCCTAACCATTGGCTAAGGCTTCTACGTGGGCTTGATAGTTGTTGGTAGGGGCTAAGGAGGTGCCACAAAATAGAAATTTGTCCAACCACATGTTCAGGAAAGCAGTGTGCTCACGGGGACCCACGGGGCCTGATGATCAGCTGTACTTTTTAATGTATTGAGACCAGCTAATCTTGGTCGATAGTCGATGAGTAGTAACTGCTTCAAAGGCGTGGAGTTGGTGTCCTGTCGGCCTGAGCCTAGTAAGGACCACCATGTCCATAAGGGTTGGGCTAAAGAAACCCGGGCGAAAATAAAAAGCGTTGAAGGCCGAAACTATCATCAACACATCCCTGCACATACCGGATAGGGAGAGACTGATGTAGTCAGCTATCCCTAGCGATTCCCAATCCGCTCTTTTGTTAGCTTCCATCCAATTGTAGCAGGATCGCCACCCTTTGAGCGCAGTCAACCAGGCTCTGAAGCTGTCTTTCCAACCAGCCAAATTGAAGGAGAAAGAATTCAGGGGAATCCGCATGATCTCCTTATTGATGAAATCCGTTGGATCCTCACTACCAGCAGGTCCTAGCAAAAATTGATCGGCTATGTCTGGCACTAGGACTAGAATCTACAACTGATGATTGGCCATCTACGGAAAAGGGAAAGAAGATGAGACAACTACGTGACGTTGAGGGTGTGCTAATTAAACGGCCGATGATTGTCAGGATCTACATGAGATTTTTGAGGAAGCCCAGCGAGACTTACAAGTGCAGGGGTTGAAGGCAGACTGCTGAAGGTGACATAGACCAACGGAGAGATAGATGATGGAGAAGCTGGGCCGGTGAACGACTTCCGGAGGACGAATGTGCGGCGATGGTCGTTTGAGCAACAGGGGCTGATACAACTGAAAGAGGGGTGTTGGGGGAAAAGGTGTGAGAGAAAGGCGGATACCAGGGAATAAAAAAGCAACAAGGAGCCTCGTTCGAAACGGTTCCAGACATCACGCCCCGAAATACCCGCACCCACTAATCATGCAGTTGTTAGGGTGTAAGATTGAGGAGAGCCTAGAGGGGGGTGAATAGGTTTTTTCAGAAAATTTTAGCACTAAGGAAGCTGTAAATAACTCTAAGACAAAATCAGATAAGACCAAAAGAAAAACTGAGATTTTGTCAAACAAGGCCTAGAAATTAGTCTTACTAGAGCACCAACAGAAATAACCAATTCTGAAACTGACAAGCAAAGAGGCTGTGCAGCAAAGTAAATACTGAAAGTAAAGAGCAGAAGACAAGATGATTTTTCACCGAGGGTCAGAGATACACTCCTACGTCTCTGTTAGAGCACTTCCCAAGAAGTATAGCTCCACCAAAAGCTAAACTCAATAGCTTTGGTACAAACTCAGGTGACTCTTTCACCACTCCGGTGAGGTGAGTCCCAAACCTCTCACATATCAGTAGTGGCCTTCCACAAACTCTTTTAGACAGGTCGCACCAAACCACTTTCAAGCCATCTAGGAACTCTTAGTTCCAAGAGTAATAGACTACCCACGAGCCTTAACTCTTTGTTCACTAGCACAATACTATCTAGACTATGCTTGGAGCAAGATCACTTTGAAATATTTTTTTGATCAAGAGTGAAATTCAGTCTCTTTGATGACTTTTGTGCTCAAGAATGCTAAAATGTCAAAGAGATGCAAAAGTTCTTCTTTTGGTATGTCCTGGTACAGCTTATATAGTGTGCAAAAAGAATATAGCCATTACTGACAAAATACTAGCCATTTGACATTGTCAGATTGACAAGATGTGATAAACAATTTGTCCCACGGACTAGCTTTGAGAAGCTTTAAATTAAGTCTAATGCACGCCGGACCGATTTGATCGAAAACTATTTCCGCCGGACCATTTCAGATTGGTCCGGCGTACACATGCCTTAGCAAAAATCGGTCCGTCGTGAAACCAACCAAAACCATGTTTGCACCGGACCGAAAAACTTGATCCGGCGTAGAAGAAAGATTTTCTGGTTTTGGTCTAGGGTAAAACTTAGAATAGACAAGAAGTTCCAGTAAGTTTCAAGTTTATGCCGTACCGAAAAACTTGGTCCGTCGTGCACTTAGAGAATATGGTCCGGCCTGAATGGCACACGCTCAGTTTGATTTCAAGAAAAATGAACCTTAGTGCCAGACCCAAAAAGTCGGTCCGTCGTAAACTGTGTGCGCTCAGTTGGAAACAGAAGTCAAGTTTCAGCGCCAGACTAAGAATGGATTGGTCCAGCGTGAATGGATTTTAGCTAAACAAGTGAAAGACTTGTTTTTGAGGGAAATGGAATTAAGTGACCTTTTCTCCAAGTGATATTAATGATTTTAGCCTATGAACCAAGGTACTTACTTGTGCATAATCCCTCTTTATAGTACGGCTAAATTAAAGCAATCCTAGCTATATGACTTCAATCAACTCCCAAGTCAGAACTAGAAACAAAAGTCCTTAGCCTTTAACCTTTGATCTGAAGAGCCTCTACATCACATAAGGTACCTTACTTGATCATCATCACCAAAACCCATATAATGCATTATTAAGCAACTAGGGGGCCTAGATGCTTTCACAGGGACATGACATTTCTAAAAAAAAGCTGCAGGAACCCATTAATGAGGAGAGATTTTGGAAATAGAAATGTGTCATACCCATTAATTAGCACACATCAACTGGATACATCGGAGAAAAGCAATCAATAAAGTGATTGTAAAGCCGATCAGCTTCTCAATTGCCAAACCATATCAATGCCTCTAAAATTCGTGGAAATATGAGAAGTCGATGACTGCGACGGATTCAACATTCAAATATTAATATTTGTATTAGTCAAAAATAGGGCACATCATCGGCTAAGGGGTAAGTAAACTGTTTACATCATCGGCTAAAGAGTAAGGAAACTATTTTCATCATAGCTAAAGAGTAAAGAGTTGAGATTTGAAAAATTACATCAAGAAGAAGGAAAAGGTAGATTTTGGAAAAATGCAACAACCCCCGAAACGAAAGGTGCTCAAGGATTGTGGCAACCTTAAAAAAAGAAATGAAAGGTGCTCAGGAATTGTCGCAACACCTAAGAGAACTTAGTGAAGATGACGATGTTTCCTGTCAGGGGTGGCACCGCCGCTATAACTACTGCTGGAGTTTGATGACTCCTGGAGGGCAGCGTCGGTAGGAGGAGCTGGTGGAGGCACCAACTCATCATCAGAGCTAATGGAGACGACGACGGTCATAACAACCGTAGAAGCACTGCCAATTGACTCGGCGTCATCCGCGGCGTCGACTGGAGGAAGACCGGTGGCCTCGGGGGCAACCTCCGCAGGAGCAACTGCTGTGCCGGCATCGAGTTCCACATCATTGGCAGGAGGGGGGATGGCGGCTTCTGCGGGGGCTTCGGCGGCGTCAGCATCAAACTCCTCCTGGAGGACGAGGGTGATTGCTTTGTCGTCGGCCACCTCTTCTTCGGTGCTGACCTCGGCCGATAGTTCTTCCTGGAGAACTGCGGTAATGGCTAAATCATCGTTTGATGATGAATAATCAGAGACGGAGCATGACGAGGAGGAAGAGGATGAAGACATGGTGTAAAAAGTAAAAGTTTACTGTGAGATTGAGTGATGAAAACTGTGAAGTTACCAGTATTTATAGGATGAATCGGGCAATCGAAACACCATAATACGAGGAACGAAGAGTCTCTTGAATAAATGTCAGAGAACACGAAGTGATTCGACGCAGGAGTAATGTCAATGTGATGTTTTGAGAAGATAATTGAGAGGAAGACGAAGAGATGAGGATGATGACCAGCTAAGGCATTTGCAGTTAATTTTGGGACATGTCCTACATATCCCAAAAATAGGGGGCATATGTTAGCACCCAAAATTTGATAACCAAAGGTTGGCCGAAACGGGTGCAGATTCGGCGCGAGTCCGGGAAAGCTGATACGGTTTCGGATTGATGAAAGCTGACATATTGAGGGGTTACGATTGTATGGTAAGACGTATATTAAAGAGGATACCAAGGCCGGTACGACCAGGATCAGATACGATCACGCCCATGATGCCAAGAGGAGTTCGGGGCTAATACGGGCGGCTGGCGAGACCAAAACAGACACAATAGAGCCAAATGTTATAAAAGGGGGACGACGGACTACGTCGAAAGCACGAACAATCATCAACACAACCCAGTATTACCTTTATTTCTTCTGCATAGGAGTAGACATCTAGCTTGTAATCTTTCCTCTGTAATTCACATTGATCAATAAAGTTGTTGAAAGGACCGGGATGTCGGCCTAGAGGGGGGTGAATAGGCGATTACAAAATTATACCCAATTTAAATTAATCTATCAGAGACAATGCGGAAGCAATTAAGATAAATAAGTTTTGCAATTTAAACAATTCAGCCTGAGACAGGTAACCCGAACACTCCGGATACTTAGTCCGGATACTCCAAACAACTCGGATAGTCCATACTAAAATACCGGACTCTCCGGATTGCCTTGATCGGCCAAAACAGAGAAGGACAATAAATTGAAGCACTTCTTTGATTCTAGTGATATAAATTACTCTACTACAATGAATCAAGTATATAAGCAAGAATAGATGTAGTAGATACAATCTAATTGATCTAACACAAGAATCGAAGGCAAATTAAGCGGATGAGCAAAAGAGGAAACCGAAGTAAGGAAGGAGACACGAAGATTTTATCCTGAAGTTCGGATCCTTTAGGGGATCCTACGTCTCCGTTGAGGCCGCTCGGTCACACTTGAACCAGGGTCTCTTTCAACCCTCTTCCTCCCGGTATTGCACAATGCACTCGCCGGTCTTAACTTCTTTGATTCCTTTCCCTGCGGAGGCGGAATCGGACCTTCACAAACCTTCGGTGGCCTTCCACACAAAGCTTGGAAGCTCACCGGCAACTCCTAGCCGTCTAGGAGACCTCAACCTCCAAGATCAACAAATGCTCCCGAAGAACTCACTTAGAGTCCACCTCAAGTGCTCAACACACTAATCACACTCAATCCGATCACTACCCACTCTCACACCCAAACCTTCACTCAAAAGGGATCACTAAGATCTAGGGTTAGAGGGGCTTTTGGGAGCTCAAGATCACTAAGAATACACCTCAAAGCACAAAAGAAACTATCTCCCAACCATCCACTCTTCAAATCAATCCTCAATCCAAACACTTCTCTCCTCTACCCAACCCTTCACAAAAGGGGATCACTAAGATCTAAGGAGTAGGGAGGAGTATTCGGGGCTCAAAAACTCACAAAGAACACCTCTAACACCCAGCAAAACATCCCCCAACGGCTCCTTTGAAGTGGGCAAGAAGGGGGCTTTAAATAGAGGAACCCCAAAAACTAGCCGTTTGGGACCGAACAGGGCAACCCGGAATGTCCGGATTAAACCCCGGAGACTCTGGATCATCCGGATACTCCGGAATCCGGAGACTCCGGACTTTACTCCGGATCTCCCAGGCAGCACGCAGCAGCTGAATGAAAACGGGCATAACTTTTGATCCCGGACTACGATTTCGACGAATTCGGACTTTTCGGAAAGCTAAGAATGAGGGCTACACAACTAACAAGGTCTCACTACCCAAATCCAAAATGATAAAATCAGATTGCACAAAGAATCCACAAGGAGACCTCAAATTCTCACTTTCCGATACAAACAACACTTCTATCCCTCACACCAACCCACCACACCTAGGTGAACAAAGTGTGATTTGGGTTTCTTAACCTTAGACAAGGATAGACCACTTTTGAGCACTTGAGACATGTCTAAGTAATTTCAACGATTGCATCCCTCTTAATAGTACGGCAATCCTTAGACTCAAATTTAAACACAAAAATCTAAGTCTTACACTAAGCTTACATGCCGACTTCTTCCGGATGCATGGTGCATGATGACGATTCCACAAAGATTGATGATGCCCTTCGTCTTGTCAACCTCAATACGCTTCACCCCATGAGACTCTTGTCCTCTCAACCTTGACCTCGATCATCACCAAGACGATCCTCCATCAACTCGAATCTGACTTAGTCCTCAGCTGTTGGTGACACCGCCGTCTTGTTGACTTTGACTCGCTTATCATCCTTTAAACCACTTGGTCATCATACACACAACTTTGGGACTTAATTCTTATCAAGGCACTCAGCAAACATATTAGTCCCACAAGCTTAAAGGATATATTGAATAAATTGATAATAACAAGTGTTTCATATCAAGAAGCACAATATGAATGGAAACACTTGACAATATAAATATTCTCTGCTAAGTGCATTATGATGAATATATGATTGATCTAACTGCACTAGAGAGATAATTGCCAATATGAAGAATCACTTAAATCATGGCAAGGACCACAGACTTTGCTTAAATGAAGCACATGATAGAATATACACGAATTACACATGTGCAAACAATATTTGGAATGAGAGTAAATAATGTGATCCAATTCTAGTTTAAATTTCACTAAGAGAGGTGCATTAGAAGATACACAACTAAGACATGTATGCACCAAGTCAATATGAAGCAATGAAGTTTAACTCTAGTTAACACAAGCATATTAAAAACAAAGCACATAATGAACTCAAATGAATATATATATGCACAAGCAATTATGACATGAATCAATGTGCACATATGAAATTAACAAGTTACTTAGAGTTCAATATGCATTTGCTAAAGAGGAATACAATGACAAATATGGAAGGAATACCGAGATTGCATACCTCATATTTGCATAACCATCCCAATTGATTTTCCTCTAAAATAGATGAGACTAATATTCAACTAGGCAATAAACATGTTAGTCTCATAACAATATAAACATATTAGAGGTTTGTCATTTGTTAAGCACTAAGTTAAGAATTTGTACAATTACATTGATTGACATTACATGCGTTTGTCATTAATCATTTGTCATTAATCACCAAAACAACATAAGTTCCTAGATGCACTTTCAATCTCCGTCTTTTTGGTGATTTATGACAAATGATTTAACAAATGCACCAAAGGACAATATAAAGATATTCAGCTTTGAAATGTATCCGGAAAATGAGTAAGTGATCATACTTACAAATATTCTCCCTCTTTTTCATTGTCCCCTTTTGTCAATCGATTATTAGGCATTTGATAATTCCATAAATTCTCCCCAAATATTCTCTCTCTTTTTGTCAATCGATTAGGGGGCAATTGATAAATCCATAAATTCTCTCCCTTTGTCATTAATCCCAAAAAGAATAACCTTTTCTCCCTCTAGATTGAACACTCAATAAAAAAGCTTAGGAAGAACAAAATAAAACAAATGAGCTAGTAATAAGACAATGATATTAATGATATTAAGCTCCCCCTAAATCTAGGCAAGATATGATATCAATTGAATCCAAGATTTAGGTGATTGATGTTTCCAATTGAACAAATTTAAAGTTGTCATGATTAACAAGATATAAGTGAAGCTCAAACATGACAATTGAATAAGATACCAATTGATGAAACCAATTGAAAACACTAATTGAAATGAACAACACTATTTAGAATGAGACAATTGAGCATAATGGTGTGCAAAGACATTATTGAATATGGTCAAAAGGAAATATGTCCCTTGTCGGTTCTTGTCCACCGCATGCTCGAAGTGGTTATGATCAACTAGCACGGCCTTAGATCCCTCGGACTATGGAGCTCATCTCCTTTTCCTTCATCCCACCATCAACGTTGACCCCTTTTCCAATTGCTTGAACATCAATAGACAGGCACGCAATTTTCGGGAACAAATATCTTTCAACTTGACCCAAGTTAGTTTGATAATGTCTAGGTACAATATGCAAGATATAGATGATAAGCATGATAGTACTACTTGCATGCAATTTTTCAAATTTAAGATACCAATTGAAGATCTTGTAATATTAACTTACAAGAAGGATTGAAACACATTCAACTTTAACTCTTGAAATCCTCTTTTAGCAATTATCTTAAATACATTCAAGAGAGAAATCACTTCGAGGCTAAGATACAATTATGTCCAGTTTCTAAAAGAACTTAGCCAAAGGATGCACTTTTAATGGAATGAAAACTTGAATAGATAAGCTCCACTTAGAAGCTTGGAGCAATTAAAAAGCTCGCTTAGTTTTCATCCTTGAAAGGCTTGCCAAGATACCAAATGAAAGAACTAAAGCTCAAAGCAAAGGAAGGTATCTCAAGGTTATTTGAAACTAATTCAAATAACTCACTTCATTTTATTAGGCTTTACGACAAACATCGTGATTCTCTTGCAGAATCCAAACTCTTGCCTAAAAGGGTTAAGCGAGAAACCCAACGCAAATACCACTTGAGAAATTAGATACCAATTGAAAAAACTATCTCAAGGGAGATGCTTGAAGAACTTCTTTCGAGAAAGAGCATAAAGAAATTTTCATTAACAAACAATGCTCAAATGGAATTTCTCCTCTTTATGTATTTCAATTCATAAAGAACCTTACATAGAGAGTTCTTAAGCGATTGAACTTACAATTTAAGTTTATGGAGAATCCAACTCAAAAAACTTTGGGTATCAAAACAATACTACAAAGAGGCAACATATACCACTTGTAGGAAACTTGAAGTTCAGTGATACCAATTGGATAAATCAAATAAGATGTAACCCCTTGGAAACACGATAAATGAATAACGCTCTTTTGATACTTCTTATTGGATCAAATCACAAAGATATTGATACCAAAAGAAAAAAGATATTCGATTGAATCGATGAGTATCAGAGCAATTAACCATTTAAGGGTATCAAAGAGCAACTTGAAAGCTTTAGAGTCAAACAAATGAGGATACCACTTGAAAACATGTAAATGCCCAAAACTTGACATAAATACGCTCCACAAGATATTCAATAAAAGAATCATGGAGCTATTTTGCATTTGAATTGCTCAAGTTTTGTCTAGCTAATGATACCACTTAAAAGAAAATCGATAAGCTTGAAGGGTATCAGAGCAATAAACACTGACAGGTAACAGGGCAAATGCAAATACAAGAAAATCTAAATCACAAAGATTTAGAAAGGTATCAGAGCTGAAAAAAATTTGAGAACAAGCAAAGGGGTACAAGGAAACCACTTGAAAAGAACAAATCCCCTTGCAACCAAATAACTCCTCAAAACTGATACAACTAGTAAACTCCTTCAAATATTTTCAAAAACATTTGAATTTGTGCAAAAAGATGCTTTGGGATTGCAAGAATCTTTTTCCAAAAAGAATTCTTGAAAAAGGAAGTACCAAATTAAAGATATCCCAAAACCAAATTCGAAAAATCCGAAATTTTCAGTCTTGTCTGCCAGGCAAGACAATCACAAGACACAACTGTAGTGCCAGGGATCAGATTACCTGCTCAGGTGCGGTAGTGCCGACCTTCGGTACTACCGCCTGTCAGGTGCGGTAGTGCCGACTTTGGCACGACTGAACTGAAATTTTTTGCAAATTGTCAAATTTTATTCAAATGAAGTCCAAATGATTTAAAATTTTTAGGGAACTAACTTTGGACATTTTGAAGGTTTTGAAACAAGTTTTGCTTTAAAAGAATTTTCTTTTAACTCAATTTTGGCGAAATGCGCTTTGAGGCATAAAAATGAAATCGAAACTCGAAAAGTCCTCAAAGTGCAATTTCAACTCGGATTTCATCCACAATTGAACCCTCATGGCTTAAAGGATTTGAAATACATTTTTGAAGCCATGACCACTAATAAAAACAATAGAATCCGATTTGAAAGCCAAAATCATATATTAGGTATGTTTGAGTTAAAGCACAAATTGTTTTAGGCCAAAATATTTTCTAGAATAGGAATTTTTATTTTCAAAGCTTGTAAAACCTTTCAAATACAAAGTAGGATAGTTTTACAAATCTTTTTGCAAATTTAGGCCTTTTTAAACAAGATTTTGACTTTTATCCAAAGAAGGTCCTTTTGAAGAACCAAATGAAAACCAACAAAGTCAAATTCAATGAACACAAAGAATCAAATCCATCTTAAGAGAATGGGATAAGAGTTAGAGATTTAAAACTTTATGTATGAGTTTGAAATACCATTTTGGACTTAGATATAGCAAAGGATCCGGTCCAAATGGCAATACTCATTAAGTGCAATATTTTGCCCGATATAGGTCAAACTAAGATTTTCGGGGAATTTCGAAAGCAAATAGCTTTTGTTTGGTTGGTCTTTTGAAAAACTTTTGAACACAAAAGATATTAAGAATGACCAACTCTAGGAGTTTTGCTTTAAGATTATTTTCAAAATCCTTTTACTTTTAATTCTATGAAAATTATAAGTTTAAATCCAAAACAAGATACTACTATCTAGATTTTGGGCTTGAAACTCATTTTCTTTTCAAAATAGAATTTTGGGAAGCCAAAACCTTTGGAAAACATTTCAAAGACATTTGTATACAAATTTCAACTAGTTTTCCAAAAATAATTCTGGTAAGTACACAAATTTTGAGTTTTGGCTAAAAGTTGATTTTGAAATTATAGTATGCACTTATATACATATGGGCACATGTAGGGATGTGATACATATGAATATGAATTAGCACTCCCCCTAAATGTGCCACTATTAACTTGCTCAAGATTACAATTAAAAGCACAATTCTAATAAGCAAGAGCAAGTACTCACAACAAGCAATTAAATTGAATTTGCATGAAACTAATGCATCTAAACCTACACAAGGCTAGAAGCAATAACGTAATCAATTTAAATACTTGTTACCGAGATAGCATTGGCTTAAGATAGACTTGATTATCTTCATGCTTGGCTCCGATTGCAATTGATAGTTCATTTTTCTTCTTGTGGAGATCAAGCATCCAATCCATCTCTTAGTACCTAATAATTCTTTTAGGCACTCTTTGGTACCCAATCTTTGTTGGGTCCAACAATGTTAGTCACAATAGACTTAGGAACTCAAATGGTCCTAATATTTGCATTATTGACTTGACTAACATAACTAGCAATAGGTTTGCGATAATTGTTCCTCCTAAGCAATTGATTGGCATTTTTATAACAAGGCTTAGGAGGACAATGATACTTTGCAAAACTATTTCTAGTTTGCTCCCTTCTAAGCATATGATGATCATCATAATAGAAAAGCTTAGAGGATCTAGCAAGTCTAGCAAATTGATTGCTATTGTTATTTCTCCTAAGCAATTTGTTGGAATTGCTTTGAGTGGGCTTAGGAGTCCTAACAATTTTAGCAAATCCATTTCTAGACTTACTCTTCCTATGCAAATGAATATTATCATTTTTAGCAGGCATAGGGGACTTGACAAGCTTGGTAATTACATTGCCATTCTTATCCTTCCTAAGCGAATAATCATTGAATTGAATAATAGGCTTAGGAATTGTACCTTTAGGGCAATCCTTACCAATGTGCTTTTTTTCCCGACAATTGAAGCAAGTAGGCTTTGAGCGTCTCTTCCTCTTGTCTTACTTCTTGCCGGCTTGCCTCAAGGTTGGAGTTGTGACCTTGTTATCCACTTTATTGGGGCACACGGAGGTGAAGTGGCCCTTCTTGTTGCATCCGAAGCACACAATCGTCTTCATTCTTGTATTGTGCTTCTTCTTGCTCTTCTCCCTCTTGGAGTTGTAGCCAAGTCCTCGCTTATCTTGAGGCGCCCGAGGCTCGCTCAAGATCTTGTCGAGGACGGCTTTGCCCTTGTAGCACTTCTCCAAGTTATTTTCCAATTGAATGACTTGTGCCTTTAGATCATTGTTTTTCTCTACAAGATTAGCATCTAAACAACTAGAGGAACTAGAAGCAATGTTAGAGCAACAAGGCAAATCAGTGCTAGAGGTAGACATATCAATTTTGGATGAAATGCAAGGAATGACATTTGAGAAAAGCATTTCATCAATTAAATCACATTGAATACTAATGTCTACTCTAGACTTAATGAATTCCTTGAGAAGGATACTTTCATGATTTTCCATAAGAACATCATAATTCTTTTGAAGTGAGTCATACTCATCCTTCAAAATTTTGTATCTAGTTTTCTCCTTCTCAAGAGATTCATTTTTCGCCTTTTCTTTAGCAAGAGCACTTTCAAGTTTAAGATTTCTTTCTTTTTCAAAGATTAGCAAATCCTCTTGCTTCTCGAGAGTGTCTTCTTGCTTTTCTATCGTTTCAAGCAATGCTAGCATATTAGGTAGTGATATATCTCTAATATCACCAAACCTACCATCATACTCGGTATCTGTGACACTACGGAACAGTGAGACATTATAAAATATGATATTTGGGAGTGAAACTTTGCGGCATGAGATTAAACCATATTTTATATGTCGTTTTGGGTCGTTTCCGGGAGGTTCGGGCTGTTTTAGGTGATCGGGCCGTGGGGAAAGCAATTGGGCGAAGGTGGAATGAATTGGGCCCATGAGGAGAGCTTTAGGGCAGCACACCCTGCTGCCCTGCCCTGTTGGTGCGCCTCCCTTGCCCCCCAAGCCGCCACCCCTCTCCCCATCTCCTCCTCCCTCTAGTCCTCCTCCTCCTCCTCCACACCCCCCAAGCCGCACCACCCCTTCCTCCTTGCGCCTCCTCCCCCACCCTCACGTGCCCTTGCTGCGTTCCCCTCGCTGCCACGCCACACCATGGTGCTGCCCTCGCCGGTGGGAGGATCCGCGACGAGGAGAACCGGTGGCAACGTCGCGTGGGAGGAGATCGGGTGGAGATCGCGCGAAGAGAAGCGGTTGATTCGTGGATCGTCGAGAAGGTAATGGGGGAAACCTTTGGGGATTAATTAGATGCTGTGTAGAGGTGATCTACCATGTTTTTGGATCATGGGAGGTGCTGCCATGGGGTAGATTTGTTGGAAACTAGAGTTGTATTCGCGTTCTGTTCGGGCAGTTTGGGAACCCGATCTAGGGCCGGCGTTTCCGCCAATTTCGAGTTTGAATCTGACCGTACGGACTTTTAGGAAGTTGTAGATAATTTCTTTATCTTTCCGTGCATATAAAGAAATTGAAATTCCGCCCAGCCGTTTAGAAGTTATGGCTGTTTTACCGAGCGCTGTCAAATCTGTGATGAGATTGGGACAGTTCGTGTTCAACGTTAGATTAAACAACATTAGAGTCCGAATTAGTCTTTCTCTATAACTAGAAAAAGTTGGGAATTTTCCTAAGCTACGCGAGGATGTACTCGTTTATTCAATTTGGAGTCCTAGAACAGAAGTTATGCCCGTTGGAAGGCTGCCGTCCCGACGGGACAGATTTGCTGTTTTCTGATTTTAGGAGTTGTAAGCGAATTCGGGGTAGTGGGTTCTATGTGTGCTGTTTTGTGGACTCGATTTGAGTGTGTGGCACGTGTTTGCAGGTGGTGTGCCTCCGAGAGTGCCCTCAACCTCTCGTCACTCCGTTGCCCGTGGTTGAAGGCAAGTGTGTTGCGTGGATTGTATGCTATATGTGTTGCTAGAATTGATTGATAGCATTTGGAATAGATAACATGTTGTTTTGCCATGATTTACATGTTATAATTGATAGGGGGTCCTTAGGCCATGATTTAAATGTTATCGATGATATGGTGTCCTCATGCCATGATTAACAATGTTTGTTGTTGACAAATGATTCACATGCCATGTTTTGAACGGTAACCGTCAATTGTTGAATATGGTCCTACATGCGGAAATGCATGTGTTGATATGCAATATGTCTATTTCTGTATACGTTGCTGTCCATTTTGCATACATGGCATATTTTCATGGCCGGCCGGTGAGATAAGTCATAACTATTCCGGTAAGGTCGGTGAGAACTGTTATGACTAGTCCGGGGCTATTCTTTTGAATAAGTCCTACATCGTGATTCCTTCACCGAGGTGAATGGAGGCAGTGATAGGCACCCTCCATCTTCGGGATGGAAGGGGGAAAGGGTGCATGCCGACGGGTGTGCACTCAACCATACCGGTATGAGTATTCCAGGAGACATGTGCATTGCATTCATGAATGATATACATAAATGAAGATGTTTATGAGATAATGATGAGAGTACTCATGAGATGCTCATGAGATGATTAACAGGGTGTTTTAAAGGATGTATATAATGTTAAGTATGATGTGTTGTGATATAGCTGTGGAGACTGGGATGATGGTTTGTTGTCTTGATCCTTGTTGTTCCATTACAATACACTTTGCTGAGTTATGAACTCACGCTTGTGTTTTATGTTGTTTGTTTATTTAGGTACAATGAAATCGGCGCGCGGGAAGGGAATTTAGCTACACTTCCTCACGTAGCACTCATAATCTAGCTAATTCACCTGTTTTGGAGACACGACAATAAGTATTACAATAATCATTAGTGTATGGTCTGTATGTTTGGTTGTTTCCCTCATGTGTATCATGTGGGGATTTGGAGTGAGTTGTTTTAACTTCCTAGATTTAAATTGATGCTTATTATTTTGCTATCGATGCTTATTGATGTTTTAGTTGATGATTAGCTATCCTTATCGCTGCGTATGGATATCTCGTTTATCTTACATATTGATATGATGTTATGTTGTTAAGTTTCATGCAAAAACAAAGGAGATGCTGCCAAAATTTCCAATTATTCCAAATGATTACTTGCTGTAATTTACCTTAAATTATGGTATTAAATGTGTTATAGTCTATGTTTGATGATATTCTGGGCTTAATAAAAGCTGGGGTGTTACAGTATCACTATCATCATCACTCTTACCTAAATCATCTATAATTTTAGATTTGGATGAGTGTGATACCTTCTTCTCCTTTACCATGAGGCAAATAGGAGTATTGTCATTGCTTGTGGTGGAAGAGGAGGTAGACGGTGATGTCGGTTCATCATCACTTGATGTAGAGGTTGAAGAATCAATAACCGACATCCGTTCGTCAATGCAATCCTCACTTGATGATGTGGACACATCATATTTGTCTTGAAGCATTGTCCACATATCATGAGCGCTCTTGAGATTGCCTATTTCATTAAATATATCTTCGCTCACAACATTAAATAAGGCATTAGAAGCTTGAGCGTCGAGATGTAGGCATTTCATCTCTCCGTTAGTTGGATCAACTTCATTCAATGGAGATGAAAAGCCGACATCTACGATCCACCAAATTTGGGGGCTCATGGATTTAAAATGAGAAAATCATGATTAATTTCCATGAAGCATAATTAGAGCCATATAGCATAAGTAGATCATGTGAGTGCACTAAACCTCTAGTCGCCATCTCTTACTCTCTAGACGCTTAAGTCTAATAAAATGAGAGACCTTGGCTCTGATACCAATTGAAAGGACCGGGATGTTGGCCTAGAGGGGGGGTGAATAGGCGATTACAAAATTATACCCAATTTAAATTAATCTATCAGAGATAATGCGGAAGTAATTGGGATAAATAAGTTTTGCAATTTAAACAATTCAGTCCGAGACATGTAACCCGGACACTTCGGATACTTAGTCCGGATACTCCGAACAACTCGAATAGTCCGGACTAAAATACCGGACTCTCCGGATTGCCTTGATCCGCCAAAACAGAGAAGGCCAATAAATTGAAGCACTTCTTTGATTCTAGTGATATAAATTACTCTACTACAATGAATCAAGTATATAAGCAAGAATAGATGCAGTAGATACAATCTAATTGATCTAATCACAAGAATCGAAGGCAAATTAAGCGGATGAGCAAAAGAGGAAACCGAAGTAAGGAAGGAGACACGAAGATTTTATCCCGAAGTTCGGATCCTTGAGGGGATCCTACGTCTCCATTGAGGCGGCTCAGTCACACTTGAGCCGGGGTCTCTTTCAACCCTCTTCCTCCCGGTGTTGCACAATGCACTCGCCGGTCTTCACTTCTTTAATTCCTTTCCTTGCGGAGGCGGAATCGGATCTTCACAAACCTTCGGTGGCCTTCTACACAAAGCTTGGAAGCTCACTGGCAACTCCTAGCCATCTAGGAGACCTCAACCTCCAAGAGAAACAAATGCTCCCAAAGAACTCACTTAGAGTCCACCTCAAGTGCTCAACACACTAATCACACTCAATCCGATCACTACCCACTCTCACACCCAAACCTTCACTCAAAAGGGATCACTAAGATCTAGGGTTATAGGGGCTTTTGGGAGCTCAAGATCACTAAGAATACACCTCAAAGCACCAAGGAAACTGTCTCCCAACCATCCACTCTTCAAATCAATCCTCAATCCAAACACCTCTCTCCTCTACCCAACCCTTCACAAAAGGGGATCACTAAGATCTACGGAGTAGGGATGTAACACCCCGGCATTTAATATGCCCGAATGCTACCAAACATAAGCTAAACAACATCTAAATACCACATTTAAACATAAATTTCAGCAAAGGTACATATGCTAAAAACCGATATTTCGGCAGCATCTCCTTTGTTTTTCCATGAATTAACACAATATCAATATCATGGCAAGATATATCATAGCACACGACATCTAAAATATCAACATAAATGGATATATCATCAAATTACACCAATAATACCACGCTCAACCACTTCATAAACTAAAACGAAGCAAATAAGGAATCACAAGCATGCTAAATTAAACCATACATTAAGTTTATGGCACAACTCTTAAAATCATGTCTCCAAGTGATTAATCATAGACTATGATGGTGGAGCTACGTGTAGAAATGTAGCTAAACCCCTTTTTCCCGCATGCCGATCTCAAAGTACCTAAAAAAACAACATAAAACACAAGCGTGAGTTCGAAAACTCAGCAAGCATATTGCAATGGACAACAAGATCATTTACAAGACAATAATACCTCACGTCACATATAACATCTCATACTTGAACACATAACAACATCCTCATCATTTAATATGTATTGTAATGCAATGCAATGCTATGCTATGCTCATATCTCCTTGGAAACTCATACCGGTATGGTTGAGTACACACCCGTCGGTGTGCACCCTTTTCCCCCCTTCCATCCCGAAGATGGAGGGTGCCTACTCCTCGCTTCCATTCACCACGTGGATGGAATCACGATGTAGGTCTTACTCAATGGCGTTCCGGATTAGTCATAACTTTCTCACCGACCTTGCCGGACTAGTTATGACTTTCTCACCGCCCTCGCCCTATCTCATGCGATGCATGCAACTATGCCAATTATCATATCTCATTTGTACATAAACATATGGCATCATGTCATAGTACACATAAACACATGGCATCGAATCATGATAAGTATAGACACATAGCATCATATCATGATAATCATACTCAATATATCATTGGAAATCAGCAAGCATGGCAAGTGATCATAGCAAGTATTCAATCTTTCATCTAATCTCCACAAGCAACCTACGATTCCGCTATACATTACAACACACTTGCCTCAACCGCGGGCGACGGATTTGTGGGAAGTCGAGGGCACTCCCGGTGTCACACCACCTGCACATAGACATCACACACTCACAATCATGCCCACAAAACAGAACACAAATCCCCAACTCACCCGACATTGCCCACTACTCGCAAAACCTAAAAACAGAGGTTCTGTCCCGGCGGGACAGCAGCCTTGCAAAGGCCATAACTTGAGTTCTGGGACTCCGAATCAATTAAACGAGTACATCCTCGCGTAGCTTAGGAAATTTCCCAACTTTCTCTAGGTATAAGGACAGACTGATTCGGACTCTAAAGTCGTCTAATCTACAGATTACCGTGATCTGTTCCAATTACGTCACAGATTTTAACACGCTCGGTAAAACAGCCATAACTTTCAAACGGCTGATCGGAATTTAACGTTCTTTATATGCATGGAAAGATAATAAAATTATCTACAACTTCTCAAAAGTCTGTATAGTCAGATTCGAACTATAGATTGGCGAAAACAGGAACCCTAGGTCGACTGCTCAATCTGCACGAAAACAGAAACGTGGCAACTTCTAGATCTAACCCAAATTACTCAAATCCAACGCCTCCAATTTATCTAAAAACTTGATAAACTCCCTAATAACAGTACCTAGCTCATCCCCGAGGAGCCCCATGATCATACATTTGCCCGACGCACGAAAACTCTAATCGATCTCCTCGCTCCTCGCACCTCGCTCCTCGCTCCTCGCTCCTCACTCCTCGCTCCTCGGATGGATCCATGAGGATGCAGGGGTGGGGAGGTCACCCTAGGGCAGCAAGGGGGTGGAGGAGAGGTGGTGTGCAATGGGGAGCAATGGGGGCGCCATGGGGGCAAGAGATGGGGCGGCTAGGAGGTGGAGGGAGGAGGAAGGGTGGCGGCTAGGGTTAGGGGCGCATGGGGCAGGGGTGAACGCCCCAAGGGCTGATGGGGAGCCCTTTTACCAGCCCCCACACCCAATCCTAGTCCGTTACGGAGACCTACTCCATCCCACCAAAGCCCACCAAGGCCCAAACTCCCCCGGGAAGGCCCAAAACCCCGGAAAAGGCCCGGAAAAGCTATTAACCTCCATATCCTATAGTTTTAACCTTAATTCCACATCTCATAATGTTATTAACCTTATCATGCACGTTAAATAAGGTTACGACACTCCGTGGCGACAAAACACTTCAACCGGCCCAAAAACGCGAGAAAACCCTAAGCCGAAAGGTTTTATTCTCTAGTTTCACCTTCTATAACGTCACACCAAACCATAGTATCACAAGGGAGGAGTATTGGGGGCTCAAAAACTCACAAAGAACACCTCTAACACCCAGCAAAACATCCCCCCAACGGCTCCTTTGAAGTGGGCAAGAATGGGGCTTTAAATAGAGGAACCCCAAAAACTAGCCGTTTGGGACCGAACAGGGCAACCCGAAATGTCCGGATTAAACCCCAGAGACTCTGGATCATCCGGATACTCCGGATTAAAGTCCGGATACTCTGAAATCTGGAGACTCCGGACTAAAGTCTGGATACTCCGGATCTCCCAGGCAGCACGCAGCAGCCGGACGAAAACGGGCATAACTTTTGATCATGGACTCTGATTTCGACGAATTCGGACTTTTCGGAAAGCTAAGAACGAGGGCTACACAACTAACAAGGTCTCACTCTACCCAAATCCCAAAGGATAAAATCATATTGCACAAAGAATCCACAAGGAGACATCAAATTCTCACTTTCCGATACAAACAACACTTCTATCCCTCACACAAACCCACCTACACCTAGGTGAACAAAGTGTGACTTGGGTTTCTTAACCTTAGACAAGGATAGACCACTTTTGAGCACTTGAGACATGTCTAAGTAATTTCAACGATTGCATCCCTCTTAATAGTACGGCAATCCTTAGACTCAAATTTAAACACAAAAATCTAAGTCTTACACTAAGCTTACATGCCGACTTCTTCCGGATGCACGGTGCATGATGACGCTTCCACAAAGATTGATGATGCCCTTTGTCTTGTCAACCTCAACACGCTTCACCTCATGAGACTCTTGTCCTCTCGACCTTGACCTCGATCATCACCAAGACGATCCTCCATCAACTCGAATCTGACTTAGTCTTCAGCTGTTGGTGACACCGCCGTCTTGTTGACTTTGACTCGCTTATCATTCTTCAAACCACTTGGTCATCATACACACAACTTTGGGACTTAATTCTTATCAAAGCACTCAGCAAACATATTAGTCCCACAAGCTTAAAGGATATATTGAATAAATTGATAATAACAAGTGTTTCATATCAAGAAGCACAATATGAATGGAAACACTTGACAATAGAAATATTCTCTGCTAAGTGCATTATGATAAATATATGATTGATCTAACTACACTAGAGAGATAATTGCCAATATGAAGAATCACTTAAATCATGGCAAGGACCACAGACTTTGCTTAAATGAAGCACATGATAGAATATACACGAATTACACATGTGCAAACAATATTTGGAATGAGAGTAAATAATGTGATCCAATTCTAGATTAAACTTCACTAAGAGAGGTGCATTAGAAGATACACAACTAAGGAATTTTTAAAAAAAATAATACTTTTTTTAAAAGGAATTGCGGTTTTAATACTCGAAAAATCAAAATTGCAAAATTAATATGTAATCGCCAGACCGTACGGCGAATACCCTATTTTCGCCATACCCTACGGCGAATACCCTATTTTAATGAACCGTGTGGCGACGATACACTAAATCGCTTGATTAATCTGCTACACAGGAATCAAGGCTATTTTCGCCGAACGGTATGGCGAAGACCCTATTTTCGCCATACGGTTTGGCGAAAATAGGTTATTTTCGCCATATGGTACGGCGAATACCCTATTTTCGCCATATGGTTTGGCGAAAATAGCCTTAACCAAACAGCCGACGGTTAATCGACTTTAATCAGGTAATTAGGGTATTTTCGCCATACCATATGGCAAAAATAGGGTATTCGCCATACCATATGGCGAAAATAGGGTATTCGCCGTACGGTCTGGCGATTACATATTAATTTTGCAATTTTAATTTTTCGAGCATTAAAACCGCAATTCCTTTTAAAAAAGGTATTATTTAAAAAAAATGTATGCACCAAGTCAATATGAAGCAATGAAGTTTAACTCTAGTTAACACAAGCATATTAAAAACAAAGCACATAATGAACTCAAATGAATATATATATGCACAAGCAATTATGATATGAATCAATGTGCACATATGAAATCAATAAGTTACTTAGAGTTCAATATGCATTTGCTAAAGAGGAATGCAATGACAAATATGGAAGGAATACTAAGATTGCATACCTCATTTTTGCTTAACCGTCCCAATTGATTTTTCTCTAAAATAGATGAGACTAATATTCAACTAGGCAATAAACATGTTAGTCTCATAACAATATAAACATATTAGAGGTTTGTCATTTGTTAAGCACTAAGTTAAGAATTTGTACAATTACATTGATTGACATTACATGCGTTTGTCATTAATCATTTGTCATTAATCACCAAAACAACATAAGTGCCTAGATGCACTTTCAGTTGTGTATCGCCGATTGTTGATCATTGCTGCACTACGCCAAATCAGGTTTAGTTTTTCTCTAATCTTGTTGTGCATCGCCTTTTTTTTTGGGAAAAGCGACCTTTACCCATCTGATCAACTCCATCAGGTTGATTAGATCTATCCTTTGTGACGATCTGCTTTGGCTTATTTCAGTCTGTTAGATCCAATTATCATCAAGAGTCTAGATCGGTTTCTTAGCCGATTTTATTGACAAGTGTCTCCCTCTTGCCGATTGCATGATCAAATCGGTTGGCATGCTTGCGACCCAAAACTTGAACCCGGTTGTCGGCTTACTAACCAACAGGCACCCTAAGACTGGGTGCTTGAGAGATTCGGACTGGGGGCTTTTGTGGCAACCGCTCCAAAGACAGGAAGAACGGGATGCTGGAAGCAAGCAAGAAGACAGTCGAGTTTACCTGTGTTCGGGCCCTCCACAGAGTAATGACCCTAGTCTCGCTTGGTGGTTTCCTCTGAGTTCAAGGTTCTTACAAGGTGAGGAAGAAGACCTCTCGTGTTCGCCAACCCAATACTCAACAACCCTCCTCCCATGCATCCTAGCTCCCTTTTAGACTCGGGCTGGCTGAGGCGCATGGGGCTTACAAGCTTGCGTAAAGCAAGCGTCTGACACGTTACTACAGTACATTTAATGCACCGTCATATTCTCTTACATCACATTTAATGTCTGTCTAGTGACTTAGACTTTCGCCTTGGGCCCTTTGTCTGTCACCCCTGCATGTTCGCCAGAGAGAGGGGATGTCGATTCGGCGCCACCCATCATTAATGCGCGCTAGGGAAGACGCGCCGCCACACCACACCTTTCATATCCTGCAATTAATGCGCGACGTCTCGCATTAAATACCCTTGACCCTTCGCCTGTGAGCCACATTACGGGGTTGATTCTCGGAACTACGCCCGAGGAGTGGCTCAACGCCACTGTCCTCTTGGCGAGCACCTTTGCTGGTCGCCCAGGAGTGGCTCGAACGCCACTGCCCTCCTGGCGAAAGCACCTTGGCTGATCGCTTTCGAGGAGTGGCTCAACGCCACCTCCTCTGGCGAGCACCTTGGCCGATCGCCTCGAGGAGTGGCTCAACGCCACTGTCCCTGGCGAGCACCTTCGCTGGTCGCTCAGGAGTGGCTCAACGCCACTCGCCCTCTGGGCGAGCACCTTGGCTGGTCGCCGAGGAGTGGCTCGAACGCCACGCCCTCCGGCGAGCACCTTGGCTGTCGCCGAGGAGTGGCTCGAACGCCACTGCCTCTTGGCGACAAGATTTAATGCGTGGGTACCTCAGTAGCTTATCTGGACAAGAGCCAGGGCCCACCAGAGTGTCTTTATTCTTTCTTTTCTTCGTCGAACGGTTCAATCTCCCGGGTGGGGCCTATAAATGCCCACGACGCCGCGGTCTTTTAAAAATTGCCTCTTTTTCCGGTCCCGAGGTGGATCTGCGGCTTCGCGGTGGCTTCGTGGACGTGCCCACTCCTTGAAAAATGCTTTGGTTTTCCCCTCCGAACCGCGTCTCTTCGACTTTTTCCCGCCAGGCTCTCCTTGAATTCTTATAAATAAGCAGCGACGGGGGCATGTTCCGCTTTCGCCTCTGCTCCTTCCTGCCTTAGCTTCCTTTCGCCTTAGCTGACTCGATGGCCTCTCCGACTCTGTCCTCCCTCCTTCAACTGTGGAAGAGAATGCCGCCGCTAAATGCTCCAAGGTGATCGCCATGCGGCGCTCTCAAGATGCTGCCGGACTGCCGCTCCCGATGGCGGCCAGGGAAGTCATCTTCTTTGTCTGGCGATGATGGCGGGCTTGGTCCCGCCCATCTCGGACTTCTACATCGCCGTCCTCAACTTCTACGACATTCACAACATCCACCTTCCCCTAACTCCATTGTGCTCCTCTCGTCTTTGCCCACTTCGTGAGATGTTCATAGGGGTAATGCCCAATCTTCTCCTTTTCCGCTACTTCTTCTCGCCCGCGTCGGCCAGGCTCCAGCATCTCGAGGTCGCCATCTGCGACTTAGAGATCGGGGCCGTTGCGCTACATTCCAATGGAGACTCGATCCGGTGGAAAATGTGGCGCCACGAATGGTTGTATGTTGAAGACGATAAGCGGCATTGAAGCTCGGGGCTTCCACCGAGCGAGTGGGCGGCAAATCGATCGGGATCTCTCGTCGCCGACACGCCCGAGCTACTTGCAATGTTGGCTCGGGTTGATCAGCGACAATGGGGCTGGCCGGAGGCATGGTTCTCGGGACTTCGTGTCCGGAGGATTAGTCCTTGCGCCGCCGCCACCGTCCAGCCTGGCACTATCTGGGCGTGGATGACGGGACTCGGACGATTCCTGGAGGTAAGCTCTTATACTTTCCTTCTTTATCATCATCATTCTTTCATCATTTTTTTTTTTTTGTCGGTCACCAGGAGAGCCGGGCGCCGCAGATCGCTTCTTGGATGAGCGGCCCAGGCGATTGAGCAACGTTCCACCCTTCCCGAGGCTGCGCTTCCACTCTGCGACATGCGGCCTCGGGATCGGGCGGAGATCGTCAAGGCGATGCCCAAGATGGACGCCATGGGGACGCCCATCATCGTCCATCAAGGGCCTCGATAATCCGCGGCACTCCTACGGCGGCGATCAGGAGGAACAAGCGTCTGCCGGCGACACTTGTCCCCCACTGAACGCCCGGCCACCACGGCTATCGTGGCCATCTTCGCCGGGCCGGCTGATCTCACGGCAGCCCGCGGGGACTTCTCTCACCGCGGGGCTCTTCTATCAACGGTCGCGACGCTCGCCTCCGCCACCATCGCCGCGGTTCGTTGGCGCCGGGCCGACCCGCCGGCGCCTTCCTCCATCACCACCGCCACCGCCGGCGGTGACCGCCGGAGCTACGATGGCGGATCGGCCGGCAGCTTCCGTCGCCACCGCCACCGCCGGCGGTGATTCGCCGGCGCGCGATGGCGGACCCACCGGCATCCTCCGCCGCCACCACCAGCCGACCGCCGCTGCCGGTGGCGGATTCACCGGCGGTTGACTCCGCCGGCGCTTCCGGTGAGCGGTCCTCGCCTCGCCGCCACCGAGGCGCCGGTGCCTCGAGGGGCGAGTTCGCTCGGGAGTGCCTCGGTTTCCGAGGCCTCAGCCCAGGTACCTGAATCCTTGAAACACAAAAAAAAAGACGGTAAAACTTTTTAACCTTCGAATGGAGCCTTACCTTTGCTTGCTTTTTGCTTGTTCCAGGCACGCGCCAGACCCCGGTACTCCTGCGGTGGCGGCCGGTCGAGGTAGCTGACGAGCGGCGGTGATCCGCCAGACGAAGAAGCGGCGATCGACATGCGGCCCGGCCCGCTGCTTTGTCAGGAGGCGTTAGGGCCACAGCCCACTCCGGATCCTCCGCGGACTCCGTTCCTTGGCGGACGCAGATGCACCCGTCGCCCTTGGACAACTCTACTCCCACACAGCCACCGCTGTCGAGCAGCAACGGTGGCCGACGCCATCGAGATCGGCCGCCTCACAGGAGGTGGCTGATTTATGATCGAGTGGAAAGGAAGGAGCGGAGCCGGTGGGGAGCGAGGCGAGGCCACTCGCGCCGCCGAGCTCATGGAAGAGCTCGAGGCGCGTGACGAACGCATCGATCCCGAGGCGTACACTCTGCGGATGCCGAGGTACGCCGGCCGGATGGAGGATGACCTCGCTTCCATCGGGGTTGGTGCAGCAAAGCGCCATCGAGAAGCCGGCCGACTACGCCTCTTATACGCCTCGCCGGATCGCGGACTTTCACCGCCGGCTTCCGCCGCCGGCCGACCGGTCCACTCAGGGAAGGGCCGCGAAAGAGCGGCCGCTATCGCGACGTTCGTTTTAGCGTCTTTGCGCGTCAAGGACGCCAACTTTGATCCTCTGCCGCCGCCCAGGGGATTGAAGCGAGACCGGGCGAGGCGGAGGCGAGGTGCGGCGGCCGCCGACCACGCCGCCACCGGTGGAGATGGTCAACCCGCTACCGGAAGCAAAGCAGTAAGACGTGGCATCGGGCGCTGACGGACCCTTGCGGAAGACCTGCGATGCAGCCAGCGATGGCGGACGAGGAGGAAGAAGGATAGGATAGCCTAGACCCTTCTTCCCTTTCTCCTTTCTTTCTTTCTCTTTTTAACTTGTCCTGCAACAACTTTTGTAAAGCACTTTCATGGAATAGACATGACATTTTTTAGACCTATTCAAAGAATGTTTAACTTGTCTTCTTAGCCTTCCACCTTCTTGATCGCCAAGATTAACTCGAGTGCTACCGCTTGGCTTAAGGCTTAGAAGGAAAAAAGAAGGAGTAAAACACCCCTTGTGTCCGGCGATTCTTTTCGTTGCTTTACTGATCCTGCAAACGATACGCACCCTTGTGGCCTCCGCGAAGCGGACACAGTGTAAGGCGTGACGGATGTAGGCTTTGGTAGCGATGTTTAAATCGCCGGCCCACGGGGACACCGAGTGTCATGACTGCGTCGGAGCCGAGTTCAAACCACGCCCAATTACCCAATCCTGATGCCGCACTTACAGAGTGGTCCCGCCTTTGCCATCGGGCGCCACAGATCGAGCGGACTAGAGTGATCGCGAACACTTTGCCATAAAACAGAACCAGAAAGGCATGAAGTAGCGCTAAAAAACAACGAACGTAATACTTAATTTACGAACAACGTTTGTTCCCGGCTAGTCGAGCAAAGATGAGACATGATTCGGCGCGAGGAACAAAACAGAAACTTACAACCGTTCAAGGGTAGAACTTGCGCGAGTTCTCTATATTCTCGCGAGTTCGCGATTCCTCCCCGCCCTCGGTGGCCAACCCGACCGCCGGGTCGAGAGGCGAAACCACCTTAAAGGGGCCCTCCCACTGGGAGACAGTTTGTGCAACCCACTGCGGCCCGAATCTTTCGCAAGACCAGTCGCCATCGCCGATGTTCTCTCACCGACCGGGTGGCGTGGTACCTCACGAGGCTTTGCTGATACCGAAGCGGCGGCAGGCCGCACGATCCGAGCTTCTTCCAGGAGATTGACGTCGTCTTGGCGCATCTCTTCTTGATCTTCTTCCGCGAACGCAAAGAACGCGCGCGGCGACCCAAATGTCAATTACGAAGGGAGGACTGACCTCGCTCAGTAAACGAGAAAAGAATGGAGTCTCTCCGTGAGGGCCGGGGAGTGGTCCGAGTGACCACAAAGATCGCCGGAGTTCTTCAACCCACCGTGAGCCACGCCGGTGAAGTCGATCAAACGCCGAGTCTTGAGGCCCTTCAAAGATTGCATTGGCTCGCTCAACTTGGCCGTTGCTTCTTGGATGGGCAACGGAGGCAAAGCAGACCTTCGTGCCCATTTCTTCGCAAAAGTCCGTAAAAGCGTGCCGGTGAATGGGCGCCATTGTCGGTGATGATACGGTTGGCGACCGAAGCGGCGAAGATCCCTCGCATGAACTTGACCGGCCGCGCGGTAATGGTTCTCACGGCCGGCTTCCACCCACTTGGTGAACTTGTCAATGGCGGCGAACAGATGAGTGTAGCCTCCTGTGGCCCGCGAACGGACCCAGATATCCAAAACCCATCGCGAAGCGGCCATGAGAGCGGGATGGTTTGCAGAGCTTGGGCTGGTTGGTGGATTTGCTTGGCGTGGAATCGCACGCCTCGCATCTCCTCACCACTCGCAAGCATCCTGGAGGCGGTTGGCCAATAGAACCCGTGGCGAAAGCTTTTCCCACAGGTTCGATCGGAAAAATGGCTCCACTTTGCGCCTCCATGGATATCGAAAGCAAAATGCTTCCCTCTTCCCGAGTGATGCACTTGAGAAGAACTCCGTTTCCACCCGTGGCCAGACAGTCCCCATCTACCAGGGTGTAGCGCTTGGCCTTCCGCGCTATCTTCTACCGACGCATCATCGTCGGGGCATACTTGATCCCGCAGGTAGGCCAGGATCGGGTCCATCCATGTGCCTTCCGGTCAAGCACGGCGACCACAGAGTGATCGTCCAGGGTACTCCGCTGGCCAAGCGTTTCCACCGGTGCCACCTTTCCTCCTCGCAACGTGGGTGGGTGGCGCCACCATTGTCCCCACGAAACGGGGTTGCAATAGGCGGCCGCCTTCCCATCCGAGGTGAGGGTCAAGCAAAGATCACCATCCTCCCCACCGGTGACGGCCGTGAGATGGACGGCCGCGAAGCCTTTCTTCAAAGACTCCGACCGAACAGGGGCTCTTGTCGAGGCGTAGCCGAGCGAGCTCGTCCGCTAAATAATTGTCGCCGGGTATGTGTGTATACCCTAGCCCTTGAAGTGTCTCTCCATCTTTCTAACCTCCGCTGTAAGCCGCCATGACGGGATCAGAGCGGTGAAGTCCTTCCTTGCCTGGTTGATGACCAAGAAAGAATCGCTTTAATCAGAGGCGCCAGTATGCCGATGGCGCGGCAGCTCGAGCCCACCAAAGAATCCTTCGTATTCTCGCAACATTGTTGGTAGCTTTAAAGTCCAGACGACTATATATTTGAGGGGTCCCGGTCGGGAGACCAGGAGGAACCCAGCCCAGCGCCGAGCCTGAAGGATCCATCGAAGAGGAGCGCCCAAGGCGTGGGCACGGACTTCCTTATCTTCCCCATCCGCCGAGTCCATTCAACAATGAAGTCCGCCGATCTTTGACTCTTGATAGCGGTATGGGGGGCAAATTTGAAGCCAAATTCCCAGCTCGACAGACCACTTAGCGTCGACCTTCGGCTTCACGATTGTGAAGGATCTCCGCGAGAGGATACGAGGAGACCACGGTGATCTCCTTCCTTGGAAATAATGTCGACTTTCTTGATGCCACCAAGACAAAGATACACCATTTTACGGGCCTGGGGATACCTAGTTTCAAAGATCATGCAAAGACCTTGCTCACATAATAGACCAGTGCCTGACGCCTCCCGCTCTGCTACTAGTGTTTGCACTTCATCGCGAGGGGCTTGCCGCTACATAAAGGAGAAGCGGCTCACCAGGCTCAGGGGCGACCAAAGACAGAGGCGAGGAGAGATACTTCTTCAGATCTTCAAATGCCTGCTGGGCTTCCGGGTCCACTCAAGGAATTAGTCTTCTTCATCGGCTTGAACAATGGGAGACTTTTCTCCCAATGAGCTATGAACTCTACGAGGAGGCCAGCGACCAGCCTAAGCTAATCAAGCCGCTTGAGCGGACAGTGGCTTCATTCGCTCAATTGCTTCAATCTTATGCGGATTGGCTTCGATCCCGCTGGCCGAGACCAGGAAGCCAAGCAACTTCCAGATGACACCCGAACACGCACTTCTCAGATTCGACTTTAAGCGGTAGTCTGGGAGATGGGAGAAAGTTTCCTCCAGATCTTCAACCAACCCATCGTGGCCTTAGCTTTTATCACCAAGTCATCAACATATACCTCCAGGTTCTTCCCAATTTGTGACTTGAATACAATATGCATGGCTCATTGGTAGGTAGATCCGGCATTCTTCAACCCAAAGGGCATTCGAACATAGCAGTACACACCAAAAGAGGTCACAAAGGCCGTCTTTTCTTCGTCTTCTGCGCCATTCTAACTGATGATATCCTCGAGTAGGCGTCTAGGAAGCATAGAGCTTCACATCCTGTAGTAGAATCGACAACGCAGGTCAATCCTCGGCAGAGGGTAAGGAGTCCTAGGGCAGGCTTTATTGAGGCTCGGTAAAGTCTATACACATTCGCCACTTCCCATTGGACTTCTTTACGAGTGCAGGGTTAGCTTGACCACTCGGGGTAGGCGGCTTCCCGCACAACTCCGGCTTGCAATAGCTTCTCCACTTCTTCCCGAATGGCTTCTTGTCGCTCTGGCGCTTTGCCTCGGATCTTCTCCGGTTTGGAGTGCGCTCCGAGGTAAGCGTTATGATCGGTGCTCGATCACCTCCCTAGGGACCCGGTCATTTGAGATGGTTCCCAGGCGAACACATCTAGATTAGACCGGAGGAAGGTGAACAGCGCGTCTTCCTATTTGGCCGAGATCGGCGCCAATTCTCACCTTGCCGAGCCTTCCTCACCCACGGGGACCACCTTCACCTCACCCAAGGGACTGGGTGAAGCGCTGCCTTGGCCGGGGAGCACTCGAGGGGTCTTTCGTGCCACGCGCCGAACAGGCGGCTCGGCCAAGTCTTGCACTTGCTTCGAGGCGCAAGGCTTCGAGCTTGTCCACCTTTACCACAATTGGGCCCTCGGCCCAGGGATCTTCATCGGCAAATAAGCATGATGCGAATCGCCATGAATTTGACTAGCGGCGCCAAGCGGGCGTATGCTAAGGGAGGTCGAAGTCGGCGACCTCGGTTGATGAGTTCCGTCAGGAAGTTTTCGGGCTCCGAACGTGGCGGCGGTGGACTTGTCCCAGGGGCATTAGGCCCATCCCGGGGGCAATTCCATAAAAAAGCGGTGCGGGGCGCAGTTCTTCATAAGGTATTTGGAGTGCTTGATACGCCCCGACCGACAGCAGGTTGATGGCACTTCCTCCATCAACTAGTACTCGCCAAGCCGCATTCCTCGATCGTAGGGGCGACCACGATCGGGAGATGGTTTGGGCCTGAAGTGTTCGCCGTGGTCGGCCCGTGAAAGTGATCGATTGATCCGACCACTTCCAGAAATCGACTCGTCCGGCCTCCGGCATGGTGGCACACACTGTCTCAGCTCTCGCTTGTACTGCGAGTTGGAAGAGTAGGTGGCCGAACCCCCATGAATGTATGCCACCGTGTGCTCGGCTTGTTGGAAAGCCAGTGGGGTGTCATCTTCGTCGTCATTATCTTCGCGATCCTTTTCGCGGCGCTTCTTGAGCCGCTTTTCCACCAACTTGGATACAACCTGACAATCTTCCAAGTCGTGCCCATTTGTGCGGTGGATGGGGCAGTATGGCTTGCCCCTGTCGTCTTCACGGCGGGGAGAAGCGGCGATCCTGCGATTGTCTCGCCGGGTCCCTGGCGATCTCTCCTTCGCTCCTCGATCGTCGCCGGCCGAGGCTTGGCTTCTGGATCGGCCACCAAAACCTCTCGGCGACGGCCTCCTTGCGCTTCTTCTTTACGGTCGGAGGACTTCGACGCCCGGCCGTCGAGGGTTTGAGGGTTTCGATGCACCCTTCCGAGCCTCATTGCCGGGCACACTTGTGAGCCAGGAGAAAAGCTCGGAAGTGGTAGCGACGATGCGGGTAGCCATCTTCTCCCGCATCTTCGATCCCTAACCCTCCGAACGCATAATAATAACCGACTGCTCAGAGATCCGGGGGATCGTGTTGCGGCAATGGCTAAACCGCCGAATAAACTCCCTCAGGGACTCCCCCTCCCTCTGCTCCAAAGCGTGGAGGTCGTCCTCCACACCCGGTTGAGCGTAGGAGCCCTGAAAGTTGGCGACAAAAATGTCGCACAGTTCCTCCCACGAGTGTACCGAACCCGAGGAAGGTTCAAGAACAGAGCGGGGCGAACTGTCGGCGACATCGGGAAGTAGTGGGCCATAACTCTATCGACCCCGGCAGCCACGCACCACCGTCGTGATAAATCACAGGAATTCTTCAGGGTTGGTGGTGCCGTCATACTTCTCGATGGGCGCGGGGCCGAAATCTTTACAGCCACGCCGATTGGCGTGAGACGGAGGAAAACGCTGGCACCCAACATTGTATGGGGAGTAGTGTCGCCCACCAGCCCACGACCCTGAGATGGGGTCGAGGAGTGCGAGTCTACACTCTCCCAGTCGGAAGAAGCCCCTTCTCGACCGACCGAGCGAGGGTTCGGCGCGTTGTTGCGGATGACGCCCTCAGAAGAACTTGACGCAGATCGTCGCCCAGCTGAGCCGCCCCTCATTGAGGCGTGCCCTTAGATCCCAGCGGTTCTCCTCGGCATGGGAGTACTGCGCGGGAAGATGCGAAGCTTGTGCACGTCCCACATTGCGAGAGAGCTGCGACGATACTCCTTCCTTTATCCGGCTCTGCGGCCGGGAGAGGTCGCTAAAGAGCGATGGAAGCTTGTGCATCCACCATACGAACTCCTTGGCGGAGGACGCGGAAGCCTCGGCTGAATTGCCCACGACAACTTTCTGCTTTGGCCGAGAGTCCACTAGACGGGCAATGTCCTGGAGCCAAGGGTGGGTGGGTGTCGCCGTCGCTTGGGCCAGGAGGATGATCCAGAGCAGCCGGGCGCATGAAGGCTTTGCATTGGGGTATCTTCCCCAACGGCAAGCGCCGTTGGACCAGGTGAACTCAGGGCTTGGATGCGGCTCGCGCCCCTCCCATGAAGGACCGGTGACCCGACTCCCTTACCGGGGGCGAGATCGGCCGGCACCGCTTTCCTCGGGAGGCGCTCTGTGGCGATGAGATTCCGCCATACCGGATGATCTTCTGATTCTTGCAAACTCCTCAAAAGGAATGGAAGAAAGGAACGATCTAACCACTAAGCCCCTACTCGGGCGCGCCACTGCCGCCATTAACCAACAGGCACCCTAAGACTCGGTGCTTGAGAGATTCGGATCGGGGCTTTTGTGGCAACCGCTCCAAAGACAGAAGAACGGATCTTTGGAAGCAAGCAAGAAGACAATCGAGTTTACCTGTGTTCGGGCCCTCCACGGAGTAATGACCCTAGTCCTCGCTTGGTGGTTTCCTCTGAGTTCAAGGTTCTTACAAAGGTCAGGAAGAAGACCTCTCAGTTCTCGCCAACCCAATAATCAACAACCCTCCTCCCATGCATCCTAGCTCCCTTTTATACTCTGGCCGAGGCGCATGGGGCTTACAAGCTGCGTAAAGCAAGCGTCGACACGTTACTCTGATACATTTAATGCACCGTCATATTCTCTTACATCACATTTAATGTCTGTCCTAATGACTTAGACTTCACCTTGGGCCCCTTTGTCTGTCACCCCTGCATGCTCGCCGAGAGAGGGGATGTCGATTCGGCGCCACCCATCATTAATGCGCGCTAGGGAAGACGCGCCGCCACACCACGACCTTCATATCCTGCAATTAATGCGACGCGTCTCGCATTAAATACCCTTGACCCTTCGCCTGTAGCCACAGTTACGGGGTTGATTCTCGGAACTACGCCCAGGAGTGGCTCAACGCCACTCGCCCTCTTGGCGAGCACCTTTGCTTTGGTCGCTCAGGAGTGGCCTGAACGCCACATCCTCTGGCGAGCACCTTGGCTGATCGCCTCGAGGAGTGGCTCAACGCCACTCCTCTGGCGAGCACCTTGGCCGATCGCCTCGAGGAGTGGCTCAACGCCACTGTCCCTGGCGAGCACCTTCATTTGGTCGCTTCGAGGAGTGGCTGAACGCCACTCGCCCTCTGGCGAGCACCTTGGCTGGTCGCCTCGGAGTGGCTCGACGCCACGCCCTCGCCCGAGCACCTGGTCGCCTCGAGGAGTGGCTCAACGCCACTCGCCTCTTGGCGACGATGATTAATGCTTGCGTGGGTACCCCAGCGCTTAATACGCTGACACCGGTGTTCATGTGTGCTGGTGGCAATTAACTCTTCGACAAATTTTTTGCACCAACAACTCTGTAAAGAAGTTCCTATAATACAATTCCCATCCATTTCCTATCCATTCTTTAGTCCCTTTTAATATTGTTTAACAGATACAATGCAACTGGAATTATATTCATGAGCTTGATCTAGGGACCCTAGGTCTTGAACATCGACACTTCTCAAGGACACACTTAGGATAGATGTATTCAAAGGTAGGCACGGTGGGCGAATCAAAACAACTTCAATCCCGTGTATTCTCCTCTCGCACCACTTCGATGTGTATGCGAAGTCCCCACTGCCCTTCTCCAACCCAGTCAGCATCACCGTTGGATCTGTGGCCAACCTTGTGCTACTATTTGTTGAAGTATCATTTAATTGTCTATATTTCTTCATCAGCTCAATGTTTTAAATGAATTGTGTAGGCCCCCGGATCGGCTATCCGGAGTCCTCTGTGTATTTCTGTACTAGTCCCAGATCAGTAGCTAGTACACACAGTCAAAAGTGATAAATCAACATCCATATCACGAATACAAATAACTAAATAAGAATAATACCAAATAAAAGCAAAGACCTTATGGTCAAGGTTTACCATTACGGCATGGACAGGCTGAACAACTTGAACAAGCTGCAAATGAAGATTTAAAACGCCAATGCGACCCATCCAAATGCCCACAGGCAATCGAGTGGAGAACGCACCTAGTCGTTGGAAATCTTGAACAGCTTCTTTCACTACGAGAGAGGATTAGAATGTAGCACGTGAGTACATAAAGTACTCGGCAAGTGCAGGAAATTATGCACAATGTAGGCTATCCAAGGATGTCTTAATATGGTTCTTTTGCATAAAGCCATGTTTCATCAAATCAGACTTGTTAATAATTTTCACAAAGCATATTTTAGCAATTCTTTTTATTTCTTGAATTATTTAATATTGTAGTGAAGGTTCTAACCACCACTCACTAATATATTGTGCTCTATCATACAACTCTACAAAATCGTGGTTCAATCCAATCACATGGCTCTATCCTCCATGGTTCACAAAATCAAGTTCTTTCCACCTACCTGGCTTTAACCTGAAGCACACCCGAGAGTTCTAACCGCTCCTGATCCCAAAACAAAACATTGTTTAGTTTGAAATCAAAACCCAAAGTCTACCAAAGATGAAAGCATTCAAAGAAGCTTTGCCTTTGACCGTAGGCACGGCTATTCGAATAGTTTTAACTCACAGAGGTGTACAACTTTACCCACAAGACATGATATTCCCTTGATGCCATGCAATTAGCACACTTCCTTGGGTGTGCGGCGAGGATATCATGACAAGGCCTTTACAATGTATACGCCTAACCCGACTCCACCCGCAGAGGTTTCACCATGTTAGGGTTCTTTCCACCCATCTGAAGCCCTCTTGCGCCGTGTGAGAAAAACAACAACAACAACAACAATGCCTCTTTCCGGCTCTCACACAACAACCGAGTGGTGAGTCTAAATTAGGTTTCTACAAATTATTCAGCCAGGTCGTGCCCACTTTGACATGTGGTTGTACGGTTATGCTTAGAATGGAGACAGTCATAAGCGTCGGTCCTTAATTGACTTGGGGCGGTACTTGCACAAAAGAACCAAGGCTTGGTCCGCTTCCACCCGACATTCCATGCCGCCTAAGTCGAAATCATTTTTCATTTTATTTTTATTTTGTAAACCATTGGCAATACTCCTTGCCTATAACTTCCAATACAAGTTTTCAAGAGATAAATGAAAGTCCCACCCATAGGTGAATATTGACCGATAGCGAGGCTAAGCATTTCTACCGTACTATTCTATTCCACCAATAGTTTATTTTATAAAATACAAATCTCAGTGTTTGATAAAAATTATGATAATCAGTTCTATCATCTCCAAAATTCATGAGACCACCAAGATTCCCCCATTATTATCATGGCACTATATAATCCAATCCAATTTAGTACTCCAACAAGTAAAATCTATACCATGTGCCATCATAACTCCAAAATCATGCTAAGCTACTGATGTCATTGTATATGAAACAATCTCCTCAAAATATAAGTCTTCTTAGGGGTTACCCATCATCTATACATCGCTAAATCTTGTAATCTACTTGATCCACCGAGAATAATTCATAATCTCATCCCCGAGCATATTTCATGAAAGATTCTACAAATCCAAGATTTCATTGATTCATTGCCTATAGCTGTTTCCCTAAACAATAACACCAAGTTGGCTAAACAAATCACATACAATCCTCATTATTCATAATCCCACCTAGATGGTTATTGCAACACCATACTTCACAAAATCATCTACTAAACCACCGAGTACGATTCTCAATATTATTCACTAAATCCATCGAGTATATTTGATCATATCATTGACTGAATCATCGAGAATACTTCACGATATCGACTCTAATCATTTAGGCTACAATCCACCGATAGCACTTCATAACATCATGTATTTAATCCTTCACACTATCACCTCTAAATCATCCACTTTAATCCACCAAGAATACGTAATATTATCATTCAATAAACCACCAAACATTCTGGATCATTCACAATCTCCATAAATGATTATCATATAATATTCTTTTTTAAATCCACCGAAATATAATTCACCACTTATTCTATTTGATCCACAAGTATGCCTCCCAATATTATTTATTTAACTTTACCGACCATTATTCTTCATATCATACCTCTTCCCACTCTTCCCCAGTTCATACTAATCATATTGCGATTCGCTACCACACTCCAACTCCGCAATATTGAAACTACCACCATTCCCAGGTTACTTTCATAACGACTATTACCACATCATCACTAATAGTCATCTAACTCCAATTTGCATTCTATCCCATGTGATTTATCTAAAATGTCTGTAAAATAGTCTTTTCCCTTAATTAAAGAATACCTTTCCAAAAACATTTATATTGGTGGAGTACTTATACTAGGGCGACAAAGGGTCAGGGATAACAATATCAAGGAGGTATGGACAACAGGTATAACTAATAGTCTAACGTTAACATCATCATTTTAGGTAAATAGCAATGCAGTTTATAAAACATTGGAAAGCATTTATAAATCATGGGATCAACGTGCGTCAAGGAGACTTGCCTCGGTCACAGCAAGAATGTTGAACACTTGAAGTCCGGCGGCGGGATCGGCGGTCGCGTCGAGGTCCCCGGCTACGCGCAAATCGAGGCAATAAATAAATAAAAGAAAATAAATAAAATCCAAAAATTACAAAAGTAGTACTGGCAGGAAGATCTTGATTTTAGATGAATTTAGAAATTTGAATGGAGTCAAACGGAGTTCGGATGAGAGAGTTATAAGCGTTCGAAGTTGGAAAATGATGGAAAATCAAGAAAAAGAGAAAAGTTACTATTTGCTACAGTAACTTGCGAGAATTTTGTTCCAGAACAGACCCAAAGCTACAGAGCCCCCCTCTTCTTCCAAAAAACGGATTTTTGCCCCATTTTCGCACGGATTTGGATCAAACAAAAGCCTAGAATCTCTAGATAACATCCTTAGGAACATCTAGAAGGAAGGGATTGAACCAAAACTCACCGGAATCGGAGAAATCGACGAAGAACGGAGGTTCGACCGAATGCACAAAAGCTCCAAATTCGTCGCCCACGGTTGAGAAATCCTAAAATTGATGATTGGGTTAGAAGCTAGACTCATCCACGGTCACAAAGAACTAAGTGGTATGAAGAATGACTCACCGGAGAAGGATCTATGAGCAAGAACACGAAGAACACCGAAAAAGTGTGACACACCGTCGGTTTTCTCGATCTCACGGGCAAATGGATGGAGTAGAGGGAAAGGGGAGCACACTCCCGGAACCGGGATACTTATACGAAGAGGATGGAGGTGGTGGTGCGGCGTTTGGACGAGAAACGGATGGGTTATTAGCATTTGAACGGTTTTCGGTTTTTCTTGATTGCGGCCGTTTCCGGCGAGATTGATGGCGCACCGAGGTGGGGAATTGGAAGAGCTCGTCGGCGCGGATCGCAGGCATTAAACAAAAGCCGCGCGAGATAAAATAGGAACAGAGGTCCAAAAATCCGGGGAATGATTCCTAAAATCCTTTTGAAATATTTGGAACATTTTAGAAATGGTTTGGGGATTTTTGGAACCTTTTTGGACTCGGGTGAAATTTCGGGTACCGGCGGGAACTGGAAAATCCGATTTTTCGACCGGAGGGGAATTGATTCCCGATTTTGGAGGGGAACGGATGCCAGGCTAATATAAACACCCAACAAACTTCAACTTTTGAATTTACTTTATTTAAATTAGGTTTTTCTCCAGAAAGCGAAAACTAGGGTGTTACAAATTGGTTGGTGTATGCAACTCAATATGATATCAGAGCTAAGATATTTTGAATTCAATACCCGGTTGGTGCAATTAAAAAAATTACAACCCACTTAGCCCTGATTGAGCCTATATGTGAGGGGGAGTGTTGAAGTATATAAGTGAATTGCCCGCGTTTCCTCGTCAACTTAAGCTTGAGTGAAAACATGGTGGTGCATGCAACTCAATACTATCATCCGTCACCACCACTACTCGTAGTTGGCGATGTTATCGACGTTGGCCACTCTACTCCTTTAATATCCCAATTTTTGAATTTCTAGATTTCTTTTGTTTAAAATTTTTTTTAGAAAATTTCTCCCTTTTCTATAATTAATTAAAGCTTAAATTGGACTTTCAAAAATTAAAATAATTTAACGTGAATAAATTAAACTTCAACTAAACTCAAAACTATGTTATTTGGGTTTCTTGTGCTCCAGAGATTTTATTGAATTTTTTTGGAGTTTGTTTGATATTTTTTGTAGCTTATCTTGATTTATGGTATTTTTCTAAAAAAAAAACTACTTATATTACTGGAAATAGCTCATGGGCCTAATCTCTCTTCCGACCCAATTTCCCCTCCGTAGCCTAGGCCACATCCCATTTCCCCTTAGCCACATGCCACCTCTCTTTTCTTTCTCTCTGGCCACACGCTCGGCCCAAGTTGGCCCAGCCTGCATCGCTGCCATGCCGCTCCACGTGAGCCATAGTAGATCTGATAGGTGGGGCCAACCGGCATTGTTCCCATTTGTAACACCCCAATTTTCGCGCCTTCTTAAAGGTATCAAAATAAAAGATAACAAGTTGATAGATCGTGTGCTTCATGTGGGTTTACTTTCACAGCCTACCCCCGATGGTGGAAACCGACCAATAGGGGTGTAATGGCGTGACCACAATAGCACGATCATTAAACAATGACCTTGAACCCATCTAGGACCACCGAACACGAATCAATCTAATTAACCAGTGCCAAAAATTGATCTATCAAATAGAACGACCAATAAAATAACAATAGATCACATCTGTTACTACCACATATCATCATATGCATCTATTCCAAATCTAAAACTACGCAGCATTGCTCTGATACCACTATTGGGGAATGGGTAGGCTACTCTAGTATAAATTCAAAATTTCTACCGTGTAACCAAGGAACTACTGCAAGTTATAGATTACGGAATTACCACTAGACGCGCGGACCCACAACGGAAGAAGAGTCGATGTAGCACGTCGGTGCGGTTGTAGTCGTACTAGTCTCATGACTCCTCCAACTACCCTCGTGATCGTCACAAGTTGCATATCGTCCTAGCGTTGAAGCCTCACAGCAGTACCTCCAAGGTATCCACACGTACGAGGCAGGAACACCACGCGCCAGAGTGCTAGCGCCGGCTACGTGGTTCTGGACGAAGGAAGTGTGGCGACTAGGGTTTCGAGAATTCTGAATTCTTATTGTGTCTCATGATCCTAAAGCCAGCACCCTCTCCTTTTAAATAGACGCCCCACAATGGGTCTCTACATTAGAGGCCTATTAGAAACTCGCGGCCCATTAGAATTCAAACCAACATCTGAATTAAGTTCCAATCCTTTAAACGTGCGACCCTGTAGGTTCACGTATACTTGGACATGGCCCGAGTATTCTTACTCGACCAATAATTGGTAGTTGTCTCTAGCAGAATGTGTCTACTCCCGAGCATATGTAAAGATCACATCGGACAAACCTTAACAATGTTTATTTATATGCATTTCCCTTTACCTCATGATATCGGTCAAACTCAAGGCGAGTCTGTGCCATCCTTATTTAGTTAGCTCGGCTACTCTTTCTCGATCATGTGGCTAAGAATCCCCAACCGCGTTTAACTTTTTAACCGCGAGTAACATGGCCACGCATTTCCGAAATCCGACCACTCGAAAGGCCTAAAGATATCTCTCCCATTGAATGGAGGGGTAAATCCCATCTTGATCGACTATGCTTCGCAGCATGTTTCACGACAAACTCGAAAGCCACCTTTATAACTACCCAGTTATGGAATTGCGTTTGGCAACCCCTAAGTGAGTTATTACACATCTCGAGTACATGAGCCAACATCAAGTCTACGGATATAGCATACACATTATATATGAGACCAATTGATGACAAGAAGATTACAACGTTCTCGTAGCGTCTCAGGTGGGTTGATCCAACTCCATGTTCTCTAATATTTGTTTGTATAATTGGTTTGATATCTCTATATCTATGACTCGTGAAAACATGATCATCAACCAATACATATGCTAATCTACTCATATGTCTTCATATGTTTACCCACTAAGGATCATTTCAAAATAATCATCACAACATCATAGAGTTTCACAAACAAGTCATATACTTATTAATAAATAATAATAGTATTATTTAAAAAACAAGATAATAAATCATGAATATAATAAAATATAATAATATTTATGATTGTCTTTTAAGGTATATCTTCAACAATGGGGCACCTGAGGGGAAAAAAATAGGCTCAACAGTAGTGGAAGGAGCGAGCCCGGCATGGAGATCGTAGAAGGAAGGAGGGAGCGATAGTCAAGAGGAAGAAGGCAGGAGATCGTAGAGGAAGGTTAGTGTTAGGAAACCTGTTATCGTATCCTATATAGACTCTTCCTTATCTCTAGCAGAACCGCTATATATAGGAGGCATGGGCTACCCCTTTGTACACACAAGCAATCAGAATAATAAAACAAAACAGTTCCTCCTCATATTGTGTCTCTCTCCCTCTATCTGTTCTCCAATTTAGATCTATTAGGCAACCCCGGACTATTCGATAGCGGTGCGGAGGAAAAAGCAGCGACGAGAGGGACGGGTCGGGTGGTGGCACGCTTTAGGCAACCGGAACATCCGTCGCACAAGCATTATCCAAAAAAGGAAACCCCCGGCTCCCCTTCCTTTTGCTTCCTATAAAGCGCACGAGTTCAAAACGGAATGGCATTCCACTCATCCGCTCTATTTACCCGATTTTCCCAATCCCGTTACCCGATTTTCCCATTCCCTCTCGCCTCCCTCGCTTTCTAAAACCCGAACCCAAAACCCCGAAACCCCTAACCCTAATAAGAAGGCGCCGCCGCCCACGACCCGTGTGGTTTCATTCAAAACCCCAAACCAATTTTCGTGTACGCGCGCGCGGGGGCGAGGGGAGGCGGAGGGAATGGCTCCGTTCGGCGATGGCGGCGGCGCCGACTGGAAGGAGGAGGAGGCCTGGTGGGGGTGGGACCCGCTTCGCAGCGGCAGCGCGCCGCCGACCATGGAGGGCGCGCCGGCGGCGGATGGGGTGCTCGGGGGAGGAGGAGGTGGTGTTGGGGGTTCGTTCTTCTCCGGGATGGATGGGCTCGGCGCGAGGCTGGACGAGGTCAGCTGGCGGCGCGGGACAGTCGCGCAGGTGAGAGTCGTTGATGCTTTCTTACTAGTTCTACTATGGTTGTTTGATGTTTCATACTTGGATGATGCGAAGTGCGTGTCTATGGGATAGGTGGCTTTGTGCGTGGTGTAGATTAAATGGGTCGATATGTTCAAGAAGTTGCTCAGAGCGTGGATTTTTCTTCGATTTTGTTTTTGATTTGTACATACTTGGTTCCTGCTTGCGTGAGGGTTACTGTAATTCTACAGATTATTGTATTCTAAGAAATGTTGAGGGTTACTCCTTGGGTTATTTCGATTTTTTCTCTAGCTTTGTTCTTTGAAGCGTAGATGAACTATGTGGGATGGGGATGGGGTGGTACACTTTACGTTTGGGTTTGTACGGGGGTTTGAATAGGATGGTTCCGGTTTGTGTGTGTAACGAAGACGGCAAAAGCGTGAAATTTTCAACCTTTTGTGCCCGTTGGCTACATTGAAAACTTCGTTTGTTTTCACGTTTAATGTGTTAAGTATATGTGGTAAGTATAATTTAATATGTTTTATGTGATGGTATGGGTGGTAAACATATGCATGCTTATACAACTGTCAAGGTTTTGGAGTTCCCCTTAATTGAGAAGCGTGTGAATGTTGCCATGTTTCTCAAATCTATTTTCTTTTTTAATTTCTTTGTATACTTCTTTTGTTTCTTCAATGACTCAAACGAAATGTTCCATTCCATCTAAGAGTAATTCCATTACAGTTGGCAGAAAATTGAAATTAACATAATTTGAACTGCTTGTTTTTTTCCGCCTCTCTTCTTTGTTTAGATGAGAGGGAGAGTGTGGGACCGGATCGCCTATCCGTAATCTTCCTCGTGTATTTCGCACTAGTCTCGGATCAAGAGCTAGTACACACTGATCCTGATGACATATCATTGCCGAACAAAACGAAACTTGTAATATAAATATTCAAGTATGGGCCACATGACCACTTATTACAATACTCGGTCCAACGACCGGACACTCAAAACAAATAAGCAAAGAAAGCAACAAGCTTAACGCCACAGTAATTTAATTAGGAACGCAACTAGTCCTCCTGGCAATCCTCCTCGAAGAACTCCTCTTCTTCGGCATCTAGATAATTCTCTGATGAATACAATGTTGGTGTAGCACGTGAGTACAAAAGTACTCAGCAAGTCGGGAAAGTGTGATCATGAGGGGCTTTCCAAAGGAAGCTTAATAGGGTTTATTTGCATAAAGCCACATTTGATTAAATCATACTTAAGTAATAAATTTCACAAAGCACCTTTTCACAATTCTTTTTTTTACAATTGAATTATTTAGTATTGCAGTGAGGTTCTATCCACCATCACTAATATAAGAGCTCTATCCGCCAACTTTTCAAAGATTAAGGTTAATCATGTGACTCCATCCGTCAAATGTACAACAGGTTCTATCCACAGGTTGGCTCTTTCCGCCAAACCACATTCGAGAGTTCTAACCACTCAGAACCCCAAAACAAAACACTTTTTGGTTTTAAAAACAAAATCAAAGTCTACCAATATGAAAGCATTCTTCGCTTTGCCTTTGACCGTAGGCACGGCTATTCGAATAGTTTATACTCTGCAGAGGTGTACAACTTTACCCACAAGACAAGATAAACCCTTATTGCCATGCAATTAACACACTTCCTTTAGTGTGCCGGCAGGGATATCTTGACAAGGCCGTAACAATGTATCTACCAAGCTAGACCAATTACGAGGTTTCACCGTTAGGGTTCCTCCACCCAAGATGTAAGCCCTCTTGGCCAGTGTGAGAAAAACCACATTGCCTCCGTCCCAGATTCACATTCAACCAGGTGGTGAGTCTAAGCTAGGCTTCTACAAATTAGTGAGCCAGTCGTACCATTATAGACATGTGGTAGTACGGTTATGCTTAAAATGGCAATCATAAGCGCTCGGTCCTTATATGACTTGGGGCGGTATTTGCACAAAAGGATCAATGCATGATCCGGCTCCCACCCGACATTCCATGCCGCCAAGTCGAAATCAGTTTTCCTTTTCTTTTATTTTAGAAAACAGGACCAAAACCATAATAATAACTTTAAAATCACATTTAATAACATTCTTTTTGGAATAATTCCACCCCTGGGTTGTTTTTGTCGGAAAAGGTCTTAAGCAATTCTACCGTACTACATAGCAACGGATACTATATAAACATAGGTATGATATAAACAATGTTCTAGGGTTACAATGGATATGATTAACAATGTCATGGAGGAATCAACAATTTCGGTATAACTAACACTTATATTTGACATATTTCATTAAACATAGCCATGCAACTTTGTAAACAATTTAAATCATTTTGTAAACATAGGAGCAAAGTGCATCAAGAAGACTTGCCTTCTTCGGCGGTGGAAGTGTCGAACTCGAGAAGTCCGGCGGCGGGATCGTCGACTACACGCAAAACGAGGCAATAAATAAATAACAGAAAATAAATAAAATCCAAAAATTAAAAAATTAGTACTGGCAGGAAGGTCTTGATTTATGATGAATTTAGAAATTTGAATGAGGTCAAACGGAGTTCGGATGAGAAAGTTATGAGCTTCCGAAGTTTGAATTTCGAATAAATCGAAAACCGGGAATATTCCTCTCGGGTTTGACTGGGTCAAAGGGTTGACCGCGGTCTTTGACTGGACTGGTTAGGAGTGGGTCTATGACAGTGGGCCATCCCTGTCATTGGGAGGAGGAAGCTTCCTTTGGAAGCTTGGCCATGCCATGGCAATGGAGGAGAGAGAGTTAGAGAAGGAGAGAGGAAGGAGAGAGAGGAGGGGGCTCGCCGGTGATGAGGGCATGGCATGGCGGGCCGGGCAGGTGGCTACGGGCGAGGAGGGTCGACGGCATATACAAGACGCATGGCGGATTTGCCAAGCATGGCGGCATGGCGGGCACAATGGCGGCCGGGCGGCATGAGTATGCCCACAAGCACCACGAACACAGTGCCAACCCAAACCAAAAACAGAGAAGGCAAACCTCCCCAAAAATCCGATTTTTCGCTCGATTTCGCATGGATTTGATCCAAACAAAAAGCTAGAACCTCTAGGGGACCTCCTTAGCAACATCTAGGAGGAAGGAATTGAACCTAAACTCACCGGAATCGGAGAAATCGACGATTTAACGCTGCTCAAATTAAAGCACCAAAACTAGAAATTCGTCGCCCACGGATGATGAAACCTAAAATCAATGGAAGGATTAGAGACTAGACATCCATGCTAACGCAAAGGAACGATCGGGAGGAAGAAAGATCCACCGGAGTGGAAGATATGAGCAAGAACACGAAGAACGCGAAGAACAACCAAAGTTCGTCGGTTTTCTTGATCTTGCGGCCAATTGGATTGGAGGGGCTAACAGAGAGCTAAACCACCGGAAAGAGGGTTCTTATACGGAGAGATGAGAGGCGGAATCACGCGAAACGGATTAGAAACGGCCTCTCTATCTCCATAACGGTCGGTTTCGGTTTTCTTGCAAACTGCTCAAAACCAACGAGATCTCGGGTGCATTAGCCCCATGGATAGAAAGAGGAGGCCGTTGGGATTCCAACGGATCCGGCGGTTCGCGATTTGGAGTTGAATTGGAGGAGCTAGAAGGATTTGAAGAGAGCTCCCACCATTTTTGGCTTGCTTGAAGCTCATTTGCTCATGCATGGCAAGAGGTTGAAGATGACACTATTCACTTGCCACGTGGCAACTTCCTATTGGTTCTCTTTTACGCAAATGATTCGCCCTAGAGAAAAATAAGGAAAAATGGCCTAAAAATTCCGGAAAAATTCCTAGAACCATTTTTGAATATTTGGGACACAATGGAATTGGTTTGTTTGAATTTGGATGATTTTTGTGGAATTGGATATTCGCGCGGATCGCAGGCATTAAACAAAAGTCACAATGAGATAAAATAGGAATGGATGTCCAAAAATCAGGGAATGATTCCTAAAATCATTTGAATATTTGGAGCATTTTAGAAGTGGTTTGGAGATTTTTGGAGCACTTTTGGACTCGGGTGAATTTTCTGCATGCTGTGATCGAAAATCCGATTTTTCGCCCGGGAGGGAATTAATTCCCGATTTCGAAGGGGAAAGGATGCCAGGTTATCTTAAACACCAAACAAACTTCAAATTTTGAATTTACTTTATTTAAATTAGGTTTTTCTCCAGAAAGCCAAAAAGAGGATGTTACAAACCTACCCCCCTTAGAGAGAATCTCGTCCCCGAGATTCAGACGGAGAAAGAAAAAGGTTAGGGAACTCTGCTCGAAGATCTTCTTCACGCTCCCAAGTAGCTTCCTTTTCCGAATGGTTGCTCCACTGAACCTTGCAGAACTTGATCACTCGGCTTCGTGTTCGACGCTCGGCTTCATCCAAAACCTTGATGGGATACTCAGGGTAAGACAGGTCTTCTTTCAGTTCCATGTCTTCCAACGGCAACTGATGTTCCGGCGCTCGGAGACACTTCTTTAACTGAGACACATGAAAGACATCATGTACCCCTGATAGCTGTGGCGGCAATTCCAATTTATACGCAACTTCCCCTTTTCGGGCAATCACCTTGAATGGTCCGACATAGCGGGGTGCTAATTTTCCACTGACGCGGAACCGTTTCATTCCTTTCATCGGGGATACCTTCAAGTACACATGATCTCCTGGTACAAAGCTTAAGTCCCGTCGACGATTATCCGCATAGCTCTTCTGTCTTGATTGAGCTGTTTTCAGATTTGCACGGATCTGTCTAACTTGCTCTTCGGCTTCTTTTAGAACATCAGGTCCGATGACTTGCCCTCCTTCGGTTTCTTTCCAATACAGTGGTGTCCTGCACTTTCTTCCATACAAAGCTTCAAAAGGTGCCATCTTCAAACTGGCTTGATAACTGTTGTTATAAGAAAACTCTGCATAGGGCAAATTCTGATCCCACGAGCCTTTATAGGTTAGAGCACAGGCTCTCAACATGTCTTCCAAGATTTGATTGACTCTTTCCGTCTGACCATCTGTCTGGGGATGATACGCAGTACTGAAATTAAGATTCGTGCCCAACACTTCATGCAATTGCTGCCAGAATCTCGAGGTGAACTGGGAACCTCGATCAGACACAATCTTCTTTGGCACACCGTGTAAACACACAATCTTGGCCATATACAATTCGGCAAGCTTATCTCCCGAATGGGTGGTCTTTACCGGGATAAAGTGAGCCACTTTGGTTAATCGATCCACAATAACCCAGATGGAATCAGAACCGGATTTTGTTTTGGGTAACCCAGTTATAAAATCCATTCCAATTTCTTCTCATTTCCATATAGGCACTTGCATACCGCAATAGACCTACTGGTCTCGATGCTCGCTACCAACTGGCACACATCACAACGTGCCACGAAGTCTGCGACTTCTTTCTTCATAGTGGACCACCAATACTTCTCTTTCAAATCAGCATACATTTTGGTGCCTCCTGGGTGAATAGAATATACTGAATCGTGAGCTTCCTTCAAGATCACATTCTTGATTTCTTCCTGGTTAGGGACCACTATTCTTTTCCCGAACCAAACAGTACCCTGGTCATCTTCTGAAAATCCGGGGTGTTTTCCTTTCTTTAGACCTTCCTTCAGGATGGCAATACCTTTATCTTCCTTCTGGGCCTCCCTGATTTGATCTTCCAAGGTTGATTTGACCTCCAAATTATAAATACATCCTTCATTCACCAATTCCAGGTTAAGACGCCGAAACTCTTCCTGAAGCACGGGTTGGCTTGCTTGTATTATCATATTGTTGCAGTGAGTTTTCCTGCTCAAAGCATCCGCAACAATGTTCGCTTTTCCAGGGTGGTAATGAATTCCCAGATTATAATCTTTCACCAACTCTAACCACCTTCTCTGCCTTAGGTTGAGGTCAGGTTGAGTGAAGATATACTTCAGGCTCTTATGATCCGTATAGATCTCGCATCTGTTGCCGATCAAATAATGCCTCCATATCTTGAGCGCGTGCACAACTGCGGCTAACTCCAAGTCATGAATAGGATAGTTTTCCTCATGCGGTCGCAGTTGTCTTGACGCATAGGCTATTACTTTTCCTTCTTGCATCATAACACATCCAAGACCTTGCTTCGAAGCATCACAATACACTTCAAAGTCCTTATGGATGTCTGGCAAAATCAGCACTGGGGCTGAGGTTAGTCTCTTTTTCAACTCCTGAAAACTCTGCTCACAGGTTTTCGTCCATTCAAACTTCTTTTCCTTTTTCAGAAGTTGGGTAAGAGGTCTGGCTATCTTCGAGAAACCTTCAATGAATCTCTGATAATAACCAGCTAATCCAAGGAAACTTCGGATCTCCGAGACCGACTTGGGTTGTGTCCAATCCAAAACATCTCTCACTTTCGCTGGATCTACTGCTACTCCTGCAGCAGAAATGATATGACCCAGGAAAGACACTTCCTTCAGCCAGAAGTCACACTTGCTAAACTTAGCATACAGCTGATGCTCTCTTAATGTTTCCAAGACTATCCGCAGATGATCTTCATGCTCTTTTCTGCTCTTGGAATAGACAAGAATGTCGTCGATGAAGACTACGACGAATTTGTCTAAATACTCCATAAACACCTTATTCATCAGATTCATGAAATAAGAAGGAGCATTGGTTAACCCAAAAGACATGACTGTGAACTCGTACAGTCCATATCGAGTGGTGAATGCTGTTTTCGGAATATCTTCCTTTCTTATCTTCAACTGATGATATCCCGATCTCAAATCTATCTTGGAGAAGACTTGAGCTCCCTTCAATTGATCAAACAGATCATCAATCCGAGGCAACGGATACTTGTTCTTGATTGTGACCTCATTCAACGACCTGTAGTCTATACACATCCTCAGACTCCCATCCTTCTTGGTGACGAAGATCACAGGCGATCCCCAAGGGGACGAACTGGGTCTGATGAATCCTTTCTCTTGCAATTCTTCAATCTGCTTCTTCATTTCAACCAACTCGTTAGAAGGCAAACGGTAGGGTCTTTTCGAGATTGGAGCGGTACCAGGTACTAGCTCAATCACAAATTCCACATCTCGATCTGGTGGCATACCAGGCAACTCATCCGGGAACACATCTGGATACTCATTGACTATCGGTACCTTCTCCAACGAAGTACCCTTCAAACGGTTTAGGGTGCTACCCCCCTTAGAGGCAAGATTAGATAAGAACTCCACTCTAATCCCTCGTAATGGGTAAGAGAGATAGCTCTACTAGCACAATCTATCTCGACCCTTATACTTGGTTAACCAATCCATTCCAAGGATTACTTCTATACCCTTAGTATCCAACAAGATTAAGTTCGCTAGGAACTTTACCCCTTTTATTACTATATCCATCTTCTGCATGTAGTTGTTCTTAGTTCTTTTCAGTGGATTGTACTAACAAAGGATTTCTTAATCGTAAGGTGTCCCAGCTTATGCTTTTAACCAAGTACTCGAGATGAAAGAATGGGTTGCACCGTAATCAAACGTAATCAAGGCAGTAATCGAATTCACATGGAACTTACCATAGACCACGCCTGGCGCATCCCGAGCTTCCTCGCGGTGATGTGATTCACACGCCCTCTCCTCGCAGTCCTTGGCGCGGCGCGGAGTCCGAGGAGTTCCTCTTCCTTGAGCCGGCAGGGCGCTGGCCAAGGCCGATCCCAGGTTGAACCTCACCGGGTGTGGCCGACGCTTCTTGGGGCAGCTTGTTGGCGAGTGCCCCATCTCCTCGCAGCGGTGGAAGCACCAGACTCGCCATCGCCAGACGCTTCTTCGAAGTTTGAGCTCGTCGCATTGCCGGGCAGGGGCTTGTCGAATGGGGCGCGGAATGGATATTGGGGTCAGACCCTTGGCTAACGCTAGGCCGCTGCCTTTGAAAAGTGCGGGGCACAGGCTCGCGGCACCATGGGCCGACTAAATCGCATCTTCCGCAGGCGGAACTCAAAATCGACAGGGCATCCTCTTGAACAGCGCCTTGTTGATCATGTGTCGAACGACGGTAGTCGCTTGAAACCAATTGCACCTTCAAGTCGGGGTCAAGGCCCTCCATGAATCGCCAAATCTTGGCCTCATCAGTGGCGACATCTCGAGGTCGCTGCACGACAGTGAGCGAACCAGGTTAAGGTACTCAAATACGGACATGCTCCCTTGTTGAAGCTTGTGGAACTCACGACGCTTCATTTCCATAATGCCCTTGGGATATGGGTAGCCCTGAAGGCTTCCACGAACTCATTCCATGGAATGTTCTCAGCGGGTCGGCATGCGCACAATAGTTCTCCACGATTGGCTGCCGTACCCTTCAGCTGATAAGAGGCAAAGTGCACACTCTCAGTGTCATCGCACTGAGCCAAGTGAAGTTTCCGCTCAATCTCCTTGAGCCGCTATCCGCATCCAGTGGTCTCATGCGGATCCAAAGAAATCCGGGTCGAGTCCTCATGAACTCCCGAACTTGGAAGAAATTTGTTGAACTTGAGCCGAGCCGCAGCGGCTTGGGGTTGGTTCAGACGCTCGAGCTAACGCTGAAGAATTTGAAGCCGCACGCCATCATTTGTTCCATATTCGGTGGTGGTGCGCGGGGCGGCGACGGATCATGCCGAGCGTGGTGTTGCACTTGCTCTTGTCCTTGCGGTGCGGTGGCTCCACATACTCTGCTTCCTCTTGAAAGTGCACCGGTCCACGGGCTCGTCCACGGCCTCTACCACGGCCTGCGGGCCTTCCACGACCACGACCACGACCAACGTTCTCCATCTGCACAAGGCGGTCAAGCACAAGGAAAGAGGGAGAAGCATAGGTAAGCAATGGGGAACTAACCACATCCTCAACCACAAGAGCCCAACCACAAAACACACAAGAGAAGAGAAAACCAACTGAACTTCAATTAAAATCAAATAGTTTTGGAGGTGGCTGTATCACAAATGCCTAAGGGCACGATACAATCCAGCAATCACTTATTCAACGCTCTAACGCGACAAAATTAAGATCCTACAAACTAAAACTATCTAAGAACTCGCGTCGCTGCCGAAGACGCGCGGGGATGGGTCCTCCTCCTCCTCGCTCCTGCTGCGGGAAGGTGAAGCTGCTGCCGAAGATCCTGCTCCTTCAGGGGCAGCCAAAGCACTCAAAGAAAACCCTGGCGGCGAAGGGAGACGAACGGACTTGCGCGCGGTCATCCGAAACCTCAGACCTTGATGACGCTTGGCTGGCGGTGCGTCCTCTGGGATGTCGCGGGTCGGCGGATCCTCCCGAACCGGGGATGGTGGCGGCGGGCGCGCACGGCCGCGGCCTCCCGTGACAAAGTTGGCGGTGGAGGCGATGGGATGCTTCTCTCTCCTCCTCGAGCCGAGATCGCCTCTCTCGCCGCCAAGTCCCGACAGACCAGCCGGCTCGCCGGACATCCGGACGTAGGCCTCATTCTGCGCCTCGGACGAGTGACCCCAAGCGCACCACGGCCGGGTCGAGTCTCTGGCCAAACTCTAAAGCCGGTGTACACCCGCCCAACTCGGAAGCGGAAAGCGGCCGTGACGAGAGTGCTCCAAAGATATCGCGGTAGCTCGCCCCAACATGAGGATAGCCTTTACGCCGCGTCCTGAAGCGCGTGACGCGAGAATCGGTCTCTCGCCGTGAAGTAAAGCGGCCGGTCCTCGACGCTGGCGGCTCCTCGCGAAGACTAGCAAGCGGACTCGCCACATGTCTGGACAAGACCAGGCATCGATCGGTAGCGATACTCGCGGCGATGGAAATCTCACTCTGGAGCATCGATGTGACTCGCAAAGCCTCCACTGGCCCGGCAAAGGTGGTGTGAACCGACATCTACAAATTTTGAAAGAAGACAGAATTAGTAACCAAAATTTAATTAAAAGAGAGGATGAGCACAAGATACTAAGATAGAAGAGATAGAAGCAAAGAAACTTAAACTTTTGCAAATACATTTTTATAAAATATAGTCCTTCAGGCTTTGCCATGCTAACTAGGTCACGTCCTACAGTCGTCCTGGCTCTGATTACACCGCTGTGGGACCCCGGATCAGCTATCCAGAATCTCCTGTGTATTTCCGTACTAGTCCCAGATCAGTAGCTAGTACACACAGTCACAGTGACATATCATTGCCGAACAAAACGAAACTTGTAATATAAATATTCAAGTATGGGCCACATGGCCACTTATTACAATTCTCGGTCCAACGACCGGACACTCAAAACAGCGGAAGCAAAAGAAAGCAACAATGTTTAACGCCACAACGCCACAAAGTTTACTAGAACGCAACTAGTCCTCCTGGCAATCCTCCTCGAAGAACTCCTCTTCTTCGGCATCTTGATAATTCTCTGATGAATACAATGTTGGTGTAGCACGTGAGTACAAAAGTACTCAGCAAGTCGGGAAAGTGTGATCATGAGGGGCTTTCCAAAGGAAGCTTAATAGGGTTTATTTGCATAAAGCCACATTTGATTAAATCATACTTAAGTAATAAATTTCACAAAGCACCTTTTCACAATTCTTTTTTTTACAATTGAATTATTTAGTATTGCAGTGAGGTTCTATCCACCATCACTAATATAAGAGCTCTATCCGCCAACTTTTCAAAGATTAAGGTTAATCATGTGACTCCATCCGTCAAATGTACAACAGGTTCTATCCACCTGGGTTGGCTCTTTCCGCCAAACCACATTCGAGAGTTCTAACCACTCCCGAACCCCAAAACAAAACACTTTTTGGTTTTAAAAACAAAATCAAAGTCTACCAATATGAAAGCATTCTTCGCTTTGCCTTTGACCGTAGGCACGGCTATTCGAATAGTTTATACTCTGCAGAGGTGTACAACTTTACCCACAAGACAAGATAAACCCTTATTGCCATGCAATTAACACACTTCCTTTAGTGTGCCGGCAGGGATATCTTGACAAGGCCGTAACAATGTATCTACCAAGCTAGACCCACCCGCTGAGGTTTCACCGCTGTTAGGGTTCCCTCCACCCAGTACAGAAGCCCCCTCTTGCACCGTGTGAGAAAAACCACATTGCCTCCGTCCGGCATTCACATTCAACCAGGTGGTGAGTCTAAGCTAGGCTTCTACAAATTAGTGAGCCAGGTCGTACCATTATAGACATGTGGTAGTACGGTTATGCTTAAAATGGCAATCATAAGCGTCGGTCCTTATATGACTTGGGGCGGTACTTGCACAAAAGGATCAATGCATGATCCGCTCCCACCCGACATTCCATGCCGCCCAAGTCGAAATCAGTTTTCCTTTTCTTTTTATTTTAGAAAACAGGACCAAAACCATAATAATAACTTTAAAATCACATTTAATAACATTCTTTTTGGAATAATTCCACCCCTGGGTTGTTTTTGTCGGAAAAGGTCTTAAGCAATTCTACCGTACTACATAGCAACGGATACTATATAAACATAGGTATGATATAAACAATGTTCTAGGGTTACAATGGATATGATTAACAATGTCATGGAGGAATCAACAATTTCGGTATAACTAACACTTATATTTGACATATTTCATTAAACATAGCCATGCAACTTTGTAAACAATTTAAATCATTTTGTAAACATAGGAGCAAAGTGCATCAAGAAGACTTGCCTTCTTCGGCGGTGGAAGTGTCGAACTCGAGAAGTCCGGCGGCGGGATCGTCGACTACACGCAAAAGCAGGCAATAAATAAATAAATGAAAATAAATAAAATCCAAAAATTAAAAAATTAGTACTGGCAGGAAGGTCTTGATTTATGATGAATTTAGAAATTTGAATGAGGTCAAACGGAGTTCGGATGAGAAAGTTATGAGCTTCCGAAGTTTGAATTTCGAATAAATCGAAAACCGGGAATATTCCTCTCGGGTTTGACTGGGTCAAAGGGTTGACCGCGGTCTTTGACTGGACTGGTTAGGAGTGGGTCTATGATGAGTGGGCCATCCTCGTCATTGGGAGGAGGAAGCTTCCTTTGGAAGCTTGGCCATGCCATGGCAATGGAGGAGAGAGTTAGAGAAGGAGAGAGGAAGGGAGAGAGAGAGGAGGGCTCGCCGGCGGTGGGCGGCGTGGCGGGCGGCAAGGCAGTGGCAAGGCGGCCGGCGAGGAGGGTCGACAGCGTCTTGGCATACAAGACGCAGGCGCGGCGGTTTGGCCGGCGGCGCGGGCGGCGGCGGCATGGCGGGGTGGCCGGCGCGAGCATGCCCACAAGCACCACGAACACAAGTACAACCCAAACTAAAAGCAGAAGGCAAACCTCCCCAAAAATCCGATTTTTCGCTCGATTTCGCATGGATTTGATCCAAACAAAAAGCTAGAACCTCTAGGGGACCTCCTTAGCAACATCTAGGAGGAAGGAATTGAACCTAAACTCACCGGAATTGGAGAAATCGACGACGAACGGCGGTTCGGCCGAAAGCACCAAAACTCGAAATTCGTCGCCCACGGATGATGAAACCTAAAATCAATGGAAGGATTAGAGACTAGACATCCATGCTAACGCAAAGGAACGATCGGGAGGAAGAAAGATCCACCGGAGTGGAAGATATGAGCAAGAACACGAAGAACGCGAAGAACAACCAAAGTTCGTCGGTTTTCTTGATCTTGCGGCCAATTGGATTGGAGGGGCTAACGGAGTGCTAAACCACCGGAAAGAGGGTTCTTATACGGAGAGATGAGAGGCGGAATCACGCGAAACGGATTAGAAACGGCCTCTCTATCTCCATAACGGTCGGTTTCGGTTTTCTTGCAACCGTTCAAAAACCAACGAGATCTCGGGTGCATTAGCCCCATGGATAGAAAGAGGAGGCCGTTGGGATTCCAACGGATCCGGCGGTTCGCGATTTGGAGTTGAATTGGAGGAGCTAGAAGGATTTGAAGAGAGCTCCCACCATTTTTGGCTTGCTTGAAGCTCATTTGCTCATGCATGGCAAGAGGTTGAAGATGACACTATTCACTTGCCACGTGGCAACTTCCTATTGGTTCTCTTTTACGCAAATGATTCGCCCTAGAGAAAAATAAGGAAAAATGGCCTAAAAATTCCGGAAAAATTCCTAGAACCATTTTTGAATATTTGGGACACAATGGAATTGGTTTGGTTGAATTTGGATGATTTTTGTGGAATTGGATATTCGGGCGCGGATCGCAGGCATTAAACAAAAGCCGCGCGAGATAAAATAGGAACGGATGTCCAAAAATCCGGGGAATGATTCCTAAAATCATTTCGGAATATTTGGAGCATTTTAGAAGTGGTTTGGAGATTTTTGGAGCACTTTTGGACTCGGGTGAATTTTCGGGTACCGGCGGTACTGGAAAATCCGATTTTTCGCCCGGGAGGGAATTAATTCCCGATTTCGAAGGGGAAAGGATGCCAGGTTATCTTAAACACCAAACAAACTCCAAATTTTGAATTTACTTTATTTAAATTAGGTTTTTCTCCAGAAAGCCAAAAAGAGGATGTTACAGAGAGGGAGAGGGAGAGGGAGAGAATGGGATTGGGAGGCTGAGGCTGGTTTGCGGAACTTTGGGTGAAGGAGAGAAACAGGGACGATATGGGGCTTTGCAGTTGAGCACATGTTGGGCCAAATTAAAGGCCCAACTTGTCTTTTCCCTTTTTTTTTCTCTTGTATTTTATATTTGTTGTATATCGTGCAAAGAGTTAGTTGCCTTTTAAGATACAGTTTTGTTGCTCAATTGTCACCTTGGTGCTCGCCTAGGTGATCAAGCATCTGAGAAGTGACTTGCCATGCCGAGGCGCTGTGACAACCATGTGTTAGTTGTTGCTTCTGGCTTAGTCCTTTTCTGGACTTGACCAATGACCACATGTACTAACCCATGGAGGTTGACAGTTTTATGCTGCATAGCTCTGGAAGTAAGACATATTGCAAGTTTTATATTGCTTGTGCCAACATAACTTACTTCCATGCTTCATGTTGCAACTTGTGGTATTTGTTTGTTGTGATTGTGTTGCTGTCGAATTATTTTTCAAATAATATATTTTTAAAAAAAATTACAGAAATAATATGTTGAATCAAAAAATCGCAAAAATACCCACCTGCTGACACTTGAATTGGTGACAGGCCTCTGTCGCCAATTGAAATGGCGACAGAGATTCTATTGCCATTTCAATTGGCGTAAGGGAGCTGCAACCATTAGCGATAGGCCTCTGTAACTGTCCGTTTGAATTGACGACAGGTCTCTGTTGCCATTTCAATTGGCGACAGAGACCTGTCGCCAATTCAAATGGCGATAGGCATATATTTTTGTAATTTTTTGATTTGGCATATTATTTCTGTAAATTATTTTTAAAAATATATTATTTTAAAAAAATTCCTGTTGCTGTCTCTATCAATACTTTGTTTGCATACTCTTCTGATGTATGTTGCACTAAGAAAATGTATCTTATTAGTGCCTCTGATTCACACCTCACACTTTTTTCTGTTTTCGTATTTGCAAATTGTTGGAAAAAGCTTTCTTTCATGATTCATAAATAAGGTATTGTAAGCTTTGTATTCTTTGTTTCAGGAGCATTTTGGTAATTCTACAACATTATCGAAGGGACCACCATACTTCCAGCTTGGTGTGGGCGAGTTGCATGGACAGCAATTTGGACCAAGCAGAGTTCATAGTGTTGGTGCATTACCAAACCATACTACATTTGATATGGGTTCCACATGGGTAGAAACAAAAGCAGATGATACTGAATTTCATAGGCATGTCCAGAATCACTTTGTGTCAAACATGGGAAAGATGAATGCTTTTGTCAGAAGGGACCTTGATTCTACCTATCTCTCGGATTCTGATCTTTCAGATGCTTTATCTGGGTTGGGGCTGTCTAATCGTATAGCATGGGATGAAAGAAGTAATGTTATACGTCGTAGAGATTTCTCCTCTAAGATTGCCGATGATAGCCGACCTCCTCCGGCTGGTACTGCTTTTTGCACACCTAGGTCTGAGCGCTTGGATCGATTTCTACCGATATATAGAGATGGTGTTTTACGCAGGCAGAACAGTACTATAGATGGTTCTGAAGTTTCAAGGATGAATCGCCATCACATGAAGAATGTAGATCACCTATCTTTTGCTGAACAGCTAGCTTTGATGCAGGTGGGCAATCTGCATGGGGAGGCTAATCATATTCGCTATGCACCTATGATAAATACGATCAGCCCCTTGAACAATAGACAAAATACCATTACAGACTTGAATTTGGCTAGGAATCATGAGGCATTGCTTGAGGATCTTTTTGCACGAAAGTGTCTGCAGAATGATAACCTCTTTCTCCCAAAATCTGGCTTATATAGTCATAATAGACTCTATCATGATGAGCCGTGTTCTCCCTATTCAAGGGTGCAAAGATCAGGGTCCAATTTTCATCCAAAGTTGGGGAGCATTCAATGTCATGGTGATCAGCAATCACAGCTCTTTTCTTTTAGTAGAAGGGCAGCTGGTAGAAATACGGGATTACAATTCCATCAAGACAATCCAGTAGCAAATTACCGGGATTCTTTGGGTATTGCAAATAGAAATGGTGCTGCTTCCTTGGAGCTTGTTGATGTAGTGGGTCGTGTTATGGAAGTCAGGTTCATTTTTCTTTCATTCTGCAGTTAAAAGATTTCAATTCAGTTTAACTTCACATCATTCATTTATCATTTAATGCAGCGTGGATCAATATGGAAGTCGGTTTATTCAACAAAAACTAGAAGATGCGTCTGCTGATGAGAGGAACAAAATATTTCCAGAGATACTATCCAATGCTATTGCTCTAACAACTGATGTGTTCGGCAATTATGTGATTCAGAAGGTACTTCTATTTGACCTACTAATTTGATTACTTATGGTTTTTTTGGGTTTCCTGACATTGGAATGTACTGCACAGTTTTTTGAGTTTGCTACAGAAAGCCAGCTAAGCCAATTAGCAGATCAACTCAAAGGTCATATTTTGGAACTTAGCATTCAGATGTATGGTTGCAGAGTAGTTCAGAAGGTCAGTTCAATATTAATGCTTTGTATCTGTTACATTGCCATGTCTTCAGTTTTCTTGTAAATACGTAATCTGTCCAAACACTGTTCTTTGTGTGAATGAATGTTTTCAAGCCCTCCCTTGTTAGTAATATCTAATGATTGAAATCGAGATTATCGCGGTATTGTGGTGACACAGCAAAATTAAAGCTATAGCGAATAGCGGAAGCTATTGCAGAGGCTATGCTATATCGCGGTTCTATCGAAAAGATGCTAATTTTATCGCTTTCCATGTTATGTAGAACACTGAATATGAAAAAAAATTATAACAAGAATGTCAAGCAAAGTGCAACTAAAAAGTTGAAAGTTTACAACACTTTCATGACATGTCCAACCTAAAATCTAAAAACATAAATAATTTTTTTTTCCAAAAAACTAAAACATTTTACTTGATTTATTAGCATAAACAAAAATAATTTTGAAGGTTAAAATTTTAAAAGTTGAATTTAATGTATAAATTGATTTTTTTGAAAACTAGAAAGTAATTCTCATTTCTTGAAATAGAATATAAAATGTAAATTATCTAAAATTATAGGCTAGAATTCAAGTACCAAATATTTGAATTCAAATGATCCCAAGATCAAGTTATCTTTTGTAGATTTTGAAATGAAATTCTTTGCTCAAAGGCCGTATTGATTTTCTTTTTTAACTATTTTTGAATATATGAAATACCTTGTTTTCAATTCTTTGTGTCAGACTAATTTTAGTGGGCTGAAAACTCTAACTATGCAATTAACATACCAAATATTTGTTCACAAGCCTAAATAATTACAATATGAAGCATAACGGCCGCTATTTCGGCTATCCGCTATAGCTGACCGCTATAGTAATAGCTGTAATAATGTACATCTGTTCTATAAGCTTAGCGTTCCAAGAGTGAAAACTGCTATAGCCCGTGATTTAAATCACTGGTAATATCCTATATCATTATACTATGATATATTGCCCTAAGTATGAGGCATAAAAGCTCTAAGTTATGTTAATGATTTTTTTTTATGATAGTTCTTTAGCAGATATTTTATGATGATTGGAAATCTATGAGGTACTGGATCTTTGTTTACTGCAAAAAAGGGAAACATTTATCTTTGAATCTCAATTATCATCATGATCCTGCCACAGATGCATAAATGTTCATACATGGAATGTTCCCCTTACACCAATTTTCGATGTTACCATGTCACTATTTATCAGTACCTTTCCTTCTGAGGCACATAAGTTATTTCCATACTTAGGTTCCCCTAAAAGAGGTCAATCATAATTATCTGTGATTGTTGGGAACTTGAGTCATGTGTTTTATTGTACTTGCTGCGCATTTAATTGGACGATAGGAAACAATTAGTTTGTTTTCTTTGAGTTTTGGGTTACGATTTGTTGCCAAGTCCAGTTTGCCAGTCTTTTTATATGTTGTGATAATCCAACTTTTTTTACTGTCCTGACATGTACCTTATTTCATTCATTGTGGCATTATGACATTTCTGATTATCCTGTAACTCTGGATAGCAAGTCGTCATGGTGATCTGTGCTTCCTAAGTTATTCTTGGCGGTCAGATTGTCAAACAGAAACAGCCTTTCCATTTCATCGATCGTTAATTTGTTGTGGAAGCCTTATCCAATGATAGTTTTCTCTTGTAAAGAGTGGTTATCTCTAATTTGCGCCCCATGTTACTGATCTCATGGGAAAATTTGGTTGTTTTAGCAGAGCTTTAGTTTAGTTTACTTGGGGCGATCTTGGTTTGAGGAATGGCCTCTTTCTAGTACGTCTGTCCATCATGGGGCTATCCAATTATTTTTATGGCATGAATCAATTCCTTGTCTTCTATTGACAATTGATGTTGTATGGAATGGCATGGTGATCATCCAATCCTCACACTGAACAAAGATATGTAAGTTAGGATTGCATGTCACTTACTAGTTACCCCGTTCAAGGCACAAATTGCTGATTTGTGTTTTGTTTGCCTTGTTCCATTGAGTACTAGGACAATAAAATGCAGATTAACATGCTCCTTTTGTGCTCAATTTGGAGCCTTTAAGCAATGTAAGTAAATTTGCATAATATTTGAAAGAAACCGTTTGAAGTTACATGGGGATCTTTCCACTTAGCTGTACAACCAATGTGGTTATCATTGCTTTACCATTTATATTAATCGTGGATTTAATGTTAGTAATCTTAAATTGCGTATTGTTGAATATCCTTAATCTTGTTCTTCCCATCTAAGGGTAAATTCTGACGTGATGAATTGCTGTCATCCTTCTGAAGTCTCATTAGTTTTATGGTGTGCTGGATTTTGATGGACTTATTATAGTTACATTTGCAATGGAGTTTGATTATATATATCCATGGAGCTTTTAAGATATAAATTCTAATGTTCAGTATTGATAGGTTTTGGAGGTAGTTGATATGGATCGGAAGATCAATATTGTTCATGAGCTCAAGAATTCAGTTCTAAGATGTATTGCTGACCAGAATGGTAACCATGTAATCCAAAAATGCATTGAGTGTGTTCCTGAAGATCTCATTCCCTTTGTCATAGAAGCTATACTAGAGCAAATTTCTGTGCTTTGCACTCACCAATATGGCTGCAGAGTTATTCAGGTATAAAAAACATGCACCTCCTTTTTCTTTTCTTTTCTATTCTAAAAAGGAGTGTTAGATTGAGTCCCTTTCTAATAACTGCAACCTGTGATATTTGCAGAGAGTTTTGGAGCATTGCCATGATCCAGTGACTCAAAGTGCCGTGATGGATGAAATTGTTCAACATGCCTGTCATTTGACAGAAGACAAATTTGGGAACTACGTTGTTCAAGTATGTTAATGTGTTTTGTTTATATATATGTTTGCTGGAATTGTCAAACTTTCCGTTGCTTTGTTGCCCTTTATAAAATAGTTACATTACCCTGATCACCTGTGCAGCCCGCTAATTTAGAGACATTGCTAACACAATCAAGAAATTAGGCATTTTCCCATTAAATTATGAACGACCCTGAGGGCTTGACCCAGTGTTGATTTTGTGCACATAGTGGTTGGCGCACCACCCATTGATTAGTTGGCATGGTTGTTACGGCGATAAGGCGAGGCGACTGACTACCTTCACAACTTTTAAGCGATAAGGCGCGCGGCGAGGCGACGCCATACACATATCCTAGCCTAGTATGGCGACAACTTAAATAGCAATTTAGTAGCACATGCATCCCTTGATATAGCACCCATCCTCTTTCCAATTGCTCTTCTCCCATATAGCACACATATCCCTTGCAAGTTCCAACATGTAGCTTGTTACAAAACATTACACCAATCTATATTCCAATTAATTGAGTAAATAAGGAATGAGTGACATACCGTGTTGATAATCTCTCGTCTCTTCTCTTCTCCCAAACAATAAGCTACATGAAAATGGGAGAACAATGAAGTGAAAAACTAAGAATTAAATATATGAATTACATGAACAATGTGCAACATAACAATGAACAAGCACGACATAACCAACATAGTTCACGTCAATAACATAAGTTCACATCAATAACATAAGTTCACAAACTTAAAAGTCTAATAGCATAAGTCCACATCAATCAGACAATAACATATATCCAACTCTCATCTCTCAAAAGTCATCCAACTCAAACTTATCTAAATTGTTATTAGCATTAGCATCCATGTTCTCTCCATCACCATCTTCCATAGTTGGATCTTCACCATAGTCGTCCACATCATTGTCATCAAGCATGAACTCTTCTTCCTCTTCTTCTTCATTGCTTGAATCATCTCCTTCAACCACCCTTGGTGAAGATCTTGCACGTTGTGTGTAGGTCAAATGCTCGCCGTGAGCTCTCCTTGGAACATTGCGGTCATGAAGCTCACGTGATGCACCAATGGCTTCGTCAACATGGTTCCATGTAAGGTGGGTGACGGTCACAAACCCACGTCCACCTTGAGGTGGTTCGGCCAATGGGTCAACCCATTCATTGTCCCAATGAAAATCTTCTATGACCAAAGGATCATACACGCCATCGGCCTCGGAGGCTGCAGTACTTCCACTTCCACTTGCCATTTTGGTTGTTCTTCACTTCTAGCAATTATACAATCATAAATATTAAAAATAAGCATGGAGGTATTCTGTACTGTAGTGCTACTACTAATATTGCTAGCAGTTAATATTATTACAACTAATATCCTAATATTGCTAGGCTGCTAGCAGTGTCAATATTAGCAAGCAGCAGCAAGAAGCAATACTAGTGTACTACTAATGATCCATTCATCCATCCAGCACAAGCAAGAAGCCAAGAACTAGCAGCCACTACAACTAGCATAGCCAGCAATACTAATGATCCATTGATTCCATTCATCCATCCAGCACTACAACTAACAGCCACTACTACTAGCACAGCCAGCCATTCACCCAAGCACATCATCCATCCATCCACACATCCATCCATTCATCCAAGCATAGGAGAGGAGGCAGCGCAAAAACAGAGGAGGGGAGGCGCTGGGAGGTTACCTGCGGAGGGAGGCGGCCGGCGACGAGCACAGCACAGGGGAGGCGGTCGGCGACAACCACAGCACAGGGGAGGCTGCGGCGACGACCACAGCAGATGGGAGACGACGGGATTGGTGGAGGGAAGGCGACGGCGACGACCACAGCAAAGGGGAGGCGGCGGCGACCACCAGATTTGCGGAGGAGGGGAGGCGGCGGCAACCACTGGATTTGCGGAGGAGAGGCGGCGGCGGCGGCGACTGGATTGGAGAGGATGCGGCAGGTCAGCAGGTGCAAAAGCTAGGGTTTTTTTCCCAGGTTTCAGCTTTTATCTGGCACCTTATCCCTCCGCTCCTCCTGCGGTGTCCTCCTTAGGGCATATCATCGCCTTACGGCGCCTTGGTGACGCTACGCCGACGCCACGCCGACAAGGTGGACGCCATAGGCAGAGGCTGCAAGGCGACGGTGTGGCAATCGACTCCCAGGCGCCTTACCGGTTAATCGTCGCTTAACAAGCATGTTAGTTGGGACATGATGATGTTCCAAAAAATTGTAAAAGATATTCTACGTGCAGATGGAAGGGTTCAATTTGTCCGGCTTGTTGCTAGGATTATTGGTCGGGCTTGTACTAGATAGATGGTATCAGGAGTATATTTAGCTCTATTTTAAACGATTATGAATACCAGAAGCCTACAGAAATACAAAAACTTGCAAAACACGAACAAAAATGTACAAAAAATAATTATTATCTGAGAATTATGAGATAACCGGGCAGTTTTCAGCTTATCGGCTGGGTCTGGTATTTCATGAAATGGGAAAGGGAACCTTTTGTGAGACAAATTGTGTCCCTTGTTCCTAGCTTGCATCTTTCATGAGAGACAAAAAAGAGAAGGTTCAGGGTGTATATTTTAAGTACATATCAAGCCCTCATTGTCATTTTTGTACGTCCCATGTAGGACCAGGTTACTCCGCTTACTTGGTCTGCATTTCCTAACATGTCCTATGATCATTATTATTTTTTTGATGATTTTTGGGACTTTCCTTGTCTTAATCAAAATGGTTGCGTCACATCTGTCAACATGTGCCCTGATGCATTTCCTGAATCCATATCTATGCTGTAGTTCTCATGATTGACGATTTGGTAGAAATTGTTTTCTTGTTTTTTTATGTTTTTGATCCAATAAGGATTTATTTTATGATTATGCTTGGAGTTGAAATATCCAATGAAAGCACCAGGTTTTGTTAGGAAGACTTAAACATAAGATGGCATGATCAATTAACATCTTATTTTTTTCTAGTTTTTATAGAACTTCAAAATATTATACTGTCTGTGTTTTTAGTGAAGTTTTGGACATTGCACTGTCTCTGAGATAGAACGTTGACCATTAATTTATATTATAAAACTGTAATATTATCACAGTAGTACAGTACTCTTACTACAAATCTACGACATAGTTTTCGTGTGATCAACCTTAAATGTTTCTGTATATATAATATTATCACAGTACACTTACTACAAATCTACGACATAGTTTTCGTGTGATCAACCTTAGATGTTTCTGTATATTTTTTTGGTCTAGTACCCTAGTTTGAGAATGGTGCAAGGATTCTGAAAGTCATTCCTGTTTTGTCACGTTTGGGCTTCATAGTAAATTCTGTTAGCGATCTAGAATCCTGAACCAATGGTCTTGATAGTTTTTTATATTTAATTATCGATTATTATTAATAAATTTTAACATTGATGTGTGTTAAGCTTAGTCCCTCCGGTCACAAAAGAATGTCGTTTCGGGGTATTTGCATTCAAACTCTATAGACATTGGCTATCGGTATCTTTTTGAATTTTTAGATTGAACACATGAAAATGGTATGTATAGATTTGTCTCGGAAAGAATTTTATAAGTGTAATTTTATTAGGTTTTTATAAATCTATTACAATAAGAATTAGTGACGAAAGTTGCTAGTTGGGGACTGTGTCAATGTCGAAAATGACATTTTGTTGTGACTGGAGGGAGTACTAGGTGGTTAGCAACCTAGAATTCTGAACTAATGGTTCTTTGATGGCGTTACTTTTGTTCTATCTATTTTATTGTTGATTTCCCTCCAGTGGTCTACCAAGTTGTTATTTAGGAACCTTTTCTTTAAAAACATTCTGTAGCATGTCTTGCAACACGGGAAGCCGGAAGAGGGGTCATCCATTATTCAAAAGCTCTCTGGGCAAGTGGTGATATTGAGCCAGCAGAAGTATGCTTCTAATGTTATCGAGAAATGTCTGACTTTTGGAACTCCTGAAGAACGTGATGGCCTTATAAGGGAGATTGTTTCTTCTGGTCAAACATTTCAGGTTTGTCCTATTTTGCTAAGTCCTCACAGAATATTTTTTTAACATACTATTTTACTTTTTGAGACTACTTTATTATTAATTGGTTGTAAGACACTCAGACTACATTTGCAGAGAGCTGGTGCCTATATTTCATTATTTCTTTTTGCATTACACTTGGATATGCAACACTCTTGCATGTCTTTTCCATATTAATCAATACTGCCTTACACAATATATCTAGTTTTTTCCTTTTGTATGGCTAGTACTAACCTTGCAGATTTAATGAGTGCTGGGTGGTTGGTTAGTTGGCAGACTTTTGTCGATGTCATGCACTTGTCTGTTCAGTCACCTGGCACATGGTTTTAATTTGTTAGAATGTGTGCTGTATTCTTTTGTTTGTAGTGTAACAAATTTGTTGATATGTTAACTTTTAGTGATTATGACACGTAATTCATAATTTTGCCCATCTGTTCTGTAGGAACTGATGAAGGATCAGTTTGGCAACTATGTTGTACAGAGAGTCCTTCAGACTTGTGATGACAAATACCTAGAGACGATCCTTTCAAGCATCAAGGTGCACTTGAACGAACTGAAGAATTACACATACGGGAAGCATATTGTTGCACGTGTTGAGAAGTTAATTATTACAGGAGGTAAGCAGACGACAAATTTGTGTATCCCAAAGTGAAAGCGTCATGAGTTTTTCTGGGAACAGAAGCTTTTTGGTTCCTAACGCTTCTGCTTGATTACAGAAAGCCGTGTGCGGATGGTGTCCAAGGGTTGCCAATGTCAGCAGTCACCAAACTGTACAGATGTTGACGCTAATCCTTTTTAAGCATTGGCATCAATACACCTGGTGAAACAAGGATGTGGTGGTTCTGTTTTGATACATTATTTAATAGGATACCTCGGTGGAGAATCAAGGTGACTTCTTCCTTTTTAGGCTGTGGCCTGTATATAATCTAGGGTTTTCTGGGAGTTTAGTAATTAGATGAGCATTAGGTTTCGCCGCTGTATATCTTTTTGGCCGTGTACAAATTTACAGATGGATTTATAGATGTACATTTGTTGGAGCTGTTTGTTGGTGAAGTGTGCCGTTTACTTCATTTCTGTTGAGCTCCGTTGCCAAAGCCCTTTGTTTAGGATCTAAGAGCATCTCCAAGAGGGGCCTTAAATATAGTCTTAACTTGAATTATAGGGCTTTTGGGGAAATGATTAACTCCAGCAAGGGTCTTAAATTGTTAAAATTTAGCAAATTGTTTTAGGGCTCCTAGGAGAGTAGCTATATTTAGCAACTCTGTGATTGAGTCCTATCTTTGTTGAGTTTTAGGGTTTAATTACTGGAGTGAATATTTCGTTAGAGTCCTAAATCTAATTAGTTAGGGTCCTAAATTAAAATTTAAGGCTCATTTTTAGGGCTTTCCCTTCGAGATGCTAGGGCAGGAGCAATGGTGCAGCCGTGCAGGGGCCAAGGGTCTATTTGGTTGCAACCCTTGCCTGGCCGGATGGCTCCCTGGGAGCCGCCGCAGAGTTGATTTGTCGGAGGCCTGGAGCTCTCACCGCTTAGCCTGGCTCACGTCACCAAAGTCGGGAGGCTTGACTCCGGCTGAACGCAAACCACATCTGCTTACTCTAATCGAGTTTGTCCATGTTGGGACTCCGCGCAGCGGCCGCTGTCGTCACCTCCATCGCCGGTTGCGCGCAGGTTCGTTGGCACCTTCTCGATCCCCGTTGCAGCTCAGGCGCCATCGCCGTGAACTCGGTCATCACGACGTGAGGCTATGCGCGAAGCCACTGCCATGGTATGAAGCTTCCTCACCGCCGCTGTGAGGGCCGAAGATGCTCCACAGCTCTAGACGTTGAAGAATCCAAGAGCACCGATGGATGGTCTCAGATTTGGAGATTGATTTGAGTTGGATAGTCTGCCACAGCCTCGATGTGATCAGCCACGGCCGTAGGTCACCATCCAAGTTAGTCAGGCGTGCCTCTTCTCTTTTTTAAAGGTGGGACCCACCACACAATAAACGGGAATAAAATATCAAATCCAACCGTTGTTTCCACATATAGATCCTTTTTCCGAGTTGAAAATTTGATTTGATTATGCAACTTTCTTTTTTGAAATTTTGATAGTTGATATTTTCCTATTTGAAAATTTTGTGTTACAGAGAAAAGGAGTAGGTGGAGGAAGAGAGATAGAGAGAGCAAAGGGAAGGACGGGGAGAAGAGGTAGATAGAGAAGACGGAGCATCTACTTTACCCAGATGTTCTATTTGTCAGGAGGTATTTCGTTTTTGCTGATATGGTATGGAGATCTGATGAGCCCTCTATTGTTGGAGTATGCACGTAAGTCAAATTTGTCATGTAAAAAAGTGCTTCTTGAAGATTGAACTAGATTTAAAAATTTTGTTTCAGCAACTGCCATAGTAATAAGAAAAGCTTGAACGATCGAAATACAGAAAACCGATAGGCCATTAAACAACCTTCTCTTTAGATTTTTTTTATAAAATACTTCAACGAAAGGCATCCTAAACATAAATGCACCATGCCATGTATTCCTCTGTTAGCAAGAGCCTACTACTCCCATCAGTCACCTATTCTTCTTCCTCTTCTTTTGATTAACATCAATCTCCTTACCTTAAAAAAAAAGAGCCACCAGTCTCCTTCTGGTATCCATTGGCAAAACTACGAAATGCTTCACTGTTCGCATCATCTAGAACTTCGCTTCCTGTTACAATTGAAACTACAGTTCTATAGACACAGCAAAGATCAAAAATAAAGAAATACTTTGAACCATTTTCCCGAAATTCACCTTCCAATTCTGAAGGAAAAATTGCCAAATTATTGCCTACTGCAAGGTAGATTATTTAGTTCTATATAACAGCATTGTTAAGTGTTCTTGAGAAGTGAGATAACCCGGCCCAATTAGGACCAAGTGATTGTTGTAGAAAAGAAAGCTCTAGACTTGTGCTTTATTTATATTTCAGGTCAGAATCTTGCAGACCCCTTGCTAGACGAGAAAACAATTACAAGAAGCCTCACCCACCCTCCAAAAAAGATCGCCACATTTGTTTCGTTGTGCTTGTCTCACCGCCTTCCTCTAGCGAGAAGCTTGATGGTGTTGCATCAGGAGACTTGAAAGCAAAGGAAAGGCAGAGTAAGCGAGGAGAGGAGGAAGGAGGCAGGACAAGTGGCGATCGTGGTCCTTGCGGGCTTGCGGCCGGCTGAGTTGACGGCGGCCAGACGGCAGAGGCACGCGGTTTGCGGGCGTAGGTTGCGTGACGTGGGATAATTGTGATTTACAGATCAGTACATGTATTGATTGACGATCATGGTTCATGGATCATGGATATAAGAATATCAAATCAATAATATAGAACATTGAAGAACATGGTGTTGGATACATGGAGGGCGGCATCAGGATGGGGGGAGGGGCGCGCCGAGGAGCGGGAGCGCGGCGTCGAGACGGGGAGAGAGGGCGATTGAGGAGAGGGAGAACGACAGCGGGAAAGGTGAAGGGTGGCGACGGCGGGAGGGTCAGAGGGGACTCAGCGGACGCTCGGTATTGGGGAACGAGAGACTCGGCGTCGGGGGGAGGGGGGGGGCGATTGACCGAAGGAATTAAGGGAGTTACCTAGGGTTGGCCGTCGGTTCAAGGTTGAGGACTTGGCATTTGGCAACATGGGTCTGGGCCGTTCGGCAGTTATCGGATATCCGATTAAGTTTTATCTGGATATATTCGGAAAAATTCGGAATATCTCAATCCGACAGATATTATTCTCCCGAATCCAAATCCAAATCCGAACTCGACGTTTGAGACATAGCCTCACACAAGTGATGAACGCTGAAGTGGAATGAGGAAGAAGAGGATATGAGCAAGAGGAGGAAGAGGATATGAAATGCTCGACGTTTCAGTGTTGAATGTATATGTTGGGCATGCCTCCGTATTTATAGCAAGTTTTCGGTGGCAGCGTTTTGTCCAAGTGGCCTAAGAAAGCTGCTGTGAAAGGATCGGGTTGGCCTAGAGGGGGGGGGGGTTAATAGGCAACTTTTAAAATTAATGAGATTTAAGCAAAGATCTGATAATTACAGAACTACTAGAGCAAATCTTACAAAAAAAATAATAGTCAAAACAGTCCAAACACAAATTTGCTGAGAACCAGGTGACAAGATGCAAGTGAACACAATCAAAAGAGTTAACATAGAGACAAGATCATTTTTCACCGAAGTTCAGAGAAAAACTCTCCTACATCCCCGTTATAGCACTTCAATTGAAGTATTGCTCCACCAGTAACTAACAACAGTAGTTCTGGTTTTTCACTAGTGTCTCTTTCACCACTCCAGTGAGGTGAGTCCCAACCTCTCAAAAAGATAGTGGCCTTCCACAATCACAGTTGGACAGGTCGCACTATGATATCCTTTAAGCCGTCTAGAAACAGCTAGTTCCAAGAGTAATAGACCATCCACAAGTCCAGTCCCTTGGTTCACTAGAACACATTGTATAAAGTCTTTAAGCTTAGATACTTCTAAGATTCTAAGATACTATTCCAATTTTCTCCCCCTTTGGCATCAATTGCCAAAAAGAGATCACTTCTTGCGCCTAGAGAAGGTCCTTTTGAATAGATGTGAGGCTCTAGAGTTGACACTGTGCCTTGGGGAAGACTGAGCTGGGGTTCCTTGCTCTGAGTGTCTTGGAGATGAATGAGTTGACCGTTCTTCCACTGAGTGCCTTGGAGAAGCCATAGCTCTATTATGCCAACTTGGATAACCAGGATCTCCAGGTAGAGGGTTGATTGTCTAAAGAGGAAGATCTTGAGACATAGGACTCATGAGCTCAGATGGGGGCTAGCCCATAACCTGATCATGCCAGTTGGGATAATTAGTGTCTCCAGGTTGTTCTCCAACAGTCCATTGAAAAGTCATGTTGCAATTGCCTTAGGGAGTCATTCATTTCTTGAAGCTGTTCATTAAAATTACCTCCAATCTGATCTAGGGCATTCACAAAATAACTGTCTGCTTGGTTATGGTAGTCGATTTGATTTTCTAAAAACTGACTTTGCCAATTCAAGACTTCTCCTTGAGCATCAAGTTTTCTATGAGCAGATTCTTGAAACTGGTCTAACTTAGTGATTTGTTCATTTTGCTTTTTGTTAATGTCATAGAGTCTATCTTTGATCACATTTTTATTTGACTTGAGATCCCCAATCCATCTTCGAAGATCCCATTGATTGCTTCTGAGCATGTCAAACCTTTTGGAATTTTCATCTCTAATCAAGGTTTGGTCATCAAAATCAGTTCTAGCTCAGAACCGATTGTGATGTGCTCGGGATAGTCCCGCCAAAGTGAAAATTGGGTGTCAAAGTGAAATTTGGGAACAGAGTAGGTTACAATTTCAAAATAATTTTGCTGGGAAAGCCACTGTCCTATATATTTATACACACCCTTGTGCTCACCACTCATCTCCTCCACTTGCTCCTCTCCCTCTCACTTGCAATGTAGATAGATACATTGATAGATAAATAGATAGAGAGAGTGAGAGAGATAGGAGCTAAGGTGAAAGGCAGTTAGGCACTGGGATGTGGATCTTGGTTTTGCATTTCTTGGTTTTGGAAGAAATCACTGCATGGAGCACATCGATAATGGTAAGGAACTAAACTTTGATGTATTGTGGTTTCTTCTTGTCCAAATTAACTTTACTTATTTATTTGCCCATTATATCATATACTAATTTTTTAGTCATTTTTAGATTCATGGTAATGACAAATTGGCATGGCTACAAAGCTGAGGAGGTGGTGTAGACCAAGTACAATGCAGACATGGAGTATTGCTAGTTCTATAAAATGTTGTCAAGTATATTCCATAAACACGTGCACAATATTTTGTCAAGTGTATCGTCTTTTAATTGGATGAATGGGTAGATGATGGATGTGTACTGACTGTTAAGTATGTTTGTATTCTATATTCATGTAAGCGAAAATGATATGTGTATTGTAAAGTGTTTGTGTTCTATATATATATATATATATATATATTGTGAATGATATTCATACTGTAAACCAATCAACAATAGTGAAATGGGTCTCATCACAATTGGTTCTTTGTTAGAACCGATTGTGATGACTGTTTATCATAATCGGGGAGAAAACCGACTGTGATAGCGCTTCCTCATTACTGTCGTTGGACTTTCTAACGCCATCAAAACTGATTGTGATGACGACAAAGAACTTATTCTAATGTACATTTTTGTAGTAGTGTCTAAAGTTTGGAGCAAGCCCTCCTTCGATTGTGATGGCGACAGAACTGTTTCTAATGTACATTTTTGTAGTAGTGTCTAAAGTTTGGAGCAAGCCCTCCTTCGGTGGTGGTTGAACGTCCTCTTGAACTTTCTGCTGCAACAGTATTGGGTGGACCTCTACCCTCCCAGTTAGATCCTCTTCTGCGTGTTCTACGCGAACCAGGCATCACACCCCCGCCAAAAAGCATATACATCGCTATGAAATGTGGAATATCTTTGTTCAGCAACACTTTATCCTCCAGGAATGACTAACACACATGACGAACATACAAATTAGTGAACTTACAGATAACGCTAAAAAGATTAGTAGGGAACAAATAGGAAATAACTAACTTTAATATGCTTTACAAAATATGAATATCGCGAAAATTCCTCCATAAATACATTTCCAAATTTCCTTTTCCACCTCTTTTTCCTTTGTTTTCCCTTCTTTCCTATCTTTTTTCTCTGCTCGAACCTCCTATCTTTTATCTCTGCTCGAACTCCCTCACTCGAATGAATTTCCTTCTCAGAGGAGAGGCACCGAACGGGATTTATAGCACGCAAAATGAGTGGAGTTGCATGTGAGCGAAGGGAGCAGTGTTGCTTTCGGCGCACGGACGAGACATATTGATGCCGCGAATCCCGGCCAAGCCACTGCCTCCACTCCAGGCCCCTTCCTCCATTCGTTTTTTAATGCATGTGGAGAATCCGAGTGCATGTGGAAAATGCGGTCAAGACCAGTCATTTTTTCGGTCACTTCAGATTCCAGCGGTCGGCAACTTGATTCCACGCACCAGTAGCGCTCACAACTAAAAAAAAATTAAAAAAATCAATGTCGTGGACGGGAACTACGGTAAATAAAAAAATCAAAAAAAAAATTATAAACTAATATTACGCGGTCAGATACAGCAATAAATAAAAAACAAAAAAATTAATTAATTAATTTTAAGCGATCGGATACCGCGGTAAATAAAAAAAATAAAATAATTTTGAACGGTCGGATACCGCAGTAAATAAATGCCGGGACCTGAATTTGCAAATCTGGACCCTCTGTGTATTCAGCACTAGTCCAGGATCAAGCTAGTGCAGACAGTCTCAACATTGGTAAATATCACAATCATACTCAACGAAATAGTAGAATATTTTATTAAAATAGCCCAACTGGTTGCTTGACCTTATGGTCAAGTTACAAAAGTACGCCTCATAGGGCGAAGTCTTATTGAAAGAATAACTGCAGCGGAAAAGAATCATCGTGGCGCCACTCAGTTTACCACAGGCAACTGACTGGGCTCGCTCCCTAAGTAGACGGCTCCTCTTAAAGTTCTTCCTCCAAAGCTGATGTCGCTTCTTCTTCAACTGATGTTGTATTTTGCAAGGGGTGAGTACTTGGTACTCAGCAAGTCATGCACAGAATGCAGAGCTAATATTCTACATGCATGGCTTATTACAAAGGATAGTTTCATGGTTCATTTGCAGTAAAGCAGTAAGTGTAAATACAATAATAGATTGCAAAGCAGTAAAACAATAATTAAAGATAATAACTTTCGCAAACATTGCACAAGTAAAGCATTTCACAACCTAAGTCCAATTCTCAGTTCCAACCAAACCATTTTCCAAACCAAGTTATTTTCATGAAAGTCTAACCCTTGACTGTAATCCCCAAGTAATGTCCAATACCGCGGACACGGCTATTCAAATAGATTTTACACTCTGCAGAGGTTATACACTTTACCCACAAGATACAGTCAAACCCCACAAAGGCGAGTACAAAGCCTTTCGGAGACTTCCACCTTAACAAGTGAACCTTCCCAGTTGCCATACACTATCCCTTCCCTCAGCAGAGGCGAAGTATAGGATTGACATACCGTTGGACGGGTACCATGCCGCAGCACCTGGTACGCTCCCCCGCACAACTACACCTGGTATAGTTGACACCCCGAGGTATCACATGCAAGTTATCAGTAACCTACTCAACTAGGTCTATCCTATTTCAGACATGTGGTTGTACGATGAACTCAGTTCAAAGGCTTGCAAGGTTAAGTCCTTAGGTTGACCAGGGCAAGACTACCCAAGTAACAAAACCAAATCGACATTCCCGGTGCCACTCTTGGCCCACCAAAACAATCTTGCCACATGCCCCAGTCTAAATCAGTTAAAACTCCCAGTTGATTACCATGCACCACATGCCATCAACATCGTCATCAATAACATATGACACTTTTCCAAAACATGTTTCATATCTCATTAAGTCAACATTAATATTTGATTATCCAAAAATCATGTCGTGACTACGTGGTGGGGCTAAACATTATACTATAGCGGTCTAATTACCCATGTTGGCAATTTAATAATGTCCAACTTCTTAAACCAAACTAGGGTTACAAGGGTTCATGGCACATAATTAAATAATCAAGGTGGCATACAACAACTAGGCATTTATCTAATTCCCAGAAATATTTAAAGCATTTTCTAATTAATTTAGCATGCAATAATTTGAATCAAAATAATTTTCAAAAGCAGGATCAACATGATCAAAGCATAACTTGCCTTCAAAAAGTACTGGTTCAGGCTCTTGCACTTGCTCCTAAGTCAAAACTTCACCTTCGAAGCCTTCGGGCACTTCAACGTCTACTCGTAACGTGCACAAATAGTAATAAATAAATAAATAGTAGACAAAAATTATCAAAAAATTCAAATAAAATTAACCATTAAATGGAGCTCAATTTTACAAAAAATTTAGGAACTGGAATCGTCTCAATCGGAGTTAAAACGCAAAAGTTATAGCCGTTTGAAGTTTGAAAAATCAATTAAAAGAATAAATCGAATTAATTATTTATTTTTCTATTGAAAAATCCGATTATGACGTCAGCATTGTGTCAGCGATGAATTTGAATTTCCACCGAATGATTTTTTTAAAGAAAAATTGAATTATGATGTCATGCTTGCGTCATCCGGTCCATGGGCTCGGTCCACGGCTCGGCTTGGGTCCACCGAGGACCCGGTCCACGCGATAGTGCCCACTGACAGGTGGGACCCACGATGACATCATTGCTGACATCAGCGAGGCTCGACCGAACGGTACTGACAGCTGGACCCCACCGTGATGTCAGCATGACGTCACGGATGACATTAGCGCACGGTGCGCCCGAGCCGCTGACACGCGGGCCCGACGCTGACGTCACGCGTGACGTCAGTGACGATCGGGCGACGCTGCGCTGACTGCGCTGGTTCGGCTTCCGGACACGTGGCACAATCTGGGCCGTTGGTGAAATCCAATGGTCCGGATCAGATCTAATCTCGCACTAATTGGATCTACGCGGTTTGATCTGGGCCGTTCATTTTGAATCGAACGGCTGAGATTAGATCGAGTTTTACCACATCGTGAGGACGACGTGGCATGACGCGGTGGCTGACGCGTGGAGAGATCTGCACCGTTTGATCTCGATCGGACGGCTACGATTCAGCCCAATGCGTCACAGCACTAATCTACGTGGCTTAATCTCTGCCGTAGGATCTAGATCCAACGGCCTACGTTGACCCGATCCACGGCTAAGCAGTACAGCTACGTGGCCTAACCTAAGCCCTACGATCTAGATCTAATGGTCTAGATCTAATCTGGTTTCTACGGGAATTAGGGCGCACGTGAACTCACCGCGACGGTCGGATCTTGATCGGACGGCTAGGAAAGCTCGTGGTTGACGATGGTGGCGCGGCAGAGCGACTTGACCGGAGTCGGTGAAGACGACGTATGGAATGGAACGGCGTTTCGACAGGGTTCCGGCGAGGTGAAGATGTCCCGCGGGTGCGTCTCGCTTCAGGGGTCTCGGATCTGGCCTCCAACGCAACGGGGAAGCGGCGGACGACGGCGGAATAGCCCCAAACCCGAACGGAACCCTAGACAACCACGGCAAGCGATTGCGTGCAGGTGGCGGCGGCTTGGGCGTTGAAAGTTTAGGGTTTTGGTGCGGCGTGGAAAGGCGGTCCTTGTGGAGCGGGCAGCGCCTTAAGTAGCCCTAGCTTTCGAGCCCACACGAAGGAGGAGTCCGGCTGCCATGGGCGACGGGGTCCGATTTCTTCGCGGAGACGATGTTGACGTGGCAGCATCGGAGATGTCCGCGTGGCCCGGATCCAACGATCCACACGTGCGTGCTACGCGGACAAACGGCGGCCGTTCGATTGGGATCGAACGGTGCGCGAGGTTAGGGGGTTAGGGTTAGGCGCGGTGCGGGTCGGCTGGCTCGATCGGACTCGAGTCGGGTCCGGTCAGAGGAACAGTACAACCCAGTAGGGTTTTCCAGCGATTAAATATTTAAAATAATTCTAGAAATTCAAATAATTCAAGAAAAATAGCAAAATAATCAGAAAAATCACAGAAAATTTCTGGAAAATAATTAGAGACATTTTGGACTGAAATAAAATATTTCCAACAAAACTTTATTTAAAATTTTTAATTATTTAATTATCTCAAAAGGAATAAATTCAAATTAAATCCAATTAAATTCCAGAAAATTCCAAAAATTCACAAACACACTTTAAATATAATAAAAGCAAAAATTGGAGTGTTACAATTTTTTTTAAGCAGTCGGATACCGCTGAAAAAAAAAGAAAATAATATTAAGCGGTCGGGGACCGCTGAAAATAAAAAAAAAACTAAGTGGTCAGGAACAGCTGAAAATAAAAAAAATCAGCTCCTGGGAATCGCGGGTTTGCACTATTCAGGGGCTATTTTTGAAATTTTATCGGATCAGTAGCTATATACGAAAAAAATAACAAATAGTCTAGAATAGTAAAAATTTCTAAGTAAGGTGCTCTTTCGGCTAAAATACAACAGCTTAAAGTCACAGACCGACGGACGCCCCCTCCATAACTACCATATACGAAAACCAATGAAAAATGAAGAATTTTTTTTATTTCATATATATTTTAAATATTTTTTCAAAACTAATCGACGGGAAAAAATTTGCAAAATTGTGCCCATGTCGCCGTGTACTGGGGAGATTCCTCTGCCAAAGCGACCGTTTGACGCCGTTAGCTGCCACGGCTTGGTTTTCAGGCTTCAACCTCTGGTTTTCACCCCAGAGCTGTCCCGAGTCAGTCTTTCCGCCGTCCCGTTGATATTCCTCGTTCTTCCCATCGAGGTGGATATCAGCGGCACGAGTTTGCTTTCTCCAGCAGGAGGTTTGGGCAACAGCACTGGGATAGTCCGGCCTTTGCATGCACATCGATGGACCAACCTGATACCTGTTCCCAAACGCCCTACATGAGCGATACATACTAACATATATATACACGCGTAAATACACACGACGAGATCCACCGATCAGTAGAGATGGAGCGCACGCGAAAGGAAAAAGAGAACAAGAATACCGTTCGGCGCAGGCAGTAGCGCAAAACGTCAGCTCAGGAGAAGCCAGTCCGGAGAATGTGCCGACGGCGACGTAAACGGCGGCGGCGACAGCGTCGACGGCAGTAGCGGCCAAGCGGCAGTCGACCAAACCGATTGTTTGGAGACGAAGTCAGCAGAAGGTATGAGGAGAGGATGCAATGGATGTAAAAAAGACTCGGCGTCGATGAGAATGGGTAGATGTATTAAATCGTAGGGAAAATGAAAAGCAACTCAAAACGGCTGGAAATTAAGAAACGAAGTAAAACAAGGTTGGAAGAAGGTAGTTAATGCGTAGGAAATGAAAAGGCAGGGACATGCATGCGTTGGAGATGGGAACGGCTGGATGGAGAAACGTACAGGAAATGGCGAGAAGTAAGGAAACGAAACTGACGTCCCTTCTTAATTGGCGTGTCTCATGGCGTGAGCACCAGCTTGATAATGACGTGCTTATGCATTGCTGGTTCATGCACATCCATTCCTTAATTAACGTTTCTTTTGCCTTTAAGTAATACATGCGTTTAAGGAATACATGCGTGGCTAGGATGCATACATGCATACACGTATACGCATATATGTTCTCCAAAACGTGTTTAGGAATAAAAAAATAGCAGAGAGGTTCTAAAAATCTGAAAAATTCCTCTAAAATACTAGGAACTATTTGGAACTTAACAAAGTTGGTTTCGTGATTTTTCGACGTGTAGATTTTTTACAAAAAATTCTGTTAGTGAATCAGACACCTGTACAGATTTTTGTAAAATCAACGACTTAAGTTATATAACATGTTTTTCGAAAATATTTGAAGAGAACACTCTCGTCTTCCAATTATCTTTATTTTAAACAAAATTTTAGATTTTATGCTTATGCAAAAATGCATGATCTTTATTTAATGCGAATAGTTCAATAAGCATGAATTCAAATTAACCTCGAGGATTTCAAATAAATTCCAAATAATCCCAAAACACACTAAATATATTAAAAGCAATTTTTGGGATGTTACACTCACGATCTCATCTTGAGCCTTGCCCTTGCCCTTGCCCTTTACCTTTCCCCAAGCCTTAGTTTTCTTCGTTTTGAAAGCAGTTGTCTTCTGAACCATCATTACATGATTGAGTTTTTTCTTAATGCTTTCCTCAGCAGCCTTGAGCATCCCATGTAGTTCAGTCAGGCTCTTCTCCATGCTATTCATATGAAAATTCATAATGAACGGCTCAAAGCTCTGTGGCAGAGACTGGAGAATTACGTCTGTAGCCAGACCAAGGCTAAGGGGAAACTCAAGTTTTTCCAATCTCCCAATGTATCCAATCATTTTGATCACATGTGGGTTGACCGGACTGCCTTTAACCAGCTTACAAGCAAACAGAAGCTTTGAGATATCATACCTCTCAGCCTTTGCTTGATTCCCAAACATGCCCTTCAAGCCCACAATCATATTGTAAGCATCCTGGTCCACATATTGCTTTTGCAGCTCAGAGTCCATGGTGACAAGCATGAGACAGCTGACCTCTACAGAGGCATTAACATGTTTTTCATAGTCAACCTTCAAATTTCGAGGAGCATTTTCGGCTGGTTCATCAGGAATTGGATTCTCTAGAACATATTATTTCTTTTCATGTTTGAGAACAATTCTCAAGTGGCGATACCAATCCACAAAATTTGTTCCATTTAGTTTTTCCCTTTCCAAAACTAATCTCAAAGCAAAACCAAGTGCAGCGGCAGTAGCAGTAGTACGTGCCATTGAACTGCAACAAAAACATGCAAAGTTTCTAAGCACTATGTTTATGTGAAATTTTCATTAAACATTTTAACAAAAGATACTCCTATTTTATGTCCCCTTTATGGACACATGGTGAGTATTCAAGATCCATATTCATCAAACACTAGTGAGCTTTGGCATCACTGCTAGAAATTTAATGACATAGGTAAGCAATATCTTTGCTAATTACATCTTATGCAACTCTTGTTGGTTGAGTATGAAAACAAGTAATGAATGCCTCCGTCAACTCGACTCATGGCCAGGTCAACCTACCCCTAGGGCTCACATGAGGGAGGGAGCACTTCCCGTTTCCATGTGCCAATTAAGAAACCTAGCCTCATGTGTGTTTTTCTATACACCAATTGTCTTGTATTTGTTCATTCATTACTGAAATCAAATCTCAACCACTTATGTACTCAAGCCCAAAACCATTTTGATGGCTTGATTAAATCTACCGTTGTTATGCGTGATGTGTCCAACACGTCCCTGTCATCTATTAATATAGTCATTGATATACTACTTTGGCAGTCATATCAATAATGATCTAAATTCTTGATAGGTGCAACAATTGGCTGGACAATTCGAGCAGAGAATTTAGAATCCGGCAGATCGGGTAGCCATTTGATTTAAAATTTGTTTTAACTTATGGGGATGAACAATATCTACTATGAACATGGCATCACATGCAATGAGCATAAAGAAAATGACAAGGATTAAACACACATCCACATATAATCAAATTAAGATGTGAAATAGTATGGCCGTTAGCATTAGGATCTCCATCATCATGCTTGAATGTTCACCTTGCCATCATGCTTGATGCCACCATCTTTATCATTGTAGATGCAACTTCTTACAACTTTGATAATGAATTTTACATGAGGGTTTCAAACATCACAAGTCGACACGCAGGTCGTTATACAATAAAATAGCCTTATGGCTTGACATGGCACACAGGCCTTGTAATAATTACATGCATCACAAACACATAGGCCATACTATTCCACATAACATCCTACAAAAATGAATTAAACAAAATAGATTCTATAGCAGCAGGGTTCCAAGGGGCAACGCCCCTAGCGGATTTCCAAGGTGCAGCGCCCCTGGCGGCGATCCCGCTGACCGGTCAGCGGGCAGGTCGAGGGCAGAGCCCTTGGAAAAATTTTTTAGAGGCGTGTGCCCTCAAAATTTCCACGGATCAATTAGATTGACCCAATCCGATTCAATCTGATTGGCTTGGTTCCATATGGTTACGATTCGTGAACCCTGATGGCGGTAACCCGACCGGTAAGGGCAACGTCGTACCATGAACAGACTCACCCAAATCAAGATTGATTCGGTTTGCACTTTCCTCAAACCCTAAACCGATCGATCTCATCGACGACTGCCTCCACCAATTCATCACATGAATCGGTTGAACATGTAATACATCCAATCTACTATCCTCACATACCATATGTGTAACATCTGGATCATGAATCTACGTGAGATGGCTCTGATACCATTGTTGAGAAACGCGGTATGCTGCTCTAGCACAAATTAAAATTTCTACCGCAAAACCAGAAAAGCTACTCGCAAGAAGGTGATCATAGATTAATTACCACTAGACGCGTAGTTGCGGAATCCTTCGCGCGTTAATGTAGTGGATCGTTCTCAGCGTGGATCGTCCTCATCGCCGATCGTCTTCTCCACGCCGTAGTAGCAGCAACGTCACCACAACAGTTCACACGTCCCGGGATGGAACGTCGTACGTCGACGTGCAAGCACCGTCTCGCTCGGCAGGGGCAACGAGAGGTGGAGGCTAGGGTTCTGGATGAAAGAGATGTGTGACGTCCACCCTTCTCCTCTCCTTATATAGCCACGCGATGAAACCCTAAGCCAGGGCCCATCAGCGTGCTAAGCCCACGAAGTCCATTAATTACAGATCCAATATGAATTAATGCGTCTCAGCCGTTAAGTGTGTGACCATGTAGGTTCATGCGCATTTGGACATAGATTCGGAAAACCCTTTTCTAATCCAATAGTTGGTAGCAGCTCCTTGCAGAGCATGCCAACTCCCAAACGCATATGATCAAAGTACTGATGTAATAATCCCTTTGCCAAATTATATGAAGATCGAACTCAAGGCGAGAAGCATGTCATCCTTTAACAGTTCAATCCATCTCTCGTATCCGTGATATATTAATAAGTTGTGATTGACTTCTCAATCACGGCATGACCATACACTTCCTTAATCATATCACACGAGTGGCCTAGACATATATCTTCGTTACACTAGAGTGGCAAATTCCATCTCGACTGCTCACTTTCCTCTGCATGTTTCATAGTAAACATGAAAGCTACCTTTATAACTATCCGGTTAGGAAATAGTGTTTGGTAACCCCAAGGTAAACTATTACATATGTAGGGAATGTGACAATCTCAGGTCTAAGGATCATACATCTACTATGTATGAGGTACACTGATGACACACAAGAATGTAACATTCTCGCAGTGTCTCATTGTGGGTCTATCTAACCCATGTTTTTCAACATGTGCTCACAATGTATTGATAACATCTCCATATCCCATGATCTATGAAACATGATCATCAATCAGTACATGTGTTGATTTATTCATCATTGTCCACTACGATCATATCCGATCAGAGATACTTACAGAATTATATCAATAAGTAGAGAGTTTCATAAGCAAGTCGCATACTTACTGATCAATATAATTATATACATTCATTGGACCGATAATTATATTATTATATATAAACATAGTCATGTTACAATCATCTATATGACTGCCTCAAGGGTATAACAATAACACGTGTCTCGCCACAACCGTGGGCTCACACCATCAAACTTCGGAAATGACATCTTGGGCAAATGGGTTCTGGATGGAACTCCCTGATCCTTCAACTATCGATTGTTCAACCCCATTGACTCATGATGATTCGCGGTTGAACTCTGGGTGTGTGACCCTTCTAAAAATTGCATATGTTCATTTTCTGCCTTATCCCATAGTCCGGGCTGACCCAGCGTGAACAAGGCTTTCCTTTTGATGATATGAATCTCTCTCCGGACCTATTCCCTTCCATCGCTCGATCTGTTGAGAGTCTAGCCACCGCTTGAGCCGTGATCTCCATTTGTTTTGCCAGCAACTGCTGCTCCTTGATACTTTGCTCTGCTACCTTCGTGGTAATGTCAGTCCTGGCCATCAACTGCTGTTCTGTTGAGTCAAGCATCTCAACCGGAGTAAACAATAAATCAAGACTCTCCTTAATCAATGTCAATTTCTCCTCTACTCACCCAGATGTTTCATCCATGGCTTCCAGGATAAATTGAGTCTGTTGGAGTTAATTTTGTATACGCGTAGAATACAGAGTACGTATCCGGTTTGTCTCCGTGTCCGAGTAGAATAACGAGTCTGTTACCGAGTTGGTTCTTGAAGTCATGCTTTATAAGCAGCCGTAGAGGTTCGGTTCTGTAACAATGCAAGACTAAAGGCAATAAGAAAGATCAAGTAGTCCAAGGCAAGCAAACAGAAGGAGAGTTTCTAGTTTCTAGTTTCTAGTTTCTAGTCGTTTGCTTGCAACATGCATCTACGTGAAGCACACAAAGTTGTGTTGCTTATGTATGCATGCATGTCTGATTGAAGTCTAGATTTGAGTCGATCCAACACTTGGTATCAGAGCCGGTTAGTAGGAAAATCTGTGTGGTTTTTCCTTGATCTTTGTGAGCTTGATTGTTACTCTGTGTGAGTTTCAATCAATTCTGGTTATACTCTGTGTGGGTATTTTTGTGTGGTTATACTCTGTGTGGGTATTTTGTTGATTTGGAAAGATGTCTTCGTTGCCGGCATGTAAGACTTCTGGATCTGGTGGGAGCATTGTGAAGAAATCAGATGCGTCGTTTTCATCGACAACACAAGTGAAGGAGGGGGCAGTGGCTTTGCCTTATCCTATCCTATCGCACACCAACTATCCTTCGTGGGTGGTGAAGATGAAGGCAAACATGCGCGCCCAAAAGGTGTGGAGCGCAGTTGAGCCAAAGGAAGGTGAGCAGGTAGAGGAGTCCAAGGATCAAACCGCCCTGGCAATCATCTTCAATGCTGTAGGTGAGGATATTTTGATGCAGATTGCCGATAAGGAGTGAGCAAAAGATGCGTGGGACACCTTGCGCACGATATTTCTTGGTGATGATCGTGTGCAGGAAGTCAAACTCAATTCTTTACGATGGGAGTTTGAAAACCTACGCATGGGGGAGAATGATACCGTCAACGACTACGAGCGTAAGGTGACAAGTTTGGTGAATCAAATCAGGGGCCTTGGCGACAAATTGGAGGAGCCATATGTCGTTAAGAAGGTGCTACGATCCGTCCCTGAGAAGTACGCACAACTTGCCACAACGATTGAGGAGTTTGGTGACTTGAAGACCAAGAAGCTACAACAAGTGCTTAGTTCATTGAAGGCTCATGAGGAGCGCCTTCGCATGTACGCACCTCGCCGAGACGAGGAACAACTACTGCAGGTGAAGGCCCGAGGAGCATCAAGTTCGCCACATGGAAGAGGTCGTGGTCGTTTTCAAGGACATGACGAACAAAGCAAACAATGGGCACAGAATAAGAAGAATGTTCGATGCTACAACTGCCGCGGTTACGGACATTTTGCAAAAGAATGTCCGTCAGAAGCCATAAAAGATGATGATGAGGTGAACTTGTCCAAAGTGGAGAAGGCTGAGCTCTCAGATGAGGAACCGATAATGTGTTGAAGGTGCGTCACCGGTGGTATGGCTAGCAAGAAGAAAAGGGGAAATCCTTGAAGAAGCGTTCATCGTCTGTGTCGAATAAAAGTTGGGCAAATCGTAGTTGTGACCGATTGTCTCAACAAGTTAGAAATTAGGCGTTACAAAATTAGAGGGGTGAATGTTGGAGTTAATTTTGTATACGCGTAGAATACAGAGTACGTATCCGGTTTGTCTCCGTGTCCGAGTAGAATAACGAGTCTGTTACCGAGTTGGTTCTTGAAGTCATGCTTTATAAGCAGCCGTAGAGGTTCGGTTCTGTAACAATGCAAGACTAAAGGCAATAAGAAAGATCAAGTAGTCCAAGGCAAGCAAACAGAAGGAGAGTTTCTAGTTTCTAGTTTCTAGTTTCTAGTCGTTTGCTTGCAACATGCATCTACGTGAAGCACACAAAGTTGTGTTGCTTATGTATGCATGCATGTCTGATTGAAGTCTAGATTTGAGTCGATCCAACAGAGTCTACACGGATGGTTTTGGGGGAGCCATGATTGTCGATTTGGGTAAGCCAACCGGATTTTAGGAATTTTACTGGGATCGTCAGAATCGGCTGTTGGCGATTCTAAGTTCCCAAACCCTCCTCCGGAATTTTACAGTTCGAATCCCCGATCAAAATCTCGCTCTGATACCAGGTTGTGATGTTCCATGAGCAGCGGAGCGAGTTCGCCGGTGCGTGAGATCAGAAAGGGCTAGAGCTTTGGCTTGAAGAGGAAGAACAGGAAGAACAAGAATAACAGAAAAGAGAGAAGAAACACAGTTTTCATTTCATAATCTGAAGTCTTTCTCTCTCTTACATGCCCTTTTATACTACTCGCCGATACTCTTAACTAACTCGGTAATACGATCTACCCTTTCTAACAAACTTGTTACCAGTTAACCCCCAGTCACTTGTCTAAGTTACTATTTATCGTCCGATATTGTTGCCGCTTCTACTCCACCTCTGTTGTCACTTGCACGCTTGATCGCCGATTGTTACAAGCGGCGAAGCACAACTTACCCCAAGGAGGGCCAATGCTTATTATTCCGACGAGTTCAGGATGTTGTCGCACCTCGTGAAGGCCATAGTTGGCTGCAGCGGTGAAGGAAGCACAGCTTACCCCAAGGAGGAGCGTGCAGGAGATGGGAACGTCAAAGAGGAGAGCATCTGAGAGGAAGTAGTAGTTGGGGGTTGGTCGCGGTGACGCCAGCAACAAGCATGCAGGGGCGGATTCAGACCTGCCCCTGCAAGCATGCAACGATGGAGTTGAGTTAGCGCTTGTGGAGACCACGCCCTAGTGATGGTGGAGCTCTAACGAGGCTCACGAAGACCACTCATGGTGATAGAGGTCGGGACACCGTAGGAACAGACCAGTGAATGTTTAGTAGTCATGATCCTAATAACATTACCTTTAATCTCTTAATCGTTGTCATATTCAGGATTAATGAATATTGAGTAGTAATGATAACTCACGGATGTCCGGGGCGTCACGTGGAGCTCACAAATGCCACGTCTGGCGCTGGCGGAGAAGCCATGGCCATCTCATCGATCTCCTCTCAGATCCACTGATCTTGAAATGGTGCGTGGCAGAACGGAGCTTCACGTCCAGGTCTAGAAGTGGGAACAGCAATAGTTGGATTGGCCGTCGGACACGAGTTATTTCATGGGACGTAAAGGCCCAAGCGATTCCCTTTTTCTTTTTGTGAGGGTAGGTTGCTCTAACTAGATGTAAGCAGCGTGCAAATGTTGGTATGGAATAAAGTTTATATATATATATATATAAAAAAACTTTAAGTATTTTTTACTTGAATAATTTTCTGGTCAACTAATGAAAACTTTGTACTCAATAGTAAAAAAATTCTACTAAAATAGCGAAAGCTTTCTACTCAAACCACTTTCTACTCAACTATCGAAAAGTTCCGACTCTGAACAACTTCCAACTCAACTAGCGAAAACTAATACTTAAAACAGCATTTTTACTTGAACAACATTCTAACGAACTAGCGAAAACTTTTTCTACTTAACCTATTGAACTTTCTGCTTAAATTATAAAACTTCTCTATTCAAACTTTATATGAAACTTTATACGACTACCAGACCATCTAATTCAAATCCTATGTAGGATCTAAATCAAGTATTACCACATGAAAAATAGCAACGAGTATACAATTTTGAGTATCATGATTTCGTAGATATACGACCCTATCCTGTTATGTCTGTCATTGTTCTATGTGTTCAGGATTCTCCAAGCTCTGCTTTCAAGATTGAAACTCCAGGAAAGTTCCCACAAATTGCACTAGAGAATTTTGTGGTCTTATGAACATACCAGATGACCAGTAATGACAAAATGCAACCACTCAAAACTGTCAAAGATCAAAATAAATTGAACATCACCATAGATTTATTTCAAAACTGATGATGTAAATTTCCTTTGGTTCCATGGGTTCAGATTAGGAAATGTTACCCTTCATTCTCAAAAATGGAAATCCTACACAAGACCTTTCAGTTGATCTGAATTCCCAAACCAAAATTCTATCCTTTGAGTTGATCTGTACCATCTAAATGAAGGCATGAAGAATGTTACAGTTTAGACAGCAATGGTTCCCTCCGCTGGCTCGGCCACAGGAGCCTTGGGCTTCGGCTTCTCAACAACAATTGCCTGTGTGGTGAGGACCATTCCAGCCACCGAAGAGGCGTTCTGGAGCGCGCATCTTGTCACCTTAGCTGGGTCGATAACACCAGCCTCCATCAGGTTCTCATACTTGTCAGTCATTGCATTGTAGCCCACTTCCCACTCACTATCCTTGATCTTCTCAACCACCACTTCCCCTTCCACTCCAGCGTTGAGTGCAATCAGTGAAGCAGGTGCTACCAATGCCTGCAGTGTTGGCAAGATATTATAAAGATCTGTCATTCTACTGAACCGTAGCATGGAGATATATAGGTCTGACAATAAGGGTTCCAAAAATCGTCGAATCAAGCGATTTTCGCAATTTTCGCCTGTATTGTCAAGGCACTATTTCTGAAACCGCTCGGTAAACCAGTGGAATTCAAATTAAACAAAATCTGAGAAATTTGGAAAACAAATTATGAAAGTGTTAAAAATTTTTGTGTGAGGTCCTAAGACAATGCTAATGACACTCTAAAATTTTCAAATCATTTTCAGACCTACGTATTTTTTAAAAATTCTAACAGTGCCACTGTCTTTGTATATGCTTTTTTGTTTTTCGATTTTCTAGAGGCATTAAATGAAGTATAATATTTCTGAAAATTTTTGTGTGAAGTCCAGAAGAAATTATAATGATGTAAAATTTTCAGATGATGATCAAACCTATGTAATTTTTTAAAATTCTAACAATGCTACTGTCTTTGTATATGCTATTCTGTTTTTGATTTTCTATAGACACTAAATGATTTTCTATAGGCACTAAATGAATCCCGTACCATGACTCGGACGTAACACGTTTCTGGTAACTATGATTCTAGCAATATAGATAAACATATGTGCAAAGACAAAACTATGAGACCAGTTCTCTAGTAATGAATTTCATGCCATTACAACTAATCAAGGTTATTAAAACGTCGTTTAAACGACGTTTAAGCGTCGTTTAAACGCTAGAACGGGCGGCAGCAGGAGAACGTCTGGGTCGTTCTGGCGCAGGGCGTAAAACGGCCTGGAACGTCGCTAGAGCGTCGTTTCCACGCGGAGAACGTCCCCAAGAGAGGAAACGCCCGTTCCAGATCGTGTTGGCCGCGAAGAGCGTCCCCAAGGGACCCGACATTTAGAGAGTAGAGTTAGAGACCGGATCGGGGAAGGGAAGCAGAGCGAAGGAAGGAAGGAAAGCGAGCGCGCAGAGGAGACTAACCTAACAGCGCGCCGAGCCGCCGCCATGAATCCGCCGTCGGCCGCCGGCGCCGCACTGCCTCCCGCGCCGCCGTCTCCGGATCCGGATCTGCCGTCTCCGTGCGCACCGTCGTCGCCGTCGTCGCCAGGTCGGGTACCCCCCTCTCTCTCTCTTCTCTCTGCTTTCCTCCCCGTGCGGCCGTGCCTCCTCTCTGCTCTCCTCTCTGCCGACGCCCCCCGTGCCTCCTGCCCTCCTCTCTGCCGATGCCCGACGCCCCCCTCTCTATCTTCTTCTCTTTGCCGACGCCCTCCTCTCTGCTTTGCTACCCCTCTTCCTCTCGCTCTCTCTTCTATCTGCTTTGCTACCCCTCTGCATCTCTCTTCTGTCTGCCCGACGCTCCCCTCTCTATCTTCTTCTCTCTGCTTTGCTACCCCTCTGCCTCTCTATCTTCTTCTCTCTGATTGAATTGATCGTAGTATATTAAATTGATTGAATTGATGGTAGCATATTGAATTGATTGTATTGATTGCAGCCGAAATCTAAATCGACGAAATGGCAAGTGCAAGTGCAAGTTAGGGGTGAAAACGGGTCGGATACAGGCGGGTAATAGGTTATCCCATATCCTACCCTAATATTTTTTTTCTCGGATACGGGACGGGTACGGGTAATGAAAATACAGGGGCGAATGCGAATGCGGATACGGGTATTTACAGAACGGGTTAACAACGGATACCGGGTATTAACGAGCGGGTAAAAAACGAGTATCGGATATTTTGTCGGATAGTACACGAAATAGGTAGAATGAGAACAAGTGATGAAACATATAGTTCAATAATCATGTAGTTTAACATATAGCAGTCCAAGTAAAATATAATGCAACATAGAGTTCAACAAGACGCATAGAGTCCAATTAATACATAACCCAACAAGACGCATAGAGTCCAACAAAGACGCACAGAGTCTAACATAGTCCAACACATAGATTAAAAATTACACATATAGTCCAACACATAGTGACAAATAGAGTTTACTTAACATAAATGAACACACAAAACAAGGATCATCATGCATGCATCAAGATATCAAGTCTCATGAATGTCCTCCATTTCCAAAGCAAAAAAGATAATCGGTGCCGAAAATGCAAAAAAGATCGGTACCCGCATTCAATTCGCTTTATCTCGGATAGTATCGGGTATTGCTCATCCGTATCCTACCCGCACTGTATGCATCTGATCGGATGCACGATGCGGATACTACCCGTTTATTTTCGGTACGGGTATTACCCGTCTGTTTCGCATAGTTTTTCCTTAAAATACGGATACGGCTCGGGAATTACCCGACCCGTTTTCACCCCTAGTGCAAGTTCAAGTGCAAGTGGCAGTGCACCTACCCCTCCCACAAATTAGAATCCATTGGATGATCCTAGTCGAAAGCCGAAGTCTGATGATCCGGGATGGAAGTATGCATATTATGCAGAGCCTAACAAGCGAGAGTTGATCCAATGCAATCTTTGTCAGAGGAAGATAAAAGGAGGAATCAAGAAGGTGAAACAACATCTCGCGGGTGGGTATGGAGATGTGACGAAGTGTCCCAAAACAACCTCGTCCATCATGAAAGAGATGCATGAGGCTTTAGAGAAGGGCAAGAGGGGTAGACCACTGTTTCTAGATGATGAACAAGATGATGTGGCAATGGAGGCATCTAGCAAGGAGTCGGAAGCCTCTAATAGCAATGTGAGTGTCCATCCAAGTTCTGGGACAGCCTCCAAAAAAATGAAGTCATCAGCATTTCAGTTCAAGAAGCCAGCACCACCAAAAAAACCTATTACTGCTATGCTTCGACGAACGCCCAGAGAGGTTGTAGAGCAAAGACATGCAAAGGGGCCGCATCAAACTACCATAGAAGCTGGCATGAGGACCAAGGAAGAAAGAGAAGCTGTCTGTATAGAGATAGCCAAGTTTTTCTATGAGTGTGGTGTACCATTTAATGTTGCAAATTCAAGACAATTTGAGATAGCAGTAGAGGCCATTGCACAGTATGGTTCTGGTTTCAAGCCTCCTAATTTCCATGAGCTACGAGAGCCATTGCTTCATAAGGTAGTTAAGGAGACAGATGGCGAGAAGAAGAAGCATGAAGAGGCATGGAAGCAATATGGTTGCTCTCTCATGTCAGATGGATGGACTGATAGGAGGGGTCGTCAGTTGATCAACTTCCTGGTAAATAGTCCTGAAGGGACTTTCTTCTTGGAGTCAATCGATGCATTAGTGAATCACATGATGCCATGATGCTTGCTAACTTGCAAGAGAATGATTGAGATGATTGGCAAAGACAAAGTTGTTCAGGTTGTCACAGACAATGGTGCTAACTACAAGGCAGCTGGCAGGCTGCTAATGGAGAGGATCCCTACCTTGTTCTGGACCCCTTGCGCTGCACATTGCCTGGATCTTATGTTGGAAGACATAGGGAAGCTAAAGGATTTCAAGAAACCAATTTCACGTGCTCGACAAATCACTACCTTTATTTATAGGCATGGGAGGATTCTTAGTGAAATGAGGGAGAAAACAGGTGGGATGGATCTTGTGAGGCCCGCAGCGACTAGGTTTGCCACTGCATTCCTTGCGTTGCGTAGTTTGCACAAGCACAAAGAAGCATTGAACCTAGTGACAGGTGATGTCTTCACTAAGAGCAAGTTGTCTAAGACTGAGGCAGGAAGAGCAGCGTATGACATTGTTATTTTGGGACAATTCTGGAATTCAGTTGAGGATTGTATAAGAGCTTCGCTTCCACTCCTTGTTGTGCTGAGGTTGGTTGATGGTGATGAAAAGCCGGCTATGCCGGAGGTTGCATCGGCCATGAACTTAGCAAAGGAAAATATCACCTCATCGTTCTGCACTCAAAACAAACAACCTTTGCTTAATCACCTCATGAAGATTATTGATGGACGTTGGACGAGGCAAATGGACACCCCACTATATGGAGCGGCTCTCTACTTGAACCCTGGAAAGTTCTATAACATCAAGAAGGGTGATGATAAAGGACGTGTTGGAGAGCTAAGAGCTTGCTTCAATGACGTGCTTGTAAAAATGGTACAAGATGAGGCTCTTCGAGATAAGATTGAGCCAAGCTGTTCTATATGAGAATCAAAGAGATGTGTTTGCAAACCAAATGGCAATAAAACACGCACACACAAGAAATCCAAGTAAGTAATCTAAATTTCAGCAAGTAATTTTTTACTTTTCGCCATGTAAAGTTCACCTTATTTGTTCTTTTAGTTGATTGGTGGCTTGCATATGGTGGTCGAACCGTTGAGCTTCACAAGTTTGCAAGAAGAATAGTTAGTCTTTGCGCTTCATCATCCGGTTGTGAGCGCAATTGGAGTGCATTTGAATTTGTAAGTGAATTTAACCATCTAATTATGTAAATTGTAATTCCTTTATTTTGGTTCTAATTAATTGCTTTTATTTCACTTGTATTCCACTTGTAGATTCATACAAAGAAAAGAAACCGGTTGGAGCACCAAAAATTAAATGACTTGGTCTATGTCTCATACAATAGAAAGATGGCTAGTAGGTTCCAAAGAATACGTGAGGAGGGTAAAAACTTTGATCTTTTGGTTTTAGAAGACTTTGATTGGGATAATGAATGGGTCAATCCATCGGCCAATCCAACTCAAAGTGGGTGTATAAGGGGTGAAGATGACTTGATATGGGACCAAGTTGACGAAGCTATTGGTGCATCAAGCAACCTTCGAGGCTGCAATCTTCCTAGGAGAGCTCATTTTGAGCATTGCTATACACGGCGTGTGAGAAGAGAAGAGGAAGTCATAGAGGAGGCATCGCATTCGGACTCAAGCAATGGAGAGGAAGAAGATGAGCTCATACTTGATGATCTTGATGTGGATGACGATGACAACTCAAGCAACCACGAAGATGGCGATGATCAAGATGTGAATGCTACTAATAGTTTGGATATTTGAATGATGGATATTGAGAGATGAGAGTTGGACCTATGCTATTATGTGGATTTATGCTTTTGTGTGGACTTATTTAGTTAATTTGTTAACTATCGTCTATGTTATTGTATGAACTTATGTTATTGTCTGGGTGTGAACTCATGTTGTAATGTATCTTGTCTTTAATTTTAGTTTTCAATTAATTCATTTCATCTATGTGCAATTGTCTTGTACGTAGTTTGTGGATTGGAAGGAGAGAAGAGGGGGATCATCAAAAGGGTATGTGATACAAAGTTACAAACCATATTTACTTATTAAATTGAATTATAATTTCTTGTTATAGTAATTCATATGTTGCAATATGCAAGGAAATGGATACATCATACATGGGAGAAAGATGCATGGCATATGGCCTCAAATTATATGGAAAAAGACTACAAAATGAAGGTAAATATGTGATATATCTTTGCTCTCATATTCGTTTTACAACAGTGCCTAAAACTACGTTTCAACGTTCGTTTAAACGTTTAAAAGTTAAAAAAGGGGTGGGTCGTTTCGTTCTCGTTTTACGTTTTAATAACCTTGCAACTAATGCAGTTCAATCCATTGATAGAAATCTAGCAAGTTACCTTTTGAATAATGTCTGCACCAAGGCGCTCATCAGGGTCTTCAATCTTGATCGCAGGGACAGAAGTAGACAGGTGCACATATGCTGTACCACCTCCAGGAACAATGCCCTCCTCAATTGCTGCAAAAGTGGCATTCTTTGCATCCTCAATTCGTAGCTGGCGGTCCTCGAGCTCAGTCTCAGTTGCAGCTCCAACCTTGATGACAGCCACACCACCAGAAAGCTTCGCAATCCTCTCGGCCAATTTCTCAGAATCATATATCGAATCAGTTTCAGCAAGCTCCTTCTTTAGCTGTGCAACCCGTGCCTGGATCTCATCCTTACTAGCTGCATCTGCTATAAGAGTTGTTGTAGTCCGATGTATTGTAACTTTCCTTGCTGTTCCAAGTTGCTCTACTGTTGCATTCTCTACAAACAAACCCAGATCTTTTGCTAGGAATTCAGCGCCTGGAAGCAGTTATTGGATAAGCAAAAAAAAATTGAGAAATAAAATTGCAAGCATAATAAAGATAGTAAAATGAGGTTATACCCTATAAACAGTCAAATAGATGAATGAAAAGAAGGAACGTAAATAAATAATCTGACGAAAATATTTAAATGTTCAGCATGAATACAATCTCCGGACCATCCATTAAGGTATTGCCTCGCTTGCCGTGAGGTCTTGTCATATTCAGTAAACTGAAATACCATGAAATATACAACCGAAAAGGCAATGTTTCCTTTGTTCCATCCAATTTTGGTCAAGCAAGAGGTTATGACACAACTGATCAAATTAAAGGTCTTTTGGATTAATTATAGAAAAATGGCCATGCCCTAACAGTTAAGACAAACGAAATGAAAAAAAAAACAATACATATCATTTTATTTGTTGTGACATTGCTCCATGAATGGAGCAAAAGCTATATTTAATGCGTACATCTCTCGTATAGATCAAGCAACTACTAAAGCTTAAATCATTCAAAGGAAATGCAGCCACAGCACATAACAAACAACAGTGTTCACCAAATTAAAGTCAAATTTAAGGAAAATGTCGTCACTGTTGGTTGCTGGAAAAACCTGTCACGATGGCAATATCCTGAAGGACAGCCTTCCGCCGCTCACCAAAACTTGGGGCTTTGATCGCTGCAACATTGAGAATTCCTCGGAGCTTATTAACAACAAGAGTTGCCAGAGCTTCACCAGTAATGTCCTCAGCAATAATGAACAGCGGAGCTCTCAACTGTGTAGTCTTCTCCAAAATTGGAAGAATTTCCTTTATGCTTGTGATCTTCTGATCAGTTATAAGAACCTTAGCATTCTCAAACTCCACAATTGATTTCTCTAGGTTTGTCACAAATTGTGGGGAAATGTAGCCACGGTCAATCTGCATTGAAATTTAAGAATGGTTGAGAAAGAAGCTGTGATAGTATATATCTATTGACATATTATAAGTAAAAACTTCAAGCTTCTACTTGATAAAAAGGCAACACATGTATAGTTGGAATTTTCAACAAACCTCCATTCCTTCTTCAACATCAACAGTAGTCTCAAAAGATGAAGAAGACTCGATCGAAAGAACACCATCAGGACCCACTTTGTCAATAGCATCAGCAATCATGGATCCAATAAATTCATCATTGCCAGCAGAGATAGTGGCAACAGCTATAATACAAAACAAACTCCAAATTAGGCACCTACTATCTTCCAAATCCTCATTTTGTTTTAACTCCAATCTCATTCTTTAGTCATAAAAAATTTCTCATCAACCTTGATATCTTGACGGTAAGATGTGATAAGTAAGAAATACATGTTAGAACATGACAAAAACAACAATCACCTCTGATATCAGTGCCGCCCTTCACTGGTCTAGCCTTCTTTTCAAGCTCTTCAACTAGACCCTGCACAGCTTTGTCTATTCCTTTCTTAAGTGGAGAAAATTGTCATTCTGCCATTCTCAAGATGCGGTATCACCCAAATGCCATCCTCTACTTTGCAATCGCCAAAATGACACTCCCTTCGATTTCACTTCATTTCCATGCCATTTTGGTTGATTTCGGTGGATTTTCCGGATTATGGCATTGTGAAATGACACTTCTGCCCACGGTCGCTCTTCCATCCATTTGCAACAAAAGAAGGATGCATTAACACGAGCAATCAATTTCAACTACAACTCCACGGCAGTAGTTGATTATACTAATCAGTAATATGACGCATCTCATCTCCTGCTCTGCTGCTGCGCCTAGTGCTGCTGCTTGTGCAGCTGCGTGGACGCAATGGCCGGGCGGGGACAAGAACCGTCGAGCAGCTTGCAAGTCGCGGAAAACGGCAAACGAGAAGATGAAACTGCGAACCACGGAACGAACCCAACAAAAAAAATCAGCCAAGAGCAACGAAACAAAGGGCAAAACGGTCACTTGAACACAAAAATGGGCTGGAAACTCTAAAATGGCATGCCAGCGAGTTGACAACTCTTGAGAATGGCATTTTATAGTGTGCAATATTCAGAGTGGCATTTGGGCGAAACCAACTCTCGAAAGTGGCAGAATGACAATTTTCTCAAGTGGAGTGATACAGGGTTTGCACCAAAAGTTACACTCAGAAGGCCCAGCTTGATGATTTCTCGAGCAAGGACAGAAGCAGTTGTAGTCCCATCACCAGCAGAATCATTGGTCTTGCTAGCAACCTTCAACCATGAAAAAGTGGAGAACATGCCTTACGAATTCCAACTTCTGAGGTTACATAATGACATAACATATCTTAATAAAAAGCAAGTCACCTCACGAATCAATGCTGCACCCGCATTTTCCATTGGATCAGCTAGGTCAATAGCCCGGGCAATAGTAACCCCATCATTTACTACTTTGGGACTGCCATACTCATCCAACACTACATTCCTCCCTGCAAAACATCCCAAGGATCAGAGCTTGCATGACCAAAAACTGCAACTTCAGCTAAACAAAACTGAATGTTACAAATCAAGTATCAAAGACTGCAGAATGCAACATGTTCATTATCTGAGCAACCAAACAAGAGGAGGACATCTAAATATGTCCATGAGGCGCACAATCAACCTTTGAGGCTCAGAATACCATAATGATCAAATATCATCAGGACACCTTCAGCCATCAACCATATATGTTGGATTGTATGCTAGTGTCTTGCAGTACACTAAGCATGTGTAATTTCAGAATTTGACACTCAATTCGCAGGCCTTTCGGCTTATTTGGATGACATATGGGACCGTCTGTGTGTATGACAGTGGGCCAGAGTGTCAAATTCCGAAATGCGAATTTTAAAGTGTGTCAAATTCTGAAAACTCTCCACTAAGCATTGACCACAATCAGTAAAGGGACAGTGGCAAACTCCAAAGTTACATCGACTCCATGCTATTTTGTGGTCCTCTATTAACTCAAAACTAGACCGCCAAAACTGTTTTAACACAATGGATCGCAGGTGATGCTGATGAAATCAGCAACTAACACTTCGTCAGTTGTCACTAAAGATACTTAACCTAATCACCTATGAAGCGTTTTGATAACCTTATGGAACTATGGGCACCACAATAACACAGAAAAGCTAGTGATATAGTCAATGCAAATTGCAATTTTGGGAAGGAAACGTCAATGAGTCTGAACCTAGCGGCCAACACCCCCCTCCAGGAGGTCACAAGACTCACAATTCAATTCACAAGGTCTAGGCACAACGGATTATCTCAGTGCAATCTAACAGCTAGTGTTAAAAGTAGCTGAGCATCACCTCGCGGCCCAAGGGTGACGCCAACGGCGTTGGCGAGCTTCTCGACGCCGGACTGGAGAACCGCCCGGGATCTCTGGTCGAAAGCGATGTCCTTCGCGTCCGCCCGCACCACTAGCCGCTGCGACCGGCCGTTCTTGGACCTCCTCACCCTTCCCTGCCCGCAGCCAAGAACGCAAGTCACACATGAGACCTTTACAGCTCGCAAGAAACCTCAATTCAAGAAACAAGAAAGAACAAGATTGAGCAAGAAACCATAATTCAATGCGCAAGAAAGGCCTGAATTGCGCAAGAAACCACAATTCAGGAAGCAATAAAGGCCTTAAGACCATCTCCAACTATGTCCCTTCCCCTCTCATTTTCCCTTCGTGAAGGGATTCTTAGACCATCTCCAACCCATTCCCGTCCCCTCCCTCATTCCCTTGAAGGATTTCCATTCCTTGGCTCCAACGGGTTCCTTCGGCATTCCCTTGACTGCAGGATTCTCTCTCCCATTCCCTCTAGGAAGGGATTCTCTCTCCTTTCCCTATACATTTCCCTTTAAAGGGAATCTGTTGGAGATGAGTGGAAATAAAGGGAATGGGAATGGGGAAGGGAACAGGGAAGGGAATGAAATGAAGGGAATATGGTTGGAGATGGTCTTATTCCCTTCAGCGCTCCAACGGGTTCCCTTCAGCATTCCCTTCAGCCTGGGATTCTCTCTCCCATTCCCTCCAGCAAGGGATTCTCTCTCCTTTCCCTATACAATTCCCTTTAAAGGGAATCTGTTGGAGATGAGGGGAAATAAAGGGAATGAGAACAGGAAGGGGAACAGGGAAGGGAATGAAATGAAGGGAATATGGTTGGAGATGGTCTAATTGCCCATGAGACCACAATCTAGGAAACAAGAAATGCTACAACTGTGCAAAAGACCGCATATGAAAGAGGCGGGGTTGACCTGAGAGGAGAAGGGGCGGAAGAGGGCGGCCGTGGAGATGGCGTTGGCGGAGGCCATTCGAAGGCTCGTGGAGGGAGGAGAGGAGCTGGTACGTGGCGCTCAGTTGAGGTCTTGAGGATAAGGGGAGGGGAGGACGAGGATTCTAGAGGAAGAATGGTGAGGGGGTTTAGCGACGAGGGTTTGGAGGCAGAGGGATTGAGGTGTTTCCAGAACTTTCATCATATTTTGTTGTGCAAAAACAGAGGGTTATTCTGTGAGAATATAAAGAACAAAAATGTTTCTCTTATCCTTTTTGTTTCGGCGATAATATTTTTTTATAACTGAATTATTTTTAGAATTTATATAAACTATATACAGTTGTATAGCTTTGTTTTTTGTGGAATGTGGTATTCTTTTTTCCAAAAGAATGAAAATTCTGTTGTGTGGATTTAATAATCTTTGAACGTTTTAACTTTTGTATATTAAGAAATATTAAAATAAAAATTAGGAAAATTAATGCCTTATTTCGAACACAGAAATTCTCCAGATTCTTTGTGGGAATTGAACTATTTTTGTGAAAATTTTCTATCATTCGAAACGAGACGTGAAACAAAAAAAAATATCCAAGATATGTCTTTTATTTAAGTACCAAAGGTGTCCTCTTTAAGTCTGAAACTGTTGAACATTCAAATTTAGTTTTTCAACATTTTTTTGCCACAGCTGATTTTTTTGCTGATTTGCTATTCCAGTAATGATAATTTTGACAATGTCTTGATGGAATAAGTCCATTTTACTTTCTAAAACATTGCAAAAAGTCCATTCAACACCTTCAAGTATAAAATCGAATATTTGACACGTCAAATATTCCAAAAATGGGTCAATTTATAGCCTAAGATGATTTTACTAAGGGAAAACAACTCGGGATAGTTTTTGTCATATTGGCAACCGTGTCATCAATATTTACTCTTGTGGATCCAAATGAGAGAAGGGATTTCGACAAAAAGGAAGCAAGAGAATGTGCATAAAGAGCGAATGAGCGAGAAAGAGGTGGATAATGTGGATGTCAACATCCTTGTTACCAAAAATCGATGATGTGGCTGCCAATATGATAAAAATCACCTTGAGTGGGATTCACATCATTAAAACCGCTGTGCAAACCCGCTTTAGGGTGTAAATTGATCTGATTTTGTAAGTCTTGGGGTTAAATATCTAGTTTTATAACTTAGGGTGTTGAGTTGGCTTTTTGGAAAATTCATGGTGTAAAATGGACTTATTCTTTTCTTAATTGGGTGATGAAGGAGGATATAAACTAAATATATTTTTAGAAGAAGGTAAATTAAAATTCTAGTAAATGGGATTTGCTAAAAATGAGATGGACCATGTTGTTTGATTTTTTTAAAAAGAAAACACTATAATGATAATAAATTATTTGCCACTTCAAAATGTGGTAATTCATAAAATGCCATTATAGTTTTGCAGTCAGGAGCTTACCGTCCGGATAATATCTAGCTCTCAAGACCCTAGCACAAAGAGACTCTGGTTCACATAATAGTCGCCAAACCTGTTTTGCCAACAAAGCAGTATTGAAACTTTGCAAATCCCTGAACCCCATACCTCCTCTGTTTTTAGGTATGCAAAGCTTCCACCAAGCACTCCAATGTATCCTCTTATGATCCTCATCATCCCCCCACCAGAATTGAGAGATGGCATCAGAAATCCCTTTATAAATTTTTACCGGAATTTTAAAAACCATCATAGCAAAGACTGGCACGGCTTGAGCAATAGACTTAATGAGGACCTCCTTCCCTCCCAAACTCAACAGTTTTTCCTTCCAACCACCTGTTATGTTTCTAACACGGTCCACAAGGTGCCTAAAACAATTACTTCTGTCCACCCCTACCAAAGCCGGCAAACCTAAATATTTGTCATTCAAAGCTTCAATCAGAATATTCAGAGCTTCACATACCTCCTCTTTCACCGATGTATCCGTGTTTTGACTGAAATAGATACTTGATTTTGCCTCACTTATCATCTGGCCTGAACTTGCACAATATTTATTAAGAATCACCCGCAAGTTTTCTGCATTTCTCCTGTCAGCATGCATCAAAATCAAAGAATCATCTGCAAAAAATAAATGCGATATAACCGGAGCATCCCGACAGATTTTAATCCCCTGCAAGTCTCCCCTTTCTTCTGCTCCTTGCAACATACATGACAAACCTTCTACAACTAATAAGAACAGATAAGGGGATAGAGGATCCCCTTGTCTCAAACCTCTCGTCGGCGAGAACATTTCTATTTCCATTTAGTTGAACCTGACTGTATATTGGACAGAAGTAACACAAGCCATAATAAGCTTTACCCACCGACGATCAAAGCCCAGCTTCAACATTATTTCCTGAAGAAAACCCCATTCAACACAATCATAAGCTTTATGCATGTCAAGCTTTATTGCACAGAGACCCTTTTTTCCTTTCCTTTTCTTAAAAGAATGAATACTCTCATAAGCTATCAGAATATTATCAGTGATCAACCTTCCTGGCACAAAGGCACTTTGATGTTCACTTATGATTTCCGGCAAAATAGATTTTAGCCTATTAGACAACAATTTCGATATTACCTTATAGACCACATTGCACAGACTTATAGGTCTAAAAAGCGATACCTTATCAGGATTTTCTACCTTCGGAATCAAAACAATAGCAGTGTTATTCCAACCCTCTGGAATCATAGCTGAATTTACAGCTTGCAGCACTTCCTTTACTAAATCATCACCCAACCATTTCCAAAACCTCTTGTAAAATACAGCATGGAGTCCATCCGGTCCAGGAGCCTTCAGATCCCCAATACTGAACAAAGCCTTCCTGACTTCTTCAGGCGTGAAAGTGGCTGTGAGTGCCCTATTCATCTCTGTCGTAACCTTCCTCTTAACCTCAACTAACACCGACTCAGCCGGTTCCATTGATTCCGACTTGAAGAGCTGAACAAAGAAATCCTGCACCATCTTGCACATCACTTCTTCATCCTCTTGCATCACCCCTTGATCATCCATAAGTCTCTTGACAGTGTTTTTTCTTTTTCGGTTGATTGCGAAATTATGAAAAAATTTTGTATTCTGATCTCCGTGTTTCAACCAATTTGCCCGAGCTCTCTGAACCCAGTGGATTTCTTCTTGCTCTAATAAAACTTCCAGTCGCTACAGGATGTCTCTTTGTGCATTTAAATTTGCTTCATTGAGAGGACCCCTCCTCAATCTCTCCAGATCATTCTTCAGAGCCTTGATCCTACAGACTGGTCCCTTCAGAACCTTTTTATCCCACAAATGCAATTCAGTATGCACTGCACTAACTTTCCGCAGAAAGGTATTGCCCTCCCCCCTAGACTGAACTCTGTTCCAGGCTGCCTGAAAAATCTCCTCCACTGTATCTTCTTGTAACCATCTCGCTTCAAACCTTTTATGAACAATATTACCTCGTGCCGGTTGCCTGAGAGAAACTCCAAGTCCAACATCAAAGGTCGATGGTCAGATTTAGTCATTGAGCAATGTAGTAAACTTGCGTTAGGAAAGATAGCACTCCACTCCGCATTAGCAACTGCCCGATCAAGCCGTTCCCTGATTTTACCCCTTTGCCAAGTGAATAAGTCCCCCTCAAACCCCATATCAAACAGCCCACAATCAGAAAGTGCCTCCTGGAAAGCTTGCATCTGACTAAGTGACCTCGGTCTCCCTCCTTCTTTTTCATAATTAAACAGAATCTCATTAAAATCCCCAATTGCTAACCATGGCATGTTGCAATTACCCTTCAAAAATCTCAGATTTATCCAAGTTTGGTCCTTCTGATCCCACCTTGGCTCGCCATAGATTCCAGTCAATCTCCACGGTTGACCTTCATTTATCACTACATCAATAAAGTACTTTGAGACACTTTGCACTTGAACTGAAATTTCTTTCCTCCACATTAACAGTAAACCCCCACTGCGCCCATCACTTTCATCAAGGATTGTATAGTCAAACCCCGCTCTCCTTCGCAACTTCTCTGCCTTAGCTTTACCCAAATGTGTTTCAGACAGAAAAACCACATCTGGTTTTGTATGCTTCTGGATATCAAGAAACGCACGAACTGCCCGGGCACTCCCCATCCCGCGGTAGTTCCAAGCTAGGAGTTTCATTTCCCCCAGCGATCCTCCCTAGCCAAGGAGGTCGCCGATCTCCAGATATCAACCACTTCCACACCTTTCCCCAAAATCATACGTTGCCTTTTCTTTTCCTGTACTTTCTCAGGGGTATTCTCCGAACCAGGTATTGTATGGTCCCCTGCACCACCTTCTAGCAAGACAACCTTCTCAGCAACCATCCCCTTTTTCCAGAGATCCTTTCCGTTCTCATCCCGTCCCTGGCTCGAAGCATCCTCCACAATGAGCCTCCTACGGGGGCCCTGAGTTAAGCTTAAATCAGAAACTGCAGGGTTAATTTCCATATCATCTTTGTTTGTCTCATAATCAGCTGTACTGTCAAATTTCCCTTCACTTCTATGTCTTCCACCATCTCTATCTCGAGCATTCCCATCTCTGCCGAAAAGGCCAGAGTTATCAAAAGAAACAACTAGCCAGTCTCCCCATTCACACTCCTTAGCAATGTGCACACCATCCCCACATTCTTCAACCACATGACCTATCAAACCACATAAGAAGCAAAAATTTGGCAGCTTTTCGTAGAGAACTGGATACTTTCTTCTTTCTCTAATTGTAATTGGGACAAAACGCACTAAAGGTTTGCCCAGATCAAGAAAGACCCTAACTCTAAGAAAAGTTGCAGGGTTTATTCTGCCTTCATTTACCACAACTTTCAAAGGAGGAACCCCAACCTTGTGTGCTATCTTTTCAGCCAACTCTTTCTTCTTCATCAACACTTCTGGTACCCCTTGTATTCTTGCCCAAACCGGAATTTTGTCCAGTTTATAATCATGCACATTGGAGATTCCATCATATTCCTCCAAGACCACCGCTGCTCCTCTGAACAACCATGGACCTCCTTCCATTACCCTATTCCAATCACCCAGGCATTGGAATTGTACAAGAAAAAGGTTTGGGCCCAAGACCTTGAAAATAACATCCTTCGCTGCCGACCAAGCAATCCGCATCGATCTGAGGAGAGCCGCATGACTAAATTGTTTTACGGTATGGACCCTAAACAGAGCCAGCCATCGAACATCCTTCACGAGTTCTTCAATCTCATCTGAGAAATCTAGATCAACACCTTCTTCACCATGCAGATTGAGCCCCTCCAGCCTTTCTTCGATATCAGGGATAGCATTGGAACCAGTCATCTTTTCCTTCCCTCCTTCATCCTGCTCTCTCTCCGTCGCCTGCCAAGGAATATTGTGCCCCTCCATGCACCCCCAACCGAAGTTGGAGAGTTACCGCAACCAATCAGGCAAATCCTCCCGCTTTGAAAAACGAGAGGAGACACGCAGGATCAGGCAGGGAAAAAACAAGAATTTTTATGACTCTGACGGGGCGCCGCCAGAGGAAAAAAGAACCCTAGCGGGGAAAAAAGAACCCTCCTTTGTCATCCCAGTTTGCCATTATACACTTTGTAATAGTATGCCATTCAAAGATTGGATTTTTCATATTATGCCACTATGGACACTTTCGCCCTTCCTCTTTTCTCTTTTATTACAATTCCGCCCTCTTCGTTTTCCCCATCCAACTGCTCATTACGGAACCACCTATTGATCCAATTAGATTTCCGCGTGGTATAGCATGGGATCCCTCCACCTCCCCTTTTGTTGCCATGGTTAACGAATTTGAGCTTGTAGCCGGTGTTCCCTAGGCCTTTTGGAGTGGTCGCCGTGGCACCTTCCCTCCCTCGCCTCCTCTCTGCATGCCATTCCTCCCATGGCTTGCCTCCCTATCTTGGCCTCCCACGTCATGGCCGTTACCTCCCTCCTCTCCGCCGTGGCTTCTGCCCTTTCCATGTGCCCCCCTGCAGTCCTTACGAGTATAGAGCTCTTGGATGGGAAAACTCTGTAACATCCCAGCACTCAACGTGTCCTGAATGTCACTTCATCATACTTTTTTTGCTCACTTGTAATCATTTTGAACGTAAAATTCAGCAACAACACTGTCGCTCTCTTAACCGCTAAATACCAACTAAGCAATAATCATATCGAATGACTATGTAACTAATAGCGTTGATCGAAACAAAAACAATAATAAACTTGAAACTACACACCCAAGAATACCCAAATCCACGCACTTAGAAATGTCTAGAACATATGTGTCTGGGAAACAAACTTACCATTTACTTACCTTTGACGAAACCATCGAACGAAGAACAATCTCCAGGTATAAACAAATGTCATAAATATTATTTAGCAAACCCAACTAAGTCCATACAAGACGGGTTTCACTAAAATTATTCCATGACTGAAACTATCTATATTATTTATTGATCCCAAAATAAAAGTGGAAGGTGTATATCGGGACATGAATATGTAAATCCGTATCCTCTGTGTATTCTGCACTAGTCCAGGGATCACGCTAGTGCACACAGTCTCAACATAGATAAATATCACAAGCATACACAGCAAAAACATAATAAAAGACTTATTTATTAAATATAAAACTATTGAATGACCTTACAGTCAACCTTATACTTGTGAAGTCTTGATGGTTTCAACTCAAAATAAATAAATAAATAAATAAATAAATAAATAAATAGCAATATAATGAAGAACATTGGTGAATCCTATCAATATGCCATAGACATCAGACAATGTTAAATTCCTAGATATTCGCTTCCTTGTGGAACCCTCATCCGTCAAAGGTGTAGACTTCTTCTCAACTGGTGATTTGTTTCTTGCAAGGGGTGAGTACAAAAAGCACTCAGCAAGTTGCGCACAGAATACAAGTCTATTAACTACATGCAAGGCTTATTCCAAGTGAATGGCTGAATTGGTATTTTGTAGTAAAGCAATATTTGCAAATGTGTATAATTGTTTGATTTTTTCCTTACGGTCAATTTGTACTTATTCAAGTGGTTTTCTGTTGATGTGGACTTCATGACCTCGCTCATTCTCACTCTCTCAATCCCTCTTTCTCTCTCTGACATGGAAGAAGACACTTATCATGGTGCGAAAAGTTTGTGCTAAGACGGAAGGACGCCCGAGCTATTGACGTTAGAGGAGAAGCCATTGACTATTAGAGAGAGAGAGAGAGAGAGAGAGAGCGAACGAGAGACTAATTGAGCGAGAGAGGCTGAGAGATTGAGAGAGAGACTGGTTGGATGAGAGACTAAGAGAGAGAGAATGATTGGGCGAGAGAGAGAAGAGAGATTGATATAGAGAAAGTGATCAGGCGAGAGAGAGAGAGAGAGAGAGAGAGCTTTAGAGATTGAGAGAGAGACTGTAACACCCCAAAATTTTGCTTTTCTTAAATTCATGTGTGATTTGGCACTTTGATGAATTTTTGGAATTTTCTGGAATTTATTTGGAATTTATTTGAATTTATTCCATTTTGAAATAATTAAAGAATTTAACTTTGCAAATAAAATTTTGTTGGAAATATTTTATTTGAGTCCAAAATGTCCCAAAATATTTTCCAGAATTTTTCTGGAATTTTTCTGAGTCTTTTGCTATTTTTAAATGAATTAAATGAATTTCTGGGAATTAATTGAATTATTTAATCGCTGGAAAATCAACTCGGGTCGAGCACTGTTCATCCGACCGAGCCCGAGTTAGACTCGAGCTCGAGTCCAACCCGAGCCACGTGTTCCGGCCGAACCCTAATCGCGTGGGACCATTGGATCAAGATCCAACGGTCGAGATTGAGCCGCACCGATCCAACCGGATCCGGTCCGGATCCGATCGCGTCCGCGCCATCGTGGCCGTTGATCGCGCCACGTGGACGGCCCTCCGTCAACGTCTCCGCCCGAGTCCGAGACGGACTCCTCCGCCGCGTAGCCGCCGTGTTCCGTTAGGGTTCCTGATTCTGCGCGCATCCCGGGGCTATTTAATGCGTGAGACATCGCCCGAGGTTGCCCTTCTCCGCGCGCACCCGAAACCCTAGCCTACCGAGCTTAAGCCGCCGATTTTCCTGTCGCTCGCCGTAGTTGTTTTCCCCTCTGCCACGGTTCGCCGCCGCTTCGCCGTCCGTCGTTCTCCGCCGCGTCCAAGGCCAGATCCGAGAACCCTGCGTCGAGACGCACCCGTGGAGCCAACTCACCTCGTCGGAGAACCGCTGGAACGCCGTTGGGCTCGTCATCGTCTTCAACTCCGGCAGCCGTGCGCCATCGCGAAGCCAGCGCCGTCCGCGAGCTACGTGAACCGTCCGATCCGGATCCAACCGTTGAGGTTTGCCCACGTGTTCCCAACCCCGTAGAACTAGGATAGATCTCAGCCGTTGGATCCAAATCGTGTGGTTTAGATTAGATCTAGTTCAATCGGCCAGATCTATTAAGGACCGTTGGATCTAGATCCAACGGTGGAGATTGAGCCACGTAGTTTTCTTCTGTCGCGCGATTAGATAGATCCGAACCGTTAGATCCGTGGTGGACGGCTGTGATGCACCCACGTGTCGCACGCCGGGTCATGCCACGTAGCCGCCGCAGCGCCGCGGCGTTGAGTCAGCGGTAGGGTCGCGTGCGGCCGCCGAGCCTGGGCGTTACTGCGTGTCACTGACATGCGGGGCCCGCATGTCAGTGTCTCGCCCGAGAGAGTCTCACCGCACGTGACTCCATCGACGGGTGGGGCGGCGTGTCGACCTCTCTGTAGCCGTAGGCCGCGTCCACCGTGGGCCGGGCGTCACCGTGGACCTAGTCCATGGACCCGAGGCCACGTGTCGTCACCTGATTGGTCCACGTGTCCTTGCTGACGCAATAATTGATTTCCGAAAAAGAAAATGATTTATTAATTCGAAATATTGATTTCAGAATTTGATTTAAACTTCAAACGCTTATAACTTTTGCGTTTTAACTCCGATTTGAGTGATTCAAATTTCTAAATTTGTATAAAGTTGAGATCTACCTAGTGATGAATTTTATTTAATTTTTGGACTAAATTTTTTCTCTGTAATATTATTTAATTGATTATTTTAAATTTTAAATGCTTGTATCTTTTGCATTTAAACTCCGAATTTGACGATTCCAGTTTCTAAAAATTTATAAAATTATGCTCTCTCTGTTTATGAACTTTATTTGGATGTTTGGACACTTTTTGTCTACTGTTTATTTATTATTTGCTATTTGCACGATTTATGAGTAGACGTTGAAGTGCCCGAAGGCTTCGAAGGTGAGGTGTTGACCCAGGAGCCAGCTCAGAACCAAGAACAAGTACTTTTTGAAGGCAAGTTATGCTTTGACCATATTGATCCTATTTTGAAACCTATTTTGATTTAATTTATTGCATGCTAGTTCAATTAGAAAATACTTTATTTAAATATGGGAAATTAGATAAATGTCAATTTGTTGTATGACACCTTGATTACTTAAAAATATGCCATGACCCCTTGTCACCCTAGTTGTGGATTATTAGTTGGACATTATTAAATTGCCAACATGGGATTTTAGACCGTTGTAGCATATTGCTTAGAGCACACTTTCGTGCTCATGACATGATTTTGGACAATCAAATGTTAATATTGACTTAATGATATATTGAACCTGTTTTGGGAAGGTATCATGTGATGTTGATGGCACGTGGTGCATGGTAATCAACTGGGGTTTGATAAATAGTTTTCGACCGGGGCATGTGGCAAGAATGATCGGGTGGGCCAGTTGTGGCACCGGGAACGTTGTGTTGGTTCTTCGGGTAGTCTTGCCCTGGTCACCCTAAGGACTTAACCTTGCAAGCCTTTGAACTGGGTCAAACGTGCAACCACATGTCTGTAATGGGACAGACCTAGTTGAATAAGTTGCTAATAACGTACCTGTGGAACCTATGGGTGTCAACTACACCGTTTGTGTAGTTGTACGGGGGAGCATACCGGGGCTGAAGCCAGGTACCCATCTAACGGTGGCTTGACCTAAACTTCGCCTTTGCTAAGGGAAGGGTTAGTGTGCAACACCGGAGAGGACCACTTGTCTTTGTTAGAAGTTTAGAAAGACTTTGTTACGAGCTTCGCCTTTGTGGTGTTTGACTGTATCTTGTGGGAAAAGTGCATAACCTCTGCAGAGTGTAAAATCTATTCGAATAGCCGTGTCCGCGGTATTGGACATCGCTCGGGGATTACAGTCAAGGGTTAGACTTTCTTGAAAATAACTTGGACTTGAAAGGTTGGGTTGGATTAGTAATGATGTTGATGGAAATGTGGATTAGGTTTGGGAACAATGTTTACTAAACTCCTTGAAAAGTTACTGATCTTGTACTTGTTTCTATTGCTTTCGAATCTACTTATGTTACTTGTCAAATCTTTGTTTCGCAAATATACCTTGAGCTATTCCTTGTATCAAGCCATGCCTATAGTATATTAGCTTGCATTCTGTGCATGACTTGCTGAGTACCAAGTACTCACCCTTGCCGCAATACAACACCAGTTGAAGAGGAGACTACACCAGCTTTGGAGGAGGAGCTCCAAGAGGAACCGTCTACTTAGGGAGCGAGCCCAGTCGTTGCCTGTGGTATACTGGATGGCGCCACGATTTTATTTTCCGCTGCTATTATTTCTCTTTTAATAAGTTTCGCCCTGCGAGGCGTATATTTGTAACTTGACCATAAGGTCAAGCAACCAGTTTGATTATTCAATTAAAGTACTTTATTAGTATCGAGTGGTATGATTGTGATATTTACCAATGTTGAAACTGTGTGCACTAGCGCGTTCCTGGACTAGTGCTGAATACACAGAGGGTCCGGATTTACAGATTCGGGTCCCGACAGAGACTGAGAGAGAGAGAGAGAGAGAGAGAGTGCGACTAAGAGAGAGTGAAAGAGAGAGAGCGGGTGAGATTGAGAGAGGGACTGATCGGGTGATAGAGATTGAGAAAGAGATACAGAGAGACTGAGAGATAGATTGATCGAATAAGAGAGACTTAAAGATTGAGAGAGAAACTCTGTGTGTGTGTGTGTGTGAGAGAGAGAGAGAGAGAGAGAGAGAGAGAACAACAGTTAAGATTAAATAAAATTTAGCTTTTTCCCCTAATATTTGTATCACTTTCTCAGCTCCATGCATTTTCGGTTCCTTTACTCTCATCGCAATAGTGCACATGGGTCGAGCCTAAACCGGTATGGTATGAAACAGACACGAAGGGCAAATAGACCGTACCTGGGCTCACCGAAAGGGAGCCGGACCGGCATGATACGGCATGGCGGGCACTATAAATCATGGCGGCCCAATATAATTTAGACATAAAACATAATAAATCTATACCAAATTAATGCGATACGACGCCTGCCTCTTGCCCAATCCAATGACCGTCGCTAGGGTAGAGAGTTCAGCCTCTTAATCCTATATATAATAAGCCCGTCCGATCCCTTAGCCCCACCACCAGGCATCCCCGCCGACCCCACCTCCCAGAGCCGAACCCCAAATCCGAACCCAGCCCAATAATGTCTTCCTCCTCCGAACTGATCCTCTGCAACCTCGTCCCGGCCCAAACCCTAAACCCTACCCCTCCTCCCACCGCTGACCTCTCCATCGCCGCTCCGTCCGACCTCCCGCGTCGCGGCCGGGGGCGCCGCCTCGGGGGCTCCTCCGACCATCACTCCAAGGTAGCCGGCCGCGGCCGCCGCGTCCGCATCCCGGCCATGGTCGCCGCCCGCGTCTTCCAGCTTACCCGCGAGCTCGGCCACCGCACCGACGGCGAGACCGTCGAGTGGCTCCTCCGCCAGGCCGAGCCGTCCATCATCGCCGCCACCGGCACCGGCGTCTCCCCCGAGGAGGCGCCCCCCGCCGCCGTCCCCGTCGGCTCCTCCGCCGGCCACGGCGTCTCGTTTGTCCCAGTCCCGTACTACACCGCGCTTCTTATGCAGCCGCCCAACGCTGACGAGCCCGCGATGGCCCCCGCCGCATCCGCCTCCATCACCACCGCCGGGGAAAATAATTAAGTAATAAGTGCGGCTAGGGTTAGGGGCTTATTAGGCTTAGTGTGTTAGGGTTTTGGGTTCTTTTGTCTCCGGTCTCCCCCTCCTGAACAATTTGATCTTGGGTTAGGTTCTTTGGATGGGAGGTTGAGGTAAACAAGGGAGGGGGGCTCAAATGGTAGCATCTTAAGATGCGGAAAAGTGTCAGCTTTCTGTGAGCTATTGATGTTGGAAGGGAATAATGTCTCAGTTCTTTTGAATGGTTTAGTGCTGCAGATTTTTCATCTCATGGTGAGGGTGGCCTTTTAATCCTGTATGTTCTCTTTATGTGCACGTAGTTGATTTGCTTTGGAGTTTGGCCTGACTAGGAACAGGGTTTTGTTTTGCAGCAGATGAAATTGGCATGATATTTGCTTCGTGCTTATCATAAGAGGAACCGGTGATTGTGGGATTTGGAAGGCAATCAAATGGCTTATTTGTTGCTTGCCTGATCGTAACTTTTTGCTTGTTTCTATCTTTTTCAAACTCATATGCAAAGAGTAGCAATAAAAGTTTAGATTGACATTCTTTTGGATGGCTTTTAATAGTTAGGTCATATGTGCCACGCAATTGCATCTGCATTTGGTTGGCCAGGACAATTTTAATATCAAATCCATGTTTGTGCTTCTTCTTTACTTGTTTGGAGGTAAAATAGAATGCCTGTCTTTTTCCATTCGCGAATATAAACTTCTCATAAAGGAATGTGCAATCATCTGGCGTATCAAGATTCTTTTTGTTGCAATGGTATGCTCTACATGTACTCTTCAATTATGTACTATGGAATGTATGTAGTTACGTGCATAAGAAAGAATAGCACTAGTAATTATCACATTTCCTTCCGTTGGTTGATGCTTTGCGGGGGCTCTGGTGTTAGATTAGCGATCTAGTTCTTTACTGTTGTGTCGGACTGGCATTAAACGCAACCCGCAAGGAAACTGATTGCTTAACTAAAACCGTACCCGGATTGAGGCCAATTGATCGGTAGGCACTTGTCTCAAGTGCTCAGGAGCCAATCTACTGAATCCAATCCGAGCTTTCCGCATATGTGTGTCTAATGCTAGTTCCCTGGATCAGTTGCCTAGCATTCACACATTTCCAATCGAGTTGCATCACAGTCACACAGATATATATATAATTTTTGGTTCATAAATTAAACGGTAGAGCCATTGCAGGTGCTTTTAAGTTTACAGCTTACGGCTGATCGGTCGAATATAAACCAAAAGGAGTTCAATAGTAGCAAAAATCTAATAGAAGCAACAAAAGACTTTGCGTTGTGCCGTCACCACCTATAAGCAACCGACTGGGGAAGGACCCAGTTAACCCTCGGCGGATCCAACGAACTCTGACGCGAGCTGAGAATCGTCGATCGGATCTGCAATACCTTCTAGCCAAAAATTGTGAGAGCAAGCGGTGAGTACACGTATGTACTCGCAAGACTTTAGTGTATAGAAACATTAATATAAATGTAAGGCTACAACAATGGATGCAAGTTTCTACACTGAGTCTGTTTGAGCACAAAGTAAGTTTTATTTGCAATAGAGTAAATACTTTCGAAATCACCCATAGTTTACAATAGCAGTTTTAGAAGAGCAACACAAAGTAATAATTTGCATGCTACCTTTAAACCATAAACCATTCAACCAACCATTCCAAAGTGCTTGACCTTTTCCAAACCAAACTGCCAAACCAAACCCATTTCCCAACCATAGAACATTTCCGAACCAACCCATCTTTTAAACACTTTTTCTCACACCAAAACCGAAACTAGAACTAAAACCAACACCATAGTCTATACTTGACAATACTCTTCGAGCTGCTCATGACCGTGAGTACGGCTAATCGATTAGGTTTATTTATCTGCAGAGATTGTAAACTTTACCCACATGACACATTCTAGCAATCATGTCAACCATGCCACGCGATACTCATCGTATCTGTTTTGCTAGACTGTGACAGTACTTTCCAAAAGGTTGGGATTTACCCCTTGCACTAGTCCGGTAATGTGCATTTCTTGCTATGGCGACAGGGGTCACTAGCCCGCACCCACTATGCTCACGATGGACTCGCGCTACATCGCCCTCCCTACAGCCAGGCATTTACCGTTGTATTGGCAAACTCCCACCCCGACGCCTCGACGAGGGAGCCCCTAGAACACATTGAAACCACAAGTGTATCCACTCTCTTCTGCCTCCTAATAGTGTAAGGCCAAATCCTTCCCAATTTACTAAGTCAAGGCTATCCTATACTAGCACATGTGATTGCACTATTTGACTCAGTAATAGCATCAAGTTCAGTCCTTAGGGTGACTCAAGCAAGATCTTCCAATTCTACTTGCTATGGCCATAGAGAATGGTCACTAGCGGCCCCACGGAGCTCCCACTAGATCATACCTCCACATAGCAATGCAACCACCGTATAGTTCCTGCATGTACGTTTAAACCAAATACCACACCAAACCACCACTGTACGAGTCCACATCTCGCACAGCCCAACTCCACACATCTCGCTCGTGTCTAAAACACACCTTTGTTTCCAGTACACCGACACAACCATTTTCCGCCCAATGAAACCAACATTTCCATTTTAAACCTTCCCAACTATAATCCAATCCCTAACCGAAGATCAAATCCAAACCATTGATGAATTCGAAGAGGAATCATATTATTCGAGGTATGACCTCTTGCAATCAGTACTACTGCGCTTACTAAGCATATGCAAATACTGTTCATTATTACCCAGTTGACATTTAGGCCCCGTTTAGTACGGTTCCAGATTCTAATAGAAACGGAAACAGTTCCAGATTCTAGGTAGAAACGTTTCAGGTAGAATCAGAATCACTTTCTGTAAACCATTTTGTATGGTTCCAAATTCTAGTAGAAACTAGTAGAAACGGAGTTGAGGGTGATTCAGCCACGGCGTGGAAAAAGAAGAAAGTTCCGAGGAGAAACGTTCTGAGTTTTAGCCCATTTGGTTGGGTTTCTTCCAGATTCTAGTAGAAACAACTCGGTTCTAGGGATGTGATCGGATCGGATACGGTCGAATATCGTCCTATTCATATCTGTATCCGTATTTTTTATCGAATACAGAATCGAATACGAATAGTTTCGAATACAAAATCGAATACGAATTATACAGGATAATATCGGTTATGAATACAGATTGAATACGGATCGGAATCAACATGGATACGAATAATATTAGTCGGATATTTTAAAATCCAATTTCAATTTTTTTTTCCAAAATCAGTCCAAATTTAAATTCAAAATTCCAAAAGAAATATATTTGTATGTCTTTTTTTTACCTTTTTATCCCTAGCTTGTCATACATGTGACTCTGTGAGTAACAATCACTACTACAGAATGACACATTATTATCGCTTCATCTGTGTCGGTTCTAAACTTTTGACTTCAGATCCGATTGTGATAAGCATATTCCATTTGGAAATCTTGGTAACAGGTTATCACAATCGGTTCTGAGAGAGAACCGATTGTGATACGATAATAATCCCAATCGGTTCTAGATAAGAACCGATTGTGATAATAATTTTGTTATCACAATCGGTTTTTATCTAAAACCGATTGTAATAAGTAGGTATTAGCACAATCGGTTTTGGGAAGAAACCGATTGTCCTGAGCATTGAGTTATCACAATCAGTTCTTTTCGAACCGATTGTAATGAGAAGGTATTATCATAATCGGTTTTGGGAAGAAACCGATTGTGATGAGCATAGAGTTATCACAATCAGTTCTTTTCAGAACCGACAGATGATTTTTTGGCAACACCATTAGGTGCAACCAAGAACAGTTCATTAGAAACATAGTTTTTGTGAGATCCTCCACTCACACATTTCCCCTTCAGGGAAGAAGAAAAAAACAAACTCCAACACAGCCCGCTCTGCTAGAATCCCAACACAGACCTCTTGTACCCTTCATTCATGCTTTAATATTTGTGCAAAACTTGTATTTTCGGACGATGAACAGTACCGATCTGCTAGAATCCCAACTCGCGTTTCAACTCTCAGACAATTTATATAGACATATGTAGTGATGCAAATTATATATAACATTATAGTAGCATGCATGCAGCAGATAATAATAATATATATAGGGATAATTGGATATATACCACTGCAGGAACCGCTTATTCGAGATTTGCCATCGTTCCTTTGCTTTTCCGAACGATGCCATTATGAAACCGTGCTTATTCGAAATATGCCACCGCTCGCATCCGGTCACGACACGTGTCCCGTATTAATTGGATATATGCCACTGTAGGAACCGCTTATTCGAGATTTGCCATCGCGGACGGGACACGTGTCGTGACCGGACGCGAGCGGTGGCATATTTCGAATAAACACGGTTTCATAATGGCATCGTTCGGAAAAGCAAAGGAAAGATGGCAAATCTCGAATAAGTGGTTCCTGCAGTGGCATATATCCAATTATCCCATATATATACCATTCCACACATTATACTTGTTTTTTTTATCAATAGGACATGAAACATTTTGACTTGGAACAACAGAACATTAGAAAGATACAATGCATAAAAATATAAAAGAGATTCAAAATAGAGTGTAAAGGCAGCCGAATAGACTTCATCTGCACTAGGCCAACAACCCTAATATATTAAACAAGCTGTATTTCATTACAATATATCACCACATCCATTGTTTATAATTAGTAAACATATAAAGGGGGACTGCATTACACCTAATATATTAAATTTACGACTCGCGGCTCTGGCCCGAGTAACCCGAGTCAACCGAGTCATCCGAGTGACCCGAGTCACCCGAGTCACCAGAGTCGCTGGAGACTACGCGGACTAGTGATGGTTCATCCTCCGATGATGAACCCGATCTAGACGACGCGCCGGTCAATATGGTGATCGGCGCGTAGTACTCTGCCTCCTTCTCCTCCTCCTCCTCCTCCTCCTTCTCCTCCTCCTCCTCGTCGTCGTCGTCGTCCCCCTCGTAGTCGTCGTCGTCCTCCTCCTCGTCGTCGTCCTCCTCGTCGTCGTCGTCGTCGTCGTCGTCGTCATCTCTGGGGCGCTTCCTGCTGCCTTTGGAGGCGCCCGGATGGAGTGAGGCGCCGGGAGGGACGACGGGAGACAGGTGGGGCGCTGGTGCCACGCCGAAGTGAGGCGCCGGAGGCTGAGGCGGCGCTGCCGGCGGCGGTGGAGGATCGTACGGTGACTCCACCGTGGAGTCAGACCTTGCCGGAGAAGGAGGGGGCGCTGCCATTGCTGCGGTCGAAAGGAGAAGTCAGACCTTGCAGAGAAGAAAGGAGCTACATGAAAGAGTAGAAAGGAGCTATATGCATGGAGAGCTATATGAAAGAGAAGAATGGAGCCATTGCTGCCATTGCCGGAGGAGTCAGACCTTGTAGCATAGAAGAAAACGCGATCAGACCTTGCCGGAGGAATGGAACGCGATCAGACCTTGCCCGAGTACTACCGATGATCAGAAAGGAGCTATTTGAAAGGAGTTATATGTTTGAACGGTCAAATTGGCGGGGAAGTCGAGGGGGTCGATTAATATCCGTGTCGGTTCATATCCCGAACCGATCGCTTTGACTTAAGTTATTGCGATCGGTTCTTCTTGAGAACCGACACGTATACATTATACGTGTCGGTTCTATAAAGAAACCGACAGTTGTTGAGAATCAAATTATCACGATCGGTTTTACATATAGCGGCGATGATAACTAATTAATCACAAACGGTTCTTCTATAGAACCGATTGTGATGAGGCTCGCTAGGTTTTATATGTACCGTGCGGACTCGGGAATGAACTTATTAACTCTCGTCGAGTTAGTTCGCTAGGCGATTTCTCTATTTTCCAAATTTATCTTACCTGTGGCTTTATTCAAAAGGTGGGACCCATTCCTTGAATCCCTTCAATGTTGTATTAACGTACATTATTCGATTTTGATTTGGTCTCATTAGCGAGTGTATGGTGGAGGAGATCGGTGCGTTGAAGGTCTCCGTTAATTGAAACCCTAGCTAGCTTGATCAGGAGCTAGATTTCCTCGCTTGTGGTTTTCCTCGAAAGGTAACCAGCATTAATTCTTAGAAATCTCTTCAATATTGCTTTGTAGGACTTAAATTAATTTTTTTATTTGGTGAATGTGTACATTACATGTCATAATTGTTTTAATATAATTAATATGATCAATTATATATAATAGTTAATTAGGTCACAGAACCTATGCATCTCCCGTTCGAGGGTGCTTGTTTATAAGTATGCCAAAATGGCATATTTATAAATAAGCGATCTCAGTATCCACGTTTTTGGGCAGATTCGAGGATATGTGGCTCGGGCAAGTTCCTAAGCTGTTGTACAAACTGTAGTGAAAGTTTCGGCAGCATCTCCCTGGCCAGTGTTCTCCGAATACACATCCTCTTGACATGTTGTCGATACGTGTATTTGGAGAACAGCGGGGAGATGCTGCCGAAATTTTCTCCAGTTTGTACAACATCTTAGGAACTTGCTCGAACCACATATCCTCGAATGGGATTAGGACCTAACCTACTTAGAGATTAGGAGTCATCATTGGTACGTACGTAATTAGGACCTAACCACATATCATCAAGAAGGGTTGTATTTTAAATAAATTAAGTTGTAAGAATTCCCTGTATAATGTAGCATTTTGTAGAATATATATGTCAAATGGATCTTATAGTATAGCAAATTTGAAAAAGATTTGACTTTTCGACTCTTTTGAATGAAGACTCTGTTTTAAAAAAAATTAGAAATTGGATCATAGTCATCACAATCGGTTCTTTAGGAAACCGACACAGATAGTATAATTGCGATCGGTTCTTTTAAAGAACCGACACAGATACTCCACATATTGCGATCGGTTTTTATATAGAACCGACACAGATACTCCACATATTGCGATCGGTTTTTCTATAGAACCGACCGTGATAAAACCCAGAGCATTTTCATTTCGGCGCGCACACTAAGTTCATTTCGGCGCGCACACTAAGTTCATTTCGGCGCGCACTGATTTTGTTTCAATTCATTCCACAACCCTAGCTCCACCACCTCCCCCACCGGCGCCTCCCCCTCCGCCTCCTCCCCCCCGGTGCCTCCCCTATCGGTGGGTACCCCGTGGGCGCCTCCCCCTCCGGCTCCTCCCACACCCTAGCTCGACCACCTCCCCCACCGGCGCCTCCCCCTCCGGCTCCTCCCACACCCCCCGGCTCCTCCCCCATTGGCGGGTACCCCGTGGGCGCCTCCCCCCCGGCGCCTCCCCCTCTAGGTCCTCCCCCCCGGTGCCTCCCCCTCCGACTCGTCCCCCCCATTGGCGGGTACCCCGTGGGCGCCTCCCCCCCGGCGCCTCCCCCTCTGGGTCCTCCCCTCCGGCGCCTCCCCCTCCGGCTCCTCCCCCCCATCGGCGCGTCCCCCATCGGCTCCTCCCCCATTGCCGACTCGGTTCGGCACACTGTAAAATGCATTTCGGACTGTGGGCTGTAATTGGTTGTAAATAGCTCGATGATGATTGCTTTTGAATGAGGCTTGATTAATCTGATGATTAAAGGAACTTGCTAGACCTAGAACAACACTGCTCTTAGCTGACAATTTGGTGCCACTTGCTCTTAATGCATTGTGGTAGGGTTAGATTAGTGCTATATTCATTCTGTGCTATGCTGTACTTGTTGTTTTCTGTGCTAGAGCAGTGCTATTCTAGGGTTGTAATCCTGAAATTTTTAGATGTAATAGCCGGTGATATATTGGCCATCTAGAAGTTGGACGGCTAATTAATTTAGCAACCCTTCTATAGCAATCTGAGAGCAATCCATCATTGCAATTTGAAACTTGTAACACATGCTATATTATCGCACTTTATTATCGAGTTTAGTTGCGTAACCTATGTGTCTCCCGTTCGAGGGTGCTTGTTTATAAGTATGCTAAAATGGCATATTTATAAATAAGCAGTCTCGAATTGTCCACGTTTTTTGGACAGTTCGAGGATATGTGGCTCGGGCAAGTTCCTAAGCTGTTGTACAAACTCTAGAGAAAGTTTCGGCAGCATCTCCCTGGTGTTCTTCGAATACACACCCTCTTGACCTGTTGTCGAGACGTGTATTTGGAGAACAATGGAAGATGTCGCTAAATTTTCTAGAGTTGTACAACAGCTTAGGAACTTGCTCGAACCACATATCCTCGAATGGGATTAGGACCTAACCTAATTAGAGATTAGGAGTCATCGTTGGTACGTACGTACTTAGTCGGTCTACAGATAGACATGTGAATTGCTTTCTATTATGTGAAATTTGAATTGCTTCCTCTCATGAAGTTTAGGCTTGACATATACGTACTTACTTCGAAATGTCGCAAAGAGAGAGCACCGGCTCAACGCCAGAGAGAGAAGAAGGTCCTGCTACCCCATCGAGGAAGGTTAGAAAGGCCAGAGGACCGAATAAAGGAGCCACAGGGAGAACGCCGCAAGTGCTCCACTTGAATGCCAGGGGGTTTGCACGGTCCTGGCCTGCGTTTAAGGGCGCTACTCCTCTTTTCTCGGCCAATTGGTGAGGGAGCGAGTGCCGATCACAATTAAGGACTGGAGGAAGGAAGTAAGCGACGAGCAGAAGAACCGACTGTGGGACGAAGTTAAGGGAAAATGGATTATACCAGAGGAAGATGAAATCAATGCGAGGCAGACGCCTTGAAGAGAATGGGTGTGGCTTTGAGGCATTTCAGGGTGACCATGCATGCCGAGTTCGTGTTGAAAGACCGTACTCCCTTCCAAAGGTATCCATTTGTTACACCCGAGGTTTGGGAGGAGTTCGCAAGGATGAGGAATACGCCCGAGGCGGAGGAGCTGAGAGAGAAGAATATCGCTATACAGAGGCGTAACACACACGCGCACCACCTCAGTTCCGGTGGAGTACGAGGGAAGAAGGCGAGTGGGTGCGACTAGCCTCTCGAGTGTGCAACCTGCGGGACAACGATGCCTTACACCCACATATGCGAGAGCGCACGCGATCGGGTATTAGCGAGGACGAAGAAAACCTCTGACGGTCAGATTGTCATTCCAAACCCCACGACCGCACAGATCGTCACGACCATCGTAAGATATCTAACATAGTACATTGCATATTATATTCCCATTGTATTTTAGTAATAATTTATATTTGCGACCTGCATGAGGAGGTAAGCCTGCAGAAAGAGCAAGGAGCATTTGAAAGCCAAGGGTCAAGGGACATTCTGTGTTCGGCAATCGGGAAGCCCGATCATAAGGGGCGGGTGCTTGCCGCAGGTGCGGGGTATACGAAGAGGTCCTTCTTTGTAGAGGAGAGCGCGTCCAGTGCCAGGGCAAGATCATGGGAAGCACGTGAGGCGCGGATCCGTTTGCAGATGGAGGAGTTGAAGGAGGAGTTAAAGGCTGAGATGATGGCTGAGATGATGGTGATGTTCTCCCAGAATCAGATTCCTCAACCATCGCCTATGCTACGCCCTAGCAGCTGCGCTTCCAATAAGGAACTGTGCATTCCACACCTCAAGGTAATAACTGTTTCAGACCAAAAGGTACATGAGTAAGCTTAACACAGATTATGATGAAGATGCTGATCACTTCTTGTAGGGTCCTGCCAAGTGCCGGCTAGCCCTGATCGACGACGGAATACAGATTGAGGCTGCGCGCGGGGTTGCATTTCCAAGCAAGGAGGATGACACGGTGCATGGTATACCTTTGGGGATGGGCTACATGAGGGTGCAGGTGGACTATGTCCACGATGTTTACATGTCTCATGCCCTGGAGTTCCCCCCGAACGAAGATATCACCACTCTCGGGCAAGCACGGATGTCGTTCATCAAGTGGCCCGCGACGGGTGTCGTAGTGCAAGCACCTCCTCCTGCTGCGCTCTGCTTTGGTACTCTGCTACTATACGCTCACTGCTGGTACTCACTGCGCTCTGCGCTCTGCTACTCTTGATGCTGCGCTATTGTCGCTATCGCTCTGCTTGCTACTACTGCGCTCGCTAGTGCTGATCTGCTCACATTCGCTCTTTGCTCCTCCTACTACTGCTGCTCCTCCATTCACATCTGGTGCTTTGCTCATTCGCTCCTCCTCCTCCTGCTGCTGCTCCTGTTACTGCTACTGCTGGTACTACTGCTGCTGCTCCTGGTACTACTCCTGCTGCTCCTGCTCCTGCTCCTGCTCCTCCTACTACTGTTGCTCCTGCTCCTGCTGCACATGCTCCTGCCCCTGCTACACAACCTGCACCTACGCCTGCAGCTGCACCTCCTGCACCTACGCCTGCAGCTACAAATCTTTATTCTTGTGGTGGCATAAAAGGACTTCTACCACGATGACGAAAGATACAAAGCAGAGTTCAGAGAGTCCCTCCGTGAAGAAGGCAAAGTTGTCAGAGGGCACAGAGCACCCTGAGGATCACAAGCGGTACATACATGGAAAGCCCTTTCTCCCAAGCCAAGAATTGAATTCTTTGGGCTTGTTCACTCGTCACCTACATGGATAGTACATCGATAGGTCACATGAGGCCGAGCCTCGCCACGATTTCATAGTGAAGTATCGAGCGGGCCAATTCCACCGCAACGAGGATGGGACCTTCCGGGCCGCTTTTGAGGATCTGTACTTTATGTACAGCTTGAAAGCCATCGATATTTCTACCATACGATCCTGGACGCTATGAGTCTCGCACCATACTCAATCAGATGACTATTTATTGATTTTGTATTATATTTTTTAACAATTGACATGAATTGCAGGATCATGAGGCGGCGAGCCGTGTGGTCGACACCCTGTCGGGTTTGTCGACCACGAGATGGTGTCTGCGACCATGGCTAAGTATCAATCGGAGTTCCTTGCAGGATACATCAAGGTGCATTGCATGAGGAGGCAAAAGGACTTCATTCTCTTCCCATACCACCAGGAGTATGTACTACTATACAATTCAATTACATGTACACACTTCAACCTTGTATTAACTTATTCTCTTGCATTGTGTACCGTTTAATAAGCAACCATTGGGTTCTACTTGTAGTTGTTCCGAGTCAAAACAAGGTCTACACGTTGAACTCACTCGAAAATAGACCGATGGACTATGCGATCGAGCCTGTTTTGCAGAAGTAAGTACATTCCTCTAACCTAACACTTTACATATTGAACTACGTTAGGTATTTTTAACCTCAATGCATGGCATCTCTCCAATGTATAGGGCTTTCATGTCTTACGTTGCTGAGCATTAGCCGACACAATGATAAACAAGGCACCAAACTCGAGTGGAAGCGCTTCAAGGTACAAGTGTCTATCATAGGATTTTTTTTCTTACACCTATTTTTAATTCGTCTCCTAATTTAAGTTTCTTTGTTCACAGTGTCATCAACAAGGGTGCGATGATCTGTGTGGCTTTTACGTGATGCATCACATGCTGAATTTGGTTGGTCGCTCACATGTTTTCCCTAAGGTATAAAGCAGATTATTTGCACTACTGTCTATGTGATATTTGTTTACAAGCATAATACTATCAGCATGTTACAATACCAATTTAAGCCTTAAATATATTAGTGCACTACTATCTATTTTGCAGGACCTTGATATCATCCGGAAGAGCCTAACCAACACTGATCTCAAGAAATTACGAGACCATTTATGCCAGTGGTACTAGACAGAAGTTATAACAGATGATGGTAGATATAGAGACAATTCAAGCAAATACTAGTCCATAAAGTGTAAACAAAATTTATCTGAATGTGAATGTGATGCATTACAGATTGTAAACAATATTAATTTGAATGTAATGTGTGTAGATTGTGATGTATATGTTCTGTGATTTTGTGGATTGTGATGAATGTGTCATATTGTCAATGCGAGGCCATTTTCGGACGATGGGCAGTAACATCATCACAATCGGTTCTTAATTGAACCGATTGGGATATGTTTAGTATCGCAATCGGTTTGCATAAAGAACCGATTTTGATAATATTCTTATCCCCATCGGTTTCAATAAAAACCGATTGTGATAATGTAATAATTTGAATCGGTTCTACAAATGAACCGATTGTGATATTATTCTTATCCCCATCGGTTCTACAAATGAACCGATTGTGATAATGTAATCATTTGTATCGGTTCTAAAAAAGAACCGATTGTGATATTATACTTATCGCAATCGGTTCTAAGAGAAAACCGATTGTGATAAGTGTAATATCACAGTCGGTTCCTAAAAAGAACCGACAGTGATAATGTATTATTAGTGTCGGTTAAAAACCGACTGTGATATATCTACCTTATCACTGTCGTTGGACTTTGTATCGCCACCAAAACCGACTGTGATGACCAAAAAGAACCGATTGTGATGTACGGATCTGTAGTAGTGAATGTACCCCATTGCAATAATTGAACCAAATGATTTGCAGCTGGCATATGCTGCTGAATCCTAAGTAGCCCTCCTGAAACGTCAGTTGCCAATTTCTGTACCACCTTTACCCAAATATCTCCAAATTAGCATCTAGCACACATGAACACATTATATCTTGTCATCCAATGCAGACCCCTGTCTCTGAAACATTGAAACATGTTAAATTGTTAATGTGTTATTCTGAAACGTGTTATTCGGATAATATCCGTATGTCATATTCGGATATTATCCGAACAAAAACTCGGATATTCTGTATCCATCGGATAATCAGTGTTCCATATCCGTATCCGTATCCATGTAAATTATCTGTATCCATATCCTTATCCGAGAAATCAACTGGATATCTGTGAAGCTATCCAAATCATCATCCAAATCAATTCGGTCGGTCGGTCGGTCGGAAAATATCCATACCAGTTCCATCCCTACTCGGTTCCGAGTTGCCAAACGGGGTCTTATTATTATGTCTAGGTATAGTCTAAGGTTTAGCAAGGTTCTCAGGTCAATTATGATTAAGGAAAACCATTTATTCCAGGTTTAACTACCAAGTTCCCACAACTAGCAATTTTATTGAACATACACGCATGCATAATAGTTTTGACAATTCCAAATAGAACTTTGCAATTATATGATCAAAATGGTCAAATAAGGTGCTTGCCTGTTTTCTCTTCAACAAAGTTGGACTCCGGAACGTAGTCGGGATCGTCGTCTACGGAAACGTCAACATCTGGCGGAAACGATAAGAACAAGTAACAATGAATCAAAACAAGGCGATTGAGAACCAAACATAAAAGCAAATCAAATTCGAAGGGTTAAGGTCAAAAGAGATTAAAAAGGATTGAAGCTTTCAGCTCACACCGGCAGTACCGACACAAAAAACCCGGTAGTACCTCTCAACCGGCAGTACTGGCCTACAACGGTGGTACTGTTGACCTCCGGTAGTACCATACCCTCAGGACGGTAGCGCACCCTTAGTACCGGCCTAAAACCGAACTCTAGCGACATCGGATATACTCAAGAGTCGTTTTCTTGACTGAGCTAGGGTTCCAAGGAAAATTCCAAGAACTCAAGAAAATGACTTTTGGATGAATAAATCCAACAAAAAGCCGATTAGGGTTTTCGGATAAAATCTTTCACGTTAACTATTTCTTTTGAGCCCAAACTAGGTATAGCAACTCGATTAAACAATGATCTACCACTAGAGCTATGGTTTCTAGAGCTAAACAAAAAGGAAGGAAAAGAGGAGCTAGGGTTTGGGTCAAAACCTTGTGGATTGAGCTCCAAAATCTAAATCCATCGGACTTGAAGCTTCTTGGGGACTTGGTGAAGCTTGCCAACACCATGTTGCTTGTCCTCCTTGCTCCACTTGTGCTCCCACCGGTCGGAAATGAATAGGAAGAGGAAGGAGCTCGGTGGAGGGGAGAAAAGAGAGAGGAGAGCTTGAGGGAGGGGGTGAGGGAGTGAATGGGGGAGAGAGGGAGGCTGGGGGAGGCTATCCCTTGGCTTAATGGTGACGTGGGAGGGTACACGGCTCGAGAGAGGAGGCGACGTGCGCGCACAGGAGCCGGCATGGCCGCCGCTATGCGTGCGCTGACCCATCGGCCGGCAGTACAGCTCGAGTGGGCCAGTACTGCCGCTTGGCCGGTAGTACCGGGCTTACGCCTGCGGTATTGTCGCCCCACCTGCTGAAAACTCTGGATTCTCGTGGCTTTGCTTCGGCGCTTAATCGATTGTCTTGGGGACTTTTGGAAAAGGTTTGGGGGATCCTAATGAAGGTTTTAGAGCTTAGGCTCTAGATCTAACTTAGCCGATTTAGAGTTTCAACCAAAATCGAAACTTAGGGCTTCGAACGGAGAAATCGATCGAACGAAACAACAAATGGGCTCCGAAAGCAAATACTCCAAATTAAGATCCATAAATCGAATCAGAGCACAATTAGACACTTAATTAACTTAATTACTCTTAATTACAAAACCAGGGTGTTACATGCCTCTATTTTTAATAAACAAATTCTACTTTTAAGCTTCAACGTGATGATGACTTTGTGTTCTAAATATGGGTCTACTTGGCCGTAGACAAGTATGGGGTGCCCCTACCAGTAGGGGTGGGCATTCGTTTTTTTTTGTTCAATTTTTTTGGTTTTAAATTATTTTGGTTTTTAAAAATTGAAAACCGAACCGAACCGAATCAAATCAGAAAACCAACCAAATTAACCGATTCGGTTCGATTAATTCAGATTTTTGGTTAACCAAATTTCAGGTAATACCAGTATAGCACACATCAAAATGCATTCAAAACCGAATTTCAGAACCATGATCAGGGTGGAGGATGCCTAGATTTCATGACCTCCTAAGTAAAGCTCTACCTAAGAAGAGATTGGCTGACTGATAACAGTTAACATATAAACCTTGTAAACACATAAATCTGATGTTACCGGTAGAAATATCGAAGTTCAGATATGCCTAGATATTGCCTTGTAAACACATAAACCTTGTAAACACATAAATCTGAAGTTACTGGAATTGCAACTCCTGCGCTTATATCTTTGTTTTCTTTTATCAAGCATCCAAGCAAAGCCCAAGGATATTGCCTGTAGAAGTATTGAAGTTTATATATGCATTTATAAGTGCTGTACTCATTTTTGTGAACATACATGGAGGGAGAGAAAAACTGACTAAGAAGAAACCAGCTAGAGCATGAACCAGAAGGGGGGCCGCTCGCTCGCGCCACCGTCGGATGCCACCCTGTCGTCGCTGCCCGCCCGTGCCATCATCAGATGCCGCCCCATCGCCGTCGCTCGAGGACCACATGGCCAAGGCCACAGCTACCTAGCGCCTCCGCCCAAGGATAGTGCGGTCAAGGCTGCAGCCGCTGCCGCTGCTGAGCACCTTCGCCCGAGGACAGCGCGCTAGATCTGGTTGCCGCCGAGGGCCTCCGCCCGAGGATCGCTTGCGTCGCCGCCACTGAGGCACCTTCGCGCCACTTCCATGTACTAGATCCGGCCGCCTCCGCGCCTTTGCCTGAGGACCATGCGGCCGAGGCCCCGCTGCAGCGCTGCCACTGTCGAACGCCTCTGCGCGGCCTCCGAGCGCCTCCAGCCCTCCACGTACTGCGGATTGGGGAGCGCCATAGTGGAGGTTTGGGATGCGAGGGTTCGGGTTGGAGGATCGGGAGGAGAGGATTTGTCAATTTGGTCTCTTCGAGTCTTCGAGTTGGTCCCTCTGGAATTTGGATAGTGGAATGTATATCGGTGGTTAACGGGTGCTGAAAACCGAACCGGAACTTGAAAACCGAACAATACTAAAATAAAATTCAAACCAAAATCCGAAAATCGAAAAAATCGAAAAAATCAATTAATTCGATTCGATTTTTCGATTTCGATTTAAATATGCCAACCCCTACCTACAGGTTAGCCGGTTATGCCGCATAATAGGCCGATTATGCCATATATAATCACTACTAGGTGGAGTAACCTGTTGAGTACCGGTTAGGCGGATACCGATTTTTAGAACCTTGACGACTTTATGTGATGGTTGTAGTTATTTCTTTCCAAACGCATTTCTGATCAATAGCAATCTACGAGTACATCAAATGTGCCCCCCTGAAGATCCAGTGAGTTTATTGACCTGGATGCTTTGGCAAGATCATGCACTTTGCACTCACTAATATGGCTGTTCAGATTCAGGTATGTATTTATGTATGTATGTATGTATGTATGTATTGGTTTTAGAAGGAGCTTCTTGACATGATCTTTCTAAGTTGTTATGAAGCATTATCATGCTGCAGCAACCAATGGCACTGTGATGGATTAAGCCATGTGGATGCCAGCAACTTCTCTCAAGATAAATATGTGAAGTACGTGATTCTTGTACGTTACTACGCGCTCATGTTCCTTTCAATATGTAAGTTTGGATGTATTTTTCTCAGACTACTTGATCACTCTATACTCGGATGTCAGAGTTGTTTATGGATTTACCGTCAATGAGTAATGCTATTAGCTTGTCTTATTATCTTTATTATGAGTTTTACCCAAAGGTGGTACTGATTCATAACAGGAACAAATGCATACTTATGCAAACTGTTCATACATATTTCTAGCGAAGGACATGTCACTGAGTTACAAATATCCTGATACGAACACAGGTGAAACTAAACTGCATATATTATTGCGATAAGGACTTATTGGAGCTTTATATTATGCTTATCTGCATATATAAATTATACCTGATAAAGAAATACTCATGTAGACCTTAACTGTTTTGGACTTTAAAATATTGGGTTTGTTAGGGAATGGTGCAGTTTTGACTAAAAACAGAGGTCTTGCGCAATTAAGGTGATAGAAAATGTACAAGTGGCTCTTCTACTTAACAGTTCTAGCAAGAGCTTCACCTCTGGTGCTTAGCTTGTTGCGTTGTCGCACCATCCTCATCATGCTTGCGGTTCAACCTGATAAGAGACATTGGATAGCTTCGTACTCGTATCCTTCTTCCTTCATCTTCCTGGTCATAGTGATGTCACATTGGATCTGTTTGCACCAAAAATTGACACGTACGGAAAATATCGGCCTAAGTATGGAAAAGTTAACGGTTGGGATTTGGAGATCGAAGATTAGATCATGACCAACGCAGATTCAGTTACCGTAACGGATTTGGAAACCAAGGATCGGATCGTGGCCGATATGGACTCGGTGGCCGTGTTGACAACAGACTCGGATCGGCCGAGGCATATAAAAGAAGGGCGAGCCAGGAGACGCAAACACATCAACCCAACACAATCACATTTACTTTTATAGTTCTTTTCGTTATTTTCTAGTTTTGTAAGCATTCCTCTGTAAGTTGATGAGATCAATAAAGAGTTGCGCATCGCCAATTTGTTGATTCCGTCGATTTCGCCCCAGGTTCGATTTGCTTTGTTTTGTTGCGCATCGCCTCACAAAGTCGATCTGTCTTTACCCTTGGATTAGCCGTAATCGGTTAATCTAGTTACCCCTGATCGGCTCTTAGCCGACCGGAGTTAAGCCGATAATTATTTCTTTATCGGCTCTGATTTATTTTACGACTTTTACCTTGTCAATTTCAGGTCAAATTGACTAGCACGCTCAAACCCGACGTTTGTCTTGTGTGTTCGAGGCTAAGGACCCTACCTCACATTTTTAGCGTGAACATATTTTGGCACACCCAGTGGGACCAATCAGATGGTCGCAGGAAAAACTATCCCTCCGGCCGATGTCGACACTGAAGCCATCATCGTCCCAACGCTGGACGATCTGACCCCAGAGCAGCGAAAGGAGATTGAAGACCGAAAAGCTGCGCTGGAAGAGATGATGCTAGGGTTCTATTAGAAGACCCGATAGGGGGGTTACGTAGAAGACCACACTCCCAACGCTCAACCCCATCAGTGATGATGGCACCCCGTCGAACTCGGTAAGCCGATACACATTGGATCAAGCCGAGTTGTCTGTTATGATCGAGCAATCCGTGCATCACGCATTAATCAACCAATCATCGGCTTTGGTTACAACATTGAAGCCGATGATTGAGAATAGCGTCAAGACGATTGCTCAGGAGCTGGTTTCAACCGGGGGTTTGCTCAACCCATTACAGCCGCTCCTAACATACTCTGTATACTCAGTGGCACAAAACACCAGGGCCGTGAAAGGGTCGGCTCCAATTCCTTCACTAATGCCGACCCAGCTCACCATGTTGACACCAAGTACATGTATAGGTGGGATTAACTACTACCACGCGTACACCGATGCCGCAAAATTGGGCACCATAACAAACGCAGCCCTAGCAAACGTTCTCAGGCAATCGGTCCCTCGACCGATTGGATCAGATCAGAATCCTCAATTCCAAGGGTTGATTCCATTACGGAATCTGATCCCTCATAATGTTGTCACTTATGAAAAACCCTTTGTGCCTATACACGATGAATACGACCGCTCACCTCTACAACAGCCGATTCGGCCTAGTCGATAACCCGAGTTTGCACTGGGGGGGCAGGATGCCAATCTCAATCCACCATTGGCTCGATTTAACCAACGGCCCGAGCTAGCACTCGGGGGGCAGGATGCCAGTTACCCTAATTGGTAGAACCATGGCACCGTATCGGCTAGAGGTATTAATTAGGCTGACCAAATTTCTGTCGTACTAAGGGAGCAATTCGGCCTTCAGCCAAAGGGTAAGGCCATCGGCTATAAAAAACCGTACCCTGATTACATAGATTGGATGGCCTACCCACACAACTATAGAATCCCTAATTTCGCTAAGTTTTCAGGAGACGACTCTGTTTCCACCCTCGAACACATCGGACGGTTTATCGCCCAATGTGGCAAAGCCACTCAATCCGACGGGTTAAAAATCAGGCTGTTTCCTTTGTCTTTGTCAGGGACCACTTTCACATAGTTCATGAACTTACCCCCAAATTCGGTCCATTTTTGGAACAATTTGGAAAGCCGATTCCATGAGTATTTCTTTTCTGGTAGTCTCCAACTCAGAATTTCGGACCTTAGTTCAGTCCGACAGAAATTCGGCGAACCTGTGTCGGACTATATCCGGAGGTTTAGGGACGTGTGAAATCGGTGTTTTAGTGTCACATTACTAGATAATCAACTTGCCGATTTAGCGTTCCAAGGCTTAATTCCCCCACTTAAGGAAAAATTTGCGGGACAGGAATTCTCCGATTTAGGCCATCTTCTCCACCGAGTATCGGCACAAGAAAGCCGCTATTCCAATAGTAAAGGGTTTAAAGATAGATTTAAAACAAATGGGAACGAGAAAGCCAAAGTGAACATGGTCGATTGCAGCTCTAGTGAGACCTCCGACGACGACGAAACCGACATAAATATAGCCGAATGGGCAAAAGGTCCTAAAAAAGCACTAGCTTGCTCGTGGCTTAGGCCGACCAAAAATAAGTTGGAGGTCAAATACGCCTTCGACGTATCCAAATGCGATCGGATATTTGATCTACTATTACAGGAGAAGCTGATACGATTGCCAGAAGGGCATGTTATCCCATCCACCGATGAAATCAAAAAACAAAGATATTGTAAGTGGCACCACTCCTTTTCACATAACACTAACGATTGCAATATTTTTCGTCAGCAGAAACAGTCAGCCATCGAGGACGGATGACTAAAGTTTGCTGATCAATGCAAGTGGACGTGAATCCTTTTCTAATCAACATGGTGCAATGCTAGCGAAAAGGAAAAGAGCCAATGAACGAGCCGATTTGGCAGGTTGACGTCCAATCAAGTTCCAGTGGCAGCGAAATGCTAAAAATAATGATCGGCTCATTACAAATAGAAGTCGATCGATATGGCAGGAACTCGAGGACCGTTAAAGTTAAGGGTGAACCACGGATCAGACAATGGTACAAAGTTGGAAAAACCCCGCCAAAGCGAGCTGCAAGGTCCAACCAACATTCTCCCAGCTCCTGGAAAAGTATGAGAAGATGAGCCGTCGACACGAGCAACGTCCTCGTTGACCTGATTATATGTACTGGGTCGACGATGAGGAAAGAGCCCACCGACGGTGCCCCTTCTGGCAGTTTTGCTGGGAAAGAAGAATGCCGTTGCCATCGGTACAAACATGCCCAATGGGTCATCTCCTCCAAAATCGGCCAAGGCAACCGATTACGGAGAGATTGACCAGGCCGGTCCATGATCGGCTGGGATGGTGGGTCGAGGAACCTATGCAAAGGAAGGTGACGACAACACAGCGGATGAAGCCCATGTAACACCCCGGCATTTAGTATGCCCGAATGCCACCAAACATAGACTAAGCAACTTCTAAATAGCACAATTACAAGTAAATTACAGCAAAGGAGCAAATGCTAATACCGAAAATTTCGGCAGCATCTCCTTTGTTTTTCCAAGAATTGAAGCAATAACAATAGCATAGCAATATATGGCAATAAACGAGACATCTAAAATAGCAATAAATATTGGCATGACATCAATATAAGTCAAATTTCAAGCATTCAAAGTCTTCATGAGCCAAACGAACAATAATGCTCTCATAACACGAAACTAAACCAAAAACCAATATGCATCACACTAAATTTATTATCAAGACTCCAAATGAATAACTGTGGGAACAAATGTGTGAAGCTAGGTTTAGGAGTGTGACTAGTTCCCTTCCCCGCATGCCGATCTCATGGTACCTAAAACAATAAGAAAGGACAAGCGTGAGTTCAACACTCAGCAAGTATATTGCAATGGACCAGAAAGAACAATTCAACGTTAACATCACTACCATGCTCAACATCATGTACAAGACATAATTTCATATACCACATCATTCTCATGTCTCGATATCATTGTACTCATTTCATCATCATCATCATCATCATCATCATCATCATCATGTATGCAATGCGATGCAATGCAAATGCTCATATCTCCTCGAAGCACATACCGGTATTGCCGAGTGCACACCCGTCGGCGTGCACCCCCTTCCCCTTCCATCCCGTAGATGGAGGGTGCCTACTCTAACTGACTCGCTCCCATGCACATACGTGGATGGGACTACGAGGTAGGTCTTTTGTGTTCACTACGTGTGAACACAGAGGCCCGCATCAGCATGGGACGCCTCTTCCATTATGAATGCACATATGACATAAACATGTAAAGATTGGCATAAACATTTAATACCACGCAATCATGATCAATATGAAATCATGTTCATCATGTCATAGGCAAACATCAATCTTAGCATCATATCATAAATCAATTTGCATCGACTCAAGTCTAGCAACATTCACAACGATACCCATTCCAATACACTTGCCTTAACCGTGGGCGACGGATTGGCGAGAGGTTGAGGGAACTCCCGGAGTCACACCACCTGCACATACATACCACACACTCAAAACGTGCCCCCAAAACAGTACGCAAAAGCTCGTCTACCGCGACTTCACAAACTACTCCAAAAAACGAAAGACAGAGAATCTGTCCCGCTTGGACAGCAGACTTCAAACTACCATAACTTTAGTTCTAGGACTCCAAATCGATTAAAAGAGTACATCATCGCGAAGCTTAGGAAATTTCCTAACTTTTTCTAAGTATATGGAAAAACTGATTCGGAGTCTAAAGTAGTTTAATCTACAGAATACTGTGATTTGTTCCAATCTCGTCACAGTTTTGAACACGTTCGGTAAAGTGAGCATAACTTTCAAACAGCTGATCGGAATTAAGCATTCTTTATGTCCAATTAAAGGTATTTCAATTAACTACAACTTCTTAAACAGGCAGACGACCAAATTCCTACTCTAAATTGGTGAAAACTCAAACCCTATGTCGACTGCACAATCTGCCTGAAACAGAGAACGTGGAAACCTCTAGATTTCATCTAATCTACCCAATTACAGCACCACCAATTGATCTAAAAACATGAAATCCACCTATAGAACACCACCTATATCAACCCAAGGATCACCCATGCCTTACCTCTTCCCAACGAACGACGAACGCCGAAATCCTTCCTCCCGGGCTCCCCGATCGTCCTCCTCGCGCCGGAATCGCTGGATCTCCTCGTCGCGGGGCTTCCCGTTGGAGGGGACAGCGAGGTTGCGTGGTGGGGGAGCTCCTTTAAGCAGCAAGGGAGGTGGAGAGGGGAGGGGAGGGTGGTGGCGCAATGGGGGAAGGAGATGGGGGGTGGCGGCTAGGAGGTGGGAAGGCTGGAGAGGAGGGGAAAAGTGGGGGCTAGGGTTTCCAAGGGGGGTGGGGTGGGGTGCACCAAGGGCAGGGGAGGCGCCCCAACCTGGCCTCCCACTCCCACATGGGCCCAAAAACCCTCCCACTAAAGCCCATGACTCAAATCCTAGGGCCCAAACTCCCCTAGAGAGGCCCAAACTCCCCCGGAGAGGCCCAAACTCCCGAAATTGGCCCGGAAACGCGATTCAACTACGTAACGTAAAGTTTTAACCTCCGATTTCACCCTTTATAATGTTTGACATCCCGTAGTGTCACATTCTCCCCCCTTAAACAGGATTCGACCTCAAATCCGAAGAACGCCAAAATCGACAATAAGTTCCCCAAGGGACAAAAGACTTCTTTGCAACACAAAACATTCACACAGAGACTAAAACCGGAACAAACGACAAACCAGTTCTCAAAACCAACACTTAGCGAGAAAGTGTTGATTTAGCTCAACAAAATGCAACCTCTCACGGTTCCACCTTCACTTTAATTCCCAAATAGACCACGAAAGAAAACGGTCTCACACTCCTCATTCCATACATTTCTTGGCACTAACGTGCCCGATCCCTTTAATCGAAACTACTCTCCAGAAGAGCACGGTACCAGCCTCTAGAACCCTCTTCATCTCCCACGCACAAACATGTTTTCACACCTCAACCTCTCTACTGTGGTTCGCCATATTCAAGACGATGATGAACCAGGTGAGACGTACGCTCCAAGACCACCAACTATTTGAACAAACGAGGTTAAGACCTTGCAAAAGATTGATCTTTTACAAAAGACCAATACCCAACACTACCACAGAAAGGAAAAGGCCTACTTTACAACCAGGGTCCTTAACCCCGCAAGAAACCGTAACAACCGAACAAAATCGCTACGGTTGACACAACCTCGCTCAACCTCAGTTGCAAAAAGATCCAATACACTCTAAAAAGGAAAAACAATTACTAGCAACCACCCAATGGTCCACTAATAATTTAATCAACCCCACCTAGGAACACATCAATGACACAATTCTCCAAGAAGGTTTGGATTGAGTCATACACTCACTTTTAAATTGTTTACGATCAACTACTAGCAACATCTTATAGCTTAGGTCATTAACAACCCGCACTAGATTCCTCTTTCTAAGAAGGCCTCGCCATTACAATCTTCCACTCCAAGGACCAAAACAAGAGCAAAATCCTTGAGTGAGCTCAACTACGAACCATGAACCCCGTTGATCCACATACAACAACTCGAACCCCAAAGCGCTGAACCACTTGGGCAAGGATTCAGCAACATCCAAAGATCACTCATTTTTTTTCAAATCTCAAATCAATGCGTTACATTTCACATCGGGGAGCGCTCAAACAAAAGAGAGACTCCACACAATTCTTTGACAGAAGTTCTCAACAACCAAAACATCTCAACTCGCTTTCAGCAAAGCCAAACTTCTCATTTTCACCAAAATCAACATTTTGAAAGGGAACCGTTCCTCAAATCACACACAAGAATCCACAACCATCACAGTATCTCTCAAAGAGAGAGGGAAACTCAAATATGTAACATAACCAAAATTCCAGCATTTATCCATTCTTCATTTTCATGCTAGAAAGCACAGGAAATTTCGACTCCTGACATGAATGCAATCTTTTCAAAAGCACTCCGGATTAGTCATATATTCATATATGACTTTCTCACCGACCTGGCTCATCAACTCTTTTATGATAAACATCGCACTTTACCCAAAAGCAAAATTTTGGAAGAGAACATCGACTCCAAAGTTAAACATCTACACACGCAACTGCCACAAATTTTCTCAAAGAGGAAGGGAAACTCATTTCAAAAAGGGAACACTTCCCTAACAACATCACTTATAAAACATTCATAAAATCCACCTTGTGAAACACTTGCAAACACCACACACAATTTCAAAAATAACTCCAACTCTAGCCAAATAGAGGTGCAAATTAAATCTCAAGAATCTCCAACACAACCCGCTATGTCCATATGCTTCCTTTACAACTTATTCCAAAGATAATTCAGTGCGAACGCGAAGAGGCGCGATCCACTCAAAGACTTTTGGGTGTAAAACCATACTCATAGAATAAACTAAGCAAATTAGCCCAAAACCAAATATTGGCACCACTCACTATGAGTTTAGGGAAACTCTGAAACACAACAGAAGGAACACTTTGACCGAAAACATTCAACCAAAATAGAAACCAACCAAACTAGTCCAAAAGGTTTTAGACACAAGCTCAGCATGAAACCCACCATATCTAGCATTCCACTATACTTACTATTTAAGTATTCAATATACACTATTTACTCATCGAGAAGCCTCATCATAATTCAACCAAAAGTTACATAACAAATTCTTTCTCTAGTTACCTTTCCCAACATTTATAAATAAAGTTTATGATGATTAACAAAAAGACTTCCATCCTATACTACCTCATTATGATCCCCACAGACCAACACATCATATAACAATGTATTCTATATTTCAAACATAGTACTTCAATAGATACTTAAGCATGATCAACGTATCAATTTTATATCATCCATACTTCAACATCTTGACAATTAAAACTTGTTCAATCAATAAAATGATTTCAACAAATAAGTATTACCTCTACAAGATAAAATTTGTGAGTATGATTCTAGGATATACATTCATCAAGATTCTAGGATATACATTCATCAAGAATAAAATCCTACATCATGTTAATTATCCATGGTCCACTCCATCTGTAACACCCCGGCATTTAATTTGCCCGAATGCTACCAAACATAGACTAAGCAACCTCTAAATACCACAATTACAAGTAAATTACAGCAAAGGAGCAAATGCTAATACCGAAAATTTCGGCAGCATCTCCTTTGTTTTTCCATGGATTGAGCAACAACAATCTTCACATATCAAGATAGCATAAAGAACGATAGTAATAACTTGAGAAAACAGGAATTTCAGCCATCATACAGTTAAGGATATAAGCCTATTCATCTCATGTCAAATATGGACTAATCATTTACTCATGGCAACCAACAAAGCATCAACACCACAGTTTAGTTCAGTGAATTATCCATCACAATTAAAGGAAGGAACATGTCATTGTTTATATGTGTGATGCTAAGTGATGACGTGTGACTAGCTCCCTTTCCCGCTTGCCGGTTTCATGGTACCTAAGAAAAACAACATAAACACAAGCGTGAGTTCATCACTCAGCAAGTATATTGCAATGGAACAAGAAAATACATTCTAATACCTTCATCACCACTTTTCACATACGACATCATACACCTCATATTCATAGTGTAAGCATATCATTGACATCACCATAAATCATCATCATATAACTTCCTCATATAATGCAATGCAATGCAATGCGATGCACATATCTCCTAGAAACTCATACCGGTATGGTTGAGTACACACCCGTCGGTGTGCACCCTCTCCCCCCGTCCATCCCGAAGATGGAGGGTGCCTACTCCTCGCTTCGATACACCGTGGTGGATGGAATCACGATGTAGGACTTACTCATTGGCTCTCCGGATTAGTCATAACTTTCTCACCGACCTTCCCCGGACTAGTTATGACTTTCTCACCGCCCGGGCCATGTATCATGCCATGTATGCAAACATGCCAACATCATAAATAACTTGTACATTAACACATGGCATCATAACATAATAATCATATTCATCATATCAATGGCAAACATTAAAGCATGGCATGTGAACATATCATATATTCAATTTCAATCTCAACCAATCTAGCAAACCACAACTCGCTACCCATTCCAATACACTTGCCTCAACCACGGGTGACGGATTGGCGAGAAGTAGAAGGCACTCCCGGGGTCACACCACCTGCACATAGGTACCACACACTCACAATCATGTCCACAAAACAGTATGCAAACACTCTTCTACCCCGACATCGTAAACTACTCGCAATACCCAAAAATAGAGGTTCTGTCCCGTCGGGACAGCAGCCTTCCAAAAGGCATAACTCGGGTTCTAAGACTCCGAATCGAATAAACGAGTACATCCTCACATAGCTTATGAAATTTCCTAACTTTTTATAAGTATATGGAAAGACTGATTCGGACTCTAAAGTGGTTTAATCTACAAAATACCGTGATCTGTTTCAATCACGTCACAGTTTTTAATACGTTCGGTAAAATGAGCATAACTTTCAAACGGCTGGGCGGAATTGGACGTTCTTTATACCCACTGGAAGGTATTGAAGTTACCTACAACTTCTTCAACAGGCGAATGACCAAATTCCGACTTTAAATTGGTGAAAACCCAAACCCTACGTCGATTGCTCATGCTGCCCGAAACAGAGAACGTGGCAAACTCTAGATTTCATCTAATCTACCCAATTACAGCACCACCAATTGATCTAAAAACATGATATTAACCCTTAGAATAGATCCTAGACCAACCCCAAGGATCCCCGTGGCCATACCTTCGCCCGACGAACGAAAACCCAGCGGATCTTCTCCCGGTTCGCGCAATCTCCTTCCTCGCGCCGATTCCGCCGGATCTCCTTGTCGCGGAGCCTCCCAACGGAGAGGACAGCAGGGTGGAGAGGTGGGGGTCTCCCCTAGGGCAGCAAAGGGGTGGAGAGGAGTGGGGAGAGGTGGAGGCGCATGGGGAAGAGGTGGAGGCGGCTAGGGTTGAAGGGGCGCATGTGGGCAGGGGGAGGACACCCCCAAGGCAGGATAACCTGCCTCCCCCTCCCTCATGGGCCCAAAAATCCTCCCACCAAGGCCCACGATACATCCCCCTTGGGCCCGAACTCCCCCGGAGAGGCCCAAACTCCCGAAAACAGCCCGGAAACGCGAATAAACCTCATACCGTATGGTTTCAACCTCCAATTCCACATTCCATAATGTTTTTGCCCGCAACATTCACATTTTATAAGGTTACGACACTCTGTGGTGTCACACCATCACAACATGTTACAATAACCTCCATTTTTAACAAGGATTTTCAACAATTAATCTAAGCAATTACCACCACTACTAAGTCGTCAATATCAATAAATGAGCCAAATCATAAGAACAGTTGCATTGTTTTTAATTACTCTATTCATATATCATAACAAATTGTCACTACACAACATACTCCAGCCATTAAAATAAATTTTAATAAGTTAGACCATCACGATGCTTTTACAACATCATCAAACAACAAAACCTATAATCTTACAATTGACGTCAACACTAGCATTTCAGGAACACAGCTGCGTACTTCCAATTATGCTATTAGTTTACAACAACATAAATAACAACTCTAATCAACTTCCAAGTTAAGGTCACAAACCTACACTATTAAATTTCTGTACTAACATATTAAATTAGAACATCTTTAAACAATCAATCCAGTTTCTTTAACAACATCAACAGTCTACATCATCTTAATGTTCTAACTATGCTTCAGGGTTTAATACTTTAAACATTATCGGGGGTCATAAGCAATTTTAAAGTAAACAACATAATCTAAGCATGTACATTAACACCTTTAATCATTCTCGCTATAGAGTAATCTACAAAACTAGAAGTTCATTTAATCTTAAGCTAAAGATAAATATTACATTTAACTAATTCAACTCACCAATTAACTTGGGAGTACATCATTTCCATAAACCACATTGTTACATACTACATAACATGCTAAACAACCATTTTTCACTTTTGACAAACAGGATGCAACTCAACTTTAAAGATAACTACACCTCAAGAACAAGAACGAACACCGATAAACAATTTCTCCTTTCCAGGCAAGGAAGAAAAAAACAAAACTCCAATAGAAATGCAGGAGAGCCCAACTATCAAATTCCTAACTTAGATAGCCCAAAACTCTTCAAGTAATCTCAAGATCTATACTTCCAAGAAGGAAGAAGAATGCACCAGGAAAACCAAATGTTCAACTAAATCTTTTTCGATAAAAGATTCAAACTTAGCTCCACCAACTCAAGGTTTGCACAAGGGGAAACTCCAACACTTTTTCTTAATCAGGGAGAACAACAACCACATAAGTTTCCTCCCCAAGACAGCCCACAATAACTAACAAAACTGGGTGTTAAAGCAAAAAATTACGACCAAAAGACGCGCAACTCAAAACTCTTCTTCTTCGTCTTGAACCAAGAAAGACAAAACCACAAACCGCCTATGGATCAATCCGCTAAAATCCAAGACCAAACACTTTTCTTTTGATTTCAATCGACTAAAAACCAAGAAGACCAACCAAAACCGACCGTCAGAACGGTGAAAAGCACCCGAAGGAAACCACCATCAACTCTTCTATTTGTCTCCAGTCAACTACCCGATCTACGATAGAAAAGGTAAGCACTCTTTCCCCACAAGGGTTTAATAGTTCTTCGGTGATGGCTTTAACCGGCCATACGTCAAACCACACCCTTACTATGAACAAAAGTGGTGATCGAAACCCTTCGGCACCACAACCCCGCTTTATCACCACAACAAGCACAATTCAATCATTTATCTCATAGACATAGCAACATTCATTATCAATTGAAGCATTCAACATTAAAGCTTAAATACAACATTTAAGCGTAAAGAAACGATACCCATACCCTTTCCTACTGTGCATCCATGTCTGTCAAATTTTAGATTAGTTATTCCACTTTTGCAAGTTTTAATGTTGCTATCCTATGACAAAATTTTAGCTAAAACCTAAGCCAAGTTTCTAAGTTATTCCACATCACATTTTAGTTGTACCCTATAGCATGATACTAAAAATACACATTCCAAGGACCTACAGCCCGCTCTGATACCAACTGTAACACCCCGGCATTTAGTATGCCCGAATGCCACCAAACATAGACTAAGCAACTTCTAAATACCACAATTACAAGTAAATTACAGCAAAGGAGCAAATGCTAATACCGAAAATTTCGGCAGCATCTCCTTTGTTTTTCCAAGAATTGAAGCAATAACAATAGCATAGCAATATATGGCAATAAACGAGACATCTAAAATAGCAATAAATATTGGCATGACATCAATATAAGTCAAATTTCAAGCATTCAAAGTCTTCATGAGCCAAACGAACAATAATGCTCTCATAACACGAAACTAAACCATAAACCAATATGCATCACACTAAATTTATTATCAAGACTCCAAATGAATAACTGTGGGAACAAATGTGTGAAGCTAGGTTTAGGAGTGTGACTAGTTCCCTTCCCCGCATGCCGATCTCATGGTACCTAAAACAACAAGAAAGGACAAGCGTGAGTTCCACACTCAGCAAGTATATTGCAATGGACCATAAAGAACAATTCAACGTTAACATCACTACCATGCTCAACATCATGTACAAGACATAATTTCATATACCACATCATTCTCATGTCTCGATATCATTGTACTCATTTCATCATCATCATGTATGCAATGCGATGCAATGCAAATGCTCATATCTCCTCGAAGCACATACCGGTATTGCCGAGTGCACACCCGTCGGCGAGCACCCCCTTCCCCTTCCATACCGTAGATGGAGGGTGCCTACTCTTACTGACTCGCTCCCATGCACACACGTGGATGGGACTACGAGGTAGGTCTTTTGTGTTCACTATGTGTAAACACAGAGGCCCGCATCAGCATGGGACGCCTCTTCCATTATGAATGCACATATGACATAAACATGTAAAGATTGGCATAAACATTTAATACCACGCAATCATGATCAATATGAAATCATGTTCATCATGTCATAGGAAAACATCAATCTTAGCATCATATCATAAATCAATTTGCATCTACTCAAGTCTAGCAACATTCACAACAATACCCATTCCAATACACTTGCCTTAACCGTGGGCGACGGATTGGCGAGAGGTTGAGGGCACTCCCGGAGTCACACCACCTGCACATACATACCACACACTCAAAACGTGCCCCCAAAACAGTACGCAAAAGCTCGTCTACCCCGACTTCACAAACTACTCCCAAAAACGAAAGACAGAGAATCTGTCCCGCCAGGACAGCAGACTTCAAACTACCATAACTTTAGTTCTAGGCACTACAAGAAAAGTAATTATCCGTGACGAAAACATCGTGACGTTGTCATCTTTTGTCATGGAAAATCTATTTTCTGTGACGACTTTTTTATTTTCGTCATTAATTTTATCAAGCGCCGTCGCCCCATGTATTTTTGTGATGAAACATAAAATTTCGTCATGAAACCATAATACAAATCGTCATAGAAAGTTAAAGATGTTTTTTCTCTCATTGGGAAGCGATCGTTTTTCCCTGGTGAGTTTTTCAGAAAAGTAAAGGCGATGTAATAAACTGGCACGCCCTATCACTAATTACGGGTACACACATCAGATTAGATGATCCTAGGAGGCGAACAACGACAAATTGCTCGATGGCCTCCCTCATGGCCCAAAAGGCTAGGCGGCAAGTTAATGTGTTGGTAAGCTCATTCTTCCACTATAAGATATTTTGGATTTAACAACATTTAAATTTAACCCGGTGTATAGTCTAAATGCCCCCAAAACAAGTCTAAGCCGACGTTTAATGATATTCGAGGCATTTAATTTTTATGGCATATATATGTCGACATAGATTTTTCTATGGCATATCTATGCGCCATCCTATCTAGAATAATTTGGGGCATTTGTAAATGCTGAGATACATCCTCTTGTGGCGTGTATATACAGGAACTTTAGTTTAGTAAGGCGTTTATAAATGCCGTTATTAGAATGTATCTGGTGTTTATAAACACCGGAGAAAAATAATCTAAGATGGTGGTTATATATGTCCGAGAAAATCAATCGTGATGTTTAGATAAAATAAGCCTAACTCAAAATAGTACGCGATTTTGGTGCATTGATCACCGGCCCAGATCTCATCACGCTATCCCACAAATCCTCCTACGCCGCCACTTCTTCCACGACTCCAAAATCCCTAACGCCCTCCATTGCATCCTTCGCCCTATGATGCCTAGCCCCCATCTCTCTCTCTCCTCACTTCCTCAACCCGACCGACGCACCCAACTCCCTCCTCTTCTCCCTCTCGCAAGACAACGCCGCCGCCTCTAGCCATCCAAGCCTCCGGCACCGCAGGCGCTTCCGTCGGGCCTCTATTGGTCCTGTGACTGCGCCTTGAGTTCCTCTCCTCCCCGGGCGCTGCCATGCCTCTCTCTCCGCCTTCCTCGGTCCTCCGCCCATCTCTTCACCGCCGCCTTCCCCACCCTCACCCTCGTCCGTCACGGCCACCAAGATCTCCACCGTGAACCTCCGGCCAGAGTCGACGACGCCCTCGCAGTACGTAAGTCCGCGACACGGCGTCCCGCAGTGCGGCCATGTCCTGCGTGAGGGTGCGTAAGTCCACGACACCCACCTCCTCCTCCTCTCTCTCCTCTTGCCCGTGATTTCTTGTCGAATCTTATCTTGTTGGAATAGTTTTGCTCGCTCGCGGCAGAGCCCGACGGCCAGGTTACAGGCTTTGGCGAAGATCACCGACGCCTGGTCCATGCTGCCGGGACTAAATCGACTAGAAACGCAGGTCATGAAGGGATTCATTCCCTTCTTGATTCGTTACTTTCTTCATTCCGGGATCTCGATCCGTTTGCCTCTTTTATGTTGTAGATGCGGAAAGTACAAGCTGATTGTTGTGCCGTAAAATGGTAGCTTTCCATCCCTTTTCGTGTTTACCATATATATTGTAAGGATGAAAGAGTGGGTAGTAACTAGTAATGGATGTTAGTTCTTTTGTTTTGGCAACAAGTGTGGGAAGCGGAACTCAAGAATTGTTGGAAGGTGATCCCTCCCTGCTTATTTTTGATGTGATAGTAGTATTGGCATATCCAGGTGAAATTTGAGCAATTCGTTAGTGTATTTTAGGGATGTAACAATTTTGGTGCTGTTTTGTAGGGATGTCGTTGAAGAGTCTCTTACTTTTCACTAGGTCGATGAGAATTTTGAAGGTATGAAGAGTCTCAATTTCCATTTTATTTTTGTAGCCTAGCAAGTTACATAGGCCTGATGAGAATTTTGTTGCAACATCACCATATATTTTTGACATACCATAGAACAAGGTGCTAGTGTTACAAGTATCCTAGTCATAGCAAATTAAGATATATTTTATTTTCTTTGAAAATACTCTATGTGCTCAAATCCTTAGTTCATGGGATTTTAGTAATTCCATAATAGTAAAAACTCAAAATTATCTTGATGCCATTTATTTCAAAGATTTCAAAAGTCTACATTTTTCTTTAGTCCATTATGCAAGGAAATCATGGTGTAAAATCATGTTTGGAAGAACAAGAATACTCAAATTTTTAGACCCCGCCCCGCCTGGCTCCGCCTCTCTGACCGTAGCCCCCGCCGTCACCATTCGTCTTTGCCACCTGCCCGCCTACACAGAGATCTCACGCCACCCTCGGCCCCGCTGAAGTCGGCGTCAGCGCAGCTTCTTCTCCGTCGGCGCGGGCAGCAGATTAAGAGGTAAAAATCAAAATGCAAATTTTGCATTTGATGCAATCGTATTCACTGCAGCTCGTTTTGTAGTATGCATCAAGATCATATTATCCAGCAGATAAAGTATAAGTTCCCATCAAAATTCTCATTTTGACTCGAAAAGAACAATCAAATTTGTTTTCGTGGAATTTACCACCAAAGCATGATGATCCATTTGAAATACAAAAGCACTACCCAATGTTGCATACAGATTAAGAACAATCCTTTTTCCCCTTTCTTAGGTATTACAGCCAACTGCATGTTATGTGTAATAATATTAATACAGCTTAGCATTCCAACTAGCATCTTTGTCACCAAACATTCCAACTAGCATTTTTCAATATGGAAATGACATGGGCTAAATATATAGATCTCGATGGAAGTGTTGTTTATATCAACTAAATTAGCTGTGTTACGCTTTTTGTTCTCCAATTGGTCTAGGAAAGAAAATTATGCGTTCTCACTTAAAGGTGCTATTATTGACCATATTGTGTTGCAGGATACCATGGAATGGGAAACAAGATATTTTGATTAATGTATTTTTATCTCGAGTTGTTAAAGATAAAGAATGGTAAGAACAAGAAAATTGATATCCTTCTCTTAATGTGCCAAAGGACCCTACTTTACTATCTGTGTGGACTTTACACTTCCCGACGCTTGATTTCCTAAACAAGCTTTTTAACTAGTTTTTTCTCTCAGCTTTACGACGAGGTGGGTTTGCAACATGTTGCACAAGAATTGAGTCAAAATCTATTCTCCTGTTAGCTTTGAGAAGTAGGTCTACTTTCCTCACTTTACTTTCTCTGTTAACCCTTGTTACTTACCAAATGAAAATTGCACAAAGCGTAAGGCACATGTGGTTACCGACACTAATGGGTGGTTGAGTTGGTGAAGGTCATCCCGACTCACGACTCCTCGATGTTATTAATTATGTGATTTTATGTTCATTAAGCATTGAAGCATTTATCTTAAATTTAATTCTTAATCAGAATTACTTCAATCCTCAAGTTTTGCAAGGCCATGTATTTGTTTTGTCATATTGTGGACTTTACCTCTTAGAAAACCTACTAATGAGATTAAAGGATTATAAAATGTTTTGTCTTTGCATATTCCTCAGTAATAAAATATGTAGTGGTTCTCGCTCAATACTTATCAGAGGAAAAGCCACATGAACGCACAAATATCCACTTCTTCTTCTGGATATACCAAGATGAGCATAACTTGTTTTAAAGCTTGAGAATGGGCCAACTATGAGAAAATAGTTGCCTTCTATTACGAGTTTGCATATGTTTATAATGTTTGTTTATCTAAAAGGATGGGGCTTATCAAATAATCTATCTTATTGCACATATCTATCAAAAGTTCAATTAAGCTTCGTCTTGTAGGACAAGCTAAATATTAGGCACTTACTTGGACAAGCCACATGGATGCACAAAGGAGCATATGTGTTGTATTATGTGTTTATTCAACTCTATGTGTTGTATTATGCACAAAAGATACTTTCCATTTGTTTTACTCTACTTATTATCTATTGCCATGATCAGTAGCCTTTCATGCACTTCAAATATTAATATAACAATGTGCTATCCTATTGTATTTGTTTGCATGTATTGATGACACCTAACTTATGCAGTTATATTATATGTATTGATGACACCTAACCAATCGTAACCCAAAGGAAATGGAGGATATAAAGAAGAGGCAAGAGGAGAATGATGCAATTATTTGCCATCTCATGTGAATGGTGGTCAAGCCAACTTGTGAGTTTATGAATCTGCTTCACTTTGGTGACTGTGGATCTGTTTTAGACAAGGATACTTATTTTGCATGGCTGGTAAACTTGGTTCACTGGTACTAGCTTCAATCTGGTTTAGGTAATATGGTCAAACTTATGACCCGTGGATCTGCTTTTCAAAACTTGATATTAGCTTGAAGTGGTTGTACTAGCTTGAAGTGGTATTGGTTTGATCTATAGTGCGTAGTAGCTTAAAGTGGTGGTTTAAGCATCGTGAACAAAGTCTGTGACTCTTAATGTATCCGTGTGGATAATTCAGCCGCTTTGTGCAATGTATTGAGTGGTCTTCAAAATATTGTGTGTTGTAGGTGTAAAATGGATCATATGTGGGTTGAGGAAGTATGTTAAATGATGAAACTTCATGCCGATGCTACATCTATTTATGATGAAATTATTCATCATAGAAAATGACAGATCATTACTTCCATGACTAAAATTATCGTGACAAAACATTTGCGCCACAACACGTGCCACATCACCTCACACCTGCTGTCGACGTGGCAATGGATGATTCAATGATGAAAATGCATGTCCACGTGGCACTCATCTCAGATAAACATTTGCATCACAAGATGTGCCACATCACCTCACACCTGGCTGATGACGTGGCAATAGGGTGTTCCATGACAAAATGAATGACATTTTGTGTACAATTAATGACGGTTATTTTCATCATAGAAGTGACATCTTCACGACGGATATGTAATTGGTCACGTAAAAGTTGATTTTTATGACAAAATAAGCAATTCGGCCATTGAAAACTTTCTATGACGCACTTTCTATGACAAGTTAAATTTTGTCATAAAGTCATCATAAAAAAACTACAATGACAATTTCGGGACTAATGATGACGAGTTTGGACCATCATTAAAAATCACTTTTCTTGTAGTGAGGACTCCGAATCGATTAAACGAGTACATCATCGCGAAGCTTAGGAAATTTTCTAACTTTTTATAAGTATATGGAAAAACTAATTCGGAGTCTAAAGTGGTTTAATCTACAGAATACCGTGATCTGTTCCAATCTCGTCACAGTTTTGAACATGTTCGGTAAAATGAGCATAACTTTCAAACAGCTGATCGGAATTACGTATTCTTTACGTCCAATTAAAGGTATTTCAATTACCTACAACTTCTTCAACAGGCGGATTACCAAATTCCAATTCTAAATTGGCGAAAACTCAAACCCTAGGTCGACTGCACAATCTGCCCGAAACAGAGAACGTGGAAACCTCTAGATTTCATCTAATCTACCCAATTACAGCACCACCAGTTGATCTAAAAACATGAAATCCACCTATAGAACACCACCTAGATCAACCCAAGGATCACCCATGCCTTACCTCTTCCCGACGAACGCCGAACGCCGAAATCCTTCCTCCCGGGCTCCCCGATCGTCCTCCTCGCGCCGGAATCACCGGATCTCCTCGTCGCGGGGCTTCCCGTTGGAGGGGACAGCGAGGTTGCGTGGTGGGGGAGCTCCTCTAAGCAGCAAGGGAGGTGGAGAGGGGAGGGTGGCGGCACAATGGGGGAAGGAGATGGGGGGTGGCGGCTAGGAGGTGGGAAGGGTGGAGAGGAGGGGAAAAGTGGGGGCTAGGGTTTACAAGGGATGGCACCAAGGGCAGGGGAGGTGCCCCAACCTGGTCTCCCACTCCCACATGTGCCCAAAAACCCTCCCACTAAAGCCCACGACTCAAATCCTAGGGCCCAAACTCCCCCGGAGAGGCCCAAACTTCCGAAATCGGCCCGGAAATGCGATTAAACTGCATAACGTAAAGTTTTAACCTCTGATTTCACCCTTTATAATGTTTGACATCCCGTATTGTCACAGCCCACAGAAGAGCAATCTGAGTCGTCTAGATCCGAAGACCAAATTGGTAATCTGGCCGAAAAAATCCGTAAGCCGATTGAACCAAAACCAAGATGGTGTCCCTTTGGGCTTAGTCGATCCCAGCGTAAACGGCTGCAACGCTTGAGGACACTAGAAATGAGAGAAGCTAGACAGGAAGAAGAACGAGACCAGATATTTAACAAACAGCGGCCACTGCAAATCGTAAAACAAGAATGGAGGAAAAAATCGGTCGATGAGGACTCAGACCAGTCAGTCGATTTTGGTTCACCTATGATCCGGGATGATACTCCCCCGATGGATGTCAATATGGTCTTCACTCTACCCGCAGAGTTCAGAACTGAAACCAAATCGGCCGAGGAAGCCTTAGCTCAGTTATGTCCTGGTGCACAAGACGCCGTGTTTGAAAAATCCCAAGACATGCATCAGCATTTGAAGCCATTGTACCTGAAAGGGCACATCAACTGCCGACCCATATCAAGGATGCTAGTCGATGGCGGAGCCACAGTGAATCTGATGCCGCTAAGCACCTTCAAGAAACTAGGCAAAGTCGATGAAGATTTGATCAAGACAAACATGGTGTTAAACGATTTCATGGGCGATCCCACCGAGGCAAAGGGAGTAATGGTCATAGAGCTGACTGTTGGCAGTAAAACTTTGCCGACTGAATTTTTTGTGATCGAAGCCAAAGGGAATTACAGCATGCTCCTCGGGCGAGATTGGATTCATGCCAATTGCTGCAACCCGTCGATAATGCACCAGCTCTTTGAAAGTGCATCTAGGCCCCTAAAGAAGTTTTGAATGATTAATGACAAACGATTAAAAGGACTAATACGTTCAACGAGTTTGTGAACAGGTAATAGTCCCAAAGTGAGATCATCTACGAACGATGGATACCCTAAAAAATAAACAACGGTGAAAATGGCATTATTTCAATATAATTCTCTTTTATTTGAGTCATAGGATTGCTGTACTATTAAGAGGGGTGCCTAGTAGTTGATCAAGAGATAATCTTCGTGCTCAGATGAATGTCAGCTAGGCCTTTTTGAGAAAACCAAAATCACTTCACTGACTTTGGAACCGTGTCTTTTAAAGTTAGGTTGGACATTCCGATGTAATATCGGAAGTTCCGTTGACCTAGAAGTTCCGAAGTTTAGTTAAGCCTGAGTCCGAAGCACTTAATGCACATCGGACATTCCGACACTTGGGTTCGGATGTTCCGATTAGTGTATAGTCTTTATAAGGGTGCTCTCTGGATAGATCGGACTTTCCGATGAAACCAATCGGAAGTTCCGATGCATGTTGAAATCGAAAAGGATGCTCTCTGTCGAGTTCGGAAGTTCTGATTATTTCCTTCAGAAGTTCCGATGCGTTCAAGTTCTTGCTTGGTAGCTCTCTGTGAGCTTCGGATATTTCGATTTAGAAATCGAATATTCGGATTTGCACTTAGTGAAATTTCTTGAGAAAGTTTCTTAGAGGTAACTCTCTGTGAGCTTCGGAAGTTCTGATCGTGTAATCGGAAGTTCCGATGAGTATTCTTTTCGACCGTTGGATTGTGCCAAGTTCTGGAAGTTTGCACACATCGGAAGTTCCGATGTTGGGATTGGAAGTTCCGATATGTGGCTGAGTGCGGGTATAACGGCTAGTTTTTGTCCAAATCTATAAATACCCACCTCCACCTCCTTTTAGAGGTTACACACTTTGTTGGGCTGAGCTTGTGAGCTTGTTGAGCACATTCTTAGAGTTTTCTTGAGTCCTCCTCATTGATCTTAGTGATCATCTAAAGAGTGAGAGATAGAAGTGAGTTCTAGTGCTAGAGCTAAAGCGAAATCATTCATCTTGAGCATTAGAGAGCATCTCCAAGATCAAACTGCTTTGCATTTGTTACTCTTGGAGGTTGAAGGACTCCTAGACAGCTAGGCATTGCTCACGAGCTCCCGAAGAGTGTTGGAAGCCATGAGAAGTTTGTGAAAGTTGATTTCACCTCCGAAAGGGAAGAAATCAAGAGTAAAACCGAATCTCAAGTGTGACCGAGGTTTGGGAGGAAAGGGTTTAAAGAGACCCGGCTCTTTGTGAGCCTCCTCAACGAAGACGTAAGATCCCCTCAAGGATCCGAACTCCGGGAAACAAACTCTTGTCTCTCTAGTTTGATTTCTATTGAGTTACTTGTGTGCAATCTTTTTATTTGAACTCCTCTATTGTTACTACTTTAATCTAGTTCATTCACTCCTTCTTGCACTTAACTGGAATAGTTTGCTACACGTGCTACTTGTGCTAGAATTTCAATATTGATCGGACATTCCGATAATATACCTGAAGTTTTGATCCAGTCGGAAGTTCCGATATAATATCGGAAACTCCGATACCATTTCCGCTGCGATAAAATTCGTTTGAAAGTTTTAATAGCCTATTCACCCCCTCTAGGCAATTATTACATATTTTCACTATTGGTAAAATGGAATGGGGGCGAGGTTGAAGTGATACCAGCCGATATATCGGCTCACATAGCATTGGCCAGTCCCGATACAAATTGGTCGCACCAAGAAGCCGAGTGCATATCCGGCAAAGTCTTGGATGACTGCGATTTCATTTGCGTTGGAAAATCAGGTCTAATGCCAATCAGTGTCGGGCCGGGCACATTTGATCGGGCAGACAAAGTATTAAGAAGATGGAATCGGGAGTAAAAGACACCCTTCAAGACGAACTTCAAAGCTATCGGCAAACATTGCACAACGGAGAGGCCATTGAAGATTTTCAGGAAGGGAGGTTGGGACAAGGTTTTACTTCAGCCGATTTGCTTGAAGAAATAGACATAGGGGAAGGCGATAAGAAAAGACCAACTTTTATAAGCACAAAATTAAACACGGATTACAGAACTAAGTTGGTCAAAATGTTAAAAATTTATAGAGATTGCTTTTCTTGGGAATATTACAAGATGCCTGGTCTAAGCCGACAGCTGGTTGAGAATCGGCTGCCTATAAAGCCGGGATATCGGCCGTTCAAGCAATTTCCCCGGCGTTTTAATCCAACCCTGTATAACGCCATCAAAGAAGAAATAGAACGATTATTAGAAGCCAAGTTTATCAGGCCTTGTCGATACGCTGAATGGGTTTCGAACATCATTCCTATGGTAAAGAAAAACGGTAAGCTAAGGGTATGCGTGGAATTTAGAGATCTAAACAAAGCGACGCCAAAAGACGAATACCCGATGCCAATAGCTGATATGCTTATCAATACTGCATCGGGCAATAAGATTATTAGTTTCCTTAACGGAAATGCCGGGTATAACCAAATACTCATGGCAGAAGCCGATGTGTTCAAAACAGCTTTTAGGTGCCCTGGAGCCTTGGGATTATACGAGTGGACCGTCATGACGTTCGGCTTGAAGAATACCGGCGCCATGTACCAACGTGCCGTGAACCTAATCTTTCATGATTTGATCGGCCACGTTGTCGAGATATACATTGACGATGTCGTTGTAAAGTCAAAAGACGACTGGCAACATCTGGCCGATTTGGAAAAGGTGTTTCAAAGCACAAGGGCCCATGGGTTAAAGATGAATCCTCTAAAGTGTGCATTCGGGGTATCGGCTGGACAGTTTCTCGGATTCATGGTACATGAGAGGGCAATCGAAGTTAACCAGCAAAGGGTAAAAGCCATAGCCATTACCAAACCGCCGATAAGCAAAAATTAGCTGCAGAAATTGATTGGTAAGATCAATTATCTACGGCGTTTTATTTCAAACTTGTCTGGGCGAATCAGAGCCTTCACCCCATTGCTAAAATTGAAAGAAAATCAGAACTTCGTATGGGGACAAGAACAACAGAAATCCTTTGATGACATAAAGGAATATCTGACAAAACCTCCGATTTTGGCCGCACCAAGGAAGGGGATACCATTTAGGTTATATATATCGACCGAAGAGGAAACAATCGGAGCCGTATTAGCGCAAGAGGTCGACGGCAAAGAACGGGTAATATTTTACTTAAGCCGACGACTCTTGGATACCGAAAGGAGATACCCGTTCAAAGAAAAGCTATGTCTCTCCCTCTACTTCGTATGCACAAAGTTAAGACATTATATCCTAGCATCAACATGCACCATAGTGTGTAGAACCGATGTCATCAAATACATCTTGTCTGCACCAATTTTACGAGGACGACTTGGTAAATGGGCATACACCTTGACTGAGTTTGACCTAACCTATGAATAGGCTAAAGCTGTCAAGGGGCAAGTCATAGATGATTTCATCACAAGTGGCAAAACTACGACTAGAGTAGTTGATGTCGCTTCTTGGCAGTTGTATTTTGATGGGTCGGTATGCCGAGAAGGCAATGGTATCGGCTTAGTGTTGATTTCACCGAAAGGGTGCAACTTCAATTTCGCATATCGGCTTAATAGCCAATGCTCTAGCAATCAGGCCGAATACGAGGCTTTGCTCAAGGGCCTACAATTATTAGAAAGCATCGGAGTAAGCCACGTCGAAGCATTCGGGGATTCATTACTGGTCGTGCAGCAAATCAAAGGGGAATTTCAATGCAACGATGAGACCCTGACACTATACCTAGAACAATGCCTTCTGGCTATCGAGTCATTCACAATGTTCTCTATCAGGCATATCCCTAGAGAATTGAACGACAGAGCTAACTTGTTGGCTCAATACGCATAAGGGTACAAAAGCTACGGCCAAAATGACATGATCGAAGCAGTCGACAGGGCAGTTTTGTGTGCTAAATATAACACTTGCATGTAAATTTAATGAGCCTTTCCTACTATACTCCTATTTATTCTCTCTCAACTATATGTAATTATTCATTACCATCCACACAAAGTATTATCTTCCATCTTCCAAGACAATCAAGAAGGGTATGTACGTTATTTTCTCCCATATCTTTCTTAATTTCACCGCAATCTTAATTCTTGTGCAAAATCAAAATACCTTTTATATTTAACAGGGTGTAGTGCAAAGCAACGTGATAGCGCAATGTTAAGAAAAACGCTTCAGTAGCGTGAGCAAGGTTCCAAATTTCGTTTTCGGTTCATATCTCATCACCCTCCGAAATCTTAAATTTTGGTAAAATATTGTTATTTGTTACAAAATCCATATGAAATTCAAAAAGTAAAATTTAAATCCAGAATTTTTTGGAACGAAATTTTTGAAATTTTGTCCAAAAAACCAAAATTTCGTTCAAAATTACTGAAATCTCAGTAAAATTCAATTGAACGAAAAGTAGTTCAAACGATGTAAAAAAATTTTGAAATTTTTTTGGAGGTTCCAGACACATCACTAATGTTCCTATAAAAATTTCCTATGATTATCAAGTCTGTGGAAGTTTTTTAAATATCTGACAGTGCTATTGCCCTGATAAAAGGCTAACCGGCAAATTTCAACCAAATGGAAAATGGTGCAAACCACATTAGAAACTTTTGAACCTTTTTGTGGCTAGTACTGAAACATCCATATTATACCCATAAAATTTTTAGCTAATAATCAATCTTGACGAATTTTCAAAAATTCAGATAGTGCTACTGAAGAGTAACCTGCAAATTTCAACTTAATGAAAAATGGTTCAAACCATGTTAGAAAATTTTTTAAAAAAATTTGGATGGTCCTGACACATCCACAATATTTCCATAAAATTTTTTAGATAATGATCAATCTTGAGGAATTTTCAAAACTTTGGATAGTGCTATTGAAGACTCACTGATAAATTTCAACCGAATGAAAAATGGTTCAAACCACGTTAGAAAATTTTAAAAATTTTTGTGGATGATCCTGATGCATCACTAATACCCAAGGAAGGAGGTACCTAGCTTTGGACTTGTCATCCAGTAAGGAAACTTTCCACCTTTGTCGTCCATGATTACTAGCTTTTCGATGCTCTAGGGTGGGGTGAGCTCATTCCATATCTTTTCCAGGGGTGAAAATGGGTCGGGTAATACCCGACCCGTATCCGTACCCAGCGAAAATTCTACCTGAAAATTCGGATATGGATATGGGTATTTTTTTGTCAGGTCGAATACGGGTAATTACCCGGATACGGGTCGAATACAGGACAGCAGATACCAGGTAAATACCCAGATTTTCGGGTCGGATACGGGTACCCGGATAATTTTAAAAATCGGGTACCCGGCCCAAGCCCAACAGGCAACCAACTCTGTCAGCGTGCAGTAATTCGCATTTTTGGAGGTCTTCCCGTGCTCGAAAAATTTTGTGGTCTACATTAAAGTTGTAGAGAATTTTGAGAAGCATCTTTTTCATGTTGACAAGTTTTTCATTTGAGCAACAAAAAAAAATCATAGAAAATCGGGAAGGGTAACAGAGAAATTCACGTTTGCGATGGACCAACTTTTACAGGATGCAGTAATTCGCGATTTTGGAGGCCTCTCATGCTCAAAAAATTATATGGTCTACATGAAAGTTGTAGAGAATTTCGAGACACATCTTTTTCATGTTGACAAGTTTTTCATTTGAGCAATAGGAAAAAATCATATATATGGTGCTATATATATTGTATGGACAGTTATATGAAGATGTCCTATGTTGTATACTTGTCAATTGTCATGTGCTAGTGTTATGTTATATGGTTTATGCTCTTTGACGCATTAGTTCGACCGTATGTTTTGTATTATTTGTGTCGGTATATGCTTTGGTTGGATTATTTTTATCATAAATTTTAATGCTACACAATTCACATACTATCCGACTAATTACCCGATATCCGTATTATGCCCGTCCGTATACTATCCGGTACTCATTTTCTACCCTTTTATATATACCCGTTACCCGTATCCGTATCTGTACCCGATTTTTAAATATCCGTATTCGAATAAAAATAATTAGGATAGGATACAGGATCACCTACTATCCGACCGTATCCGACCTGTTTTCACCCCTAATCTTTTCACTCACTTTGGTTGATTCATCTCTACTACATTGACCGTTGTTTGCTTCCTATTTTTCCTTCTCTTTGTTCACTTTTTCCTCTTGGTTCTCCCAATTCTCTAGTTCTTCTTCATGTGTTCTTGTTCTTCTACTAATGGTGCTTGCTCTAGCCTAGCTTAGCGTTAGCGGTAGGGATTTTTGTTCAAACGTACTACCATGTCTAAGAGGGCTCATCTTTGGTATGCATGGCTTACTGTTTGGGTTCACCGAGACCGTAGCTATAGAGTTTGCAAGAGTGGTCTTGCTGTGGGAGACGGTAACGACGAAGTGGGGAGAACTGAGATGGCGAGAGCACCACCGGCCGCCCGATCGTTAGCAGGTGATCAGCGGTCCGGCCGGGTTGGTAAGCACAAAAATCAAGATTAGTAGCGTTGGAGTAACATACTACTCCCGTGAATTAAAGAAGGAACCCGACGGTGACAATGTGAGGAGTACAAGTGAACACGGTATGCACTGCAAAATGCTTGACGCTGATGAAAAGCAAGAGACAAAGAGGGTATTTAAGCTTGGCATATGTAAAGTAAAAACAAAGCTAACGCTGCTTGACATTTTGCTGTACGAAGAAGCCAGCATACGCATGCGTGTAGCATGTACCGGAAATAAATTCTATGGTGTAGTGCTGCACAAAGGGACCTGTGCAGCATCACTCGGATGGGCGCCATATGTTACGCTAGTGAATCTCCACCGTTGCATTAATTAAGGGGATTAATTGCATTAATTAAGAGGATTAATTAACTGACGCATTAATTGCATGCAGACGGTGCAGATTCACTGACATAACACATGGCGTCCATCCGAGTGATGCTGCACAGGTCCCTTTGTGCAGCACGACACCATAGAATTTATTTCCGCATGTACCATCTCTCTGCACGCAGGCAGCTACTTATTACTAGCTAGCTAGTGCTATACGCGTCCCTCTTCTATCTATCTGAATCAGATCAGCTGCTAGATGCTTGCCCAGAGTCAACAAAAACTGATCTGGAGTAAAAAAACATAAATTCGGTTAAAAAACGAAATTTCGATCAAATTTAATGAAATTACTGTTGTAGTTTGAATTTTTTTCAAATTTTTTATTTCACCGGGATTATGAATCTCGGAAAGGGCCAAAATCCAAGATTTTACCAAAATTTTATCGGGATTTTGATCCTTGAGCGTGGAAGAAATCGTTGGAAACCCAATATTCCTCTAGCTGTCAGGTTGGCCACTCGTGTTTACAGATGTAGACAAGGACAGAGGTTAGATTTTTTCATCAGCTTAAAAACTAAAAGCTAAAATATAACCAAAGGGATAGCTTTTAACTCGATTTTTTTCAAAGACGTAAACCTTCGTATAACTAAATATCAAAAGCCACCAGAGAAGTGTTTTTTAAGCTTATTGAGGTTGGTTTTACACCAATACCACTGAAGTTAGAGTAAATTACTCACCTCTATCATGTATGAAAATAGATTGCTTTTAAGTTGCTAGTTCAAAAATCTCGCTGTAAGCTATAAACAAAATGTGTAAGACATAAAAGACCAGAATGTGTACTGTAGCTTAAACTAGAACCACTAATACCCTATTTTTAAAACATTTTTTCACTCCTAGGCAGTACCGCCCCTACTAGATCGAATTCGACTCTGAGTGGGTCAGTGTCTCCATTATGTCTTAACTAATTTACATTATGTCTTTACTTTACATAATTTAAATTCAGTATTTACATTCTCGCATTTAATTTTCGCAAATTGGATTTGTCTCCCCTCCTTCTACTTGTTTCTGGTTTCTTATTACCAAGGATGAGAGATTGATTAGATGAGTCTTCACTTAAATTATATCCCAATCTTCTAGGCAATCTTGGTTTTTGTTTTTTTGCGAGAAACTGATCTTCTTGTTTTTTATGATGAATTCTTAGTAGATCAATTATGGTGGTTTTCTTCGTAATTTCTAGCATGCTGTGACTTGTGGGAAGGCATCCAAGTTCATTTTGATCATCAATATCCCACATGCAAATCTAGATCGAAGATTTCGATTGTTGCCTCAACTTGGTGTGATTCTTCTTCTCATAAAAAAAAAGGATGGAACTTTGACGTCGATTCCTCGAATCAATGGGTGGAATAAGTTCCTGACATCCTAATGATCACATCTATGACTTGGAGCCTTAGATTAAAAGTTGCATTAATTTTGCTCTTAACTTCGTGCTGTTTCTGTGCCCTGTTTTTGAACCCAGCACTACTGCCTATATAATTGCGGTTGTACCGCTTGACCGGCACTACCGCCCATATACCTGCGGTAGTGCCGGCCTGGAGGGATTTTGCTTATTTTATTTTTCGAGCTTCCGATCTTTGCAAGAGGTGTTTTTGTTTAGGGGTTATTTATTCAGGAGGTGTGAAAAATTTTATTTTGGGATCATTTATCCCCCTCTGATCGAAATCTCAATCTTTCAGACCAGAATGTGTACTGTAGCTTAAACTAGAACCACTAATACCCTATTTTTAAAACATTTTTTTCACTCCTAGGCAGTACCGCCCCTACTAGATCGAATTCGACTCTGAGTGGGTCAATGTTTCCATTTATGTCCTAACTGATTCTACTATCCCTATTTAATTTCGCCGTTAGCCGCCGGCCATTTTTTGTTGCCATCGATCAGTGGACCTTGAGCTCGACGAGGTGATGGTGGTCATTCGCATCTTACCTTGTAACGTGGTTGTTTCACACCTGTTTACGGCTGGCGAAGCCAACAAATTTCTTAAAGCAAGTTGCAGCATTTCTTTCGGTAGCCACCTGAATCAGATACCAATTTACAATCCTATACATGTGGTGGTATATACTACTCTAGCCTGAAGAAACAAGCAAACGAAAGCAGCTCGTGTGTGGGGAGAGTTACAGTGCGTGCTCGTGATGGCCAGCGAGAGCAGATTGGCGCAGGTGGCGACGACGATCCCCGTCAGGAACGTGCAGGCTCTCGCGGCCTCCGGCGCCGACGAGCTGACGGCCGAGGCGCTGGAGCGGTACATCCGGCCTGACATCGACCGCGACGCGGTCCTCGCCGAGCACTCCGGCGAGGTTCCGGTGGTTGACCTCGGCAGGCTCCTCAGCCCCGAGTCTGTGGAAGAGGAGGCCGCCAAGCTCAGGTTCGCCTGCCAGGAGTGGGGCTTCTTTGAGGTACAGGGTCACTAGCCTTACCGGGCCTTTTTGTTTTTGTTTTCATTATTTAAAAGCTGGTTCTAAATTGTGATAGTAGAGAAACTGATTTTTCGAAAGTTATACACATATAGAGTGGATTATAGATTCAGTGTACATGGGTGAGCTGAATTGTGAGAATCGACTTTTAGAATTGAGCTGTTTGTTTTTTATTCAGTTTTTTAGCCTAAAATCCAGAATAAAAGCAAAAGCAAACATACCAATATATATATAGCTGCCACTAGCAGTGTTTATACCTGTTCTTGTAGGTCAAAAGTAAAAAAAAAAAGTATTAACAATCGAGTACGTTGTATTGCCAAAAAGAAGAACACACGAGTTTGATTTTTTTTAATAGCGTCATATCTTGATAGCTCAAATTAGATAGTACTAGAAACCATCAACACTGTGAAAAGTCGCCAAACAGATTGGGATTTTGGGCTCGTTTGGAGTGGCTTAGATATATTGATTGTGTTCGTACATATATATTGTTTATAGTTGAATAATGGGTAATTTGAACATAAAAAATACATCAAATAGGAGATCGACTTGGAACTATATCACAAAAACGAGTGTTAGATTCAGTTGACATGCGTGCTGACCACCATGCTATGTGATTGATTTTAAGCCACAACTCATTCCTAGATATTCTACTTTTTAGATTTGATATTTGAAAACAAGAAATTAGCCTAAATGATGAAAAATGTTTTATTAGAAAAAGATCATCAACCATAGGAGGTCGTTATTGAGTTACGCAAATCACTGAAGCTAGAAGTGGTCATTATGCTTACTGATACCTTGCTTGGTTTATCAAATCCACAATTTCTTTTTTGATTTATATTCGCAATACCGATGTTTGGAAATACCGAAATAGCAGAATCGATCACACAATATCATTTTATTAATCATGAGTCTCGAACTATTGCAATTTACAGCTTGTAAATCATGGAATACCAGAAGAGATCATGGTGAACATAAGGCGCGACATTCAGGAGTTTTTTCAGCTTCCACTTGAGGCGAAGAATGCTTATGCACAGCGCCCGGGAGACCTTCAAGGCTATGGCCAAGCGTATGTTGTGTCCAATGAACAAAAGCTTGACTGGGCAGACATGCTTGGCATCATTGCTCAGCCTCCTCAGGCCCGCGATGTGAGACATTGGCCTACTCAACCTCATACTTTCAGGTCAGCATACAAGTAGGGCTGGCTATCCAGCTTAATTCTTTCAAAATTGACATCGTTTGACATAAAATTATTTTAAATTCAAGCTAAGGAGTTACTACCGAGCCGAGCCTCATTAATTTTTTCACTAAAGATGGACTTATTTTAATTTTAAACCTATTAAAAATATAATCGAAGAAATTTTGGATCTGAGCCCTAACGAGCTTTTTTGCGAGCCCTACATACACGCATGTTGGAATATGCTTATCCATATATGGAACTACATAATAGCTATGAAAATGAAAATATCTTAATTTCTCTTTCACGCAAGTATGGTATAAGCAAATTTAGTCAGTATGAGTGTAATATTCATGGAGATAATAATAAAATTTATTTGACATTGCCCAATTATTATTGTGGAAAATGGGTTTCAACCCAAATTTCTAAAATTAAAAAAGGGGTTTACTGAGACAATTGGGCCAGCAATGCCCATTGGGCCAAGCCAGCCTAGCCGGCTCAGTCATCGGGGCTAAAAGGTAATACAGCTGTCGCTGCATGCCTTATCTCCAGACGCACGATAGAGAGATGGCAATTGTGTCGCAGGCGCATATTCCGCCCTTGCGGCAGTAGCGACTGGGTCTTTCCGACGGCCATTGCTCCCTCCCCACCTCCTCCTACTACTATAGAAAAGCCTACATTAGATGCCTTATCACACACAGTTTTAAAAAACCGTCTACATTAAAGTTAATCATAGATGGTTTTGCTAGCATGACTGTCAAAGTTACAGGATATGCTATGAACTGTCTGTTATATCAGATTATCACAGACGGTTCATCTCACAAACCATCTATGATAACCTGATATCACAGATGGTTTGTATCACGAACCATCTGTGATATGCCTACATGAACCATCGTGGGTTGCTTTTATAATTGCCGCAACAAGATCGGAATAAACCATCCATTCATCTCTCTTTCACACGGCCGCCCTAACCCCCCATCGCGTTGTTGCTCTACCAAACGCCCCAAAACTTCCCTACCTCGCTTCTCCTCCCAAGCCGCCGCCTATGAAGATGATGTCCGGATTTGTCGCATTAAGCACCCCTCACCTCTCCTCGCACTCCACCTCTCTCCTTGTGCACCACCGCCTCACTTCCCCCTCTTTCTCTCGCGTGGTGCAGGCAGCAACAAGACCAGATCAACAGACCATCAAGTTCGCCGACTCCAACCTATATACCTTCCCGCCCTCTGAGGCCAAGGGCAAGATATCCGGCACCTACCGCCTGCATGCCCATTGACGCCAATGGTCAAATCAGATCTCCTCCTCTCTTCCCTCTTCTCTTCTATTATGCTTCAATCACCTCCCCACCTCTTCAATTTTGCTCATATTGTTGCAACGATCCGTATGCTTAGACATCGAATGAGATAAGGTATATAGTGATAGGCTGGAATGGTTTAGGTGTTTTGCTAGGCATGATTATTGATAGGGTGTTTTCAGCCGCGTAATGCGAACTAGGCCAATAAGTGCAACGCACGCCACGCGCGTAAACGAAAAATGATCTCACATTTTTTTCCGGAGGAAAAATAGACCTAGGTGTATTTTCAAAATTTTTGGAAGCTCGAGAAATATTAGAGATCAAGCTGAAAAAAAGTACACATATTTCTGTTGACAAAAATATTTTTTTCGGGAAAACAGATGAAGGACCCATATGTAAAAACCGGGGACCTGTTTGTTATATTTTTAGACCTCACCGCTATTTTGGAAAAGTAGAAAAGGGCTCGCCCGCGATTCATATTTAACGGGGGGCTTTTTCCGTAAAGTAATGAGCGAGGGACCCAAACGTGATTTGGAAAAGTTTTTTTTGCCCTCACAAAAAATTACGAAAGACCTTTTCGTAATTTTGCAGGGACCTATCCGTAATTTAAAGGAACGGAGGAGCTTTTTTTGCAAAAATCGCAGGGTGACAGGTGGATGCCTGAGGAGCCTAAGAACCTCCGGAATGTAATGGAGGGAGTATGTGTGGTTTGTCAGATGATAGTAAAGCAGATGTAATAATGAGGGTTTTAATGTCATGAATTGATAGCTGATTATTGCAAAAGCTCAGTGTTCTGGTTTAGCGGAATGTATTGCTTTTGGTTTAGCTGATTCTTGGACTCTTAAGTGATGATTCACTACTGCACAAACCTTTATCACGGACGGTTCACAAATCTCATCATAGACGATTTTGCGAACGTTTGTAACAATGAGTCAGTGATGAAAGAGATCATCAGAGACGGATTTTGAACCGTCTGTGAAAATATACATCACAGACGATTCTAAATAGGAACCATTTGTGATAATAACCATCTATGATGTGCTTTCACACATATGGACATTTTTTTTGTTTATTGGCTAGCCACGCCCTCTGCAACAAACATATTACATATCATCACAAGCATATATTGATTACATCCATTTCAGCAATTAACTCAATTACATCACAACATGTATGGCACATCTATTTCAGAAATAAAGTCAGATATACTAATATGGAACTCAATTTTATGAACCAATTAATTGAATGTACAACTACAATTCACAAATTCACATCATAATTTTCATAAATAAACCCAAGTGGCAATTCAGAAAAAACATGTACAACTCCAGCCTGACAGGCTGCATGGAACTCGCCTTTTTTATTTATGACTTCAGTGAGCAGGAAGAAACAAAGTTTCCTTCGAATGTTGCTCAAATCGGTCCCTTTCAACGCAGTTCTAGCCTCATTGCTCTTTTTATAATGACGATGAGTTTCATGTTGTGGCAAACGTAAAAGCCACATAGGTTATTTCCTTTTGCCCGCTGGTGGCATCACAAATGTAGAATAGGTTAGTTCCAGAGTCATTATTATGGAGTTTGATATACGATTATTGTGTATAGCAGATACTAAAATCTTAAAATCATGCTGCAGTTTCGCCCCATCGTTGTACACTTTGAACATCCTACGTGATTGCTAACCATAAATCACCAACACATGGATCTGCAAGCTAGATCTATACAATCTTTAAAATATCTCCTAACCAACCTAGATATTGAATATAATGCAAATAGCACCCATTACTAACCTTAGATCACCCAACAACACATGGATCTACAAGCTAGATCTAAAAAACCATCAAATTCTTTCCTTATCAAGCTAGATGTTGAATATAATGCGATTAGAACACATTACTAACCATAAATCACCAACAACACATGTATCTACAAGCTAGACCTAAACAATCTTTAAATTCTCTCCTAACCAACCTATATATTGAATATAATGCAATTAGAACCTATTACTAACCTTAGATCACAAAAATCAAATAAGTCTACTATCATCCTTCAAAATCAATAGTATTCTTTCACACAATCGCCGCACAGCCGCAACCTATCTCAAAATAGATCCCAAAACCCTAAAAACACGAATTGGCTTCGGGCTCAATTTTATATACTATTAGGAGATATCACAGACGGTTATATTCGTAAACCGTCGGTGATATAACAGAATCCCATACGGTTTTATTATAAAACCGTCTGTGATGACTCCCGCAGATATCACAGATGGTTTTTAATTATAATCGTCTGTGATGTACACCAATATCACCGACGGTTTTAATATAATTATTGTTCTGGACATCAAAACAATCTCTACCGTCCGCCATCGACGCCAACGGTCAAATCCGATCTCCTTCTCTCCTCCTTTTTCTCTCCCATTGTATCTTCATTCGGATTTGATTCGGTTCTAATGGCTGGGCTACAGACACCTTCTTGTACAAGGCCGAATAGTTGGACAAAATATTGTATGGAGTATCTATTATGCTTTGAAAACAGAGTGAACAATTTCTCTTTAAGTTAACATAGTGAACGTACTACCAATTTTGCACACCTTAGATAGCAACAAATAGAATTACATCACTGAAGCGCATATGAATAACTGGATGGCCATCGTTTTCAACCCCGTCGACAAATTTTGGCGCATGGACCTCGAATTGAATCAATCGGGCGTATTCTTTACTAGTGCATGGTCACATTTTTTACTGTTATATTGCATTTCTGAAGGTAATGTTGTGCTCTTGAGGTACGAAGGAAACATGGTGTTCAAAATAGGGCAAATTTTGGTGCATAGACCTCGAGACAAATCAATCGGGTGTGTTCTTTACTGGTGCCTGGTCACAGTTTTTTTGTTATTTTATTGCATTTCTAAAGGTGATGTTGTGCTCTTGAGGTATGAAGGAAACATGAAGGCGCGTGTGTTTAGCCAGTATTCATTCTATGCCATCCTCATGCCAAGTGCCACATTAATCAAGAGGTGGCAAGGGCTCCACCTTTTAAATTACCCTTCCTCCACTTGGCTAGGCAATATGGTACTAAATCATGCATGCTATGGAATTAAAGGAAATGTGCCACCCATGAGCCAATTTCTAACATTTTGTTCCATGACATCACCATTCTGGGGTACCTGAAAAGGTTTAAATTTTTCTCCCAAATTGTAAAGCCTTGAGCCTGAATATAGGCTTCCATCTTTGCCTTCCCATACTGAAAACCAACATCATAAAAAACACAAGATTTGGTAGAATACGTCTCTCACGTCATTGTTTCTAATTACCGATTAAGATCAATTAGATAAAAACGTGGCTCTGATACCAACTAAAAGATCGAGACGCACCAAAAGAGAGGTGAATTGGTGCAAACTAACACTTAAATCTAAATTTTTCTATTTTTAATAATTATGAAAATTATTAAAATAATGAGTAGTCTCAGTGAAGTAGATGACCCCAGTTTCGTGGTCGACCTCTACCTGGGTCCTGACTCCTAATATCCTACGCAAATATCCAACCTTTAGGGGAAAAGATGAGAGTAATCCTTGGCAGTAAACAAAAACTTGGATTCCAGTGGTTTCAAAGTCCCTGAACTAGCTTAATTGCATCTGTAGCAACAGAGAAACATAGGACGTGGCAATAGCATGCGATGATGTGAAGCCGAGTTATACCATGCACTTTTCAATCAGTTCCCACAGGTACAGATAGCAGGAACATTGTTAATCTAACCATTAATCGGATGGCACAACTGTACATAGCTTGCGTGCTGCTGCCTTCTGGAGACGATGAGACTCCCCTGCTGCATCCTTTTCTTGATGGCGCTGCCAGCCGCTCGCTGATCTCTTCTCGTGCGTCGTCTCCTTGTGCTCCTCTTTTCAATTTTCTGTTGCGCCGCCACACGAAGCATCGTATTTTTTTTTTCTCCTGTGCAGCTCGTTTCTTCCGCGGCTTCCCAAAATAAGAAGGTACACCCTCCTATTTATCCTAAGTAAACTCTAATTTTTTATCTCTAATCAAATACATGCATGTATATCCAACTCACCCAATTACATATGGCTCAATATATGCACATAGCTCAAAACTAACACATGCACGCATATAACCCACCTATCGCTCTTGTGTGACTCACTCGACTGCACGGCCCGCTGACCACTACACTACATTGTCCTCGACTCCAGGTGTACTATTCTCTAATCCGAATGTTCTACATGATATCCTTGATTGTCTGAGCCACGATTCATCCGGGAACCTAGTTCCGATCCCCATCATCGACAACATTCACCCTCATGACGCACTTGCACACGAACAAACAAAACAACAATTTTTGGACCATAAATTTTTCCCAACTTGACTCAATGTTAGTGTAACAGGGTTAATATAACGTGTATGAACCATATAACCAATCCAAATCACAAAGTCCACACATATGTCAATTTTCATTATAACATCTCACAATCTCCCAATTCTTCATCACACTTGCCAATTTTTCATCACAAGATTTGATAGGAAGAGAAGCATCTATCCAGCGCAACAAAAAAAGGGTGAAAAGTCATGTCTCCCAAATACTTGCTATCGGCCAGTATCATCGACAACTGATGTGACAAGATGACACTGGCGACCATCTGCGTGCTTCGTCGGGAAGGTGGTCAAAGCTACATATTCTCGTATCAGTTGTGTCCACGAGATACTGTGTGTGACCACGTGAGTTCTTGTGCGAGTTGTGTCTACAAGATAAACATGTGCAATTTCATTTAGAGATATTGTGCGCATTAGAATAGATCATGCTATGCAGGAAGATCAAAAGGAATCTACTGCCTGTACCATGAGGAGTTCAAGATGTCGAGGAGTTGTGGCCACCATTCTAGCATGTGTGTGTGGACAAAAGTTCTTGTAGGTGTATCCAAGTTCTCTTGTGGGTAAGCTCTAATGCGAGTCTGCATCGTCGTTAAGTTGTGTTACCGGTGAAAAGATAATTGAAGCTGAGGTAAAGGTCGTAATCACTGGCAAGTTGTGTCACTAGTGGTATGACCAGCAAGAAAAAGGTGGAACTCTTCGGAGATGCGTTCACCGTCACGTGTCGAGTATGAGTTGGGCAAGTACAGTCAACAAGTCTTGATTAGTGGGGAGATTGTTGGAATTAATCAAGCCTTGCTAAAATCGTTGATTTTTCGTGTCATTAAAGGCATGTAAAGATCATGATACAATTTGTAATCAGATAAATTAGTTAGTTTATTTCCTTAGTTAGGCTTTCCATGTTTAGTGTTTACCTTGGTTGACAAGTTGGTTAGGTTGTCCGCCCAGTATAAAAGGGCATGTATGAGTTCGAGAATATAACACAAGAATAACACAAGAGAAAATTTACCCAAAACTTCTATGTTCTTTCTTATATTCGTATGCATGTGTTCATGATCAAGGGCTAAAGCCAACAATAGAAACATCTAGAAACATGTGAAAGTCACTGAAACATAAAACCTTTTCCATTGTTTTCATAGAACTTGCTGAAGCTTAATGAAACTTGTTGCATCGTTGAAACTTACATGAAACTTGCTGCATCATTGAAACTTCATGAAATTTTGCTATACTATTGGTAGCACTTTCAACGGTATACCGTTGGATAGTAGCACTCTAGTCATATAGACAACAAGGCTGAATTTCTCTAAGTCGGCTTCCAACTTTGATCTGGGCAAGTCGTCTTTCAATTGAAGCTATCATTTTTTACCCCCTTTAAAATTCATTTGTTACAATTTTGGCCTCCTTCTGTTCACATTTACGAAATTAGCCCCGTTACTGAGCGTCAAAGGCGTGGCAGGTGACATACATCCCCTGTTGTACTAAGGCATCTCGGCAGGTCATCATGGCTGTAACAGATCTACATACTGCAGAAGCATGTGAGAGACCACAGTAGTAGGGGGTTTGCCATGGTAGGGCAATGAGGGGACCCATCCAAAATCCTAAGTCTCAGCTGGGTAAAAAATTTGAAAAAATTTAAAATGCTACTGTACCCATCCAAATCTCGGCGAGATCTCGATGATTTTGGCCGACATCTTTGTAATTTGGACTGATTTTTCATTTTTGAGGACTAAGTTTGATTGGATTTAGGGTCAATACCATCCACAAAAAATTTCAAAAAATTTTGACGTGTTTTTGATAATTTTCAATTGATTCAATTTGTCCGTTAGTCTTCAGTAGCGCTGTCCAAATTTTTGAAAATTATTCAAGATAGATCATCATCTTAAAATTTTATGAAAATATAATGGATGTGTTAGAACCATCCACAAAAAATTTCAAAATTTTTTGACGTGGTTTGAACTATTTTTTATTGAGTTGAAATTTATCAGTTCTGCTTCAGTAGAACTATCTGAATTTTTTAAAATTTGTCAAGATTAATAATAATCTAAAAATTTTATGAGAATATTACAGATATGTTAGGACTGTCCAAAAAAAATTTCAAAAGTTTCTAACATAATTTGCATCATTTTCCATTCGGTTGAAATTTGTCGATCAGTCTTTTATCGGGACAGTAGCATTGTTGGATTTTTGAAAATTCGTCAGGCTTGATGGTCATCTGATATTTTTATGGGAACATTAGTAATGCGTTAGCACCATCAAAAAAAAATTTCAAAAATTTTTGACGTCGTTTGAACCATTTTTTGTTCCGTTGAAATTTACCGAGATTTCAAAAAATTTGGACGAAATTTCAGTTTTTCGGACAAAATTTCCAAAATCTCATACAAAAAAAATCTGGATTTGAATTTTGATTTTTGAATTTCATCCGAATTTTGCCCAAAATTTCAGAATCTCACAAAAAATTTGGATTTCGATCCCTTCCAAGATTTATTCCAAATAAAATTTAAAACCTTGGGGAGGACAAAGCCGACTGGGATGAGATGCCAGTCTTCCGTGCTCAGATAGAGGACCAAAATTTCAAATTGCGTCGTGCATAGGCTCCTTTTGCCGAAGAAAAGGTGACGAGGGGGCTAATATAAAAAAATGGGAATTACTAAATAGCACTCGAATGTTTTTTTGTTTGTGAGCACTCAATTTTTTTATCTATTAGATAATGATATTTTTTTTGTTTGTGAGCACTCAATTTGTTTTGTCTATTAGAATTGCTTTGTAATCTACATTATGCTTTATCATTTTGACTTTGTGATCCACATTTTTGTTTGTTGTGTTCCTTATGGTTTGTTTGTTCTTTTTTTATTTTACAAATTGTCACATTATTTTTTACATAATTTAATCTATGTAAAACAAGTATATAATTGATGTAAAAAATGCCATGTAGAAAAGAATAATTTTTTTACAAATTGTTACATCATTTTTAAATAATTTAATTTTTGTAAAACTTTGCATATAATTGATGTAAAAAATTCATGCAGAAAAGAATATTGTTCCTCGTGTAATACCTAAAGAATTGAATAATCTTTGATAAAATAGTGCTTAAAATGGAGGAGAGTAGGCAAATTGATTTCATCCAATAAATTTAGATGCCACGTGAAGGCCGCAGCTTGGAGCCACGGTTAAACATTTCGTTTCGAAGTCATTTTTTCATAAGTCACCAGTACCGAATTTCGTGAAATTTTAGTCGAAATTCGAGAAATTTTGAATGGTTCAAAAGTTGAATGAATTTAAAAATTGATCAAATACATGAGCGAATTTCGAACGAAAAGTTCGAATTTCCAATGAAAAGCAACAAAATTCCATCGAAAAGCATCGAATTTCGACGACTGGTAAAAAATATTAAGAAAAATATAAAAAATAAGAAAAAGTATAAAAATGTTGTAAAATGCAATTCACATAATTAAAACTTGGCACATATCAATACAAGTGCAAAAATAGGCATTCACATAATTAAGATATGAAAATATACCATAGCAAGATAGCATTAACATATTAAACATACCATAGCAATACAAGTAAGCTTTTCAATATTCGATAACATTAACATATTAAAAGATACCATACCTTTGCTATATTTTAGATAATTTAAAGTTATCATATATCAATACAAGTAAGTTTTTCAATATTGAATAACATTAACATACTAAAATATACCTTAGCAATATATTTTTTTTGTGCATGCAAATATCGTTACTTGAACAAATAGTACCATTTTCGGGTATCATCCATTGCTACTAAATATTCTTCAACAAATATTGCTACTAAATATAATTGAACAAATATTGATACTAAATTTTGGATAAATTTTGTCAAATTTTTTTTTTTGAATTTAAATTTGAATTTGAGCGAAAAACCGAACAAAATTCCTTTTCGATACGGACCGATAAGGTCGAATTTCGCAAAATTCAGTCAAAATTCCACGAAATTTGGAACCCTTCCCGGAGCAACTCCATCAAGATGCAGCGACATGATTTTAAACCCACTCTAATATCATTTGTTATAACACGCACAATAAAAATAGATGATCAAAAGATCAGAAGACATGTATAATTAAATTTAACGTGAAAAACATTTACAAGAAAAACTATAGATATACGAAAAGAAAATTCACTGTACGAGAAAAGATTATATAAGCATAGAATCTAAACAATGTGACTATAGCGATATGTATATATATCTATATCTATATACGTATATATATATGTATACGTATGTATATACGTATACGTATACGTATATACATATATGTATGTATATATACACATACATACATACATACATACATACATATGTATATATGTATGTATGTATGTATGTATATATGTATGTATGCTAGCAAACAGAATCTGGAATGGATAAGGAAATCGAATGAAAGTTGAATGCTCCTGCCATTGTCATGTCATACAACGCTCGGTGTATATATGCACCGCTCGATGCTACGTTAACGTAGTGTCCAACACACACGACCACGAATTCCCATTACACTTTAATAGTTAGTTAATTTGTCCAAAAAAATGCAAAGCACTTATCTTCAATTTGTACAAATACCGAACATTAACATTTTTTTTCTGATATCAGGACATCCATTGAAGAGTACTCTTCTGAATTGAAGAAAGTTGCTCATTCTGTTGTGACCTTCATCGCAAAAACACTAGATCTTGATCTTGAATTGATGGTTGACAATTTTGCGGTGCAAACTCTAAGGATGAATTATTACCCTCCGTGCATGTCAATGCCCGAAAAGGTTTTGGGATTCTCACCCCATTCCGATGGATCTTTTCTGACCCTTCTTTTAGAAGTTAATTCAGTTGAAGGCCTCCAAATAAGAAGGCATGGGGCATGGATCCCAGTAAAACCACGTCCTGAAGCATTATTGGTGAATGTGGGTGACTTTCTTGAGGTATGAAATATTGTAAGTGAAATTAAGTTACTATTATCACATGCATTGCCAAACTCGATGTTTATCACAAATATACATTACGAATGTATATAATCATCAGCAGAATTCTCCTCGTCCAAAAATAGAGCAACTTGATAAAATATTTATGTTTACGATATTACTCCCTCTCTCATTTGCTTGTCATTTTTTAGGTCGACAAGGTCAACTCAAAATACATTTCATTATTACTTTTTGTAATTATATAATGATATGGAAGTATTTTTGAAAACAATATACTATAATCATTTACATGTGACAAACAATCTACATGCTTTTTAAAAATCAGTGATCAAAGTTTTAATAATTTTATAACACACATTTTAGGATGGCATATCTAGTTGAGAACACAGGAAGTAGTACTGATATATGTGCTGAAACACATGAATGCGAAATGTAACAGACACGGATTCAAACTGAGCTGCCTGATCAATGTATAATTTTTTATTCAATCAGATGGGTCAATATTTTATCATTACAATTATCAATGACCAATTTGATTTCCCATTTGACTAATTTCCATTAATTATCATTTATAGATTATGACAAATGGGAAGTATAAGAGTATTGAGCACAGGGTCACCATAAATGCCAATAAGGAACGACTATCAATATCTGCATTTCACACCCCAAAGTTTGACGGAGTAGTTTCACCTGTCATCGGCACTACTACAGCAGACAAGATGCTGTACAAGACAGTGAGAGTAGAAGAATATTTTAAACTTCATATGTCAAACAAACTGGATGGAAAGAGAGCCTTGGATCATGCAAAGGTCCTCCAGTTATAAGGAGCATCAACTCTACTGTTGTCCTTCTAACTAAAAGAATGTTTGTAAATTATATTTTCATGTTTTGCTTGAAACTGACATATATTGCGGAGACCAACTATTTCGATGATTGGTACATGTTGTGGATTGTTTGGTTATGCCCTTGGACAAAAAACGAAACAAAAATCTTGCAGGTTATCATGTTTTCTAACTTGATTTAAATCTCTGCATTTATTTTGTGATGATACGTATTAATTACTCTTACAACATTAGAATAAATGCCGGTGGTTTTTTACTAGCAAATGGATTGGTTGATGAATGTGGGACCGGCCTGTCAGCGAAGCTGAGAGAGGGCTAGCAGCGAGCTGGCTTGGCTGGGTCTAGGGATGGAACTGGTACGGATATTTTCCGACCGACCGACCGACCGAATTGATTTGGATGATGATTTGGATAGTTTCACAGATATCCAGTTGATTTCTCGGATAAGGATATGGATACAGATAATTTACATGGATACGGATACGGATATGGAACACTGATTATCCGATGGATACGGAATATCCGAGTTTTTGTTCGGATAATATCCGAATATGACATACGGATATTATCCGAATAACACGTTTCAGAATAAGACGTTAACAATTTAACATGTTTCACTGTTTCAGAGACTGGGGTCTGCATTGGATGACAAGATATAATGTGTTCATATGTGCTAGATGCTAATTTGGAGATATTTGGGTAAAGGTGGTACAAAAATTGGCAAGTGGCGTTTCAGTAGGGCTACTTAGGATTCAGCAGCATATGCCAGCTGCAAATCATTTGGTTCAATTTATTGCAATGGGGTACATTGTTACTCACAGAGTCACATGTATGACAAGCTAGGGATAAAAAGGCAAAAAAAAAGACATACAAATATATTTCTTTTGGGATTTTGAATTTAAATTTGGATCGATTTTGGAAAAAAACTGAAATTGGATTTTAAAATATCCGACTAATATTATTTGTATCCATGTTGATTCCGATCCGTATTCGATCTGTATTCGTAACCGATATTATCCTGTATAATTCGTATTCGATTCTGTATTCGACACTATTCATATTCGATTCTGTATTCGATAAAAAATACGGATATGGATATGAATAGAACGATATTCGACCGTATCCGATCCGATCACATCCCTAGCTGGGTCACGCACACGCGTGGGAACTTGGGCTGGGTGGAAAGTTAAAAAGGAGTGGGCTGGCGAACGCGGCGATTTGCGCATGGAGGGAAAAAGAGAAAACAGATGGGTAGACGAGTGAAGAATTTTTAAATTTTTTTTTTCAAAAATAATCAATGGAGCAAAAAAATTTCAAAATTGGGTGCCCGTCGCACGTATATGGGGTACTCGCCACGTATACGGGCGATAGGGGGGCATATTAACGGTTAGTAATAGCTGCAATCGGGGGAAGGGCACATATCGCCTGTGATACGGGCGATCGCCCAGTACAGGGGTACAGGTGCGGTCCTTTATAACCCCTAGGCGACGCTGTGCTCGCTCATTTCGCATGGGCTCAGCCGAAGCTAGCGAGAGCCGGAGGAGAAGTGGAAAGAAATGAAAAGAGAGGAGAGAAAAAAAAGGAGAGATGAGAAGAAAGAAAAGAAAAGAAAGGACATAAAAATTTGAAAATAAATCGTAGATTCGTCATTTTTGCGGAGGTAAGTTCAAAAAAAAAATTATTTAGAAATATAGTATAGAAATTTAATGTAGTAGGATCGTGTAGTATTCTGTAGTATTTAGGCCCTGTTTGGTAGAGCTTCAGACCCCAACTCCACTTCAGAGCTGAAACCTGTAGACTGAAATAAAGTGACTTAAGTTTATAATTTTATTCTAAAATGTAAATAAGATGACCCACCTAAACACTCTTAATATACCTACAGCTCCAGCTCCACGAATTTGATGAATCTAGGAATATCCAGCTCCACCAACTCTAAGAATTTGGTGGAGCTGGAGCTCTGCCAAACACCCCTTAGTATTTAAAAAAGTAGAAATTTAATTTAGTATTTAGTCTTTAGAAATATTAGGATTGTGTAGTATTTAGTATTTAGAAATTTAATGTAGTAGAAATATTAGGCAATATTTAGAAATTTAATGTAGTAGGATTGTGTAGTAGAAATTTTGCAGTGCAAATAATGTATTAGGTAATATATAGAAATGTAATGTGGTAGAAATTTAATGTACTATTTAGTCTTTAGAAATATTAGGATTGTGTAGTATTTAGTATTTAGAAATTTAATGTAGTAGAAATATTAGACAATATTTAGAAATTTAATGTACTAGGATTGTGTAGTAGAAATTTTGTTATGCAAATAATGTATTAGGCAATATATAGAAATGTAATGTGGTAGAAATTTAATATTATGATGAAACATAGTAGGCTAGCCATATGTTGCGCGGGTAATGTTTGAAAAATTGCGACGTAGCCGTATGGTAGGCTAGTCGACTTACTTGTTTATAGTCGAATTTCTTAGTATGATCAACATATGTTTTATATATTGTATTTTAGAGTAATATTTAAAAAACATGGTAGGTTAGCAAGCATATCGTATGTTGTTAGACGCCGTGCTACGTTAGAAATTAGTAGAGTAAAAAAAAGTTTGGAAATGTTAGATACTGTTAGAAATTAGTAGAGAAAAAATTTGAAAAATATAATGTAACATTTATATGGTAATGCACGATATGGTTAGATGGACAACTGATGAATTTTTTGGTCCGATGTTGTAGGCAGCATGTCGGAGAAATTGTGTTTTCAAATATTTTATGGAGATGGGGAGATAGCACAAGGGGAGGATGGAGTGGATTTGTCATCATTTTCAAGAGTCGTACGGGGCATATCTAGACCGAGCGATAGGATATACACGACTTTGTTGGAGTGGAACTTTCGGATGTTGAATTTGGATGTGCAGACTGTTCGGCTGCGGGTTTGAGCAGTAGTAAGCCATGCGCAACACTGTTTTTATGTAGAGTTGATTCCTATTAACGCGACATCATCGTGGAGGAGCTATGTTGGGTTTGCCGTAGAGCAGGGCTGGCCGCTCATGTTGCTGGTACAGTGGTACCCGATAGCTCCATTAGTGTCAGAAGTTCATGATGTTAGGGTAGATATTATGGAGGAGGGGAAGATAATTATGCAAGAATACGATGATGAAGGTGGCAAGGAGCGCGGAGGGTGGCCGACGAGGGGGAGGAGGTGGAGGACATAGTTCACATGTTGGAGGAGGAGGACCGTGCGGATGAGGAAGTCCCTGATGGTGAACACTCGGACGGGGTGGACAATACTCCTGAGGTGCCTGTCCTTGGTGCGTAGAATAATTATGATTTCGAAGACCTAACAGTGAATGAAGGGAATAGTGATGCATGGGAGTATCATGAGAACGAGGTCACGCAGGGGGCCATATATAAAGACAAGGAGGTTGTGATGGATGCGGTGAAGTACTGGGCAATGTCTCTTGGGTTGCAATTCAGAGTAGTGAAGTCTAGCAAAAAGGAGTACGACGTGAAGTGCGTAGTTGATTTGTGCCCATGGAGGGTGCATGCATTCAAGGGGAAGTGGAAGAACTACTGGAAATGTTCCATAGTGATGGAGCATAATTGCGAATCGAAGGAAGAGGAGTAGGACCACCGCAATCTATCGTCCACTTGGGTGGCAAATGTGTTTTATGGTCAGATCGTGGACAATCCGCACCTGTAGCCTCGATCTATTATCAAAGCTGTGGAGGAGGGGTTTCAGTACAAGATTAGCTATGGAAAGGCATGGAGAGTAACAAGGATAGCTTTACAAATACGGTTCGGGACGTACGAGGCTACCTACGAGAATATTCCACACTTGCTCAGGGCAATATCACATAGGAATCCCGGTACATCCATCAACCTTACGGAGTTTCCCGTGGATAGTGTGTGCATGTATAAGTGGGTCTTGCAGCGGGCCTTCTTGGCCCTCGGAGCATGCATAAATGCGTTCTGACACTGTCGCCCGGTCATTTGCATGGATGGCACATTCCTGACAGGGAAATACAAGGGCCAGATTCTAACTGCGATCGCGGTGGATGCCAACAACCAGGTTCTGCCAGTCGCATTGGCCTTCGTGGAGGGGGAAAACACAGACAGCTGGTACTGGTTCCTTGAAAGAGTCAAGCTGGCAGTTGTTCAGGATCGACCTGATGTTTGTGTCATCCATGACCGACATGTAGGGTTGCTAAGGGCGATCGTGGATATGCAACAAGGGTCCGACGCCATGGGAGTAGCAAATTGGCAGACTTGAAGAGCAGGTGGTGTATGAGGCACATGGGTGCCAATTTTTTTCGTCAGTTCAGGAACAAGGAGCTTATGAACATGTTCAAGTGGCTATGCAAACAGAACTAGCGGAGGAAGTTTGACGCACATTGGAGGACGTTGGATGAACTAACCAAGAAAAAATCACTGAATCCAAGGGGAAGCGCTAGTTCATCAAGAAACCCTATGGCCTACAACGAGAAAGGAGAGGACCACACAGCCTTGTGTGCGCTCCCGACCAATGTACCAAACATTTGGCGTAGGCTGGGGACAAGCATAAAGCGTTTCACGGACTGGATATGACACGGGTTGTTGGTGAAATGGTCCCTTCTGCATGACGAGGGCGGTTCGTGTTATGGAATAATGACAACGAACCTGGCGGAGATTTAAAACTGGGTAATGAAAGGCATGAGATGCCTTCCATTGGTGGGTATAGTTGAAGGTGTGTTACTAGTCACCCAAAGATATTTCATTGAGCGATACAAGAACTCCGCTGCATGTATGTCGAACAATCTACTATTCTACTCAACAGTTGTATCTACGTATATGGCCAACAAAACAAGAAAAGCATAGACACATCGCGTGACACCGAAGAGTGGCGTGGAACGGAGATACTACGTGCACTGCGGTGACCAAGGTCGCAGAGGTGCCCGCTAGGAGAGAACTTCCCATCTGTGCATACTCCGAGCTGTTGATTGCAAGTGCTCCTGCCAGAAGCCACGCCTCCTACACTTGCCATTCTCGCACGAGATTGCCGCAGCCGCCGAGACACACCAATCATGTCATCTGTATATCTCCCGGTATTACTACAAGCAATGTGTTCTCAACACGTGGCATAACGAGGTGTACGAATAGCGAGTGGATGGATTGTTCACAACAACCCCCCCTCCAGAGCATCGATGGGTACCGAACATCCGAATGTTGAAGCAGAAGGTCGGGCGTTGAAGGACATGACGTATTCAGAACGATATGGATGAGTCCGAGGCGCGTCGTAATTGTGGATAATGTAATTTTATTTCATATATTTCTAAATGTATTTCTTTACTTCAATATGTACCAGTTAATTATTGTTCCAGTCATGTAATTTGTGATGTTATGTGCACGATCGAACATATTTTTACATATGCAACATTTAGTTATTTCTCATTTAATTTTTGGTAGTTGTAATTATTGTCATGTTTGTTGTTTTTGCTTTCTACAAGTATTTCTTTACTTCACGTACTTCACTATGTACCAGTTAATTATTGTTCCTACCATGTAATTTTTATATATTTAAATATGCAGCATTTCGTTATTTTTCATTTAATTTTGGGTAGTTGTAATGTGTAACATTTAATTATTGACCAGTTTGTTGTATTTGCTTTGTAACAAGCGGCGATGGCGGGAGCTGGGCGTGCTGCTGATGCTTGCCCTGAGCTGCTAAACCCAACCGTGGATGTGACCCACCGGTCTAGGTTCTCTGCAAATCAGAACTGACAGCTAGCGACACTATCACGTCGAGTGCCAAAAGAGATGATTCGCATCGACCCACGCTGGGTTCCATAATAAGCTGCCAAAGCTTCTTACTCTTTTATGTACATGTACTTACCTGCGAATACAATTTTGATGATGCTACACACTACTTGCAGGTTACGAGCAGCTGGCTTACTTTTACTCTGTAGGATTGTGGAGCAGACCACTGCAACGGTGGAGGGCAACCATGTCCCACTGTTCGGGTACGACCAGTCCCTGCTGACAGCACTCGTCGACCGGTGGAGACTGGAGATGCACACGTTCCACCTGCCCTGCGGAGAGATGGCTCCAACGCTGCAGGACATGTGTCGGGCCCCGAATGTGCAAATCCGGACCCTCTGTGTATTCAGTACTAGTCCAGGATCACGCTAGTGCCCACAGTCTCAACATTGGTAAATACCACAATCATACTCAACGAAATAGTAAAGTATTTTTTTCAAAGGGAAATATAACCGGTTGCTCGACCTTATGGTCAAGTTACAAAAGTACACCTCACAAGGCTTAAGTCTTACTCAAATAACTTGCAGCGAAAAATAAAGAAACACGTGGCGCCAACCAATATGCCATAGGCAACTGACTGGGCTCGCCCCTAGTTCGTCGGCTCCTCCTAGAACTCCTCCTCTAGTGCTAGCGTTGATTCCTCCTCAGCTGATGTTTGTGTTGTGGCAAGGGTTAGTACTTAAAAGTACTCAGCAAGTCATTCACAGAAATGCAATACTAATAACTACATGCATGGCTTATTCCAACAACAGGCTAACAGGTTCTTTTGCAATAAGCAACATTCATGAATAACAGTAATAGATTAGAAAGCGGTAAAACATTAATAACAATAATAACTTCGTAAACAATTTCCCAAGTAAAGCATTTATCAACCTACACAAATTTGTCATTTCCAATACCGAATATCCATAACCCAAGTTCATTTTCATAAAAGCTTAACTGTCGGGACCCGAATTTGCAAATCTGGACCCTCTGTGTATTCAGCACTAGTCCAGGATCACGCTAGTGCACACAGTCTCAACATTGGTAAATATCACAATCATACTCAACGAAATAATAAGGTACTTAATTAGTTAATCAAACTGGTTGCTCGACCTTAAGGTCAAGTTACAAATATACGCCACGCAGGGCGAAGACTTAGTAAGAGAGAAATAACAGCAGCGGAAAATAAGATAACTTCGTGGCGCCATCCAGTATACCACAGGCAACTGACTGGGCTTGCTCCCTAGTTAGACGGTTCCTCTTGGATGTCCTCCTCCAAAGCTGGTGTAGATTCTTCTTCAACTGGTGTTGTATTGTCGCAAGGGTGAGTACTTGGTACTCATCAAGTCATGCACAGAATGCAAACTAATATACTACATGCATGGCTTAGCACAAAGGGACAGCTCATGGTATAATTGCAATAAAACATCATTTGACAAGTAACGTAAGTAGATTTGAAAGCAGTAAAAACAAGTATAACATCAATAACTTTGCCATGAGTTAAATAAACATCTTTCCCATTCCTAGTCCACATTTCCATCAACATCATCATTTAACCAAACCAAACCTCTCAAGTTCAAGTTATTTCCAAGAAAGTCTAACCCTTGACTGTAATTCCCGAGCAATGTCCATTACCGCGAACACGGCTATCCGAATAGATTTTTCACTCTGCAGAGGTTATGCACTTTACCCACAAGATACAGCCAAACACCACAAAGGCGAGTGATCGTAACAAAGCCTTTCGGAAACGGCTAACTACACAAGTGAACCTTTTCGGTTTTTGCCGTACACCATCCCTTCCCTTAACGAAGGCGAAGTATGGGACCGACATACTGTTGGACGGGTACCATGCCATCGCATTGGTACGCTCCCCTTTCAAGCTACACAAAGGGTGTAGTTGACACCCGAGGTTTCACATGCAAGTTATTAGTAACTTACTCAACTAGGTCCGTCCCATTACGGACATGTGGTTGCACGATTAACTCAGTTCAAAGGCTTGCAAGGTTAAGTCCTTATGTTGACCAGGGCAATACTACCCGAAGAACCAAAACAACGCTCCCGATGCCACAACTGGCCCACCCGATCATTCTTGCCACATGCCCCGGTCGAAAACTATTTATCAAACCCCCAGTTGATTACCATGCACCACGTGCCATCAAAGTCATCATCAACAACACATGACACTTCTCAAAAACACGTTCCATATCTCATTAAATCAATGTTACCATATAATTTGTCCAAAATCATGTCATGTATACGCAAGGTGTCTAAGCATTATACTACAACGGTCTAAATACCCATGTTGGCAATTTAATAATGTCCAACTACTTAATCCTCAACTAGGGTGACAAGGGATTCATGGCATACAATTCTTTATGTCAACGTGGCATACAGCAACTAGGCAATTAACTAATCTCCCAAAATTAATTAAAGCATTTTCTAATTGAACTAGCATGCAATAATTTAAATCAAATTAATTTCAAAATGGGATCAACCTGGTTAAAGCACAACTTGCCTTCAAAGAATACTTGATCTTGGTCCTGAGGTGGTTCCTGGGTCAACACTTCACCTTCGAAGCCTTCGGGCACTTCAACGTCTACTCGTAACGCGTGCAAATAGCAATAAATGAATAAAACAGTAGACAAAAAGTGTCCAAACATCCAAATAAAGTCTATAAACAGAGAGAGCACAATTTTATAAATTTTTAGAAATTGGAATCGTCCAAATCGGAGTTAAAATGCAAAAGTTATAACCGTTTAAAGTTTCAAGAAAACATTAATTAAATGTAAACAGAGAAATATTCATAATAAAAAATTAATTAAATTTCATATTTGAGTATGTCTCATTTTTATGAAAATTTAGAAATTTGAATCACTCAAATCGGAGTTGAAACTCAAAATTTATAAGCGTTTGAAGTTTGAATCTATATTTGAAATCAATAAACCGAATTAAATAAATAATTTCTTTTTCGGAAAATGATTTATTGCGTCAGTACGACACGTGGACCAATCAGAGGCTGCCACGTCGTCTCAGGTCCATGGACCCGGCGCACAGTTTGGCTCGGTCCACCGTGGACCCGGTCCACTCAGACGTGTGACTCGACAGCGGGCCCCACGGAGACGCCGCCAGGACGCCATCACACTCTACCGAGCACGGCCGATACCGGCCCCACCGTGACGTCACGGCTGACGTCATCGAGCCGTTGGAATGGCCGCTGACATGCGGGTTCACGCCGACGCCACGCTGCGCCGCCGGGCGGTGATCCGGGCGGCGATCGCGCCGATCGCGACGGCCACCTTCCGCCACGCGTGGCTAGATCTCGGCCGTTGATTTGAAAATCAACGGCCCAGATCGGATCTGGATTTCACGCGTTAGGAAACATCTCGGTCCATCTGGACCGTTCGATCTTGATAGGACGGTCAAGATCTAATCTAATGCTATAACGTGGATTAACGCTAGCCGTACGATCTAGATCTAACGACTGAGATCTATCGAAGCATGGTGCAGTTACGGCTACGTGGCACGATCTAAACCGTTGGATCTAGATCCAACGGTTGGAAACAGATCTAGAAACTAAAACGTGGAAATTACCCGGGGATGACGTGGACGAATCTGGGCCCTCGGATCTTGATCGGACGGTGGAGCGAGCTCGGGCGACGGCGATGGCGTGCGGCGGAGCTGGTTCACCGGAGACGGGGATTTACGACGCCGCCGACGGCAGCGTTAGGCGCGATTCCGGAGAGGTGAAAGGTACCCTCCGACACGGCTTGTCCTTGCGGTTCCGGATCTGGACTCAACGGCGGCGGAAGACGGCGGAGACGGCGGCAAACAGCGGAAAACCGCGGCAGAACGCACGATCAACTACGGTGAGCGATTGCGGCACAACCACGGCGGCTTGAGCTCGGTGAGTTAGGGCTACGGGTGTGCAAGGAAATGGAGAACACGCTGGCGGTGGCGGCGCATTAAATAGGCCACTCGGCGTCCGTAAAAATCGTGGAAACCGAGGTCCACACGGCTGGGGAGGTGGAATCCGAAATGGATTCGGACTGAGCGACGTGGCTCAACGGCAGCCGTTGGATCAAAATCCAACGGTCGGGGGTTTGGGCTCGGGTCCGGCTCGGTGGTCCGGTTGGCTCGGTCGAAGCCTGGCTCGGGCGGCGTTGGCGCCATCGTGGCCGTTGGATCTCGATCCAACGGTCACGCGCGTTAGGGTTTGGTGACGTGGTTCGACCGAGACGGCTGGCGCGGTCGGGTCCGGGTCGGACTCGAGTCTGACTCGGACTCAGGTCCAGTCGGATGAACAGTAAAACCCGTTCGGCAATTTCCAACGATTAAATATTCAAAATAATTTCCCTAAATTCATTTAATTCAAGAAAAATAGCAAAATACTCAGAAAAATTCCAGAAAAATTGTAGAAAATATTTTATAACATTTTGGACTCAAACAAAATATTTCCAACAAAACTTTATTTGCAAAATTAAATTCTTTAATTATTTCAAAAGGGAATAAATTCAAATAAATTCCAAATAAATCCAAATAAATTCCAGAAAATTCCAAAAATTCATAAAAGTGTCAAATTTCACTCAAACTCATGAAAAGCAAAAATTGGGGTGTTACATTAACCCTTGACTGTAATCACCGAGCAATGTCCAATACCGTGGACTTGGCTATTTAAATAGGTTGTACACTCTGCAGAGGTTATACAATTTACCCACAATATACAATCAAACACCACAAAGGCGAGTAACCATAACAAAGCCATTCCAAAGTTACTTCTAGACTCGGTACTGCCCGCTAAGGTTTCACCACTGAAGGGACTGGTTACCACACTCAGGGCCCCCCCTTGCGCCTGTGAGTCCACCCGCAAACCCGGGGCTCACGCTACCATGACAGCACCAAAATCTAGACGTCACAGTTTACTTAGCCAGATCTGTCCCATTCCAGACTTGTGGTTGTATGATAGGCTCAGTTCAAATTCTTGCAAGGTTAAGTCCTTAGATTGACCAAGGCAATACTACCCAAAGAGTTCACAAAGTCCAAAACAGCAAAACCAAATACGACCTCCCATGTGCCACACCTGGCCCACCATAAACAATCTTGCCATTTGCCTCAGTATAAATCATTTTATCACCCAATTGATTACCATGCACCACGCGCCATCAACATCATCAATAACACATGTCACATCTTTCAAAAACATGTTCCATCTCTCATTAAGTCAAGATTAATTTCTAACATTCAAAATTATATCAATAACACAATTGCATGGCTAAGCAGGCTAATTATGACCTAATTAACCCATGTTGGTAGTTTATTAATTTCCAACTAATATTCCATCATCTGGGGTGACAAATGATTCGTGGCATACAATTATTATAGACAAGGTGGCATACAACAAGTAGGTCGCATAACTAATCCCAGAATTATTTAAAAGCATTTTTAATTAAACTAGCATGCAATAATTCAAATAAACATAATTCCAAAAGTGGGATCAATATGGTCAAAGCATAACTTGTCTTGGAAAAGGTCTTGTTCCTGGTCTTGAACTTGTTCCTGGGTCAAAACCTCTCCTTCAAAGCCTTCGAGCAATTCAACGTCCACGCGTATCGGATAAATAAACAACAAATAAAGAAACATAAATAAAAACTCATGTTCGAAAATTAAATAAAATTAACCATTAAATAAAGCTTGATTTTACAAAAATTTAGAAACTGGAATCACCTCAATCGGAGTTAAAACCCAAAAGTTATAACCGTTTGAAGTTTGAAAATCAATTAAAAAGAATAAACCAAATTATTTCGTTTATTTTTCTATTGAAAAATCAGAATTATGACATCAGCTGATGTCAGCACCGAAAATGAATATCGGTCGAATTCAATAAAGGACTTAATTCAAATTAAATCCAAATAAATTCCAGAAAATCCCAAAATTCAATAAACTCAATAAATTGAATAAAAGCAAAATTTTGGGATGTTACAAACCTCCCCCATTAATGGAATCTCGACCCCGAGATTCAGGGCTAACTAAGGAATAGGTTTGGGAATTCTTTCTTCAGTTCTTCTCACGCTCCCAAGTCGCTTCACCCTCTGAATGGTTGCTCCACTGGACTCTGCAGAAGCGAGTTGACTTATTTCTCGTCTCTCGACCCAATGTGTCCAAAATCTTTACCAGGTGCTCTTTGTAAGTCAGATCTTCCTGCAACTCGATTGACTCCAAAGGTGTCTATTCATTTGGCACTCGCAGACACTTCTTCAGTTGTGACACATGGAACATGTCATGCACTCCGACTACTGACTGCGGTAATTCTAACTGGTAAGCGACTTCCCCTCTACGGTTTGAGATCTTGAATGGTCCAACATATCTTGGCGCAAGCTTCCCTTGTCACGAAATCTTTTAACGCCCTTGAGAGGCTAACTCTAAGGTATATGAAATCCTTCGGTTCAAAGCTCAGCTCTCGACGGCGATTATTTGCATAACTCTTCTGCCTTGATTGAGCTATCTTCAATCTTTCCCTAATCATGGCGATCTTCTCTTCAGCTTCTTGGAGAATATGTGGTCCAAAAACATGGCGCTCACCTATCTCATTCCAGTTCAATGGCGTTCAACAGGGTCGACCATACAAAGCTTCAAATGCTGAACTCGGCATACGCAAACACTTGTCCCAAGAAGTAGCGTATGCTAGAGCACAAGCTCTTAACATATCCTCTAAAATATGATTGACTCTTTCCGTTTGACCATCCGACTGTGGATGATAAGCTGTACTGAAATTCAAACGGGTCCCCATGGCTTCATGCAACTTATTCCAGAACCTTGAGGTAAATTAGGTACCTCTGTCCGACACTATCTTCTTCGGCACCCCATGCAAACAGACAATCATTGACATGTAAAGCTCTGCTAGCCGGTCTCCTGAGTAAGTGGTCTTCACAGGTATGAAATGAGCGACCTTGGTCAAACGATCCACTATGACTCATATGGAATTGTATCCACTCTGAGTTCTTGGCAAACCGGTAATGAAATCCATACCGATTTCCTCTCACTTCCACTCAGGTATCTTTAATGGTTGCAATAATCTAGCTAACCTCTGATGCATTGCCTTTACTCTTTGACATATGTCGCACATTGCAACATGCTCGGCAACTTCACGCTTCATGCTCGGCCACCAAAACCTCTCTTTCAGGTCTTGATACATCTTGGCGCTTCCCGGATGGATTGAGTACTTGGAATCATGAGCTTCTTCCAGAATCAACTGTTTCATCTCATTCTTATTTGGCACACAGATGCGGTCTTTAATCCACAGCGTTCCTTACTCATCCAGCCTGAAGTACTTAGCCATGCCTTCATTCATCTTGGACTTAATTCTCTTTATCTTGTCATCATCCTTCTGTCCTTCTCTAATCTGATCTTCTAAGGTAGGCTTCACTCCCAAGGCGGCCAAGAATCCCTCTTGTATCACTTCCAGTTTCATCTTCTGAAATTCTTTACATAGCTCGGTCTGGCTCTCCTTTATCAGCATGTTCACGGTGTGTCTCTTCCGACTCAAAGCATCGGCTACTGTATTAACCTTGCCTGGATGATAATGGATTCCGACATTGTAATCCTTGATTTCTAACCATCTCCTTTGCCTCATATTCAGATCTGACTGTGCGAAGATATATTTAAGACTCTTATGGTCTGTATAGACTTCACATCTATTTCCAATAAGGTAATGACGCCACAACTTTAGATCATGCACTACGGTAGCTAACTCCAAGTCATGCGTCGGGTAATTCTCCACATGCAGCGTTAATTTCCTTGATGCATAAGCAACTTGCTTTGGAAAAGGTCCTGTTCCTGGTCTTGAATTTGTTCCTGGGTCAAAACCTCTCCTTCAAAGCCTTCGGGCAATTCAACATCTACGCGTATCGGATAAATAAATAACAAATAAATAAAAAAAGAGGAAAACTCATATCCAAAAATGAAATAAAATTCACCATTAAATAAATCTCAATTTTACAAAAATTTAGAAACTGGAATCACCTCAATCGGAGTTAAAACGCAAAAGTTATAGCCATTTGAAGTTTAAAAATCAATTAAAAAGAATAAACCGAATTATTTCATTTATTTTTCTATTGAAAAATCGGAATTATGATGTCAGCTGACGTCAGCACCGAAAATTAAGTTTGGCCAAATTATTTTTCTCAAGAAAAATTGATTTATTGCGTCATCCTTGCGTCAGCCGGTCCATGGACCTAGTCCACGGTCATGCTAGGGTCCACAGTGGACTCGGTCCACCGGACCACGTGTCACTGACAGGTGGGTCCCACCCTAGATGATGTCATGCTGACGTCAGCACGACACGGTCCGGCTCAGCTGACACGCGGGTCCCACCGATGACATCATCGCTGATGTCACACCACGTGGTTACAGTGGCTGACAAGTGGGCCCGATACTGACGTCAACGACGACCGGCTCTGGCCGCGCTGCTTCGGTTTCCTGCGACGTGGCACGATCTCGACCGTTGATTCCAAAATCGATAGCCACGATTTAATCTAACCTCACGCATATGGATCTATGCGATCGAATCCGGTTCATTCAATTCGGATCGGACGATTGAGATTCAATCGGATTCGTTGCGTTTGGGGATGACGTGGCATGACTCGGTGGACGCCACGTGGCTCCAACTACACCACCCGATCCGAATCGAATGGCAACGATCTAGATCTGGTGTCGACACACGAATTGAATCTAACTGTACGATCTAGATCCGACAGCTAAGATCCGAACTAACTTGCCACAGTACAGGACTACGTGGCTTAATCTGGGTCGTTCGAAACTGATTCGACAGTCGAAAGAAGATCTAAACAAAACTACTCAATCTAATCTACACCGTCTAATCCAAATCCGACGACTAGGGTTAGATCTAGTTCAATATGGAAAGAGGATTACGTGGCTGAACCTGGTGCGTTGGATGCGAATCGGACGACCGATTAGCTTCGCGAAATCCGGCGATGGCGCGGTGGTGCTTGGTTGCCAGGGTTGGAGACGACGACATGTGGGACGGCGGTTCGGGACTGCTCCGGCGAGATGAAGGCTCCCCCCGACGCAGCTTGCCCTCGCGAACCTGGATCTGGGCGGGCTCAACAGTTCTCGGGGGGGGGGGGCTCAACGGCTCCCGGGGCGGCTCAACCAAACCCGTGGTGGCGCTCAATCCGACTACGGTGAGTAATTTGGCGCAAATGACGGTGGCTTGGGCGAGGTGAAATGGGGCAATTGACGCACAAGGGAAAGAGGAACACGGCGGCGCGGTCGATGCAATAAATAGGGTCTCGGCATTCATGTCAGGTAAGAAAAACGCGGCAGCTACACGGAGCAGCGGCGGAATTCGGCGGCCACACGGATAGCCAACGTGGTGCAATCACTGTAACACCCCGGCATTTAATATGCCCGAATGCTACCAAACATAAGCTAAACAACATCTAAATACCACATTTAAACATAAATTCCAGCAAAGGTACATATGCTAAAAACCGATATTTCGGTAGCATCTCCTTTGTTTTTCCATGAATTAACACAATATCAATATCATGGCAAGATATATCATAGCACACGACATCTAAAACATCAACATAAATGGACATAACATCAAATTACACCAAAAAATACTACGCTCAACTACTTCATAAACTATAACGAAGCAAATAAGGAATCACTAGCATGCTAAATTAAACCATACATTAAGTTTAAGGCACAACTCTTAATATCATGTCTCCAAGTGATTAATTATGGACTATGATGGTGGAGCTACGTGTAGAAGTGTAGCTAGACCCCTTTTTCCCGCATGCCGATCTCAAAGTACCTAAAAACAACATAAAACACAAGCGTGAGTTCGAAAACTCAGCAAGCATATTGTAATGGACAACAAGATCATTTACAAGACAATAATACCTTACATCACATATAACATCTCATACTTGAGCACATAACAACATCATCATCATTAAATATGTATTGCAATGCAATGCAATGCAATGCAATGTTATGCTCATATCTCCTTGGAAACTCATACCGGTATGGTTGAGTACACACCCGTCGGTGTGCACCCTTTTCCCCCTTCCATCCCGAAGATGGAGGGTGCCTACTCCTCGCTTCCATTCACCACGTGGATGGAATCACGATGTAGGTCTTACTCAATGGCGTTCCGGACTAGTCATAACTTTCTCACCGACCTTCCCCGGACTAGTTATGACTTTCTCACCGCCCTCGCCCCATCTCATGACATGCATGCAACTATGCCAATTATCATATCTCATTTGTACATAAACATATGGCATCATGTCATAGTACACATAAACACATGGCATCGAATCATGATAAGTATAGACACATAGCATCATATCATGATAATCATACTCAATATATCATTGGAAAACAGCAAGCATGGCAAGTGATCATAGCAAGTATTCAATCTTTCATCTAATCTCCACAAGCAACCTACGATTCCGCTATACATTACAACACACTTGCCTCAACCGCGGGCGACGGATTTGTGGGAAGTCGAGGGCACTCCCGGTGTCACACCACCTGCACATAGGCATCACACACTCACAATCATGCCCACAAAACAGTACACAAACCCCCATCTAACCCGACATTGCCCACTACTCGCAAAACCTAAAAACAGAGGTTCTGTCCCGTCGGGACAGCAGCCTTGCAAAAGGCATAACTTGAGTTCTGGGACTCCAAATCGATTAAACGAGTACATCCTCGTGTAGCTTAGGAAATTTCCCAACTTTCTCTAGGTATATGGAAAGACTGATTCAGACTCTAAAGTCGTCTAATCTACAGATTACCGTGATCTGTTCCAATTACATCACAGATTTTAACACGCTCGGTAAAACAGCCATAACTTTCAAACGGCTGATCGGAATTTAACGTGCTTTATGTCCACGAAAAGATAATTAAATTATATACAACTTCTTCAACATCTGTACGGACAGACTCGGATTATAAATCGACGAAAACTAGAACCCTAGCCCAACTGCTCATGCTGTCCCAAAACAGTGACGTGGCAACATCTAGATCTAATCCAAATTACTCCAATCCAGCACCACCAATTGATCTAAAAACTTGATAAACTCCCTAATAACAGTACCTAGCACATCCCCGAGGAGCCCCATGGTCATACCTTTGCTCGACGCATGAAAACCCAATCGATCTCCTCGCTCCTCGCTCCTCGCTCCTCGCACCTCGCTCCTCGCTCCTCGCTCCTCGGATGGATCCATGAGGATGCAGGGATGGGGAGGTCACCCTAGGGCAGCAAGGGGGGTGGAGGAGAGGTGGTGTGCAATGGGGAGCAATGGGGGCGCCATGGGGGCAAGAGATGGGGCGGCTAGGAGGTGGAGGGAGGAGGAAGGGTGGCGGCTAGGGTTAGGGGCGCATGGGGCAGGGGTGGACGCCCCAAGGGCTGGTGGGGAGCCCTTTTACCAGCCCCCACACCCAAACCTAGTCTGTTACGGAGACCTACTCTATCCCACCAAAGCCCACCAAGGCCCAAACTCCCCCGGGAAGGCCCAAAACCCCGGAAACGGCCCAGAAAAGCTATTAACCTCCATATCCTATAGTTTTAACCTTAATTCCACATCTCATAATGTTATTAACCTTATCATGCACGTTAAATAAGGTTACGACACTCCGTGGTGTCACAACGCTTCAAAAGGCCCAAAAACGCGAGTAAACCTCAAGCCGTAAGATTTTCTTCTCTAATTTCACAATCTGTAATGTCACACCAAAACGTAGTGTCACAATCACGACCATCCATGCGTCCCGGATCCGGCGGCTACACGCGCACGCACACGTGGACACACCACGGCCGTCGGATCGAGATCCTACGGTCAATGGAGTTAGGGTTTGGTTCGGGTCCGGCGCGGTTAACAGGTCCGATCCAACAGTGTGACCCGTTAGGGTCGAAGCCGTTAGGGTTTCTGATTTTCCTTTTCATTTTATTATTTAAAATACTCCCATAAATTCATTTAAATCAGGAAAAAATAGCAAAATGCTCGAAAACATTCTAGAAAAATTCTGGAAAATACTGAGACATTTTGGACATAAATAAAATATTTCCAACAAAACTTTATTTAAAACTTTTAACTATTTGAATAATTAAATAAAGGACTTAATTCAAATTAAATCTAAGTAAATTCCAGAAAATTCCAAAATTCAGTAAACTCAATAAATTGAATAAAAGCAAAATTTTGGCATATTACAACATGTGTTACCTCTTAGGACTCCCCTGTGCGGGTCCTGCAGTTGTGCCACACGACGTCTCCGTCACGAGGCACGCAGAGTTATCCGCGCGGTTTGCCGAGGTGCAGCGACACCCTTGCCCCGCCTCGTACATGCCCCTGAGGTTGGGTGAGCGGCATGGACGGACGAAGGCGTGGTTGCTTTAGTTCACGATTAGTACCTCCTTCATTGCAATTTAATGGGGACACGCTAAGTTACTGATAATATTGTACCAAATGCTGCAAGCTGAGCTTATCCACCCGCATGCTGAGGAGGACAACGTTGCCTGCCACCTGGAGGAATACCTGCTCTTGCTGTTCGGTTGGGTGATGCTCCTGTCCTTGCACGGGAACATAGTGGACTGGCACCTGATCGAGTATGCCCAGTCCATTGCCGACACCCTGGCGCATGAGGTAACACATTCCATTAAAATCTGTAATGACAGGTCATGTCTAACTTTCTCATTATAAACAGATGGTGCAATGGTCATGAGCCTCTGTTGTGCTCACGACGACATATAGAGGTCTATGTGACGATGTATCTCGGGCATACCATGAGGCGACGATGTCGGGGTGCATCCTACTACTACAGTTGTGGTCCTGGGAGCGCTTATCGATCGGTAGGCCTCTTGTTGACACCGCACCGTACTCACATGACCTGTACCACGGGGACCCGATGGACTGGCCCACCATGGGCCACTACTGGGTTCGGTGATAGGTATGTAACCACATATCTTATTCCCCCCTTACGCACTTTCATAATATGCACCATTTTTTATTTCCACGCAGCGGTTGTATGCCCACCGACAGGTCAGGAGGTCCTACCCCGAGTTCATCTAGGTGTTTGACAGGCTCCACGACGAGGACGTGTGGTGGACGCCATACAGCGCATACGATGTCCATGTCCGAGCACCTTACGGGATCTCCGCGCTTTGCATGCGGGACGAGCAATACTGGCTCACCCGTAAAGTCCTCGTCTTCGACCTGTGCGTGGAGGAGTACTCGCCGCACAAGGTGTTGCGGTAGTTTGGCATGTTCCAGACTTTTCCATTGCCGCCTCGTCACGTTGTCTCACATGGCGCTCATAGGTACGTCTCTTGATCACACTGCTTATAATTCCCGCCGAATGGATGTTGCATGTAAATTGCGTTTTTTCATTGCAGGAAGATGGGGGCTGCAGCGGGCACTCTGTTTGTGCATCGTATAATGACATGGGCATTGTAGTGGGACAACGCTCTCGAGGATAGGGTCACCAAGACCCGGGCGTACGACCATGACATGTACAATGAGTACATAGAGTGGTTTGCGCCGCGGACTCGGCTCAGGGTGGGGTACACACCAGCAACACCGTATGTCATAGTTCAGGCATCGGTGTCGGACACGTACCCTGCACAGATGTCCGAGAAGGACAACTTCACGGTAAGTGTCACAATCGAATCTCTATAGGTACATCTTTTTATGTAAATTACCTCATATCAATCCGGCATTACATGCAGGCACAGCTTGCAGGAGAGTTGGACGTGGAGGCTACGTCCTTGTTGGTGTCCTTCAGAGCGGGCATCCAGGTGACCATCGTTGAGGCCGAGGCAGCTTGGGAGCGGGTCTGTGACACGATGAGGTGGTTGTGTCACCGTGCCACCTGCTGGGGGGTGGAGACGTCGTCGGACGCAGCGCACCGCGTCCACATGGGCCAGCACCTCACCCTCACCCAGTGGCTCCTCGTGGAGCCGTGCCTGCACCTCCCCGTGGGCGCGCTGCCTCTCACCGCCGACGCCGCCATCGTGGAGCTCCTCATGGCCTCCGTGCACGGCAAGCATCGGGTCACGAGGGGCAGTCTTCGTCTCGCGCCCCACCAGGACCCCACGGTGGTTTCGGCGACGCGGACTACGATTACCGGGAGGAGGCAGCGTTCGACGTGGCATAGTACCTGTTGACTGAGTATTTTGGCCCCTCTCAGCTCTCAGGAGAACCACACCTAGACCCACCCTAGTCACCGACAGACTACACTACCCCTGCGCCGCTGGGCTGGCCTAGGAGGGTCGTCCGTCCTCTATCGTCACTCACGTACGCCAGGGCCAACTCAGGAGGCATGGTCGTGACTGACTGGTTGTACAGTTGTACTTTTGTAATTACTTTACCTTCAGCACCATGTTGTGTAACTGTCTGAACTCAGTGCTCACATTTTTTTAGCTTATCCTTCTCAATTAGTAACGCGTGTGCCTTATCTGATTTTTGCAACTCCGTGCTGGGGCAACGTCAGAGCAGCTCACCCATACATAAGTAGTAGCCCGCGTTGTGTAGGTCGCTAGTGATTTTTCCCGTATTTTCTAGGCCGTATCCGATGGGCCCTGTGAGGCTACGAAAATCCCTAAGTGGCCACAGTTTTGGGTTTTCGTGGCCGCGTGTGCCTTTTCCAATTTTTGCGACTCCGTGCCAAGGCGACGTCTAAGCAGCTCGCCCATAGATAAGTGGTAGCCTGCGTTGCATAGGTCGCTCATGAATTTTCCCGTATTTTTTGGGCCGTATCCGATGGGCCCCGCGAGACTACAAAAACCCCTAAGTGGCCACAATTTCGTGGTTTCGTGGCCATGTGTGCCTTTTTCAATTTTCGCAACTCCATGCTGGGGCAACGTCTGAGCAGCTCACCCATAGATAAGTGGTAGCCCGTGTTGCATAGGTCACTCGTGATTTTTTCCATATTTTTTGGGCCGTATCCGGTGGGCCCCACGAGGCTCTATAAACCCCTACGTGGCCACAGTGGGAGAGGGCGATTCTCAAATAATAAGTCACAAGGAAAATAATGGTTACAAGTTGACGTCTACTGAGTGCTTTGAGGCCACTTTCATACATAAACAACAAAAGTTTGCACATCATGGCATAAAATAAGGTAAGTATGATTTCATTAAAAAGATTATCTTACAAAGGTTTGTCCTATTACATGCTAAGGGCAGGTATCCCTCTACTACTTGTCTTCAGAGCTACATCGCCTCCCCTACATCCATGGGGACTGGAAGCTGATGGTCCCTGGAATGGGCTTCCACCCTCGGCACCAATAGGAGGAACGAACAAAAACTAGATCCTCGGCCCCTGGCAGGGACGTCCTCTCCATTGTCGTTAGAGGCCGAGAGGTGCTGTTGGAGTCCAGACTGCCAGAAGGCGCCGGGTCAGTGAAGCTATCTCGAGCTTCACCTTCTTGTACGCTGGCGACGGTGTTCGCTCTGGTAGGGACGAGGGTGCTGGGGCGGTGGAGACTGTCTTGAGCTTCACCTCCTTCCTCGGTGGCAGCACGATCGGCTTCGTCTTAATAGTCTCCCGACCGGCATCGATCTTCAACTTACTGGTGACTTCTTTTTTGTCCTCCGGCCATACCTCCCTCTCGACGGCATCCCAATCGACTTCGTCCTCCTCGTCTGAGGAGTTGATGATTCGGCCTGGGGAGACGGCCGCCAACGAAGTAGGAGGAGGAGAATTTCCAAGGATCTTTGCAGGTGAAGAGGGAGTAGAAGCCATGAGCGCGTCAAAAAAATGAAAGCGTAAGAAGATGGAAGCAAGCCATGGCGAGGTGATCGTGAGTCCCGTCTATTTATAGCTCTAGGAACGAGTCACATCACATCACTCCAGATTCCCGAAGCGTCCACATCGCACAACGCAGTGGGCAAAAACCAAAACGACGCAAATTTATGACGATTGGGTGTAACGCCGCACGGGAGCCAAAAAGGCCACAACTTTCGATGCTCATGCTTAGCTCTCTACTTGATACGACTATCAAGCAGAGAGTCGAGAATTACATCAAGCATTTTTTATGCTCATGCTCAACTCTCTACTTGATACGACTATCGAGCAGAGAGTCGGGGGCTACATCGGGCATTTTGGATGCTCATGCTCAACTCTATACTCGATATGACTATTGAGCAAAGAGTCGGGGGCCACATCGGGCATTTTCAATGCTCATGCTCAACTGTCTACTCGATACGACCATCGAGCAGAGAGTCAGGGGCTACATCGGGCATTTTCGATGCTCATGCTCAACTCTCTACTCGATACGACTATCGAGCAGATAGTCGGTGGCTACATCAAGCATTTTCGATGCTCATGCTCAACCCTCTACTCGATACGACTATCGAGTAGAGAGTCGAGGGCTACATCGGGCATTTTCGAAGAGTACGCTCAACTCTTCACTCGATGTGCCCATCGAGTAGAGAGTGGGGAGCTACCTCGAAGGATTTCCCTCTAATTGGGCTTCACCCTTGGGTTATACGGACATCAAACATGGGAATAAAAGTTTTAGTAGAAGCCCTTAACACCAAGGCCTTACTATCGGATTGATCCAGCCATCAAATAAGAAGCCAAGTGCCACGTTACTCCTCACTCAATGATAACATCAAGTAAGGAGTCGGGGGCTATTACAGGTAACTCGACACCTTTGTCTTGATATTTTCTACTTTTCATTCTTCTTGTCGATAATAAGTATATCAGGGAGCTATTCTTTTAGTTTTCTGAATAAGGTTCTTTGCATGTATTTACGCGATCAAGCACTCAATGTGTCAACAGACTAAACCAATGTGTAGCTATGCCTGAACTTGACGTCGAGCAAAATCTATCCTATGCACATACGGGCACCAGATTGTCAGAAATGCAATGCCCAGCGATCGGCAGGACATGAGGCCTCCAGTCAGTTCTGCATGTACTATTCATCGAGTTCACGTTTGCCACAAAAGCTCGAGTAATAAGGTCAATAAAGACGTGCAAAAAATCATGCAACTTTCCGCTTCAACATGGATAATAGTTGTATATCATTCACAACCTACCCTAGTGCAAGCTCGGGGGCTCAGCTGTTTAGCATGAATTTTCTAGCCTTGTGCGCAGAAAACAGGTTAAGGAAGCAGTAAATCATCTAGATACTAGGTCAGGTTTGCATCTACTCATGCTACTCTATCTCATCAACAAGAGGATAGCAGACAAAGCACAATAGACAAGCAAACAAGTTAGTATTACCACACATGAGCAATGCACAACCAGAAGAGTTGGAATCATGCAAGAACAAAAGCAGTCTTAAGAATTCTAACTCTTGTCCTCGTCATCATCGAGTGTCATCTCCAGCGCATCCACAAATGTTGCGGCAAGACTCTTGAAGTGCTGGACGTGGCTGGCAGCCTCGCTCGCCTCACCTGCGAATCCTTCATTCAAGACCAAAAAGTCTAGGCCTGGGTGATGACTCCTCACCATGCCGAGCATGTGGGAGGTTGAGGCGGGCCGACGTAGTCATGTGATGGAAGGCTTCTGATTGCAGCTTGGCATTCATCGTTCGTTCTTCGTTCATTAGTTAGTAATTTCTATAATTATTTTTTCATCGGTATAATTGAAATATATGTAGGAAAAATATAGGTAGTCTCAGAAAGCTGTTAGAGTAGCCTAAAAAAATGTAGTACCTAAATAATTTTGTTTTACGCATAATTTATAAAATTATGTGTGCATAATTTTGTATGTACGCAAATAATGTTGGTACATAATATACTATTGGGCTCGATGTATATATGAGTTGCAATATTAATTTATTGGAGCAAAAAAAAATGTGTTGTTGGTTGGACAAAATAAACATAGTAGCAAGTAATTATTTACAGGACTTAAAAATAGGTGAACACTAAAAAGAAAGATGGTATATGTAGGAAAAGTACAAAAGGACGAAAAAAATTGCAGCACACTTCGAAAAATTATTAGGGTATCAACTAAATTGTATTATGCTATTTCAAAGTTATTATGCAAATATTGTTAGGGTATCAACTAAATATTGTAGCACACATGGGAAAATTGTTAGGGTATCAACTAAAACGTATTTTCAATTTTCTCCTCGATTATTTAAACCGAACCTATTCCAATGGTCATAACTTTTGAACCACAAGTCCAAATTGAATGAAACAAGTTTTTAAATTCATGTTAAATCATCTAGTATCAGAACATGCAAAAAAATTTGAAGTTTGATCTCTGGTTTAAAATAGAATTCAAATTCAATGTGTAGGTTTGAAACTAGCTCAATACAAATTTTGTGCAACTGAAGTTCAAATTGAATGAGACAGACTTCTTTAGAATCCTTATGTCATAAGCTCTCTGAATATGCAAAGAAATTTCAATTTCAATTTAGTTTGTACCATTTCCTAATCAGGTTTGATTTCAATGCGTTAAATAATAAAGCTAGCATAACTTGATCATGTGTTTCCAAATGATGTGGAATAAGTTTGTTTGGGTTAATTAGATAGTATAGAACCTAGTTTCTTTAAGTACTAAATTTATGTATGTACGCAAATAATGCCGTTATGTTAGATCTTATTTTCTGCAGAAAAATAGTTAGTTCTTGGTTGTAAGGAATAAAGAAGGTGGTAAGTTCGGTTAGGAAAAACTACATGTAGGCATAATTTCTCATATGTACATAACTCTATTACAAGTTGTCATTATTTCGTATGTCAAATATTACTTGTGCATATTATAAAATATTTGTAATATCCAGTAGGTATGTCTACTATGGATGTATTCAAAGTGTTTTACAGTGAAGGAGAAGTTCAAGGGGGGGCCATATGGGGTTGATCTGAGTAGTTTTCAGTAGTTTATTTTGTACCATTAGAATCCGCATGATATGAGTTTTGAAGATCTATGCGGGTGGCTTTGTCACAGTCTTTCATTGAATTTTGTGGTGCATGACATGAACATTAAATGCTTGTGGTCGAGAGGTACACAGGACTCGGTATGGGTGCTTAGACCGTTGGAGCGGATTCAGTCGTGGAGAAACCACGTCAATTCATCAAGATAGCGTTGTTGGGGTTTCATCCTCTTTGTGTAGGCGACGGTCAAAACAGACTTGCCAAGTAACGAAACCCCTATCGCAGTGCAGACAGAAAGTATGGCGAAAGTTCATGAGAATATTCGGTCATGTGCTGCACCGATGGGACAAACAAATGAAGGGGAGGAGTTGGAAGGGTTATTTGATGTGCTAGAGCAAGACGATCAGCGAGCGGTGGAGGAAGAAGAGGCACTTGTTATGGACGAACGCAATGAATATTCCTCGGACGATGATGGAAATACGTCCGTACAGGTGCATGCTGCTTGGAATAGGGGCGAAGCGGAAGACCTAGAAATCGACGATGCCCATGACTTGACATGTGAGTACCAACGAACTGAGGTTCACGTGCATGCAATGTACGCGGAGAAGTCCACTTTGCAAGATGCTATAAGGGTCTGAGCGATTGCAATGGCCGGTGAGAGTTGTGAAATCCAGTAAGATTGTTACACAGTGAAGTGTGAAAATGTCGAATGTGGATGGTGTGTTCATGCCCATAGGCCTAAATATGAGTTGAACTGGGTTGTCACGAAGGTGGTGCAGTATAGTTGTGTTCTGAGCAATGTAATATTGAGACATCGTAACCTCACACCTCTTTCATCGCGAACATGATGTATGGAGAGATTGTTGAGAAGATTAACATGGAGGCACATCACATAGTACTTGCCGTGAAGAATAGATATAAATACCAAATCAGCTATGCCAAAGCGTGGAGGGCGAAGCAGAAGGCATTGGAGAAGTGCTTTGGGACCTTTGAGGCATCCTATGACAATCTTCCTCGAATTCTGGACATCCTGAAGGAAAGAAACCTCGGGACATATACTGTTGTACATGATAGATAATCTCAGAACCCCCCTAGCTTCCTGGTTATGGAGCGTGCTTTCATCGCACTTGGCCCATGTGTGGAGGCTTTCAGGCATTGCCGGCCGATCATGTGCGTGGAAGGGACTTTCCTCACCGGCAAGTACAAGGTTCAAATTTTGATGGCCATCGGTGTGGACGGAAATAACCAAATACTTCCGATAGCCTTTGCTTTTGTGGAAGGTGAAAATTACGAGAGTTGGCTATGGTTCTTCTAGGAAACTAAAGATTGGTGTTGTGAAGGATAGGCCAAATGTGTGCATAATACATGACCGCCATGCTGAGCTGAAGAAAGCGATAAAGAAGATGCAGGAAGATGTGGAAGAGCCCTTTCCATGGCCGAATTTACAAAACTGGTGGTGCATGCGACGCATGGCGGCTAACCTATTCAAATATTTCAAAAGTAAGAAGCTCATGAACCTATTCAAGAGGGTGTGCAAGGAAAATCAGTAGAGGAAGTTTGATGTTATCTGGGAGAAGCTTCATGAGCTCACTAGCAAGCAGATACATGATGGAGAGAGACAAGCCGGACGCAGTACTTCGAAGGCACCACAACATTTGTAGCCCTTACTAGACATTCACCCACCAAACATCAGAAGGAGCCTTTCCAGAAATATCAAGTGTTTCTCGCACTGGATCGAGTCTGAACCAGTTGAGAAGTGGGCACTATTGCACGACACAAATGGGGCAAGGTACGGGGTGATGACAACCAACCTGGCTGAGGTATACAACTAGGTAATAAGGGGTCTTCGCGGCATGCCCCTTGTTGCTATCGTTGAAGGTGTACTGTACAGTACGGTGAGGTATTTACGGGAATGGCACACTGCGTCAGTGTTGCATGAAGGTACCATTCAGAGTCCCTACTGCAGCATCGTTACGGCTTGGATGGCGAAGAAGGTTGAGAAGGCCCTCCTACACTCGGTCGTCGTCATGGGTACCACGGAGCTACGATTTGAGGTAACACCAAAGAACCACCCATGAAGTGAGCTTGCGGTATGGTATGGACCACATCTGCACCTGCACTTGCCGAAAACTGTACCTTCTGCATAAACCATGTTCTCATGTCTTGGCAACCTGCCGGCAGATTCAGATGAGCAGTGTACAGTTCATTTCTCTACTACATGTCACGGACTGTCGTTCAAATGTGGTCCGGTGAACTACATGGGTGTCGTGTCACTGGAAACTTCACTGAAATTGATCATGCCACACGCATATGGGTCCCTGACATTAACAGAGTGAAGGGTGGGAAAGGTCGTCGCCAAACGCTCTGCATCCGCAATGACATGGATGAGTCCGAGTTGGGAGGCCCTATCCAGAGGTGTGTCCTATGTGGAGAATACGGCCACAGGAAGAACAAATGTCGTGAGAAGAACGTTTCAGGTGAAGGCTCTTGACGTACATTCTTGTAAGGCGTATTGCCATGTTCGGGATTTCCTTCCCTTTGTATGAAATGTAATAATCGTACAGTTCCCTTACGCGTGTATGTAATAATCGTCTAGTTCCCTTTGTATCGGATTTCATTTTGTCAAAACTATTATGCATGCGTGTATGTTTGGTATTACTTGTTTTTTCATTTAACATAGTGCAGGTATGACGGCAGTGGGCGACCGTGGCGATTGGTCATACGGCCTTCTAGATCATCACTTGGATGCACACCACCGTGGATGGTTACACGCTACTGCCAGAGCGGACGTGGATACTGGTATCTTGTCCACATGGACTCAAGTACGTGCCTGGGGCTTTGACAAACGCTGGTTACCCAGGTATGTAAGCATACCAAAATTTATCGTATTTAATAGGTTGTAACATGTTGTGCTCTAACTTGCAATTTATTGTTGCAGGTTGGAGGCGACGGGATTACTTCCCCTTGCATGGATGGTGGAGACCACATAGGAGGCTCGTTGATGGTCTAAATGGTGAGGTCGTCATCGTGGAGAGATCCCGACGCTTTCCCTTCGACCGATCCCTCCATACTGCCCTAGTGGACCACTAGCGACTGGAGACACATTGTCGGGACCCCGAATTTGCAAATCCGGACCCTCTGTGTATTCAGCACTAGTCCAGGAACGCGCTAGTGCACACAGTCTTAACATCGGTAAATGTCACAATCATACCAATCGATATTATCAAAGTACTTTATTTAAATAACCAAACTGGTTACTTGACCTTATGGTCAAGTTACAAATGTATGCCTCGTAAGGCGAAACTTATTCAGAGAAAAATAATAATAGCAAATGAAAATCAAATAAACTGTGGCGCCATCCAAGATACCACAGTGCAACCGATCGGGCTCGCTTCCTAGGTAGACGGATCTTCTTGGAGTTCCTCCTCCAAAGCGGGCGTAATCTCCTCTTCAACCGATATTGTGTTGAGGCAAGGGTGAGTACTTGGTACTCAAAGAAGTCATGCAGAATGTGCTAATATACTATATGCATGGCTTGGTACAAAGGAATAGCACAAGGTATTTTTGCAAGAAATGACATTTGAAAAGTAATATAAGTAGATTAGAAATAAGTAAAGCATAAATAACTTTTCAAGAAGTTTAATAAACATTTTCCCCATCCTAAACCACATTTCCATCATCTTCATTACTAAACCAACCCAACCTTTCAAATCCAAGTTATTTTCAGAAAGTCTAACCCTTGACTGTAATTCCCGAGCATTGTCCAGTACCGTGGACTCGGCTATTTAAATAGATTCCAAACTCTGGCAGAGGTTATGCACTTTACCCACAAGATACAATCAAACACCACAAAGGCGAAGTTCACGTAACAAAGCCTTTCGGAAGCCTCAAACAACACAGGTGGTCCTCTCCGGTTCAGTGCTCTACACCATCCCTTCCTTAGCCAAGGCGAAGTATGGGACCAACACACCGTTAGATGGGTATCTCGGCCACGCCACGATACGCTCCCCGCACAATCACACAAACGGTGTAATCGACACCCTGAGTCTCCACCAGTGAGTCCTTAGCGACTTAGTCAACTAGGGCCGTCCCATTCCAGCCATGTGGTTGCAAGTATGACCCAGTTCAAAGGCTTGCAAGGTTAAGTCCTTAGAGTGACCAGGGCAAGACTACCCGAAGAACCAAATCAACATTCCCAACGCCACAACTGGCCCACCTGATTACTCTTGCCACATGCCCCGGGCGAAATCTGCTTTATCAAACCCCAGTTGATTATCATGCACCACGTGCCATCAACATCACGTGATACTTTTCCCAAAACAGGTTCAATATATCATTAAGTCAATATTAACATTTGATTGTCCAAAATCATGTCATGAGCACGTAGCAGGTCTAAGCAGTATACTACAACGGTCTAAACCCATGTTGGCAATTTAATAATGTCCAACTAGTAAACCACAACTAGGGTGACAAAGGGTCATGGCACATACTTAAGTAATCAAGGTGTCATATAGCAAATTGGTATTTATCTAACCCCCAGGTTTAAACAAAGTATTTTTTCTAATTGAACTAGCATGCAATAGTTTAAATCAAAATAGATTTCGAAATAGGATCAACATGGTCAAAGCACAACTTGCCTTCAAAAAGTACTTGCTCTTGGTCTTGAGTTGGATCCTGAGTCAACACTTCTCCTTCGAATCCTTCCCAAGACTTCAACGTCTACTCGTAAAGCGTGCAAATAGCAAATACACAAATAAACACTAGGCAAAAACATCCCAAAACCCCAAATAAAATCCATAAACAGAGAGAACATAATTTTCTGGATTTTTAGAAACTGGAATCGTCAAATTCGGAGTTAAAACGCAAAAGTTATGATTATTTAAAGTTTAAATAATCAATTAAATAATTTTACAGAGAAAAACTTTAGTCCAAATATTAAATAAAATTTATATTTAAGTAGATCTTAATTTAATACAAATTTAGAAATTTGAATCACTCAAATCGGAGTTGAAACGCAAAAGTTATAAGCGTTTGAAGTTTGAATCTAAATTTGAATCAATATTTCGAATTAATAAATCATTTTCTTTTCGAAATTAATTATTGCGTCAAAGCATGGACACGTGGCAGCCTCTGATTGGTCCACAGGTGTTTTGCTGACGCCAGCACCGAACAGCTCCGCGATGGCGATGACGCCAAAGATGACGTCATCATGCCACGTGGCATCACCGGTTGATGACACGTGTCCCGCATCTTTGTGGGATCGGCGACGCGGACGGCTTGGTCCACGGTGAATCCGGTCCACCGGACCGTGTCATCGACATGCGGACCCCACTTGTCGGCTTGGGCTCATCGGCGCTGGCGCGTGACGCGTGCGGCCTCTAACGCGCCCCGCGTGTCGGTCGAGACACGCGCTCACGCGCGAGTGTACGCAGCTAGAGTACACGTGGCGCTATCCTGACCGTTGGTTTGAAATCCGACGGCTCGGATTGGATCTAGGCTCATGTGTTGGAGCGGACGTGGCCGATCGTGGGCCGTTGGATCTTAATCCAACGGTCCAGATCCGATCTGGGTTCCGAGGTTTTGGTTACACGTGGCTCACCTGGATCGTTGGATTTCGATCGGACGGTTGACGTGCTTCGGGGTTGACGATGGTGTTGCGGCGGCGCTGCTCCGTCGGAGTCGGGGAAGGCGACCTCCCACACGGCGTTTGAGGGCGTCTCCGGTGAAGTGACTGCTACTCCCAGACGCGCCTCGTCCTTGCGGTCTCGGATCTGGCCACCAACACGACGGAGACCGGTGGACGGCGGCGGAACGACGCCAAAACCCTAAATTAACCCTAATCAACTCCGGCGAGGAATCGTGAGCACGGAGGATCTCCGAGTGGCGGCTAGGGCAAAAGGTGCGACGGTGACGGTGATCTCGGCACGCACTCACGCCTTAAATACCGGCTCGGACGTCGAGATGCGCACGGTTTCCATGGCGAGGCCGGTACGGGCGGCGGAGTCCGGCTCGGACACGGCGAGGCGACGCGGCTCAATCCTAGCCGTCCACGCGGCACGACGGACGGCCACGATCGCACGGGCACGAACGGGTTCGACTCGGTCTCGACTAGGCGGCGTGGCGCCAATCACAACCGCTTGGATCTTGATCCAACTGGCGTAACTAGGGTTCGGCGAACGGGTTCGGCTCGACCACGTGGCTCGGTCGGACTCGAACTTCGAGTCCCACTTCGGGCTCGATCGGATGAACAGATACAAACCCACTCGCATTTTCCAGTGATTTAATATTTAAAATAATTCCCGATAATTCATTTAATTCATTAAAAATAGCAAATGACTTAAAAATTCTAAAAATTCGGAAAATATTTTGGATCATTTTGGACTCAAATAAAATATTTCCAACAAAATTTTATTTGCAAAACCAAATTCTTTAATTATTTCAAAATGGAATAAATTCAAATAAATTCCAAATAAATCCAAATAAATTCAGAAAATTCCAAAAATTCACCAAAGTGCCAAATCACACATGAATTTAAGAAAAGCAAAATTTTGGGGTGTTACAAACCTCCCCTTAATAGAATCTCGTCCCCGAGGTTCAGGGCTCACTCTGAGAATAGGTTTGGAAACTCTTTCTTCAAATCCTCTTCGCTCCCAAGTCGCTTCGCTTTCTTCATGGTTGCTCCACCGAACTCTACAAAAGCGGGTTGACTTGTTTCTAGTTTCTCGATCCATTGTGTCTAAAATCTTCACGGGATGCTCCTTATAAGTCAAATCCTCTTGCAACTCAATTGACTCAATGCATTTCCTCGAGGAACTCGAGAGACACTTCTTCAACTGGGACACATGGAATACGTCATGCACTCGCCAACGATCGTGGCAACTCGGTGATAAGCAACTTCGCCTCGCGGCTCAAAATCTTGAATGGTCCAACATAACGGGTGCAAGTTTCCCTTTGGCATGGAACCTCTTAACTCCCTCGAGAGGCGTAACTCGAGGTATACAAAGTCTTCGGTTCAAAACTCAAGTCTCGGCGACGATTGTCGATAACTCTTTTGTCGAGATTGGGCTATCTTCAACCTTTCCCTAATCATAGCGACCGTTTCTTGACCTCTTGAAGAATATCAGGTCCAAGACACTCGCCGGTCTCATTCCAATTCAATGGCGTCCGTGGTCGACCATACAAAGGCCTCAAAAGGTGACATCGTAAACTAGCCTGGTAACTATTGTTGTAATCGAACTCGGCATACGGCAAACTCTTATCCCAAGAGGTAGCATAAGCTAATGCACAAGCTCTCAATATATCCTCCAGAATCTGGTTGACTCTTTCGGTCTGTCCATCCGTCTGTGGATGATAGGTCGATCTTGAAGTTCAAACGGGTTCCCATGGCTTCATGCAACTTATTCCAACCTTGAGGTAAATTGGGTACCTCTGTCCGATACAATCCTTTTCGCACTCCGTGCAAACAGACAATCTGATCATGTACAATTACGCTAATTTATCTCCCGAGTAAGTGGTCTTCACAGGATAAAATGGGCTACTTTAGTCAAGCGATCCACTATAACCCATATGGAGTCATAACCTCCTTGAGTCTTCGACAAACCGGTAATGAAATCCATTCCGATTTCCTCCCACTTCCACTCAGGTATTTTCAGTGTAGCAATCCTGCTGGTCTCTCGATGCATTGCCTTGACTCTCTCGGCATACGTCGCACAATGCAACATGCTCGGCAACTTCACGTTTCATACTCGGCCACGAATCTCTCCTTGAGATCTGATACATCTTGGCGCTTCCAGGATGAATTGAGTACTTAGAGTCATGGGCTTCTTCCAAAATCAGTTGCTTTAACTCCTTTTTGTTAGGCACACAAATGCGATCCTTCATCCACAACGTGCCTTGCTCATCCAACTTGAAATCCTTTGCCTTGCCTTCCACCATTTTGGACTTAATCCTACGGATCTTGTCATCATCCTTCTGTCCTTCTCGGATCTGATCCTCTAGGGTAGGCTTTACTTCTAATGCGGCCAAGAATCCGCTAGGTACCACCTCAATTTTCATCTTCTGAAAATCCTCACATAACTCATCCTGACTTGTGGCTAGCAACGTACTCACGGTATGGCTTTTCCGACTCAGAGCATCGGCTACTACGTTGGCCTTCCCGGGATGGTAATGGATTCCAACATTATAGTCCTTGATCAACTCTAACCATCTCCTCGCCTCATATTCAGATCCATTGGGTGAATATGTACTTAAGGCTCTTATGATCCGTATATACTTCACATCATTTCCGATCGATAGTGACGCCATATCTTCAAAGCATGCACTACGGCAAATAACTCTAAGTCATGTGTCGGATAATTTTCCTCATGCGGCCTCAAGCGCCTTGATGCATAAGCGGCGACCTTTCCATTCTCGCATCGCAAGACACATCCAAGTCCTTGGCGCGATGCGTCACAATAAATATCGAAGCTTTGAGCAACATCCGGTAGAACTAACACCGGTCCGACGCCAATCGCTTCTTCACTCCTGAAATCTGTTCTCACATTCGGCGTCCATGCAAACTTCTTTTCCTTCTTGCGATTGCGTAAGAGGTTTCGCAATCGTCGAGAAGCCTTCGATGAAACGGCGGTAGTATCCTGCCATTCCAAGGAAACTCCGAATCTGGATCACCGTCTTTGGCTGTTCCGAATGTAACACAGCTTCTACTTTGCTTGGATCTCTGGCGACTCTTCTGCGGTCATTACATGTCCAAGAAACTCCACCTTGTCCTTCCAAAAATCACACTTGCTGAACTTGGCGAAAAGTTGCTGTTCCTCACTTTTCCAAAACTCGCCTTAAGTGTTCGGCATGTTCATCCTCTGTCTTGGAGTAGATTAGGATATCGTCTATGAACACGACGACAAACTTGTCCAAATATTCCATGAACACCTTATTCATCATATTCATGAAATAAGGCGCATTCGTTACCCAAAGGACATAATCAGAAACTCGTAATGTCCATATCTTGACGAGAATGCGCCTTGAATATCTTCGATCGGATCTTCAATCGATGGTATCCCGATCTCGATCAATCTTGGAGAAAACTCCGGCTCCTCTCAACTGATCAAACAAATCATCAATCCTGGGTAGCGGATACTTATTCTTCACGGTGACTTCATTGAGTGCACGGTAGTCAATGCACATCCTGAAACTTCCGTCCCTTTTTCTTGACAAACAAAACTGGTGCTCCCCACGGCGACGAACTCGGCCGATAAATCCTTTCTCCATTAACTCTTCTAGCTGTTTCTTCATTTCTACCAACTCCTTAGACATCCGATAGGGTCTCTTTGCTATCGGTCTGCACTGTGTACAAGCTCTATCACAAACTCTATGTCCCGCTGGCGGCATACTGGTAGATCTTCGGGAAAAACATTGGGGTACTCATTCACTCTGGGACATCCTCTATGCAGATTGCCTTGGCTTGTTAACCATCAAGCTGTCCCATCTCTAACTGCAGGTGGCTTGAAATTCTACTTTCTTCCCACACGGGCTCTCAACTGAGATAGTCCTTCGTCCACAATCCAATACGGCCTTGTGCTTGGATAACCAGTCCATTCCCAATATGACGTCTAAGGTCTGGGTTCTCCAAAATCATAAGGTTTGCTAGGAACTCTATTCCATCTATTAGTACTCTCACCCCGGAACATCCTACTTTGCTCGGAGTTCGGAACCAGGGTTTGAACTAAAAGCATGCACTTAAGTCTTGCAATCCTCAAATCATTTCTAGTAGCAAAGCCTTGCGAAACAAACGAATGCGAAGCTCGAGTCAAACAAAACTGCAGGTGCATCGAGTTAACAAGTAACTTACCCGACTGACGTCCGTAGCATTCTGCGGTGCATCTGCGGTGACATGGTTGACTCGGCCTCTCATCACGGTTGGGGTGTGGCTCACGGTGCTAAGCGTCCTAGCCGGGTGGTTCCTAGGTTGAAGCGAACCGGGGTCACTCGTCTGTCTTCTTTGGACAAGCTGTTGGCAAAGTGTCTCGGCTCGTTCTTGATTGTAGCGGCGTCTCACTGCCTTCTTGTTGCCGACGCCTGGGTAGCGTTTCTAGCGGGTGGGTCCGGTAGTTCGATTGACAGGTCTTGGTGCCGGGATGGTGTCCTTGTTGCATTCTCGTGGTTGGAATCGAAGAATTGATTTGGTGCAACTCTCAAGCGTTGCGTTCCTGGCGTGATCCTTCTTTGTTGCATCCTGCGCTTCTGTTCTCATCCGGTTCCTTGCGCTTGTCCTCAAGAATAAGCGCCTTATTCACCAATTCCTGGAAATCTGGAAAGGTGTGGGTGATCAACCCTACTTGCAATCCCGAGTTAAGTCCCTTCATAAAACGAGGTATGCCTGGATTTATCCGTCGCTACATCCTCGGTGCGAGCGTGCTAGCTGTGTGAACTTGTTCGTAGTCGGCCACGGCTGATTACCTTGCTTGTGCTCTGAACTCCTCCTTCTTAAGGTCCATGATTCCTTCAGGCACGTGATACTGTCGAATGCAATTGTGAACTCTTCCCAAGTGATATCTTGAGGGTTCTCTTGCGTGGCACGAAGTTCTCCCACCATTCGGCATTGTCCCTTCCAAGCGATGAGAAGCGTAGAGTACCTTCTCATTTCCTATGCATTGAGCTATGTGTAGCTTCCTCTCGATTGATCTTAACCAATCATCGGCCTCCAATGGATTGGCATTCCAGAGAAAGTGGGTGGGTGAGTCCTCATGAACTCGATAGTCTTGTATTGGCGTGGTCACGATTAACTTGATTGGTCGTGGCCTGGCAAAGGACGTGCTGCATTTGTTGCATCATAGCATGCATCAACCGAGTCTGGGCAGCAAGAAAAGCTCGAAATTCTGCATATCCAAGGCGGTCTGGTGCTCCATCATTGGGGTTTTCTGGGCGAGAACCACTTCCATTGCTTCCAAAGTTTCATGGTGTTCACCATCTGCCGATTTGCTCTAGGTTTAGAGATGAGAGGGAAACAAGAATAGACAAGTAATATGGAACCTATGCGGGGCGAAAGGTGTAACCTTAAGGTCCAACTTTATTATTAATAACTTGGTATGGTGCTTACAATGCCTAAGGGCCTTGCAACACATCTTGCACACTCAGCAAACAAAGCAAATCCAAATCGAACTAATTTTGGAGTCTAACACCTAAAGGGTGACTCTTTATTCTATGACTCGACTCGGCGAAGGAGTCTCACTATAGAACCTATGCTCACTCATCGAGAAAACCTCCACGGCCTGGGTGCGGATGTCGCGCATAGGCGCAAACGATCGCCATGTCCAAATCGTGTCATCTGTGGTAGTCGAAGAAGCGGTGTCCTCATCGAGATCCGACTCCTCCGGATCCGGCTCGTGTAGCTCGAAATCGCTCTGGTCCGGTCCGCATAAAGTCATCTCCAACTCGTCAATCCTTCGCGAAGGTGTGCCACATACTCTTGAGCTTCCCGCCATCTGTTCTTCTCTGTCGTGATCTCCTTGCGGGCCTTCGTAGCTCCTTGCTTGTATTATCTAGTACATCCTCTGGCGACAATAAATCGTGCCAAGCGTGGTAACCGTGGCATCCTCATCTGAATCTCCTTCGGGTCAAGAAGGTTATCATCGCTGGTGATAACGGAACACCGTGCTCTCCAACTCTCTGGCGAGATACGGGTAATGTGCCGCATTGCTCGTCGTGATACTTCTTGGATACCCATCTGCATTGTAGATCTCCTGGCGGTGGTGTATCGAGGCGATTGCCTGGCCCTTCTTCCTAGCAGTACCTCAATCCTCACGTCACAAGCCTTGATCAATCCCGCTTGTCCGATCACTTCCACTTGGTATTGGGGCTTCTCAAAATCTCCGAGAGTCCAGAGCATATGCCAAAGTTCATGGGCGTGACCAACTCCCAGATCAACGTAGTTGAACTCTTCCTCCATCTGTCACAAGAGTGCTTTACGTAAGAACTCGGAATTTTTAAATTGTGACAAGGTAAGGGAAAATTTCAGCAAGAGACAAGAAAAGAGTGAAGGGGATAAGTCGAGATGTCATTTCTTGTCTTCACAAATTTTTAGCTTTAGAAAATAGGTTTTATCCTTACTACGACCATTCTAGCTAGGGTTGAGCCTACAGTCAAGTATGGCTCTGATACCACCTCTGTCGGGACCCCGAATTTGCAAATCCGGACCCTCTGTATTCAAAGACTAGTCCAGGAACGCGCTAGTGCACACAGTCTTAACATCGGTAAATGTCACAATCATACCAATCGATATTATCAAAGTACTTTATTTAAATAACCAAACTGGTTACTTGACCTTATGGTCAAGTTACAAATGTATGCCTCGTAAGGCGAAACTTATTCAGAGAAAAATAATAATAGCAGCGGAAAATCAAATAAACTTCGTGGCGCCATCCAGTATACCACAGGCAACTGACTGGGCTCGCTTCCCTAGGTAGACGGATCTTCTTGGAGTTCCTCCTCCAAAGCTGGCGTAATCTCCTCTTCAACTGATATTGTGTTGAGGCAAGGGTGAGTACTTGGTACTCAGCAAGTCATGCACAGAATGCAGGCTAATATACTATATGCATGGCTTGGTACAAAGGAATAGCACAAGGTATTTTTGCGAAATGACATTTGAAAAGTAATATAAGTAGATTCAAAGCGAGAAATAAGTAAAGCATAAATAACTTTTCAAGAAGTTTAATAAACATTTTCCCCATCCTAAACCACATTTCCATCATCTTCATTACTAAACCAACCCAACCTTTCAAATCCAAGTTATTTTCAGAAAATCTAACCCTTGACTGTAATTCAGCATTGTCCAAGCAGTGGACTCGGCTATTTAAATAGATTCTACACTCTGCAGAGGTTATGCACTTTACCCACAAGATAGTCAAACACCACAAAGGCGAGTTCCGTAACAAAGCCTTTCGGAAGCCTCAAACAACACAGGTGGTCCTCTCGGTTCGTGCTCTACACCATCCCTTCCCTTAGCCAAGGCGAAGTATGGGACCAACACACCGTTAGATGGGTATCGGCCACGCCCACGATACGCTCCCCGCATAATCACACAAACGGTGTAATCGACACCACGAGGCTCCACAAGTGAGTCCTTAGCGACTTAGTCAACTAGGGCCGTCCCATTCAGCCATGTGGTTGCAAGTATGACCTGGTTCAAAGGCTTGCAAGGTTAAGTCCTTAGAGTGACCAGGGCAAGACTACCCAAGAACCAAATCAACATTCCCAACGCCACAACTGGCCCACCTGATTACTCTTGCCACATGCCCTGGCCGAAATCGTTTATCAAACCCCAGTTGATTATCATGCACCACGTGCCATCAACATCACGTGATACTTTTCCCAAAACAGGTTCAATATATCATTAAGTCAATATTAACATTTGATTGTCCAAAATCATGTCATGAGCACGTAGCAGGTCTAAGCAGTATACTACAACGGTCTAAACCCATGTTGGCAATTTAATAATGTCCAACTAGTAAACCACAACTAGGGTGACAAAGGGTCATGGCACATACTTAAGTAATCAAGGTGTCATATAGCTAATTGGTATTTATCTAACCCCCATGTTTAAACAAAGTATTTTTTTCTAATTGAACTAGCATGCAATAGTTTAAATCAAAATAGATTTCGAAATAGGATCAACATGGTCAAAGCACAACTTGCCTTCAAAAAGTACTTGCTCTTGGTCTTGAGTTGGATCCTGAGTCAACACTTCTCCTTCGAATCCTTCCGGCACTTCAACGTCTACTCGTAAAGCGTGCAAATAGCAAATACACAAATAAACACTAGGCAAAAACATCCCAAAACCCCAAATAAAATCCATAAACAGAGAGAACATAATTTTCTGGATTTTTAGAAACTGGAATCGTCAAATTCGGAGTTAAAACGCAAAAGTTATGATTATTTAAAGTTTAAATAATCAATTAAATAATTTTACAGAGAAAAACTTTAGTCCAAATATTAAATAAAATTTATATTTAAGTAGATCTTAATTTAATACAAATTTAGAAATTTGAATCACTCAAATCGGAGTTGAAACGCAAAAGTTATAAGCGTTTGAAGTTTGAATCTAAATTTGAATCAATATTTCGAATTAATAAATCATTTTCTTTTTCGGAAATTAATTATTGCGTCAGCATGGACACGTGGCAGCCTCTGATTGGTCCACAGTGTTTTGCTGACGTCAGCACCGAACGGCTCCCACGATGACGTCAGCATGACGTCATCATGCCACGTGGCATCACCCGGTTGATGACACGTGTCATCGCGGTGGCGCCGCGGCGACGGCTTGGTCCACGGTGAATCCGGTCCACCGGACCGCGTCATCGACATGCGGACCCCACTTGTCGGCTTGGGCTCATCTTGGCGCGGCGCGGCGCCGACGCGTGAGCCCCTCGAACGCGGCCCGGCGTCGAGATACGCGCTCACGCGCGAGTGTACGCAGCTAGAGTACACGTGGCGCTATCCTGGCCGTTGGTTTGAAATCCGACGGCTCGGATTGGATCTAGGCTCATGTGTTGGAGCGGACGTGGCCGATCGTGGGCCGTTGGATCTTAATCCAACGGTCCAGATCCGATCTGGGTTCCGAGGTTTTGGTTACACGTGGCTCACCTGGATCGTTGGATTTCGATCGGACGGTTGACGTGCTTCGGGGTTGACGATGGTGTTGCGGCGGCGCTGCTCCGTCGGAGTCGGGGAAGGCGACCTCCCACACGGCGTTTGAGGGCGTCTCCGGTGAAGTGACTGCTACTCCCAGACGCCTTCGTCCTTGCGGTCTCGGATCTGGCCACCAACACGACGGAGACCGGTGGACGGCGGCGGAACGACGCCAAAACCCTAAATTAACCCTAATCAACTCCGGCGAGGAATCGTGAGCACGGAGGAGCTCTCCGAGTGGCGGCGGCTAGGGCAAAAGGTGCGCACGGTGACGGTGATCCTCGGGCACGCACTCACGCCTTAAATCTGGCCGGACGTCCGAGATGCCACGGTTTCCATGGCGAGGCGATGACGGCGGAGTCCGGCTTCGGACACGCAGGCGACGGCGGCTCAATCCTAGCCGTCCCACGCGCACGACGGACGGCCACGATCGAACGGGCGAACGGGTTCGACTTCGGTCTCGACTAGAAGCGGCGTGGCGCCAATCACAACCGTTGGATCTTGATCCAACGGTGGCGTAACTAGGGTTCGGGCGACGGGTTCGGCTCGACCACGTGGCTCGGTCGGACTCGAACTCGAGTCGACTCGGCTCGATCGGATGAACGATACAAACCCACTCGCATTTTCCAAATGATTTAATATTTAAAATAATTCCCAGTAATTCATTTAATTCATTAAAAATAGCAAATGACTCAGAAAAATTCCAGAAAAATTCTGGAAAATATTTTGGATCATTTTGGACTCAAATAAAATATTTCCAACAAAATTTTATTTGCAAAACCAAATTCTTTAATTATTTCAAAATGGAATAAATTCAAATAAATTCCAAATAAATCCAAATAAATTCCAGAAAATTCCAAAAATTCACCAAAGTGCCAAATCACACATGAATTTAAGAAAAGCAAAATTTTGGGGTGTTACACACATACCTTCCACTTGCCCTGCGGAGAGATGGCGCCGACTCTACAAGATGTTTCGATGCTGACCGATCTCCGAATCACTGGCCAGGCGGTTGTGCTAGCCGAGGTGGATGACGACTGGCGTGACGACCTTTTTGCTAGTCCTTCCCCCTGCACATGGAGGCTAGCCGCAGTACGCCCTGCTACACCCACGCCAGAGGCACGGTCCTACTCTCACGTGGCTTCGCTACTTCGAGGTATGTGTTATCATGGTTCAAAATTGGTACGAATTATTTTATCAGTGTAACCAACAAACTTTTCTTCTTGCAGGTTACTAGAATGGCTGGGGACACCGTGGAGTACCAGGTGAACCGGCACCTAGAGGCTTACCTTTTGTGGTTGTTCGGGTGGGTGATGTTCACCACCACCCATGGAGATGGGTTGAGGACCGAGTGTACGACCCGAAGTTCTACGATGACACAGAGGTGGACCGCCCTACGATGGACTCCCTTTGGTGCCGCAGACGGGTACATACATTTTTTTTGTACTATGCAATCTCGCATTCTTGCCTCTTTTGTACTAACTTTATGTCGGTATCTTCTGTTGCCACAGTGAGCTGGTCTACAGGTATGGAGTGTGTACGCACACTTCACGGAGGTGTTCGACCTTTTATGGGCCAAGCATGTCCGTTGGGAGCCTTACACCTTACCGGATGTCACGCAGCGCGCACCGCACGGTTTGTCCATCCTTTGCGTGCGAGATCTTCCGTACTCGATCAGACGGTGGAAGCTTGTGTTCGATGTATACATTGAGGATTACTCGATTCACCGGGTAATGAGGAAGTTTGGACTCAGGCAGGAGGTCCCTATTCCGCGCGGCGTGCCGATGCCCGTAGAGGCACACATGTACGTAACTTTTCTTCTCCTTACATTTTGAATGCAACTGACTACACATGCCAATGGGTTGATAACTTTTCCACAGGCATTCGAGGAAAGGTTTGCATGGCCGCCAGACTAACTAGGCCATGAAGATGGCCCCTTGGGTGGAGCAGTGGAGTCATGCACTACAGGACGTGGTTGCAGACGGGGTCGCATACGACATACAGAGATACCAGGAGTACATGCAATGGTACTCCCCACTTACATGAGTACGACTTTTTCCCATTGCTGTCCCGGAGGATATCGTACTGGCTAGTGCTGACGACACATATCCCAGTCATGTTGCATCAGCGATGCACTTCATGGTATGTCCACTATACAGTGTACTCAAATTTTTAATGATATGGAAGCATACATATATCTTACAGCATGTTATCACTTTCAGGGCGACATGGGGACATAGATTGGGTAGGATGCGAGGTCCATGAGAGGCCGTTTGTGCGGGGCTTTGGACATCTCCCAGGAGGAATTCACAGCATTCGTTGATCGAATCATCGTGAATACGATGAGGATTGTGCGGGCCGTTTCGTGTCAACATAGTTTCGACGCCGGTGGTGTGGCCTCGCATATGGTGGACCTACGACAGTAGGGGGTCTGGATCAGTACACAACCACTGCCACCGACACCATCGTCGGTCGACCCCACTGTCCGGTCGTTCAGACCTCCCACCTTGCCGTACCCTGTGATGCCGCCACAGAAGCAGCTAGGGGGCTCATCATGGCAGCAGCCCTCGTACTTCGTGCCAGGTAACTTACTAACTTGCTCACATAAATATGCATTTCATTTTGTGGTAACTAATACTTGTGTATGATAGGCTACTCATTCGGATACCCTACCGGCGCGCCATGGATGCCTGCTCCTTTTATGGTTTAGACACCAGGTGTGTTCAATATGCTTCGTAAACTGACATTGCAAGAAACTATAATTTGAAATATATGCTTTATTCCAACATGTAGTACTTTTAGGTTACTATCAGGAGGGCCCCACTACGACGTACACGCGAGCGGACGACTTCGACATGGACTATGCAGGTCCGACGGATCCAAACCTCTTGTTTGGGTCGCAGCCAAGTGCCCCCACGCCTACACACCCTACAGACTCTAGTTCTTCATGCCATACGCCTACAATAGCTGTGCCCCTTGGACCCCGGACTAGCCACGCACCAGACCGGTCGACCTACCGCTGCATGTCAACCAGCGAGGCGGACCAGACCTTGTGTACAGGGGGAGGGAGGTCACCAGGGAGAGGAGTGGGAGGGCATCGATTGAGCATGGAGTGTGTATGTTGTTTTTCTATGTTGTAATGTTAGGTTGTTACTTATATATTTCTACGTTGTATTTCTGCATTTTGTGGACTATATTCAATATGTTTTCTCGTTACACGCAACACAGCTTTGCAGTGTCATTTAAAAACACACTATCAGCAGCTTTGCTAGTGAGATTTGACAACACGCTGCAAGCAGCTTTGTTAGTGAGATTTGACAACACGCTGCCCACCGCGAAGTGACAACAAACTACCTACCCGTGATATTTAAGCTAATAATAACAGCAAAACTTAAGAGGTCAATTGAACATACACTAGTAAAAAGTGTCCATAATTTTACTAAAAAAAGAGTGACACGTCATGCAGTATTTCACAGAGGGTGACAGGTCATGCAGTTTTGATGATGGGTGACAAGTCGTGCAATTTTTCACACATGGTGACAGATTGTGGAGCTGTCCTGATGGGTGATAAGTCATGTAGCTTTTCACAAAGGGTGACAGGTCGTGCAGCTGTCATGATGGGTGACAAGTCGTGCAGCTTTTCATAGAGGGTGACAGGTCGTGCAGCTGTCATGATGGGTGACAAGTTGTGCAGCTTTTCACAGAGGGTGACAGGTCGTGCAGCTGTCATGATGGGTGACAAATCATGTAGCTTTTCATAAAGGGTGATAAGTCGTGTAGCTTTCATGATGGGTGACAAGTCGTGCTGTAGTTGTAGGGTGACAAGTCGTGCTGTAGTTGTAGGGTGACAGGTTGTGCAGCTTTCATGATGGGTAAACATCCACCACCGCCATACCAACAATAAACGTCAGTTGAATCTACACAAATTAGGGCGCGATGTCGTTCTACAATCGCCTCTTCAGCAAGTAGAACTTATCCCACCCCGAATACCCGGATGCTAGTAGTGTAGACGCCCCAATTATGCTGGAGTTGCCCCGGCCGAAATGCGACTGCAACCTTCCAGCGAAGATGATGCAATCTACGCACATAGATACGACCGCCCGTGCTCACTACTGTTATGCCCGCCCCTATGAGGTAAATATACTGGTGTCCATACAATACAGGGTAACAATACCATTTCATTCATTACTCCTTGTTTTTTCAGTACAAGGACCGGTGTTGCTTCTTCCAATGGATCAACGGGCGGGAACAACGTGACTACGAATTTATGTACAACTGCCACGACGCCTACCCCACTTCGCCAGAGAACTTCACCCAGTGGGAGAAGCCACCGGGATATGTCCCCATTCTAGATCGACTGGAGTTCAAGGCCGGCGCGTAAGGGACCAACCAATCGGTGAGTTTCATACGACATGCTCAAGTTTCAATCACAAAGTAGTAATTCTAAACCAGTTCGTCTCATACATGACTTCAAAAAAAACTTACGAAATTGCTCAAGTTAGAGGAGAAACATCCTCAAGGGCCACCCGAAAGCTCCGAAGTTTGCAAACACGGCCTGCATGCAGTGGTTGATACCTGCCACTACGATCTAGCCGAACGGAGATTCTACCGGTGCCCCTTGGCCGAGTATGAATGGTGCGGCCATTTCAACTGGGTGGACCTGGAGACGTACCACCCACATCTCACCCTTCCCGCATGGGATAACTTGGGGGAGCAACCCTCTCCGTGGTGCTGCTACCGCCCAGAAAAGCCAGACCCCGAGTACGCCTATAGTGTTATTCAACGACCACAGCGGGCATACTGCATTGACTACAGGGCACGCTTCCGGTTGTACAAGAACCAGCCCAACTCACACCTCCCACACCTTATGGTGGAGTGCGAGCCAAAACAGAGCAGGCATCTCGTCAAGTCACCGCCAACGGCCAACGCAACAGAAGTGCAAGGGGGTACCACCTCTCGAAGAGGAAGGGACAAGGGGAAGCAGCCAGCTGTTGGCATACCTTATTTGGGGGTACCCTCTCCGCTGTGACCAAGACAAGATAGCTCGGCGATCAGGCCCCTCTGGCTGAGCACCGGCCCACGTGGTGGCTGGGCGACCAGGCTGGCGACCAGACAGGCGAGCGGACGGTTGACCAGCCGAGCGACCAGACGGGAGAGCAGCCACGCGACCAGGATGGCGACCAGGGCCTTCGTGCCAGGTGTCAGGACACATGATGACCGGGTAGAAAGGCAAACAACCAAGAAGCGAGAGACCGAGGCTTCGCCCCGAAGCCTCCTCCTTCCTAACACGCTACGTTAGGGTCATTAATTGCGAGGGGGGCCTGTCCCACTGGCGCCTCGCGCCATCCCCGGACAAAGATAGGCGGCAGCACGAAGAGTAAGGCGGGGAGACAAGACTAAAGGAACAAGTGTAATAATGATCTGTGTATCAGCGTGACATCACCCTCTCACCAGCCCGAGCCGGCCCTGTCTATATAAGGGAGCCCCGGTGCATGGAGAGGGAGGAGAGCAATCTTGATAGCCAGACGCCTTGTAACCATTTCCACATATAGCAAACAACAACTTAGCAGGACGTAGGGCTGTTATCCGCATTGGGGGCCCGAACCTGGGTACATCGGTGCGTGGTTCGTTCTTCTCCACACTGGTGCCGTTTGCTTCTCCTTCCCCTCGCCCGCCGGTGCTGAGCGTAAGCTTCTTGGGCTCTAACCACCGGGATATCCCGGAAGGGACTACCAGGAGTTCCGCCCGCAAAAGCACCCCTATCAAATCAACTATCTCACTCTAAGAGATAGCTTGCCGGTCGAAAACGCCGATACCAGTCGAGGTCCGCACTACGCAACAAATTCTTGATGGGTTAAGCAGACCATCTGGAACCTGGGTGGTATTAACATAGGGGACGCTAGGCATCGGGATGACATGCCCATATGAGAGGGTAGAAATCCACTTAAAAACCAAAATATTCTGTCTTATACCCCCAAGATGTACGGCATAGGCCACTCAATCGGTGACAGCTGGGAGCACTACGTATCCCCATGGAGTTCTTTCCTAAGAGAGATTGAGCAGTGTCCGAGAACAAATCACAAAATTTACATGGGTCAGGTCATGTGCAGAAAATGTGGGACATCATTCCCACACTACCCAGATATGCGGAACGACTACTTGTTCCACCATCACAAACAGTGCCATCGTTAGTTTCTTCATGTAGCAATTTCTTTACTACTGTAATGCCTTTGTAATATAATCTGTTGCTTATTCCATCATCTGAACTTTTGTTGTATGTACCCTGATATGCATTCAACAAATATATTTCGTGGGCTTAACTTTTCATAACATGAGTTGTCGGTTATAATACTTAGTGTTATTGCACTAGTAGAATTTACATGCAAAGCAATGTGTAAATTAAATATTTTTCCAGAATATGGTAGTCCAAATATCAAATAGCAAATTTGGTCCATTCTTTCTAAAAATTACAGTTAAGCATGATATTTTACGGGCTGCCGAACAGGTTTAAGCATTTTTGAAATTTACGCCATAATGGCTCGGTTTTCTTTCAAAGCTTGGTTTATTGAACTGAGTTCATTCCTAAATGTTTTTCCAAAAATGGGAAGTGATATTTGTTTCATGATTTGTGGAGCCATGGGTTTTATAGTTTCTTCATAATACATTAAATGGCCTTTAGGTAAACTTGATTCAAACAATTTAAATCTTCATAGAACAGAGTAGTTTTTATTGTATAATCTGAATCCTTATAGCTTAATACAAATTTAGAAATTTATTTCGTGGCCTTAACTTTTCATAACATGAGTTGTTGTCGACTATAAAACTTAAGATTATTGCACTAGCTGAATTTAGATGCAATGCAAGGTGTAAATTAAATATTTTTTCAGAATATGGTAGTTCATATATTATAGAGCAAATATGGTCCATTCTTAATAAAAATTATATTTAAACATGATATTTTACTGGCTGCCAAAAATGCTTAAGCGTTTCTGAAATTTACGGGATAATGGCTCGATTTTCTTTCTACGCTTGGTTTATTCAACTGAGTTCATTACTAAATGTTTTTTACAAAATGGACCATCTAATACCCCAGGAATAAGTGATATTTATTTCATGATTTTTGGAGCCATGGTTTGTATAGTTCCTTCATAATACATAAAATGGTCTTTATGTAAACTTGATTCAAACAATTTAATTCTGCGTGGAACATAATAGTTTTTGATATATATTCTGAATCCTTATAGCTTAATACAAATTTAGAAATTTATTTCGTTGGATTTGGAGCTTTCTACCAAAAAGATATAAAAGGTAAGTTAAATTCGGAAAAGAAAAGAAAATAAACGGGCTGAAAGGGCCACATGGCAGCCCGCTGTTCAGTCGTGCCACGGTGGCGCGACTGGCCTCGACTAACCCAAGTCGCTGCCACGTGGCGCGACTAATAGATATTTTTGCAAGAAAAAAATCATAGTATATTTCTGAATTTTATAAACTAATAGATATTTTTGCAAAAATAAAAAATCATAGTATATTTTTGAATTTTATAAATAAAAAATGGTTATTAAAAAAAAAATCCATGCCCGCCCTTCCCTCCCCTCTTTCTCTCTCCCTCTTTTCCTGGGCACCATTCGCGCCAGCACATCGCAGCTGGTGCCACGTCACCTCTGTCGCGTCACCGTGGCGTGACTGGTGCTCTGTCGCGCCACGGTGATGCGATTGGTGCCCAATCGCTATCATATGGCTAATCACGCTATATTTTTATATTTTGTGAATAAAATATGATTATTTTAAAAAAAATTCTCAAGGAGCACGGGTGGACAAAAATCGTCAACTTTTCGCAGCTGCGCGGTAGGACTACAAATGTACAATAGCTCTACAGTAAACTCGGTATTGTGCCAATGGAGGGCGACTGAGGCGGACGACGAGCTCTGTCGAGTGGCTCGAGTAGAGCCAGCTCGGCCAGGTGCACCAGTAAGCGTCCATGACCAAAGGCTACGAAGAGAAACCATATCGAAAAAAAAACGCGGGCAGCGAAGTAACGCCGAAAAAATGAGACGGCTCGCCTGGGTCGTCGGCCCCACGGGAATTCGCGGATTGAGATGAGAATTGAGAAAAGCCCGGAGAGTGGGATGAAGTCGAGGGCACATGCGGTGGCGGGCCACCAGAGCGAGTGAAAGGGCGCGGCGACGAAGGCAAGCGAACGGGAGGGAGAAGGAGAGCGGAGAGGAGAAAGAACGGGAAGGGAGCGGAATGATCGAGAAGGAAGCGAGGTGGCACGTGATGGCGAGGGAACCGGGAGTGGAGGTTGCAGTCGAAGTGCACACGCGCAAGAGGCGATCTCGGCCGCAGAAGGTCGATCGAACGGGCCAGACGCGCGCAGGCGACGTGGCATAGCTGGGCAGTCGAGAACTCTTCCGGTTTTGTTTTATGGAGTATGGTCCGGAACAGTATATGGAGTGGGCTGAGGTTACACTTAGGATTTTAATTTTGTTTTAGAATTGATTTAATTGTAGAAATACTATTTTAGATTAGAAATTTATCAAATCAACTCGAACAATTATGAAAAGTTTTTGGGAGGCACTTTAGATTATGTAGAAGCCAAATAAATTACTCTATGGGTCTTCTAATGCTTTATTTAGTTTCTAAAATTCAAAAAAAAAATTCAGGAAATTAAGAAAACGTTTTGGATAAATGCTGGAAATTTGAAAAAGCCCAAAAATGCATAAATAATGATTTGAAAATTATTTATATTGAATTAGAGAATGTAGGATGTTATAGTTGTTTAACATGTAAAATGTGAATAAAAATTAATATAAATTAATGATGTGGATTTTATATATAAAAACTATAAATCAAATTTTTTTAAAAAAGAAAGGCTCGAATGGCTGTGTGCCAAGTAAAATATATAATTTGGAATAACACATACGAGTGTGAATGCTCGAGCCAACGACTAGTTATGCCAACGCATTAGCAGCCAGCCAGCTGTGTAGACAACTGAAAATGCACTCTGTATAGCTTGGCAGGTAGGTGAAACGAAATTTCCATTTATAAAGTGCCCAATAAATCCTTAATAGCAGATTCTTGATATAACTTTGTTGAACATATGCCCACAACCCACGACAGTCTTTTATGACCGATCCAATACAATTTTTTTTTGTCTTGGTATCAATTACCTATATGGATCTCAAGTTGCACTGAAATATTGCAATAAATTGCTTGAAACAAATATACAGACATGGAGGCAATGAAAAATTTAAAACAAATACTAAAAAATATAATATCTATATTATATAGTCAAAATAGAAAAGTTAAATCTGTTAATTCTAAAACAATCAAAGACAAAATTTCCATAAAAAGGCAGAGGAAAATATTTGGACGTCAGAAAATGTGTGAAATTTTAAAAATAATTATAAAAACACGAAATACAATAAAGTTTGTCTTTTTTTTCTTAGTTGTCCCTTGTATATTTGTTTAGCACTTTGCGGTTTTCCTCAGTTGTCTGGAAAATCTTGTGGGAATCAATATGCCATATTGAAAAGTTGGTCCAATTATAATGATAGCGAACCTAATTTTACTGTGGAAAAAGACAGCCAAATAACCAGCCTGCTTTTACCGCTCCCAGTAAATCATATTTGATGAGAAGATTTTTAATTCCTGAAGATCGATGAGGTAGTTACAATGGCCAATGAGCGTAGCCAACTCGTCACAGCAATGATTAATTATGCAAAAATCATCAAGCACCTGGAATAGTTTCTTCCCACTAAGCCAGTGGTTTACACATTACGTAGAAACGAGGTAATATTTTATTAATTAGTGGGGAATAATTAATCAAGATCAGGCTTTAATCGGCCCACTTACGCAGGCCACTAAAAATGTCATGCTCGATCTAGCTTAGCATATAGGCGAAATCCAATTTTATCTTTAGCTTAGTGCATAACATAGTAAGGTTCCTAACCTATATAATTAGGGAAAGAACAACAAGGGCGCCGACTCAATTAGGTGAAGAGGAGTCGCTACCAAAGTACTGTGCAATAAATTAAAATACTATTATACGGTATACCACTCCAACGGCATAACACTCAAACTTATGAAACTCGTGAAACTTTACACTGAAACTCGTGAAACTTTACACTGAAACTCATGAAACTTAGCACTAAAACTGATAAAACATGAAACTCACAAAACTAAATACTAAAACTCAGGAAACCAATCACTGAAACTAATGAAACTCATGAATACGATTTACCGTTGGCTAGTAGTGCTCATAAATTAACTATAGGTACGTCCTGGTCACCATAAGTGCTGCTTTAAAATGGTCGTTAAACGAAAATGTTGTCATTTCAGTTAGGTGCGAAAAAGCAGTTATCCTTTTTTTCCTTCAGGTTTTCCAACGAAAAGCAAATTGAATGAATCGTCCCGTATACTAAGGGCCTGTTTGGCAGGACTCCAACTTTCAACTCCACCTCGGATCTGTGTGGAGTCCTGTCAAACACCCCAACTCCACAAAACTATGGAGAAGGCTACTCCGTGGAGCAGACAGAGTTCTAGTACATTTTTTTGGAGCAGGGGAAAAGGTGCTCCGCGAATCGATTTTTTCAGAGTGGGCATGGAGTTAAGCGAAATTACTCACCTTTGCCACAAGGGTAATACCCCTTCCAATTCCCAGCGCCCCAACTCCCCACCCCCCGTCCCGATCCACCCGGCCCTTACCCACGCACGCCCTAGCGGTGCTCCCTCCCTACGCCTGCGCCAGCGCTCAGCCGCCGCCCTCCCTGTGCCTGTGCCGACGACGCCCCTCCTCCTGCGTTCTGTCGCCGCCCCTCCCTGCGCCTGCGCTTGTGAGACCCCGGATCAACTATCCGAAATCTCCTGTGTATTTCTGTACTAGTCCAAGATCAGTAGCTAGTACACACAGTCAACAGTGATACGTCATTGCCGAACATAATGAAATTGTAACATAAATATTAAAGTATGGGCCACATGGCCACTTATTACAATAGTCGGTCACGAGACCGGAGACACGACAGTGGAAGCAAAAGCGACAAAGAGCGAACACCAAAAACACCACAGGCGACGACAAGAAGCGCGACTAGCTATCCTGGCAATCTTCCTCGAAGTCTTCGGTGTAGAACTCACCGTCTTTGGCTGCGTCTTGGTAGTTCTCTGATGATGACAAGATGTGTAGCACGTGAGTACAAAAGTACTCAGCAAGTCGGGGAAAGTATGTATATGTGGGGCTTTCCAAAGGAAGCTTAATAGGGTTCTTTTGCACAAAGCCAAATTTCATTAAACCATACTTAAGTATAATTGTCATAAAGCACATTTCAATAATTATTTTAGCAATTGAATTATTTAATATTCCAGTGAAGGTTCTATCCACCATCACCAATATAAAGGCTCTAACCGTCAACTTTTAAAAGATCAAGTTTAATCACATAAGACTCCATCCGTCAAGGCATAAAACAGGTTCTTTCCACCTTGTTGGCTCAATCCGCCATTACACATCCGAGAGTTCTAACCACTCCCGAATCCCAAAACAAAACACCGTTTAGTTTTAAAACCAAAACCAAAGTCTACCAATATGAAAGCATTCCTTGCTTTGCCTTTGACCTTAGGCACGGCTATTCGAATAGTTTTAACTCTGCAGAGGTGTACAACTTTACCCACAAGACATGATCGTCTCTTGATGCCATGCAATTAACACACTTCCTTTGGTGTGTCAGCAGAGACATCATGACAAGGCCTTTACAATGTATACGCCTAACCCGACCCACCCGCTGAGGTTTCACTGCTGTTAGGGTTCTAGCCACCCAGTACAGAAGCCCCCTCTTGCACCGTGTGAGAAAAACAGTCTTGCCTCTATCCGGCACTCACATTCCACAATGTGGTGAGTCTAAGTTAGGTTTCTACAAATTAGTTAGCCAGGTCATACCATTATAGACATGTGGTAGCACGATTATGCTTAGAATGGACAATCACAAGCGTCGGTCCTTAATTGACTTGGGGCGTTACTTGCACAATGCAACTAGTGCTCAATCTGCACCCAACCGACTTTCCATTCCACCCAAGTTCAAACTCTTTTTCCTTTTCGTTTTATTTTATAAAAACAGTACCAAAATCATTATAATAATTTCCAATTCACACTTTAAATCATCATTTTTTGTATAATCCTACCCATGGGTCATTTTCTTCGATATGGGTCCTGAGCGAATCTACCGTACTATTCAACAAAGGTGACCATATAAGGTAAACATGGCCTAGCAAATGTCCTAGGGTTACAAGTAACATGGATGTCAATAAAAAGGAGGTATTCACAATTCGGATTAACTATTCACTTATATTTGACATACGATTATAAACATAGCATGCATGTTTATAAAACTTTGTAAACACATTTATAAACATCGGGTCAACATGCGTCAAGGAGACTTGCCTTCGGTCTCGGCGAGGTCGTCGAACGCTTGAAGTCCGGCGGCGGGGTCGGCGGACTCGGACGGCTCCTCGGCTACGCACAAAACGAGACAACAAATAAATACAAGAAAATAAATAAAATCCAAAAATTATAAAAGTAGTACTGGCAGGTAGGTATTGATTTTAGATGAATTTAGGAATTTGAACGGAGTCAATCGGAGTTCGGACGGAAAAGATATAAGCTTCCGAAGTTCGAAAATCTCAAAAAATCGAAAACCGAGGAATATTCCCGGAATATTCCTTTTCTTTATTTTCTGATTTTCTAGAGTCTCTTGTATGTGGGACCATGTGGTCATTGACCCATGGCTTCTTCTTCATTGGCTCCATTCATGGAGAAACAGAGCAAGGAGGAGCTTAAGGGGCGCCGGCAAGGGGCCGGCGGCCGGCAAGACCCGGGGAGGCGACGACGGCTCCGAGGCGAGGCCGGTGGCACGACGGGTGGCGCTGGCACCGCGGCGGGGTGGCCGGCGGAGAGGGGCGGCAGGCGGCGCAGACGGCACGGAGCGCGGCAATGGGTCGGCCGGCCGAGGCGCCAGAACCGGCACAAGACGGGGCGACATCGGCCGGCGAGCACGCACGCAAGGAACCAAAATCGGAGAGCTCCCAAAACTTCCAAAATCCACAATTTTTCACCAAATTTTCATGAAACTAGACAAAATAAATTGATGGATTATCTAAAGGACATCCTAAGAAGCCTATAGGATCAAGGAATTGGATCAATTCTCACCGGAGACGACGAATTTGGCGAAAAACTGAGCTCCGGCCGAAGTGACAAAAACGTGAAATTCGTCTTCAATTCTTGATGGAACCTAAAATTGATGGATGAATTAGAAACTAGACTCCCACACGGTCACAAGGAAATAAACAGCATGAGGATTAACCCACCGGAGAGGGAGGAACAAGGATGAACACGAAGAACACCCGAAAATATGACCCGGCGCTGGTTTTCTCGATCTACCGGATGAACGAGTTGGAGAGGCTAGGAGTGAGTGCTACCACCGGGAAGAGGACGTCCACACGGACATATGGGAGGTGGAAGCACGTCGTTTGGAGTTGAAACGGCCGAGTAAATGGCATTAAAGCGCACTTCGGTTTTTGGCCGATGGTTCAAATTCCGGCGAGATTGGCGACTAATGATGGTGGGGAACAGAAAGGCATCGTCGTTGTGCTTCCAACGGATCCGGCCGTGATTGATTTGGAGCATTATAGAAGGAGTTAGAGGGATTTGAATGAGTGGAGGGGAGTATGGAGGGCCCCCTCCATTGTTGCCTGGGAAAGCATCGTGCAAGCCCATGGAAGAAGAAGGTGCACTGTAGCAATGCCACATGGCACTCCCTCATTGGCCGATGATTACGCAAATGAACCGCCCCAGAGAAATATTAGCAAAAATGGTCTAAAAATTCCGAAAAAATTCTTAGAACCATTTTGGAATATTTGGAACCCAATAAAATTGGTTTCGCGGAATTTGGATGAAATTTGTGGAATTGAATATTCTGGAGCGAATAGCGGGCATTAAACAAAAGCCGCGCGAGATAAAATACTATAGAGCTTCCAAAAATCCGAGGAATCATTCCAAAAATCATTTTGGAATATTTGGGACCTAATTGAAGTGATTTCGGGATTTTTGGAGCATTTTTGGACTCGGGTGAAATTTCGGGTACCAACGGGAACTTGGAAATTCGATTTTTCGAACGGAAGGGAATTGAATCCCGATGTTGGATAGGAAAGGATGCCAAGTTAACATAAACACCAAAGAAACTCCAATTTTTGAATTTACTTAATTTAAATTAGATTTTTCCCAGAAAGCGAAACTGAGGATGTTACAAACCTACCCCGCTTAGAGAGAATCTCGTCCCCGATATTCGGACGGAGAAAGAAAGAGATCTGGAAACTCCGCTCGAAGATCTTCTCGCTCCCAGGTAGCTTCCTTCTCAGAATGATTACTCCACTGAACCTTGCAAAACTTGATCACACGACTTCGGGTTCGACGTTCGGCTTGATCCAAAATTTTGACTGGATATTCCAGATACGACAGGTCTTCTTTCAATTCCATCTCTTCAAAAGGCATCTGATGCTCGGGTACTCTGAGACATTTCTTCAACTGAGACACATGGAAGACATCATGTACTCCTGACAGATGTGGAGGTAATTCCAACTTATAAGCCACTTCTCCTCTTCTGGCAACCACTGGGAATGGTCCGATGTAGCGGGGCGCCAACTTCCCACTAACTCTAAACCATTTCATTCCTTTCAGAGGCGAAACTTTCAGATACACATGATCACCAGGTGTAAAGCTTAATTCCCGTCGACGGTTGTTAGCATAACTTTTCAGTCTAGATTGGGCCGTCTTCAAGTTTGCGCGGATCTGTCTGACCTGCTCTTCAGCTTCTTTCAGAATATCAGGTCCAATTATCTGCCCTCCTTCGATTTCCTTCCAATACAAGGGGGTTCGGCATTTCCTTCCGTACAGGGCCTCAAAAGGCGCCATCTTCAAACTGGCTTGATAACTGTTATTATAGGAAAATTCAGCATAGGGCAAATTCTGATCCCACGAACCTTTGTATGTCAGAGCACAAGCTCTCAACATGTCTTCTAGGATTTGATTTATTCTTTCCATCTGGCATCGGTCTGGGGATGGTAAGCAGTGCTGAAATTCAAATTCGTACCCAACACCTCATGCAACTTCTGCCAAAACCTCGAGGTAAACTGAGATCCCCGTTCGGACACGATCTTCTTCGGCACCCCGTGCAAACACACAATCTTGGCCATATATAACTCTGCGAGCTTGTCACCGGAATAAGTCGTCTTCACAGGAATGAAATGAGCTACTTTGGTTAACCTATCCACAATAACCCAAATGGAATCATAACCGGACTTGGTTTTGGGTAGTCCAGTTATAAAATCCATTCCAATTTCTTCCCATTTCCAAACAGGAATTTGCAAAGGTTGCAACAATCCGGCGGGTCTCTGATGTTCGGCTTTAACCAACTGGCAAACATCACAATGTGCCACGAAGTCAGCAACTTCTTTCTTCATATTGGACCACCAATACTTTTCCTTCAAATCCGCAAACATCTTGGTACCTCCCAGATGAATTGAATACACTGAATCATGAGCTTCTTTCAAGACCATATCTTTGATTTCTTCTGGGTTAGGGATTACTATTCTTTTCCCGAACCAGACCGTCCCTTGTTCATCTTCCGAAAATCTGGGGTGTTTCTCTTTCTTCAAGCCATCTTTTAGGTCTGCAATACCCTTATCATTCTTCTGAGCCTCTCTGATCTGGTCTTCTAAGGTGAATTTTACCTCAACATTGAAGATGCAACCTTCATTCACCAGTTCCAAGTTAAGACGCCGGAATTCTTCATGAAGAGCTGGCTGGCTTTCCTGTACCATAACGTTGTTGCAGTAGCTCTTCCTACTTAAGGCATCCACAACCACATTAGCTTTTCCAGGGTGATAATGGATTCCCACATTATAATATTTTACCAGTTCCAACCATCTTCTCCGCCTCAGGTTGAGATCGAACTGAGTGAAGATATACTTCAAACTCTTGTGATCCGTATAAATTTCACATCTATTGCCGATCAGGTAATGCCTCCAAATCTTGAGTGCATGCACAACTGCGGCTAACTCCAAGTCATGAGTGGGGTAGTTTTTTTCATGAGGTCGCAGTTGTCTTGAAGCATAAGCTATAACTTTTCCTTCTTGCATCAAAACACATCCCAAACCTTGCTTTGAAGCATCATAGTAAACCTCGAAATCCTTATGAATATCCGGCATAATAAGAACTGGTGCTGAAGTTAGTCTCTTCTTCAACTCTGCTCACAAGATTTAGTCCACTCAAACTTCTTCTCTTTCTTCAGAAGCTGAGTACGAGGTCTGGATATCTTCGAGAAACCTTCAATGAATCTTCGATAGTAACCAGCCAATCCAAGAAAACTTCTGATGTCCGGGACGGACTTTGGTTGCTTCCAATCTAAAGCATCCCTCACTTTAGCAGGATCCACTGCTACTCCTTCAGCAGAAATGATATGACCCAGGAAAGAAACTTCCTTTAACCAAAAGTCACACTTACTGAACTTAGCATACAACTAATGTTCCCTTAACTTTTCCAAGACTATCCTCAGATGGTCTTCATGCTCTTTTCTGCTCTTGGAATAAACAAGAATGTCGTCAATGAAGACTACAACAAACTTGTCTAAATACTCCATGAACACCTTATTCATCAGATTCATAAAATAGGAAGGAACATTTGTTAATCCGAAGGACATTACTGTAAACTCGTACAGTCCATACCGGGTAGTGAAGGTTGTCTTCGGGATATCTTCTTTCCTTATCTTCAGCTGATGATACCCGGACCTTAAATCTATTTTGGAGAAAACTTGGGCTCCTTTTAACTGATCAAACAAGTCGTCTATCCGAGGTAAAGGATACTTGTTCTTAATGGTGACCTCATTCAAAGACCTGTAATCTATGCACATCCTCAGACTACCATCCTTCTTCGTGACGAAGATCACGGGTGATCCCCAAGGCGACGAACTGGGCCTGATGAATCCTTTCTCTTGTAATTCTTCAATCTGCTTCTTCATCTCGACTAATTCATTGGAAGGTAGCCGGTAAGGTTTCTTCGAGATCGGAGCGGTACCAGGTACCAGCTCAATCACAAACTCGATATCCCGGTCTGGTGGCATACCAAGCAAATCTTCTGGAAACACATCCGGGTATTCATTGACTATCGGCATATTCTCCAACGATGTACCTTTCATACGGCTTAGGGTACTACCCCCCTTAGAGGAAAGATTAGACAAGAACTCCACTCTAATCCCCTCAGGGCTGGTAAGAGAGATAGCTCTACTAGCATAGTCTATCTGACCCTTATACTTGGTTAACCAATCCATTATAAGGATTACTTCTATACCCTTAGTATCCAATAGTATTAAGTTCGCTAGGAACTTTACCCCTTTTATTACTATATCCATTTTCGGACAAACAACAGTTGTTCTTAATTCTTTACCAGGGGATTGCACTAATAAAGGGTTTCTTAGCTGTACGGTATCCCAAGCATGCTTTTTAACCAAGTATTCTGATATGAAGGAATGTGTTGCACCAGAATCAAACAGAACTGAAGCAGGTACTGAGTTGACATAGAACTTACCATAAACCACATCTGGCGCACCTTTGTCGGGACCCGAATTTGCAAATCCGGACCCTCTGTGTATTCAGCACTAGTCCAGGAACGCGCTAGTGCACATAGTCTTAACATCGGTAAATATCACAATCATACCACTCGATACTAATAAAGTACTTTAATTAAATAGTCAAACTGGTTGCTCGACCTTATGGTCAAGTTACAAATATACGCCTCGCAGGGCGAAACTTATTAAGAGAGAAATAATAGCAGCGAAAAATAAGATAACATCGTGGCGCCATCCAGTATACCACAGTGCAGCGACTGGGCTCGCTCCCTAAGTAGGCGGTTCCTCTTGGAGCTCCTCCTCCAAAGTGGTGTAGTCTCCTCTTCAACCGGTGTTGTATTGTGGCAAGGGTGAGTACTTGGTACTCGGCAAGTCATGCGAGAATGCAAGCTAATATACTATATGCATGGCTTGATACAAAGGAATAGCTCAAGGTATATTTGCAGTAAACAGCATTTGACAAGTAGCATAAGTAGATTCGAAAGTAGTAGAAACAAGTATAACATCAATAGCTTTTTCCAGGAGTTTAATAAACATCTTTCCCATTCCTAATCCACATTTCCATTGACAACATTATTTTAACCAAACCAACCTTTCAAGTCCAAGTTATTTTCAAGAAAAACTAACCCTTGACTGTAATTCCCGAGCGATGTCCAATACCGCGGACACGGCTATTCGAATAGATTGTACACTCTGCAGAGGTTATGCACTTTACCCACAAGATACAGTCAAACACCACAAAGGCGAGTTCCCGTAACAAAGTCTTTCGAAAACTTCTAACAATACAAGTGAGCCTCCCCGGTTATTGCACACTAACCCTTCCCTTAGCGAAGGCGAAGTTTAGGTCAATCAACCGTTAGATGGGTACCTGGCCGCAGCCCCGGTACGCTCCCCCGTACAACTTACACAAAGGGTGTAGTTGACCTCCTGAGGTCCCACAGGTACGTTATTAGCAACTTAATCAACTAGGTCCGTCCCATTACAGACATGTGATTGGACGTTAGACCCAGTTCAAAGGCTTGCAAGGTTAAGTCCTTAGGGTGACCAGGGCAAGAATACCTGAAGAACCAAATCATCCTTCCCAATGCCACAATTGGCCCACCTGAATATTCTTGCCACATGCCCCGGTCGAAAACTATTTATCAAACCCCAGTTGATTACCATGCACCACGTGCCATCAACATCACATGATACTTTTCCAAAACAGGTTCAATATATCATTAAGTCAATATTAACATTTGATTGTCCAAATTCATGTCACGAGCACGTAGCAGGTCTAAGCAATAAACTACAACGATCTAGAACCCATGTTGGCAATTTATTAATGTCCAACTAGTAAACCACAACTAGGGTGACAAGGGGTCATGGCACATACTTAAGTAATCAAGGTGTCATACAGCAATTTGGCATTTATCTAATTTCCCATATTTAAATAAAGTATTTTCTAATTGAACTAGCATGCAATAATTTGAACCAAAATAGATTTCAAAATGGGATCAACATGGTCAAAGCATAACTTGCCTTCAAAAAGCACTTGTTCTTGGTCTTGAGTTGGATCTGAGTCAATACTTCTCCTTGAATCCTTCCAAGCACTTCAACGTCTCCTCGTAAAGCGTGCAAATAGCAATACACGAAGAAACAATAGGCAAAAAGTGTCCAAACATCCAAATAAAATCCATAAACAGAGAGAACATAATTTTATGAATTTTTAGGAACTGGAATCGCTCAAATCGGAGTTAAAACACAAAAGTTATGATTATTCAAAGTTTAAATAATCAATTAAATAATATTAAAGAGAAAAACTTTAGTCCAAAAATTAAATAAAATTCATATTTGAGTTGATCTGAATTTTATGAATTTTTAGAAATTTGAATCGTTCAAATCGGAGTTGAAACGCAAAAGTTATAAGCGTTTGAAGTTTTGAAATTCAAATCAATTATTAAACCGTATTATTAAATCATTTTCTTTTTCGAAAAATCATTTATTGCGTCAGCAGTGACACGCGTCAGCTCCTGATTGGATGGCTGACGTCAGCCGGTCCATGGGCTCAGCCCACGGTTCGGCCCGGTCCACGGCTCACGAGTGTGACTGACAGGTGGGACCACTCGGGTGAGGTCATTCCGACGGCGTCGGCGGAGACTCACCAGTCGGCGGCGGTGGGGCCCACCGATGTCGTCATGGGTGCCGTCATGGTGCGGTTGCTGACACGCTGGCCCGGCAGATGTCGATGACCCACACTGCCCAGCGTGAAGCGGCGGCTTCGGCTCCCCGGACACGTGGTACGATCGTGTCCGTTGATTTGAAAATCAACGGCCGCGATTGGATCCACATCTCACGCGTTTGGGGTAACGCAGCGGATCTGGGCCGTCGGATCTTGATCCAACGGTTGAAAACAACCTTAACCCGTAACGTTATCCACGTTACGGATGACGTGGCCGATCGTGGGCCGTTGGATCTTGATCCAACGGTCGGATCTGATCTGGGTTCTAAGTGCGAGGGAGAACGTGGGCTTACCGCGGCCGTGCGATCTGATCGGACGGCTTTCGAGCTTCGATGACGGCGATGGCACTTGGCGGCGCTTAGCTTGGCGGGGATGAAGACGATGACCACGGCCTCGGCTTTGGCGCGCTCCGGCGAGTGAGTTGTCCCTGGTGCGCCTGGCCAGGGTTCGGATCCGGTCTTGGACGCGGCGGAGGGCGGCGGCGTCGGAAATGGCTAGAATCGCGCGGCTTCCCCTCAAACCGGCGGCGATTCGGCGAACCCTCGGTGGGGCTCGGTGAGCTAGGCGATGGCTGCGGGGTCAAGGCGGTCCTCGAGGTGCAACCGGGCATTAAATACCCTCGGCGTCCGCGGAAAAGCGGAAACCTAGACCCACATGGCGGCGGCGCGGCGGTGGAGTCCGGCTCGGATCCGGCGGGGACGGCGACGATCGGCCGATCCACATGGCGCGATCAACGGCCACGATCGCCGCAGTCGGCCGGATCGGCCGGTCTCGGCTCGGACCGGTGCGATCCAATCCGGACCGTTGGATCTCGATCCAACGGTCGGGATCAACTTGGTTTAGGGTTGGGTTCGACCGACTCGGCTGGCTCGAGTCGGACTCGAGTCTGACTCGGGTGCGGCTCGGTCGGATGAACAGTAAAACCCGATCGCATTTTTCCAGCGATTTAATAATTAAAATAATTTCCAGTAATTCATTTAATTCAAGAAAAATAGTAAAATACTCAGAAAAATTCCCGAAAAATTCTGGAAAATATTTTGGAACATTTTGGACTCAAATAAAATATTTCCAATAAAATTTTATTTGCAAAGTTAAATTCTTTAATTATTTCAAAATGGAATAAATTCAAATTAAATCCAAATAAATCCAAATAAATTCCAGAAAATTCCAAAAATTCACAAATGTGCAAAACAATATTTTAATTTCATGAAAAGCAAAAATTGGGGTGTTACAAACCTCCCCCCTTAATAGAATCTCGTCCCCGAGATTTAAGGCTTACTACAGAATAGGTTTGGAAACTCTTTCTTCAAATCCTCTTCGCGCTCCCAAGTTGCCTCGCTTTCTGTATGATTGCTCCACTGAACTCTACAGAAACGGGTTGACTTGTTCCTCGTCTCTCGATCCATCGTGTCCAGAATCTTCACGGGGTGCTCCTTGTAAGTCAAATCTTCCTGCAACTCAATTGACTCTAGCGGTGTCTGTTCCTCAGGTACTCGGAGACACTTCTTCAACTGGGACACGTGGAACACGTCATGCACTCCTGCTAATGACTGCGGTAACTCCAGCTGGTAAGCAACTTCGCCTCTGCGGCTCAAAATCTTAAATGGTCCAACATATCGGGGTGCAAGTTTCCCTTTGGCATGGAACCTCTTAACTCCCCTGAGAGGCGTAACTCTGAGGTATACAAAGTCTTCTGGTTCAAAATTCAAATCCCGGCGACGATTGTTAGCATAACTCTTCTGTCGTGATTGGGCTATCTTCAACCTTTCCCTAATCATGGCAATCTGCTCTTCAGCTTCTTGAAGAATATCAGGCCCGAAGACACGACGCTCGCCGGTCTCATTCCAGTTTAATGGCGTCCGGCAGGGTCGACCATACAGTGCCTCAAAAGGTGACATCTGTAAACTAGCCTGGTAACTATTGTTGTAACTGAATTCGGCATACGACAAACTCTTATCCCAAGAGGTAGCATAAGCCAATGCACACGCTCTTAGCATATCCTCCAGGATCTGATTGACTCTTTCGGTCTGTCCATCCGTCTGTGGATGATAGGCTATACTGAAGTTCAAACGGGTTCCCATGGCTTCATGCAACTTATTCCAGAACCTTGAGGTAAATTGGGTACCTCTGTCCGATACAATCCTTTTTGGCACTCCGTGCAAACAGACGATCCTGACCATATACAACTCTGCTAACTTATCTCCCGAGTAAGTGGTCTTCACAGGGATAAAATGGGCGACCTTGGTCAAGCGATCCACTATAACCCATATGGAGTCATAACCTCTTTGAGTTTTCGGCAAACCAGTAATGAAATCCATTCCGATTTCTTCCCATTTCCACTCTGGTATCTTCAACGGCTGTAGCAATCCTGCTGGCCTCTGATGCATTGCCTTGACTCTCTGGCATACGTCGCACAATGCAACATGTTCGGCAACTTCACGCTTCATACTCGGCCACCAGAATCTCCCTTTCAAATCCTGATACATCTTGGCACTTCCTGGGTGAATTGAATACTTGGAGTCATGGGCTTCCTCCAAAATCAGTTGCTTTAATTCTTTCTTGTTGGGCACACAAATCCGATCCTTCATCCATAATGTGCCCTGCTCATCTAGCTTGAAGTCCTTTGCCTTGCCTTCCTCCGTTTTGGGCCTAATCCTGCGGATCTTGTCATCATCCTTCTGTCCTTCCCGAATCTGATCTTCTAGGGTGGGCTTCACTTCCAATGCTGCCATGAACCCTTCTGGTACGACTTCAATCTGCATTCTTTGGAAATCCTCACATAGCTCATCCTGACTTGTGGCCAGCAACATACTCACGGTATGGCTTTTCCGACTCAGAGCATCGGCAACTACGTTTGCCTTTCCTGGATGGTAATGGATTCCAACATTGTAGTCCTTGATCAACTCTAACCATCTCCTCTGCCTCATGTTCAGGTCTGATTGGGTGAAGATGTACTTAAGACTCTTATGGTCCGTGTATACTTCACACCTATTCCCGATCAGATAGTGACGCCATATCTTCAAGGCATGCACTACGGCAGCTAACTCTAGGTCATGTGTCGGGTAATTCTCCTCATGCGGCCTCAACTGCCTTGATGCATAGGCAACAACCTTTCTGCATCGTGATCAAGACACATCCAAGTCCTTGACGCGATGCATCACAATAGATATCAAAGCTTTGATTAACATCCGGTAGAACTAACACCGGCGCTGATGTCAATCGCTTCTTCAGCTCCTGAAAACCTTTCTCACATTCTGGCGTCCATGCAAACTTCTTCTCCTTTTTCAGCAATTGCGTAAGAGGTCTCGCAATTGTCGAAAAGCCTTCAATGAAACGGCGATAGTAACCTGCCATTCTAAGGAAACTTCTGATCTGGGTCACGGTCTTTGGCTGCTCCCAATGTAACACAGCTTCTACCTTGCTTGGATCAACGGCGACTCCTTCTGCGGTCATTACATGTCCGAGGAACTCCACCTTGTCCTTCCAAAAATCACACTTGCTGAACTTGGTGAAGAGTTGCTGTTCCCTCAGCTTTTCCAAAACTCGCCTCAAGTGTTCGGCATGTTCATCCTCTGTCTTGGAGTAGATTAGGATATCATCTATGAACACAACAACAAACTTGTCCAAATATTCCATGAACACCTTATTCATCATATTCATGAAATATCTTTGGCGCATTCGTCGAGACCAAAGGACATAATCAGAACTCGTAATGTCCATATCTTGACGAGAATGCGGTCTTCGGAATATCCTCTGTTCGGATTTTCAACTGATGGTATCCCGATCTCAGATCAATCTTGGAGAACACTCCGGCTCCTCTCAGCTGATCAAACAGGTCATCGATCCTGGGCAGCGGGTACTTATTCTTCACGGTGACTTCATTGAGTGCACGGTAATCAATGCACATCCTGAAACTCCCATCCTTCTTCTTGACAGACAGAACTGGCGCTCCCCACGGCGACGAACTTGGTCTGATAAATCCTTTCTCCATTAGCTCTTCAAGCTGTTTCTTCATCTCTACCAATTCTTCGGTGGACATCCGATAAGGTCTCTTTGCTATCGGTGCTGTACCAGGTACAAGCTCTATCACAAACTCTATGTCCCTGTCTGGCGGCATACCAGGTAGATCTTCAGGAAAAACATCTGGGTACTCATTCACTACTGAGACATCCTTTATGCTGATTGCCTTGGTACTGTTAACCATCAACTGTCCATCCCTAACTGCAGTAGCTTGAAATTCCACTTTCTTTCCACACGGGCTCGCAACTGAGATAGTCCTTCGTCCACAATCCAACACGGCTCTGTGCTTGGATAACCAATCCATTCCCAAAATAACATCTAAGGTCTGGGTCTCCAAAATAATAAGGTTTGCTAGGAACTCTATCCCATCTATTAGTATTCTCACCCCAGAACATCCTACTTTCGTTCGGAGTTCGGAACCAGGGGTTTGAACTACAAGCATGCATTTAAGTCTTGCAATCTCCAAATCATTTTTAGCAGCAAAGCCTTGTGAAACAAACGAATGCGAAGCTCCAGAATCAAACAAAACTGTCGCAGGTACTGAGTTAACAAGTAACTTACCCAGTACGACGTCCGTAGCATTCTGCAGTGCATCTGCGGTGACATGGTTGACTCGGCCTCTCACCACAGTCTGGGGTGTGGCTCCTGGTGCTGGCGTCCTAGCTGGTGTGGATCCCAGATTGAAGCGGACTGGGGTTACTCCTGCTGTCTTCTTTGGACAACTGTTGGCAAAGTGTCCTGGCTCGTTGCAGTTGTAGCAGCGTCTCACTGTTCCTTGCTGACTGCCTGGAGCGGCGTTTCTGGCTGGGGCTGGGGTCTGATAGTTCTGATTGACGGGTCTTGGTGCTGGTGACGGTGTCCTGGTTGCATTCTGTGGCTGGAATCTGAAAAATTGATTTGGTGCAACTCTCAGACGCTGTTGCGTTCCCTAGCGTGATCCCTGCTGTTGCATCCTGCGCTTCCTATTCTCATCCAGTTCCTTGCGCTTGTCCTCAAGAATAAGCGCCTTATTCACCAACTCTTGGAAATCTGGAAAGGTGTGGGTGATCAATCCCACTTGCAATCCTGAGTTAAGTCCCTTTATGAAACGAGACTGTCTGGCTTTATCTGTCACTACATCCTCAGGTGCGTAGCGAGCAAGCTGTGTGAACTTGTTCAGGTATTCGGCCACTGGCTGATTACCTTGCTTCAGTGCTCTGAACTCCTCCTTCTTGAGATCCATGATTCCTTCAGGCACGTGATACCTTGAATGCACCGTGAACTCCTCCCAAGTGATATCTTGAGGGTTCTCTTGCGTGGCAATGAAGTTCTCCCACCATTCGTATTTGTTCCTTCCAACTGATGAGAAGCGTAGAGTACCTTCTCATTTCCTATGCATTGAGCGATATGTAGCTTCCTCTCAATTGACCTTAACCAATCATCGGCCTCCAATGGATTGGCATTCCTAGAGAAAGTGGGTGGGTGAGTCCTCATGAACTCTGACAGTCTTGTATTCTGGCGTTGTCCCTGATTAACTTGACTAGCAGTGGCCTGAGCAGTGACGTGTTGCATCTGCTGCATCATAGCATGCATTAACTGAGTCTGGGCAGCTAGAAATGCTCCAAAATTCTGCATGTCCAGTGGCGGTGCTGGTGCTCCATCATTGGGGTTTTCTGCTGGGCGAGAACCACTCCCATTGCCTCCAAGGTTTCCGTGGGTGTTCACCATCTATCGATTTGCTCTAGGCTTTAGAGATGAGAGGGAAACAAGAATAGACAAGTGATATGGAACTTATGCGGGGCGAAAGGTGTAGCTTTAAGGTCCAACTTTATTATTTAATCAATAGTAACTTGGTATGGTTGCTTACAATGCCTAGGGGCCTTGCAACACATACTGCACACTCAGCAAGCAATGAAAATCCAAATCGAACTAATACTGGAGTCTAGCGCCTAAAGGGTGACTCTTCATTCTATGACGCGACTCGGCGAAGGAGTCTCACTACAGAACCTACGCTCACTCGTCGAGAAAACCTCCACGGCCTGGGTACGGATGCTGCGGCATAGGCGCGAAACGATTGCCATGTCCAGCAACTGTGTCATCTGTGGTAGTCGAAGAAGCAGTGTCCTCCTCAAGCTCTGGCTCCTCCTGGTCTGGTTCGTGTAGCTCGAGCATTGGCTCCGGCTCTGGTGCATACAATGCCGTCTCTAACTCTCCAATCCTTTGCAGAAGGTGTGACACGTACTCTTGAGCTTCCCGCCATCTGTTCTTCACTGTCGTGATCTCCTTGCGGGCCTTCTGTAGCTCCTTGCTTGTATCATCGAGTACATCCTCCTGGGCGACAACAAGTCGTGCCAACTGTGTAACCATGGCATTCTCATCCTGAATCGCCTTCGGTTCAAGAAGGTTATTGCTGCGCGGATGATACCGGAACACCGTGCTCTCCAACTCTCTGGCGTAGATACGGGTAATGTGCCGCATCGCTCGTCGTGACACTTCCTGGATACCCATCTGTATTGTAGACCTCCTGGCAGTGCAGTGTATCGGGCGATTGCCTGGGCCCTTCTTCCTAGCAGGTACCACAATCTTCACGTCACAAGCCTTGATCAATCCTGCTTGTCTGATCACGTCCACTTGGTATTGCGGCTTCTCAAAATCTCCGAGAGTCTGTAGCATACGCCAAAGTTCTGCGGCGTGACCAACCTCCAGGTCGACATAGTTGAACTCTCCTTCCATCTGTCACAAGAGTGCTCACGTAAGAACTCGGAATTTTTAGATCGTGACAAGGTAAGGAAAAATTCAGCAAGAGACAAGAAAAGAGAGAAGGGGATAAGCCGAGATATCATTTCTTATCTTGACGAACTTTTAGCTTTTAGAAAATAGGTTTTAACCTCTCTACGACCATTCTAGCTAGGGTTGAGCCTCACGGTCAGTATGGCTCGGGACCCGAATTTGCAAATCCGGACCCTCTGTATTCAGCACTAGTCCAGAACGCTAGTGCACACACCATAACATCGTAAATATCACAATCATACCACTCGATACTAATAAAGTACTTTAATTAAATAGTCAAACTGGTTGCTCGACCTTATGGTCAAGTTACAAATATCGCAGGGCTAAACTTATTAAGAGAGAAATAATAGCGGAAAATAAGATAACATCGTGGCGCCATCCAAAGATACCACAGGCAACCGATCGGGCTCGCTCCCTAAGTAGACGGTTCCTCTTGGAGCTCCTCCTCCAAAGCTGGTGTAGTCTCCTCTTCAACTGGTGTTGTATTGTGGCAAGGGTGAGTACTTGGTACTCAGCAAGTCATGCACAGAATGCAAGCTAATATACTATATGCATGGCTTGATACAAAGGAATAGCTCAAGGTATATTTGCAGTAAACAGCATTTGACAAGTAGCATAAGTAGATTCAAAAGCAGTAGAAACAAGTATAACATCAATAACTTTTTCCAGGAGTTTAATAAACATCTTTCCCATTCCTAATCCACATTTCCATTGACAACATTATTTTAACCAAACCAACCTTTCAAGTCCAAGTTATTTTCAAGAAAAACTGACCCTTGACTGTAATTCCCGAGCGATGTCCAATACCGCGGACACGGCTATTCGAATAGATTGTACACTCTGCAGAGGTTATGCACTTTACCCACAAGATACAGTCAAACACCACAAAGGCGAGTTCCCATAACAAAGTCTTTCGGAAACTTCTAACAATACAAGTGAGCCTCCCCGGTTATTGCACACTAACCCTTCCCTTAGTGAAGGTGAAGTTTAGGTCAATCAACCATTAGATGGGTACCTGGCCGCAGCCCCGGTACGCTCCCCCGTACAACTTACACAAAGGGTGTAGTTGACCTCCTGAGGTCCCACAGGTACGTTATTAGCAACTTAATCAACTAGGTCCGTCCCATTACAGACATGTGGTTGCACGTTAGACCCAGTTCAAAGGCTTGCAAGGTTAAGTCCTTAGGGTGACCAGGGCAAGAATACCTGAAGAACCAAATCATCCTTCCCAATGCCACAATTGGCCCACCTGAATATTCTTGCCACATGCCCCGGTCGAAAACTATTTATCAAACCCCAGTTGATTACCATGCACCACGTGCCATCAACATCACATGATACTTTTCCAAAACAGGTTCAATATATCATTAAGTCAATATTAACATTTGATTGTCCAAATTCATGTCACGAGCACGTAGCAGGTCTAAGCAATAAACTACAACGATCTAGAACCCATGTTGGCAATTTATTAATGTCCAACTAGTAAACCACAACTAGGGTGACAAGGGGTCATGGCACATACTTAAGTAATCAAGGTGTCATACAGCAATTTGGCATTTATCTAATTTCCCATATTTAAATAAAGTATTTTCTAATTGAACTAGCATGCAATAATTTGAACCAAAATAGATTTCAAAATGGGATCAACATGGTCAAAGCATAACTTGCCTTCAAAAAGCACTTGTTCTTGGTCTTGAGTTGGATCCTGAGTCAATACTTCTCCTTCGAATCCTTCCGGCACTTCAACGTCTCCTCGTAAAGCGTGCAAATAGCAATACACGAAGAAACAATAGGCAAAAAGTGTCCAAACATCCAAATAAAATCCATAAACAGAGAGAACATAATTTTATGAATTTTTAGGAACTGGAATCGCTCAAATCGGAGTTAAAACACAAAAGTTATGATTATTCAAAGTTTAAATAATCAATTAAATAATATTAAAGAGAAAAACTTTAGTCCAAAAATTAAATAAAATTCATATTTGAGTAGATCTGAATTTTATGAATTTTTAGAAATTTGAATCGTTCAAATCGGAGTTGAAACGCAAAAGTTATAAGCGTTTGAAGTTTTGAAATTCAAATCAATTATTAAACCGTATTATTAAATCATTTTCTTTTTCGAAAAATCATTTATTGCGTCGTGATGACAGCGTCGGCTCTGATTAACGGTGGCGTCGGTACCGGTCCATGGGCTCAGCCCACGGTTCAGCCCGGTCCACGGTGGACTCGATCCACGGCTCACGAGTGTGACTGACAGGTGGGACCACTCGGGTGACGTCATTGCTGACGTCAGCGGAGACTCAGCCCACGGTGCTGACAGGTGGGGCCCACCGATGACGACATGGGTGACGTCATGGTGCGGTTGCTGACACGCGGGGCCAGCGTGTTAGTGACCCACATACGCGCGCGTGGGCGCGGCGGCTCGGCTCCCCGGACACGTGGCACGATCGTGTCCGTTGATTTGAAAATCAACGGCCGCGATTGGATCCAGGTCTCACGCGTTTGGGGTAACGCAGCGGATCTGGGCCGTCGGATCTTGATCCAACGGTTGAAAACAACCTTAACCCGTAACGTTATCCACGTTACGGATGACGTGGCCGATCGTGGGCCGTTGGATCTTGATCCAACGGTCCAGATCTGATCTGGGTTCTAGGGTCTGAGGGAGAACGTGGGCTTACCGCGACCGTGCGATCCTGATCGGACGGCTGTCCGAGCTCGATGACGGCGATGGCACGCGGCGGCGCTAGCTTGGCCGGGGATGAAGACGATGACCACGGCCTCGGCGTTTCGGGCGCGCTCCGGTGAGGTGAGTTGTCCCTACGGGTGCGCCTGGCTTCGGGGGTTCCGGATCCGGTCTTGGACGCGGCGGAGGACGGCGGGCGTCGGCGGAAAACGGCTAGAACCGCGGCGGCTTCCCCTCAAACTTCGACGAGCGATTCCGGCGAACCTACGGCGGCTGGGGCTCGGTGAGCTAGGGCAGTGGCTGCGCGGGGTCAAGGCGGTCCTCGAGGTGCAACCCGGGCATTAAATACCCTCGGCGTCCGCGCGGAAAACGGAAACCTAGACCCACACGGCGGCGGGCGCGGCGGCGGAGTCCGGCTCGGATCCGGCGGGGACGACGACGGTCGACCGTCCACATGGCGCGATCAACGGCCACGATCGCACGGTCGAAACCGGATCCGGCCCGGTCTCGGCTCGGACCGGTGCGATCCAATCCGGACCGTTGGATCTCGATCCAACGGTCGGGATCAACTTGGTTTAGGGTTGGGTTCGACCGACTCGGCTGGCTCGGGTCGGACTCGAGTCTGACTCGGGTGCGGCTCGGTCGGATGAACAGTAAAACCCGATCGCATTTTTCCAGCGATTTAATAATTAAAATAATTTCCAGTAATTCATTTAATTCAAGAAAAATAGTAAAATACTCAGAAAAATTCCCGAAAAATTTTGGAAAATATTTTGGAACATTTTGGACTCAAATAAAATATTTCCAACAAAATTTTATTTGCAAAGTTAAATTCTTTAATTATTTCAAAATGGAATAAATTCAAATTAAATCCAAATAAATTCCAGAAAATTCCAAAAATTCACAAATGTGCAAAACAATATTTTAATTTCATAAAAAGAAAAAATTGGGTTGTTACAATCTTGAGCCTCTTCAGTAGTGATGTGATTCACGCGCCCTTTTCCAGCCGTCCTTGGCGTACGCGGGGTCTGCGGCGTACCTCTTCCTTGAGCTGGTGCTGGAGCACGGGCCGGTGTTGATCCCAGATTAAACCTTACTGGTGTGATAGGCTGACGCTTATACGGGCAATTGTTGGCATAGTGTCCCATCTCCCTGCAGTTGAAGCACTGAACGCCTGCCATTGCAGTTCCACTCTTCTGAGCTTGGGCTGCTGCATTGCCGGCAGGGGCTTGACCGATTGCGCGAGGGATGGACATTGGGGTCCTTGGTGCGTTGGAGGCTGCTGGCCTGCTGGGCTACTGCTGGAACGTGCGGGGCCTAGAGATGCTAGCACCTCGCTGGCTCTGGAACATCATCTTTCTCTTTCGCGATTCGAACAGTTGGCGCTGAGCATCCTCCTGAATCAGCGCTTTGTTCACCATATGCTGGAATGACGGAAAGTCGTTCAAAACCAGCTGGATCTTCAGGTTAGGGTCAAGGCCCTCCATAAAACGCAAAATCTTGGCCTCATCAGTTGCGACATCTGCGGCTCTGCATGGGCGGCACAATAATTTTCCAACCAATTCGCTGCTATGCCCTTCAGCTGGTGTGAAGCAAACCTGACACTCTCCAGGTCATCACATTGAGCCAGGTGGAGCTTCCTTTCCACCTCTTTCAGCTAATCATCCGCTTCTAGCGGATCCACTGCTCCCGCAAAGGTGGGAGGTCTAGTCCTCATAAACTCCCCAAACTTAGATTGGGGCGGCTCCGCTGCGGCCTGAGCTGGTGCAGCCTGCGGCTGGTTCAGAACATTCTGGGCTAATGCTTGCAGAAGTTGCAGTTGCATCGCCATCATATGTTCCAGATTTGGCGGATGAACCGGAGGTGGAGGCGGTATCGGCTCTTGCTGGGCTGCCGGGTGTTGGGCATGCTCGTCTCCCTGTTGCTGCTGTGGCTCTACAAACTCCTCCGCCTGGAAGTGTACCTATCCACGACCGCGTCCATGGCCTCTACCATGGCCTCTTCCTCTTCCACGACCATGGCCTGGGTTCTCCATCTGAAACTACTGACGGGGAGAGCACAAAGAAGAACAGAAGAGCAAAGATAAGGAACAGGGGAGTAGCAACATCCACAACGACAAAAGCACACAACAGAAGGCAAAACCAACTGAACTCCAATTAAAACAAAATAGTTTTAGGGATGGCTGTATCACAAATGCCTAAGGGCACGATACAATCCAACAAGCACTTATTCATCGTTCTAATCAAAACAAAATTAAGGTCCTCCAGGCGAGAACAACTAGACGCTCGCGTCACTCTCGTAGACACGCGGGGACGGGTGCTCCTCCTCCTCCTCACTCCTGCTGCGGGAAGGGGTAGCTGAAGAAGGTCCTGCACCTCCAGGGGCGGCCAAGAAACTCAAAGACACCCCCAAAGGTGACTGGCGCCGAACTGACTTGCGCGCGGTGGTACGAAGCTTCAGGCCTTGATGACGCTTGGCTGGCGGAGCGTCGATCGGCATGTCGTGGGTAGGCGGGTCCTCCGAAACAGGCACTGGTGGTGGTGGTGCTACTGGTTGTGCCACCTGCACAGGAGCCAGTGGTGGAAGCGAATGGGCGGCCCTCCTCTCCTCCAGGAGCTGACGGTTCTCCTCTCTCACTGCAGTCAAAGCCCGGCGCAAATCCTGGAGCTCGCTGGTGATCCGCACATAGGCCTCATCCTGAGCCTAGATGAGAGACCCCATGTGCACAACTGTCGGGTCGGCCTCCTGCTCCAGACTCCCAAACTGGCTGCAAATCATCCCGACCTGGAAGCGGGGAAAAAGGCGGTACGGGGAGTCCTCAAGCCGATCGCGGTAGCTTTCCCCAAACTGGAGGATAGCCTTTCTGGCAGCATCCTGAAGCGCATGCGCCAGAATCATCCTCTCCGCCGTGAAGTAGAACGGTCGGTCCTCGGCGTGGACTCGGCTCCTCGCGAAGACCAGCAACCGGACCTGCCACAAGTCCTGGCCAAGGCCGGACACGAACGAGTAGCGATACTCAGGATGATGGGGAAACCCCAACTTCTGCAGCATCAGCGACAGCTCTTCACAGAAGCCTCCAGCCTGCGCGGCAAAAGTGGTGACAGCCGGCATCTACAAATTTTGAAACCAGATGGGATTAGTAAACAAATTTTAAATAAAGGATGGGATAAGCACAAGACACTAAGATAGGGGAGATAGAAGCAAAAGAACTTAAACTTTTGTAAGTATATTTTTATGAAAATACTAGTCCTTAAGGCTTTGCCATTCTAACTAGGTCACGCCCTACAGTCGTCCAGGCTCTGATACCACTGCTGTGAGACCCCGGATCAACTATCCGAAATCTCCTATGTATTTCTGTACTAGTCCAAGATCAGTAGCTAGTACACACAGTCAACAGTGATACGTCATTGCCGAACATAACAAAATTGTAACATAAATATTAAAGTATGGGCCACATGGCCACTTATTACAATACTCGGTCACGAGACCGGAGACACGACAGCGGAAGCAAAAGCGACAAAGAGCGAACACCAAAAACACCACAGGCGACGACAAGAAGCGTGACTAGCTATCCTGGCAATCTTCCTCGAAGTCTTCGGTGTAGAACTCACCGTCTTCGGCTGCATCCTGGTAGTTCTCTGATGATGACAAGATGTGTAGCACGTGAGTACAAAAGTACTCAGCAAGTCGGGGAAAGTATGTATATGTGGGGCTTTCCAAAGGAAGCTTAATAGGGTTCTTTTGCACAAAGCCAAATTTCATTAAACCATACTTAAGTATAATTGTCATAAAGCACATTTTAACAATTATTTTAGCAATTGAATTATTTAATATTCCAGTGAAGGTTCTATCCACCATCACCAATATAAAGGCTCTAACTGCCAACTTTTAAAAGATCAAGTTTAATCACATAAGACTCCTTCCCTCAAGGCATAAAATAGGTTCTTTCCACCTTGTTGGCTCAATCCGCCATTACACATCCGAGAGTTCTAACCACTCCCGAATCCCAAAACAAAACACCGTTTAGTTTTAAAACCAAAACCAAAGTCTACCAATATGAAAGCATTCCTTGTTTTGCCTTTGACCGTAGGCATGGCTATTCAAATAGTTTTAACTCTGCAGAGGTGTACAACTTTACCCACAAGACATGATCGTCCCTTGATGCCATGCAATTAACACACTTCCTTTGGTGTGTCGGCAGAGAGATCATGACAAGGCCTTTACAATGTATACGCCTAACCCGACCCACCCACTGAGGTTTCACCGCTGTTAGGGTTCTAGCCACCCAGTACAGAAGCCCCCTCTTGCGCCGTGTGAGAAAAACAGTCTTGCCTCTATCCGGCACTCACATTCCACCATGTGGTGAGTCTAAGTTAGGTTTCTACAAATTAGTTAGCCAGGTTGTACCATTATAGACATGTGGTAGTACGGTTATGCTTAGAATGGACAATCACAACCGTCGGTCCTTAATTGACTTGGGGCGGTACTTGCACAATGCAACTAGTGCTCAATCCGCAACCACGCGACATTCCATTCCGCCCAAGTCCAAACCCTTTTTCCTTTTCGTTTTATTTTATAAAAATAGTACCAAAATCATTATAATCATTTCCAATTCACACTTTAAATCATCATTTTTGTATAATCCCACCCATGGGTCATTTTCATCGATATGAGTCCTAAACGATTCTACCGTACTATTCAACAAAGGTGACCATATAAGGTAAACATGGCCTAGCAAATGTCCTAGGGTTACAAGTAGCATGAATGTCAATAGCAAAGGAGGTATTCACAATTCGGATTAACTATTCACTTATATTTGACATACGATTATAAACATAGCATGCATGTTTATAAAACTTTGTAAACACATTTATAAACATCGGTCAACATGCATCAAGGAGACTTGCCTTCAGTCGCGGCAAGGTCATCGAACGCTTGATGTCCGGCGGCGGGGTCGGCGGACTCGGACGGCTACGCGCAAAACGAGACAACAAATAAATACAAGAAAATAAATAAAATCTAAAAATTATAAAAGTAGTAATGGCAGGTAGGTATTGATTTTAGATGAATTTAGGAATTTGAACGGAGTGAATCGGAGTTCGGACGGAAAAGATATGAGCTTCCGAAGTTCGAAAATCCCAGAAAATCGAAAACCAAGGAATATTCCTTTTCTTTATTTTCTGATTTTCTAGAGTCTCTTGTATGTGGGACCATGTGGTCATAGACCCATGGCTTCTTCTTCATTGGCTCCATTCGTGGAGAAACAGAGCAAGGAGGAGCTCAAGGGGCGCCGGCAAGGGGGGGCCCGGCGACCGGCAATGGCGCACCGGGGAGGCGGCGGCGCGACGGGCGGCGTGGCGGCACGACGGCGGGCGGCGAGGGCGACGGTGCACGGCGCGGGGAGCGCGGCAGCGGGTCGTCTGGCTAGAGGTGGCCGAATCGGCGGAGCGGCGCTGGGGCGACGCGGCCGTGGCGAGCACGCACGCAAGGAACCAAAACAGGAGAGCTCCCAAAACTTCCAAAATCCACAATTTTTCACCAAATTTTCTTGAAACTAGGCAAAATAAATTGATGGATTATCTAAAGGACATCCTAAGGAGCCTATAGGATCAAGGAATTGGATCAATTCTCACCGGAGACGACGAATTTGGCGAAAAACGGAGCTCCGGCCGAAGTGACAAAAACGTGAAATTCGTCTTCAATTCTTGATGGAACCTAAAATTGATGGATGAATTAGAAACTAGACTCCCACACGGTCACAAGGAAACAAACGGCATGAGGATTGACCCACCGGAGAGGGAGGAACGAGGATGAACACGAAGAACACCCGAAAATATGACCCGGCGCCGGTTTTCTCGATCTACCGGATGAACGAGTTGGAGAGGCTAGGAGTGAGTGCTACCACTGGGAAGAGGACGTCCACACGGAGATATGGGAGGTGGAAGAACGTCGTTTGGAGTTGAAGCGGCCGAGTAAATGGCATTAAAGCGCACTTCGGTTTTTGGCCGACGGTTCAAATTCCGGCGAGATTGGCGACTAATGATGGTGGGGAACAAAAAGGCATCGTCGTTGTGCTTCCAACGGATCCTGCCGTGATTGATTTGGAGCATTATTGAAGGAGTTAGAGGGATTTGAATGAGTGGAGGGGAGTATGGAGAGCCCCCTCCATTGTTGCCTGGGAAAGCATTGTGCAAGCCCATGTAAGAAGAAGGTGCACTGTAGCAATGCCACATGGCACTGCCTCATTGGCCGATGATTACACAAATGAACCGCCCCAGAGAAAAATTAGCAAAAATGGTGTAAAAATTCCGAAAAAATTTCTATAACCATTTTGGAATATTTGCAACCCAATAAAATTGGTTTCGCGGAATTTGGATGAAATTTGTGGAATTGAATATTCTGGAGCGAATAGCGGGCATTAAACAAAAGCCGCACGAGATAAAATACCAGAGAGCTTCAAAAAATCTGGGGAATCATTCCAAAAATCATTTTAGAATATTTGGGACCTAATTGAAGTGATTTCGGGATTTTTGGAGCATTTTTGGACTTGGGTGAAATTTCGGGTACCGGCGGGAACCTGGAAATTCGATTTTTCGAACGGAAGGGAATTGAATCCCGATGTTGGATAGGAAAGGATGCCAGGTTAACATAAACACCAAGGAAACTCTAATTTTTGAATTTACTTAATTTAAATTAGATTTTTCGCAGAAAGCGAAACTGAGGATGTTACAGCGCTCGTCCGCCGGCGACGCTCCTGCTCCTGCGTTCGGCCACCGCCCTTCCCCGCGCCTGCGCTCGGCCTCCGGCGACGTCCTTCTCAGCGCGGCCATCGGATCTGTTGCGAGGCCGCCGTCACTCATCGCATCTCCCTCCACTCCGGTTGCCCCTCTTAGCGTGCAAAGGTGATGTCGCTAAATCCCTATATCTCAACTTCAATTCGTTCATCCATGAGGTGTGAATGTCGTTTGTTCTTCAAAGATGTTTGAATTGTTTACAGTGTTGTTTGAATGCTCCAGAAAAATTGTTGAGTAGCTGAGTACCAGATGTATCTTGAGATGAATGTTCAGTACCAGATGTACCAGATGTTTGAATCCCACAACAATCAATGAATGGCATTACAATTCTACAGAAATAGAAAATAGATGAATTGTTCTTCAAAGATGTGCTGGCTTAATTCTACAAAATATTGCTATAGATTTATGTTTCTTCGAAATGCCAACAAGATTGGGGCACTAGATTAGTACTGAATTCTAACAAAATTGTGGTAATATATGTTTGGTAGGATACACTTCGAAAGCGAGATCAGTATTCAGGCTGCTTGAGAAAAGTCATTCCTATGTACTTGTCAATTTTTAAGCATGGGGTTTCAGATGGAGCTATATTTTGAAAGCCGTTCAACTAGGTCTACCAACTTGAGTTTGGCAAAGTAGTTTGCAATAGTTGTGTCTTGAGACTGAGGAACTAGGAATATGTTGCTTATGTTGTCCTTTTATCCATAAGAAGACTAGCAATAACATGCATATGGGTCATATATGTTTACTGGATGATAAATGGGTGGATGGATTTTTAAAGTTGCTTTGCTAACTTGGAACAGTCAGATTCATATGTTTATATTATTTTAACTTTTGACATCTATGACCGTGGGAAAGAATGGGAAACTAGCTTTAGTATAATGTAGCTATTTGGATGAAGTGAAATCATGTAAAAAATAAAAACTGTTTGAACGACTACGGATTTTTGTTACTGCATCTGTGCATGATCTTGATCTCAGGTTCATTTCTTTGTTGTGGGATCCATGTTTGATCGACAATACATCTTTTTTTTTCTCATGTTTGTTATTTTTCATAATTGTTGTCTTGTTCAATCTTATTTTCTGCATACAAGATTGGGGTGCTATGCATATAAATTCCAACAAAATTGTGGAAACAAACTGCTTTTCTGAGGTGTTAGATTAGTACTGAAACTAGAGTGGTAAAATAAACTTACCAAACCGATGTTCTGAAGATGTTTAGACATAGCTACCATCTCGTGTACTTTTACCTTTGATGGTGGTAAGATGGGGCAAAGTAGAAGTTCCAGGCCACTTGAGTTGGTGTCCTGTATCTAACAAAATAGATATGCATCCATATTTCTCCAATTCTGTTATTCAATATGGTAAAACCTCTTCTTGAGTTTGCACTATTGTTTGCATTCTATCTCAAATTGTTAATTGTTAGAAATTGATGGATGCATAAATTGATAATCTATCTAGATGGTTGTTGAGTGGAATGATTTGAACACTAGAATCATTTGTGAGTTGTTTGCTGAACAAGTGGAGAATGGAAACCGACCTAACAAGCACTTGAACTCTGTTGGTTACGTAGAGATAAGAAAAAGGTTTAAAGAAAGAACATGCATAGAACTCAACAAGACTCAAATTAAGAACAAGTGGGTTAAGTTGAAATGTGAATTGACATCATGGAATAAGTTGTTATTGAGGCAGACAGGCGGCGGTTGGGACCATGAGAAAGGTACTCTCAATCAGGATGATGAATGGTGGGAGAAGGCAAAGAAGGTTAGTTTGTGCACATATTTTAGTTTTTCACTGTTAACCATGATTAATGAACTAATATATGTTTATTTCCAATGTGCCAGGACATTCCAGGTTGTGGCAAGTTTAAGAAGAAAGGCATTTCAAAACGAAGACCTTCTTCGGCAAATGTATCGTGACATTTCCAATGATGGTGGAGACCATTGGAATCCTATGGGTGCCACTCCAGTAGCACCTTCTGCAAGTAGTGATGTACACAATGTAGCTACACAAGACCAGGAGGATGAAGACATGAATGATGATGTGGTTCCTGATAATTCTCCCAGCACTAGTAACGGTAAGAGACGTGCTCATCTTTTTCTTGATAAAGGCAAGAAGGCTAAGACAAGTACAACACTTGTCATTCAAGAACAAATTACGAAGATAGCTGATTCGGCCTCATCTGTGGCTGCTAAACATGAAGATTGTACTTCCATTTCACAAGTCATGGAACGTGTTGTTACTTGTGGTGCAAACTACAGAAGCAATGAGCATTACATTGCTACTGATTTGTTTGTGAAAAGGGAGCAGAGGGAGATGTTCATGACATTGCCTAGTAATGAGATTAGATTTGAATGGCTAAGGATAAAGTACGTAGACAAGTATGGGCAGTAATGTGATGTGTTTCTGAACAAGTTGTATTGATTTCTTATTTGTGTATCAAGACTATTTTTATGTAATGTTTGCATACTGTCATTCTGTTTGAAGACAATTTGTTTGAAAACTATTATTTATATTTGTCATTTTCTTTATTGTACGGATGTCTGAAAGTGATAGTGATGATTCTATTGAATAGTTGGACCATTTTTTTGATATGGTTCTAGGTGCTACTGAAATAGCCCAAATATATTGTGAGTTTTACCTACACAAGGCACTACCAAGGACATCACAAACAAGTGGTATGGGATGGTTGATTGAGACGCTAAAGACTCCTGGAGAATGTCATACCCTACTACGTATGAACCAAACCATCTTCATGGATCTGCATGGTTTGCTAATGAATAGGTATGCATTGCAATAAACTATACACATGAGCACTTACGAAATGCTAGCAATTTTCCTATTGTAACACCCCGGCACCTAGTATGCCGCGAATGCCACCCAAATGATACTAGAGGCAACCAAAAACACATATTTAAACATAAATTACAGCAACTACGCTAATTGCATAAATGGAAAATTTGGCAGCATATCCTTTGTTTTTCCATGGTTTGAAGCAGCAATAATAATATCATAACACAATAACCAAACGATGACATCTAAAACATGAATAACAGGAGTTATAGCATTATTTCAAGCCCAAAATATAACCTCAAACATTTCATAAACCAATACGAAGTGAACAATAAAACCAAGCACACAAAATAGCATAATCCAAGTTTAGCGCAACAAAATGAATCATCACAACTACGAATGAGAGTGTGTAGTTGTCTAGATGAGTGAAAACTAGGTGAAGACGTGGCGCTAACTCCCTTTCCCATAAGCTAAATTCATGGTACCTAAAAACATCATAAAACAACAAGCGTGAGTTCATCACTCAGCAAAGTGTATTGCAATGGACTAAAACAATAACAATACTCATTATCAACATCATTAACATCTCATAATGCATCATCATATGCATCTCATAAACGTCTTCATAAACATTTTGTAAACTTTTTCATTCATGCAATGCAATGCACATGTCTCTTTGCTTAGCACATACCGGTATTGCTGAGTGCACATCCATCGGTGTGCACCCTCTTTCCCTTCCATCCCGTGGAGGGTGCCTACTCTTACTGACTCACTCCCATTCACAACCGTGGATGGGACTACGAGGTAGGTCTTTCGTGTTCACTACGTGTGAACACAAAGGCCCGCATCAGAATGGGTCGCCTCTTCTATTATGAATGCACATATGCCATATCATGATGTAACTTGCATAAAAATTCAATATAACAACGGCATAACAATTAAACTAATCATGATTATCATATCACATGCAAGGATCAACATGGAAATTAGCACATTATATAGTATTATAGCAAAGCTACAAATCTAGTTGGTCACCCAAACCCAAAACAATCCCAATACACTTGCCTTCAACCGCGTGCGACGGAGTGGCGAGATGTGGAAGGCACTCCCGGGGTCACAACACTTGCACATAGGTATAATACACTCAACAACATGCCCACAAATCAACACAAGAACTATCGGCAACATCGACTTCGCAACCCACTCCTAAAACCCGAAAAACAGAGAATCTGTCCAACGGGATAGCAGGCTTCCAACAAGCATATCTTGAGTTGTAAAAATCCAAATCAGGTAAACGAGTACATTTTATCAAACCTTAGGAAATTTCCCACCTTTTTCTAAGTATTCGCGAAAACTGATTCGGCCTCTAAAATCCTCTAATCTATAGTTGAACAAAATCTGTCCCAATCACGTCATAGATTGGACAATGCTCGGTAAATTGACCATAACTTTTAAAAGGTTGAACAAAACTTAGAATTTTTGGTGCCCAATTAAAGGTATTTTGATTACCTACAATTTTCTCAACATCTAGGCCTCTGGGAAATGCTTCTAAAATTGTATAATCCGAGTCCAAAGACCGACGACCTAATCTGTCCGAGGACAGGACGCAAGACCGAATTGCAATCTTCCTAAATCCTTCTAATCATAGAACCTAAACACCAAATTTAACCATGAACTTCCCCATCTAACCAGCACCAAAACTCTACAACCAAGATCCCCAAGGCATACCTCTTCTTGGCGAATCACCCGGTTGACGAACGTCGCCTCCTCGCGGCACGATCTCCCCTCCAATCGCCGGGAACGCCAGAATCGCCGGAAACACCGGATCCTCTTGGAAAGAGAGCTCCCGAACAGTGAGATGGAGGGCTACGAGAGGAGGAGCTAGGGCCGACTAGAGGTGGGGAGGAGGGGGAGGTGGTGGCGCATGGGGGAGAGGAGGGTCGTGCGGCTAGGGGGCTTTGGGGCGGCATCTATGGGAGGGAGAGGGGTGGGGCACATGGGGCATAATTTGCTGCCCCCGAACTCCCCCACATGGGCCAATAGCCTCCACCAAAGGCCCAATTACTTCTCCCATGGCCCAAACTAGCTCCCACAAGGCCCAACCTTTCCCGGAGAGGCCCAAACACCCGAAAAAGCCCAAAAACACGGTATAAAGTCGTACCATAATGCCGTATTCTATATTGTCACATTCCATAATGTCACATTCTCTCCCCCTTAACAGGATTCGACTTCGAATCTACGACACGCCACTACGCAAATAAACAAAACAAAAAGAGCTAAGCTTCACGGTTCATACCTGATGAGAATAGCTCTGGGTAAAGCTCGCGCATACGAGACTCCAACTCCTAGGTCACTTATCTCTCAGTCTGGTGCGACCACAGGACTTTGAAAAACTTGAGCGTTCAGTTCTTCAACACTCGCTCGGAATTCCCCAGGATTTTCACGGACCGGGACTCAAAAGTGAGGTACTAATCAAGCACCAATGGCTCCAAAGGAACAACCAACTCTGGGTCATGCAAGTACTTTCTCAGCATCGAAACATGAAACACATTGTGAACCCCTTGCATCGACTCCGGTAGCTCCAAGCGATAAGCCAACTTACCAACTCGAGCTGTAATAGGGAATGGGCTGACATACCTCGGACTCAGCTTCCCTTTGGTGCCAAAACGAACCACACCCTTGGTGGGAGACACTCGCAAGAGCACGTTGTTAAACACCTCAAACTCCAAATCTCGCCTTCTCACATCAGCATAGCTTTTCTGTCTGCTCTGAGCTGCAAGAAGGTTCTGTTGCACCTCTACCACCCGATCAACCATTTGCTGAACCCAATCCGGTCCAAAAACCGCTCTCTCTCCCACTGCATCCCAGCAAAGAGGTGATCTACACTTTCGGCCATACGATACTTCATAAGGAGCGGCCCGGATGCTGGAATGGTAGCTGTTATTATAAGCAAACTCTGGTAGTGGCAAATAATCTTTCCAGCTACCTTTCCATGTCATCACACAAGCCCTAAGCATATCCTCCAAGGTCTGAATGGTACGCTCAGATTGCACATCAGTTTGAGGGTGAAAAGCGGTGCTAAGCCGAAGCTGTGTGCCCAAAGCACTCTGCAAACTCTCCCAGAATTTTGAGACAAACTTAGCATCCCGGTCAGAGATAATCATCTTGGGCACACCATGCAGTCTCACAATTTCCCACACATAAATGGGAGCCAACTCGCTCGCTGAATTGTTAGTGCGGATAGGAATGAAGTGAGCGGACTTGCTAAGACAGTCCACCACAACCCAAACATCATCCTTCCCTCATGGAGTACGAGGTAGGCCAACCACAAAGTCCATAGAAATGTCGTACCAAGGCCAGACAGGAAACTCCAGTCGCTGCAACAGGACGGCAGGATGCTTCTGTTCAGCCTTAACCTTCTAACAAACCCCACAAGATGCCACTTAGCAATATCAACCCTCATCCTTTTCGACCATAAATTCTTTTTCAAATCCCTGTACATCTTGGTCTCCCCAGGATGGACCGTGTACGGGGTCCGATGAGCCTCTTTCAAGATATCATCTTTGACTTGGTATTTCTGAGGTATGCAAAGGCGACCCTGAAACCTCAAATCTCTCGCATCATCAATGGAAAAGTCTCCAGTCTTACCGTCCTTAAGGCGTTTCCTCACCTGCTGAAGCAACCGATCATGCTGTTGTGCTTCCCGCACACGCTCTGGGATTGCTGACTCAAGAATCAATTGAGTTTCAACTTGCACGGTTCCCGCAAAACAATAAGAGACTCCCAGCCGCTCAAAATCAGCAACAAGACAATCAATGATAGGGGGCATTGTCTTGCGACTGAGGGCGTCAGCCACCAATTTGCCTTGCCTGGATGGTACTGGATTGTGATGTCATAATCCTTTATCAACTCTAGCCACCTTTGGGAAATCATGTGCTGAAAAATTGGCTTAAGAATTGAATTTGCAAAATGTGCTTGTGCTTGTGTTTCTCTTCTGTGCCGGACCAAATTTCCAAACCAGTAAGTTTCGCATTTGCGCCGGACCATTTTTATGTTTGCGTCGAACCAAACTTTTCGGTCCGCCGTGAACATACATTTGGGATCATTTGCGCCGGACCAAAGTTTTATGTAACACCCCGGCATCTAGTATGCCCGAATGCTACCAAACATAGAGTAAACAACACTTTAAATCCATAAATAAAGATAAATTACAGCAAAGGCACAAATGCTAAAAACCAAAATTTCGGTAGCATCTCCTTTGTTTTAACATGAATTGAAGCAACAACTATATCATAGCAATGTATGGCAATAAATGAGACATCTAAAACAACAATAAATAGTGGTATGACAGCAATATAAGTCCAACTTTAAGCATTTAAAGTCTCCATGAGCCAAACGAACAGTAAGGCTCTTAGAACACAAAACTAAACCATGAACCAGTTTACATCACACTAAATTTATTATCAAAACACCAACTCAATAACTGTGGAAAAAAATGTGTGACGCTACGTGTAGGAGTGTGACTAGTTCCCTTCCCCGCATGCCGGTCTCAAGGTACCTAAAACAACAAGAAAGCACAAGCGTGAGTTCAACACTCAGCAAGTATATTGCAATAGACCAACAAGGACAATTCAACGTTATCATCACTACATACCATGATCAATATCATGAACAAGTCATAGTTGCGTATACCATATCATACTCATGTCTCAACATCATTGTACTCATCTCATCATCATCATGTATGCAATACAAATGCTCATATCTCCACGAAGCACATACCGGTATTGTAGAGTGCACACCCGTCGGCGTGCACCCCCTTCCCCTTCCATCCCGTAGATGGAGGGTGCCTACTCTTACTGACTCACTCCCATGCACACACGTGGATGGGACTACGAGGTAGGTCTTTTGTGTTCACTACGTGTGAACACAAGAGGCCATCAAAGCATGGGACGCCTCTTCCATTATGAATGCACATATGACATAAACATGTAAATATTGGCATAAACATTAAATACCACACAATCATAATCAATATGAAATCATGTTCATCATGTCATAGGCAAACATCATTCTTAGCACCATATAATAAAGCAAGTTGTATCCAATCAAGTTTAGCAACAATCTACACGATACCCATTCCAATACACTTGCCTTAACCTCGGGCGACGGATTGGCGAGAGGATGAGGGCACTCCTGGGGTCACACCACCTGTACATACAAACCACACACTCAAAACATGCCTCCAAAACAGTACGCAAACACTCTTCTGCCCCGACAACGCAAACTACTCGCAAAACCCAAAAACAGAGGTTCTGTCCCATCAGGACAGCAGACTTCCAATGAACATAACTTGAGTTCTAAAACTCCAAATTGATTAAACGAGTACATCCTCGCGTAGCTTAGGAAATTTCCTAACTTTTTCTAAGTATACGGAAAAACTGATTCGGCCTCTAAAGTGGTTTAATCTACAGAATACCGTGATCTGTTCCAATCTCGTCATAGTTTTTAACACGTTCGGTAAAATGAGCATAACGTTCAAATGACTGGGCGGAATTGGACATTCTTTATGTCCACTGAAAGGTATTGAAATTACCTACAACTTCCTCAACAGGCGGCCGACCAAATTCCGAATCTAAATTGGTGAAATCTCAAACCCTAGGTCGACTTCTCATTCTGCCCGAAACAGAGAACGTGGCAAACTCTAGATTTCATCTAATCTACCCAATTACAGCACCACCAATTGATCTAAAAACATGATATCAACCATTAGAACAGTACATATACCAACCCCAAGGATTCCCGTGGCCATATCTTCGCCCGACGAACGAAGAACCAATGGATCTCCTCCCGGTTCGCGCGATCTCCTTCCTCGCTCCAAATCCTCCGGATCTCCTCGTCGCGGAGCGCTCCGATGGATGGATCTACGGGGTGGTGAGGTGGAGAACCCCCCTAGGGCAGCAAGGCTGGTGGAGAGGAGAGGAGAGGAGAGGGGTGGTGGTGCAATGGGGAGGAGGTAGGAGGAGGGTGGCGCACAAGGGGGAGGGGGCGGCTAGGGCAGGATTGGGGGCGCACAAAGGGCAGGGGGAGGTGCCCAACCAGGTCTCCCACTCCCACTTGGGCACAAGCACCTTCCCACCAAAGCCCACGACCCTTTCCCTTAGGCCCAAACTTCCCCGGAAAGGCCCAAACTCCCGGAATCGGCCTGGAAACGCGATTAAACGGCATAACGTAAAGTTTTAACCTCCATTTTCACATTTTATAATGTCACATTCTCCAATTTCACCTTTTACGGTGTCCCGACATTCCGTAGTGTCACATTTTCAAAAAACATTAAGTCTGTACATTGACGCCGGACCAAATTTCCTTCTGCGCCGGACCAAAATTTTGGTCCGTGGTGAACAAGATTTTGCGTTGTGAAATTCGCATGTACGCTGAACCGATTTTCTTTGGTCCAACATGAACATGAATTTGATGTTTTTGTGCTGGACAAAATTTCTCAAAAACAGTAAGTTTTGCATGTACGCCGGACCGAGTTTTTTGGTCCGTCGTGAATTCCGCCGGACCGGTGTTTGGTCCGGCGTGAATGGATTTTTCTAGGGTTTTTGCCTTGTGTGCGCCGGACCAATGTTTGGTCCGTCGTGAACGTTTTTTTTCTTAGGTTGAGTTGTTTTGTATGCAATGCTCGTGTGAGTAATTGCATGGATTGACTTTGAGTCAAATTGTGGACTTGTGGTCGAAAGTGTGTTTTGTTTGTTCATGTGCAGGTGTTGCTCGAGGGCGGACGTGGTCGATGATGGGACCGAAACTAGGTTCATGAAGGAACTGAGGTTTGGGACTAGTTTCAGGGAGGAACCGAGGTCTTGGTGGTCAAAAATGTCATGCGGGACGTTCGGGCTAGAGGACGGTGCACATGAAGAATGGTTAGTCACGTGAGTATGGCATGGTGGCCGTACGCGTGCAAGAGTTGTTAGTCATGTGAGTATGGCTGGGTTTCCATACGCATGCAAGAGTTGTATTTTGCCAGGTTGGGCCAAGTGGAATTGTGTTGAATACAGACTCCTTCTAGGATTAGGAGTGGGACTCCTTCTAGGATTAGGAGTAGGAATTGTATTCAGGACTCTATGTGTTTGCTCTGTATAAATAGGGGGAGGCGCCTCTTGTTTATGCATCAAGTCTTGCACAGGTTTTAGGATTGTACTCTTTTGTTTGGAGTACTTTAGACAAAAAGAAATAAAGATCAATTCTTCCAGATACTTGCGTGCTACAGTAACCGCGTTGCTACAATGTTACCTGTTTTGGTTCTTGTTTGCATGCTTGTTCTTGTTCTAGATTGGTTTTTGTCCTTAGAGTTTAATCTTGATTTGATCCATCCAAAACCTCTCTAGGGTATTGATATAGGGTTCCTCAAAGTTTAATTGATTAATCTTTTGAAGATCTTGTTTAATCTTGAAGTTTTGGTTAGATCAATTCTCGTCATATTCTGCTACAACAAGATTGCGAGGTTCATAACTTTTGATCCGTAAGTCCGATCAAGCTAATTCTTTTTGGGTTTGATTCGTACTAGAATCTAGTTTTTTGTGTCCAAATTTTAGATCGATCCAATAATTGAATCTCTGGAAATTCGCGTTTTACCAAACATCTATCAATCTATTTTTGTCGAATACGAGGCAATTTTTTGGTTCTGTTTTGGGGTGAATTTTTAATATATCAAAAATTTGGTTTTAGCTTCCGCACAATCATTCACCCCCTCTGATTGCTATATTCGTATACTTCGATCCTACAAGTGGTATCAGAGGAAGGTTTATCTAATCTATCTTAATCGATGATTAGATTAATGGATCGTTATTCGACAAAACCATGTGTGTTCGATGGTGTTGATTTTCAGTTTTGGAAGGCCAAGATGGAGGTGTTCATTCAAGCTCAGGGCTTCGCAATTTGGGAGAAGGTTTATAAGCCATATGAAGTCCCTGAAAAGGACAACATCAACGACGCTAATCATGCACATATTGAAGCAAACAGCAAGGCGCACAACTTGATTATCCAAGGTTTGGGACGCGGTGACTTTGATCGAGTGGTTCATCTTTGATCTGCATATGAGGTATGGAAATCTCTTTGTGATTATCATGAGGGTTCTAGCACTGTCAAAGAGGTTCGTCAAGATATTTACAAAAAGGAGTATATGCGATTTGAGATGAAACCTGGTGAATCTATAGATGACCTTTTTGCAAGCTTCAATAAAATTCTTAGCAATCTACGTGCTGTTGGAGTTAGCTACACTGATGCTGCAAATGCTCGATAATTACTTAGTGCTTTAGACATGTCAATATGGGAGATGAAAGTTACATCCATTAGAGAATCAACTATCATGTACACTCACGTTACATGTTTTGTATTCTAAGCTGAAAACTCATGAATTGGATGTTCTTGCTAGGAAGAATGATCACAAGTCAATTGGTTTGACCTCACAATCTAGTATGTCTCATAATAATGCTTACTCAAGTTTTGCCTTGTCTTTCTTGTCTTCACTAACCAATGAACAGATTGAGGAATTTCCGAAAGAAGACTTGGCATCACTCTCTTCTCGCTTTAATAAAGCTTTGAAGAATGTGAGAATGGGAAGAGAATTAGTGATCGTCCTCCAAGATGCTATGAGTGTGGTGATCTCGACCATATTCGTCCAAATTATCCTAAACGTGCAGGTAAAGCATCAAGGGAGGAGAAGGACAATGACAAAAGAAAAAAGAAGAAGAACTTCATCAACCACAAAGTTGTCCACCGAGTTCTTTCCGCTCTTGAACAAGTCAATTTGAGCGATGTGGATTCGGAGAGCAGCGAGGCTGATGCAACTCCAAGCAAGCATGAGTTGACGGGGTTGTGTCTCATGGCCAAAAGCAGCGATAGCTTCACCGAGGACGATCATGACATCGACTTCAATGAGGTAGATCCTTCATATGATGAATTAGCTATTGCTGTTGCTCGTCTTGGTAAATTGCTTGATAAACATGACAAGAAAATTAAGAAACATGATATTATTGTGGAATCATTAAATGCTGAAATTGTTAGACTTAGATCTTTGATTCCAGATGACGATGCTTGCAAATCATGTGACTTAATTTGGAGTGAACTTACTTCAGTTAGGAAAGAACATGCTTCTTGTTAGAGCAAATGAATGCTGAAAATGAGAAAAATGAGGAACTTGTTAAACATGCTAGTTGTTCTATCATTGATTTGCATGATAAAACTTCTTGTTCTAAATGCTCAACTCTTGAATTGAAATTGAAAGATGCAAATGCTAGGGTTTCTCAATTGACTGATGATCTGCTTACACATGAGGTTCTTTCATGCTCAACTTGTCGTAAGCAAAAAGGGAAGGTTGACATTCCATGAGATAATTGTCTAACTCTTGCTAAGAAAGTTGATTACTTGCAAAATTCTTTGGAACGTTTCACTAATGGCAAGAAAGAACTAAACATGATTTTGGATCAATCAAAAGTCAGCACTCAAAACAAAGGTTTAGGTTTTGATTCTTATGCTCATCATAAATCACATGCTCTCAGTGTTGTTAAAACACTTGAAAGTGGAAAATTTAATATTGTCAATGAGCCTAAGAAAACTGTTTTTAAGTCTGCTGGTGTTTTATCTTCTACTATGATGAATGCAAAATGTGCTTCTACTGTTAAAGCAAAGCATCTGTTAAGTACACTTGCACTCATTGTGGTAGAGATGGACATATAGTAGATTTTTGCTTTAGACTGGCTTAGACCAAATCCGGCAGTGATATGTATATATCACTGCCGGCTCACACCAAAATCCGGCAGTGATATATATCACTGTCGGTTCTTTGGACGAACAGACAGTGATGTTCGTCCTATATCTATAATTATTTGTAATCGTGTTCTCTAGCAACTCGGTGCCACGCATCAACCTCACGTAACTCATACTATTACAATTCTCACCCAAGCACACTTAACTTTGAAGTTCTAACATGATCCAGCGGCTTTAACTTCCTGAGAGGTCACCCATCCTAGTATTACTCTCCCCTTAACCCCGCATAAAGTCTGATTCGGTTTTAATGTTTTCATACTCCGAACACGGTTTGAGTTATAGTTTAGTGTTGTCATACTCCTAACCCTCTCCTATAGGCATAAAGTCTGATTTGGTTTGTAAGTAGGAAATCCGAACATGTTTGGTAAAACAGCCATAACTTTTGACTCGTAACTCCGATCGGGGTGGTTCTTTGGTTCGTTGGAAAGATAACGAAAAGTGTTAGAAAATTAGATGGTCGGATCCTGATGTTTTGGGTGAGTGCGTGCGTGCGAGAAAATCAAAATTCCAAATAAATGTCGTTTAGGGCCTCAAAATGGCCTCTGAAGTTTTGTACCCGTTTCAGTCTTTTTTCTTCGCGTTTTCATGATCTTCAAACTGTATTCGGAGTATGAGAATACTGTGCGTTTTTTTGCTAGAACCACACAGATAATATTATTTTTGTCGGTTTTTGGTTAGAACCGACACAAAAAATCGGTTATATATAGCTATATAAATACCTTATCACTGCCGGTTCTGCACAGAACCGGCAGTGATAAGGCCAGATTACGCGGGAAAATTCAGATGCGCGGGGAAATACATATCACTGCCGGTTAAATAGTTAACCCAGCTGTCGACGATCGGTTCCGCCGGCAATGAGATTTGTGATTCTAGGGGATTCGTGCGGGATCAGAGCTAGATGGTAACACAGGATGCGAGGGCGATCTCTTTTTAGACAGGTTCGGGCTCTCACGGAGGAGATAATACCCTAGTCCTGTGTTCTTGGATATATGAGCGTGATCTCTTTTTCTTTTTCCCTTTAGGGTTCTTCCCCCCCTTTATATACTAGGGGAAGGATATGCCACCAAATGGGCGCCACCTGGCCCTGAACATGGTGGCTTCATGAGTACGTACTTTGTCTCTTATCGACTGGGCCCCACTACGTCCAGGGGATACGGTCGTGCCTTCCCCGACCCGCGCCTGCCACTCCGCCAGGTTCCGGCGCATGCAGGCTCTGCCGATGTCAGGTCGCAGACTTCGCTTTTGACGGGTTGTTTGGACGTGGCACGAAGCTTCGCTGAGGGATCAGCGAGCTGCCTTGGGGAAGAAGTCGGGCCATCCCACGGGCTCATCATGGCGATTCTAGGCTCTGGGCCTACTGCTCCATCTTCGGCCCAGTCGGGTGTAGGCCCCACTTGCGGGACCCCCATCTCAGGCATCCCACAGCATCCCCCAAGTGCTTTAGGATCGGATTTCCTCCTCTTATCCTGTCATAAAGATTTTGTGGGAAAAAAGATCGTAAAGAACTTGTTAAGTAAGGCCACCGTGGTGGGTTGGCTCGGGCCGAGTGGTACCCGTGCCCGTTTACGGTGCGCGGCGATCGGCTTGCAAAGCTCGACCGACCCTCATGGGGCGTACCTTGAATGAGTTGTTTGGCTCGTGGCCGAGTGGTACCTGCGCCCGTTTATGGTGTGCGGCAACTGGCTTGTCGCTCAGCTGACCCTCGTGGGGCGTACCATAGTCTTTTGGCTCATGGCCGAGTGGTACCCGTGCCCGTTTACGGTGTGCGGCAACTGGCTTGTCGCTCAGCCGACCCTCATGGGGCGTACTATAGTCTTTTGGCTCGTGGCCGGGTGGTACCCGCGCCCGTTTACGGTGTGCGGCAACTGGCTTGTCGCTCAGCTGACCCTCATGGGGCGTACTATAGTCTTTTGGCTCGTGGCCGGGTGGTACCCGCGCCCGTTTACGGTGCGCGGCAACTGGCTTGTCGCTCAGCTGACCCTCATGGGGCGTACCTTGAATGAGTTGTTTGGCTCGTGGCCGAGTGGTACCCGCGCCCGTTTACGGTCTTGTGACAATCGCTTGTCGCTCGGTGACCCTCGTGGGCGTACCATAGTCTTTTGGCTCGCGAGTGGTATCCGCGGTTCACGGCGCGGCAAGCTAGCTTGTCGCTCGGTGACCCTCATGGGGCGTACCATAGTCTTTTGCTCGTGGTCGGCGGTACCGCGCTTGCTTATAGTCTTGCGGCAATCGGCTTGCAAAGCTCGATCGACCCTCATGGGGCATACCTTGGTCATCTGAGTAATGCTTGTGCGTTGATGGTGCCTTTGCCCGGACTCTCATGGAGCGCATTCTCAAGACCGTGTTAGTAAAAATCCTCCCACGATACCCGATCCCGCTATACAGCAGTGACCGGCAGTTGACCCCAAATTATGGAGCATACCGCTGGAGGATGTTCGGAAAATGTCCGGCCCCAATCTTCTGTGGCGGCCGGCGTTCAGGCCCATCATGGGGCGCACTTTATCCCAAACTTCGAACCAGACTTGACACCTGGTCGCGTTTTGCACGACATAACTCTCGGCCCAACATGGGGCGTGCCCTAGATCTGGCCCAGAATCGAGCATGAAAGCCCTTGCTTTCCCACCGTAAGGCGAAAATTGGGGCTCATTTCTTATAAATGAGGAAAACCTTGCTGGGGTAAAGACATCTTTGCCCCTCCCCCACCACGGCTGAGAAATCTTCGAATCTCCTTTGGCGATCTGGGTGACCTAGGGTTTCTGGTTTCGCGCCCAAGACTCTCGGCGGTTCCTCCCACAGGGTCTTCTTCGTCGATATGTCTTCTTCTTCTTCCTCTTCTTCGTCGTCGTCGGAGGATGGCGCTGGTCCGGCGAGCACGGGATGGGAGACCTCCATTACTACAGAGTCCTGCCTGGAGGAGATGGTCGCGGCCGGCGTTATTCCTCCGCTGGAGTTGATCTCCGCCCGTCCCACCGCAGGTGAACCTTACCCCCTACCCCTGGATAATGAGATCGTGGTCTTCGAGTCCTTCTTTTGGCGGGGATTTAGCGTTCCTGGGAGCACCTTTTTCTGAGGGCTCCTTCACTTTTACGAGATCGAGCTGATCAATTTGAATCCCAACTCCATTCTTCACATTGCTCTCTTCGTTCAACTTTGCGAGGCGTATCTTGGGATACGTCCTCATTTTGACTTGTTCCGCTCCCTCTTCCTGCTCAAGCCTCATCCGAACGGGGCTGCTCCCAGCGTCATTGGGGGCACCGGACTTCAGCTGCGAGAGGGCTTGAAGAAACATTACTTCGCCATCCCCCTCAAGACTTCCCTTAAAGGTTGGAGGCGGGAGTGGTTCTATTGTGCGAATGTTGATCCTTTTCTCACCCCTTTCACTGGCCGCGCCCCTAAAGCTTCTCGATGCTGGAGTGATGCCCCAGATGGCGGCGGGTTGAACCAAGTCGCCGAGCTTCTGGCGTTGATTAATGATCTGAAAAGTCAGGGGCTGTCTGGCCCCGGGATCGCGATCAGTTTTGTGAAGCGCCGGGTGCAACCCTTAAAGGAGAGAATCCACTTGGGGTTCCAGTACGGCGGGACTCAGGATCCCACCCGGGAGACAAGTACGTCCCTATCGAGAGATGCATTGGCGGCGCGGGTGATTGACTTCTTCGCGCCTGGCACTGAGATTACCAACAGGGGCTGCCCTCACAAATTTTCGACGGCGAACCCTCCCCCTCCTATGAGTGTCCCACTCTCTCGAGAAGTTGTCCCATGATTTTTGCCTAATGTGTGATTCTGACAACGTGCAATCATTCATCTTTCAGGAACGTGAGTCCTTCTTTTCTGACGCTCCGGTCGTCGGCCTCTCTCAGCTGAGGAATGTTCAGGCCAAGTGAGCGGCTGACATTTCGGCCGATGAGCTGCGCCGACAATCGGCGGAGGAGGCTGCTGATCCCTCACCGGCCGGGCCTTCGACCTCCAGTGTCCCCGGGTCACAAGGCGCAGAGCCGCAACCCTCTGACTCAGGGGCAGCCCCGACTGCTGGTGCCGGGTCGGGCTCCTCTCCGAGCGGTGCTGGGACTCAGATGAGGCCTGGGGTGAAGTTTAAAAAATCCAGGAGGTATTCTTTCGGGCAATCCTTGTCTTTTTGTTCTTACCCGTGCTGAGATGTTTCCTTTTTGTCAATTCAGGACTCCTACTATGGATGTCCTCGTGGAGGGGTCTCCTGAAAAGGAGCCCCCGGAGCCGGCTTCTCCAAGGGGGACCCCCCCTCGTCGGCTAGGTCACCGTCTCCTTCGGTAGCTGGGGCGTCGCCACCTCGTACTGCTGGCCCGACCGCTGAGCCGTCGAATGGTCCGGCAGTCGATGGCCTTGACCCAGCTTCGCCTCCCGAAGTGGAGGAGATGCATCGAGAGCCACCACCGCTCGGTCCTCTGCCGAAGCCCCTGAATCGGACCGTGTGGTGCGAGGGGGGTTCCGACTGGAAAGGGATGGAGGAGGACAAGGAAGCGGAGATAGCGGCTCGGACGGAGCTTTACGAGCTCACCATCAGGTGTAGCAAGCTCGTCAGGGTGAGTCTTCTGTCTTTCTTTAGTCTGTTATCATCAGGGAATGCTAGCCCCCACCTGAGACTCTGCCATGTCGCCTAGGACATGGGAGAGCGCTCGGAGCAAAGGTCGCAGTTTTTTCGGAAGGTGCTCCCCAAGCTCAAGGAGCACCAGAAGTATCAGGACAAGGTCAACGAGATCAGTGACGACAGATGGAGAGAGGTCCATGGGCTGGAGTCCCAGTGCATGACGCTCCGAGAGGCAAAAGCGGAGCTTGAGCATACGCTCGAACGTAAGACTCTCCCCTGGGTTTGGTATGGACACTTTCTTAAATAGATGGGAAAAATGACGGCAACCTCGTGTTTCAGAACGCGGCTCAACCATCGCTGAGTTGAGGGCACGACTGGAGGCTTCAGAAAGCTCTAACCTTGAAACTCGAGCTGGCTTGGAGAAGACACAGCGAGAGTTGGAGGGTAAGCTCCCTTGGCTTGAATTGAACGTACTTGGCGCTAGATGCGTTCTTTAGCGGCAACTTGGCTTTGGTGCAGAATACAAGGGGAAGATAGCCGTTGTCGAACGAAGCCACACGGAGCTGCACGTCGCCTGCGAGCCAGTTCTGCACCTTCTGCGTATCGAAGGAGCCGAACCAGGCCAGGAAGATGACGCCGTTCCGCTTCTCTCGGGTGGAGCCGATAGGATCAAAGCTTATGCAAAGGAGTTGGCGACCATGAGTGCGAACCAGGCGTTGGCGGTGATCAAGTCTCACTACCCGAGAGTTGATCTTGAAGCTGTTAAAGAAGGTTTTGCCTGTGACGAAGACAGAGCCAACGCACTCCTCGAAGAGGTCTCCGGTACATCGCAGGCCTTGTTAGAGAATCTTGAATTCTGATTCCGATGTGGACCTTCGCGCCGAGTGCTGGCCCTCCTTGTCTAGAGCATTGTGTTTCTTACTTGCATATAACTTGTCTGCTTTGCTATCCGTTAAGTGAGCTCAAAGGCGATTGGTACGGCCCCCAGGTGCCGAGACTTTGGCTCGTGGTTTTTTCGTCCCAGGCATGGTTTCTCGAGTGGCTGGAGTTTGTCCAGCCCCCGAGCGTCGGGACTTAGCTCGTAGCCTTTTCGCCCCAGGCACGCTCTTCCGAGTGGCTGGAGTTTGTCCAGCCCCCAGGCGTCGGGACTTAGCTCGTAGCCTTCTCGCCCCAGGCACGCTCTTTCAAGTGGCTGGTGTCCAGCCCCCGACTCCTTGATTATTTGATCCAAATGAGCGGGGGGGGGCAAATTAAGTTAGACCAGTTTGAACTGAAGTTGACACATGTCTGGCGAAATATCTCTTGAGCGTTGGGACTTTTATGTAGCACTCGGGATAGCGCATGTTGCCCTCCTGGCCGAGTGGTTCAGCCGTCGAGCGTCGTTGCCTCCCGCTTAATTGGGCCAACTTAACGGGAAGGCCAAATTAATTTGAACCGCGCCTGGCACGTGTCCGGCGGTATATCCCTCTGCTCTGTTTAGATTACGTCGGAACTGTGCCTGACACGTGTCGACCTTCCCTGTGTCTCGAGGATATCCGCGGCATCGTAACGTCGCTTCGTCTTCTGTGTCTTTAAATGGTGTCGTCTCGGCTTCGGGGCCATGCATGGCCTATAAATGGGACGTCACCGCTCTTGAGCGATCGTCCCTCTCTTCGAGTCTTCTTCCCCTCCTTCCTCCCAGCTTTCCTCCATGTCTAACATGAGGAGGTTTGTTGGCCCCTACGCGCGTTTTTTCGCCAACGGTTCTTCGGACTGCTCCACAGCTGGGAGGAGGCAGAGTCCTGGGAGGAACATGACTTCGCCGTTCTCGAGGCGGAAGAAGAGGACGGGGCCGCCAGGGACGCTGCCGCCGTGGCCGCCTTGCTGGAGGTGGCCCCGGGGCTCCACGAGGTGGCCGAGATTATCACAGAGATGGTCAGGCGCGAACGCTGCGACGACCTAGCCGTTAGGGCTCTCGTCCGCCTTATACCACCCCTTTGGGTGGTTGAGGACGAGATCCTAGCGGCTCTGGGTCGCACGCACCGCTTCTGACCTCGACGACCCCGCCCCCGGGCCTCCCAATGCAAGACACCGCGAAGAAGAAGAAGCAGCTCCACCCTCCACCAAGAGTAAGATCGGCGGCAGGAGCCGCCCCTCTCTTTTTTTTATACGAGAAAATGAAAAAGTTAGTAATGTAAATTACTGTCGTTATGGAATACAAATCGGCGCCCTTTTGCTCCTCTAAGTTTGATCGTTTTTCTTTGAGTAGTTTACACTAGTCGATAGCCCCAGCTCCCGCAGCGAGGTGCTGGAGGGCCGAATTTTCATCGACTACAGTCTAGTGACCCCGATCTCTGTGCAACGAAATTCCTGGAGTATCGATCGTTATTCTCGAGTGGTTGGTACCTTCTTTTAGCTTAGTCTTTTCTAACTCGTGCGCTAGTACAGACGTTCGGATATTGCCGCTTGATGCGATCTCATCTCGAACGCGCATTTTCATGTATTCTGTATCGGCACAGCTCGGATCAGACGATACGCTAGTAGGGTGGTAACCACTCGGGATTAATCGGGTCACTAGTCAAAACTGATCAAAGTACTAGACAATCGGGAGCTTTATTTAATGCATGGGAGCGAGATACATAACTTATGCGTAGAAGCGACGCAGCTGTTCGGCGTTCCAAGTATTCGCCAGGACCGCGCCATCTTCCCGTCTGAGTCGATAGGCACCCGGTCGAACCGTCTCCTCTACAATGTACGGACCTTCCCAAATTGGAGACAGCTTGTGCTCACTTTTCTGGTTCCTTCTGAGGACCAGGTCTCCTTTTGAAAAGGCTCTACTTCTGACATTGCGAGAATGGTAGCGCCGAAGTCCCTGGAGGTACTTGGCCGACTGGATGGCTGCAACATTTCGAGCCTCCTCGAGTTGATCAAGCTCTTCCAATCGGCTTTACTCGGACTCGGCTTCCTTGTAATTCCGAACCCTCGTGGATTCGAATTGTAGTTCGGTTGGCAGAACCACCTCTGCGCCGTAAACTAGGAAAAAGGGAGTTTGTCCAGTAGCTCGGCTAGGAGTGGTTCTGAGTCCCCATAGTACTGACGGTAACTCTCTCACCCATCGGGCAGCATATGGTTTGAGGCGATCGAAGATCCTGACCTTGAGGCCCTAGAGGACCAAACCATTAGCCCTCTCCACCTGCCCATTGCTTCGTGGATGAGCTACCGAGGCGAAGCAGATCTTGATTCCAACGCCCGCGCACCACTCTTGAAATTCTTCGCTCCTGAATTGGGTACCGTTGTCTGTAATGATCCGGTTGGGAACTCCGAATCTGACCACGATATCCTGGAAGAACTCCTTGGCCTTAACCGCAGTGATCGTGGCGACTGGTTTAGCTTCGATCCACTTGGTAAACTTGTCAATGGCCACGAAAAGGTAAGCAAAACCGCCTTGTGCCTTCTTAAGCGAGCCGACCAAGTCGAGCCCCCAGACCGCAAAGGGCCAGGAGATGGGGATAGTTTGCAGCTCCTGTGCTGGCAAGTGTGTCTGCCTTGCATAGAACTGGCAGCCTTCGCAAGTTCGAACGATCTCCTTAGCATCCGTCACCGCCGTAGGCCAAAAGAAGCCCTGGCGGTAGGCTTTCCCAACCAAAGCGCTTGACGCCGCGTGATGGCCGCACATCCCCGAGTGGATTTCTTTGAGCAGGTCTCTTCCCATTTGTTCCGAAATGCACCGCCTGAGGACACCTGAGGTGCTCTTCCGAAAGAGCTCCTCGCCAATCACCACATAGGATTTGGCTTATCGGGAGATGCGCTCGGCCAGAGCGGTTGCCTCTGGAAGTTTGTCCTTCAGGAGATAATATAGATATGGGGCCGTCCAGTCGGGGTTAATGAGCAGGACTCCGGTCTCAGGATCCTTACTTGGCTCCCGTCGTTTTGCAACAGTTGGTTCGTAAAGATCCTGGACGAAGATACCACTCGGGACCTCTGCCCGAGTGGCTCCCATTTTAGCCAACTCGTCGGCTGCTTCATTATTGCGGCGGAGGACATGGACCAGCTCCAGACCGTCAAACTTGCCTTCCAATTCTCGGACTTGCTGGCAATACGCCGTCATAGTCTGATCGACGCACGACCAGTCCTTCTGTACTTGGCTCACCACCAACTGGGAGTCACCGCGAACCGCCAGTCGTCGGATTCCGAGCGATGTGGCGATGCGAAGCCCGTGGATGAGCGCCTCGTACTCTGCGGCATTGTTCGAGGCCGGGAAGTGAATCCGAAGGACGTACTTCAACCTATCGCCTTTCGGCGAGACGAGGAGAATTCCCGCCCCGGCCCCGCCGAGCATGAGAGATCCATCGAAGTGCATGGTCCAATACTCCGGCTCTTCTTCCATGCGGGGAGCTTGGGATTCAGTCCACTCGGCCGTAAAGTCGGCCAAAGCCTGGGACTTGATGGCGGTGCGCGGCCTGAACGAGATGTCGAAGGCCCCAAGCTCGGCCGCCCACTTTGAGATTCTCCCAGTAGCTTCTCGATTATGGAGGACCTCTCCCACGGGGAAAGAAGTCACTACTGAAATCGAGTGCCCTTGGAAATAATGCTTCAGCTTCCGCGACGAGATCAAAATTGCGTACATCAGCTTCTGAACTTGAGGATATCGCGTCTTGGATTTGCCCAGTACTTCGCTGACAAAATAAACCGGGCGTTGTACGCCGTAGCGGTGTCCTGACTCTTCCCGCTCCACAACTATCGCGGCACTGACTACATGAGTTGTTGCCACTATGTAAAGCAGGAGAAGTTCACCTGGCACCGACGAGACTAGGATTGGAGGGGTGGAGAGGAACACCTTGAGTTCTTCGAAGGCTTGCTGTGCCTCAGCCGTCCATTCAAAACGGTCCTGCTTCTTGAGGAGCTTGAAGAAAGGCATCCCCCGAACCCCCAACCGGGAGATAAATCTGCCAAGCGCTACCATGCAGCCAGTGAGTTTTTGAACATCTTTCTGGCTGGTAGGTGGCGCCATCCTCATGATGGCCCCAATTTTCTCCGGATTTGGCTCGATCCCGCGATGAGAGACAATGAATCCGAGTAGTTTCCCAGAAGAAACTCCGAAAACACACTTCTCAGGGTTCAACCTCATCCGGAACGCCCTTAGACTCTCGAACGTCTCGGCCAGATCGGAGGTGAGACTGTCCTTGATCTGCGTTTTAACCACTACATCATCCACATATGCCTCTACGTTGCGTCTGAGTTGATGGTGAAAACACCGCTGTATCGTGCGCTGATAAGTTGTACCAGCGTTTTTTAGCCCAAACGGCATCGTGACATAGCAATATGCTCCGAATGGAGTGATAAACGAAGTCTTCTCGCAATCCTCCTCTCGAAGCCGGATTTGGTGATAGCCTGAGTAGGCGTCCAGAAAACTGAGTAGTTGAGATCCGGCAGTGGAGTCCACCACTTGATCGATGCGGGGCAGACCAAAGGGATCTTTCGGGCAAGCCTTGTTGAGGTCGGTATAGCCTGAGTACAGGGTTTGCCAACCAGTCGGGATGTTACACTTCTTTGATAAAACCTGCGGCTAGCAGCTTTGTGATCTCCTCCCTGATGGCTTCTCGGCGGTCTTGGGTGAACCGTCGTAACCTTTGCTTGACCGGCCTGGCCGATTCATTTACGTTCAGCGCATGCTCGATCACCTCCCTAGGGACTCCGGGCATGTCCGACGGCTTCCAGGCGAAGACGTCTTTGTTTGCCCGCAGAAAGGTGACGAGCGTGTCCTCCTATTTCTCCCCGAGCCCTGTCCCGATCAAGGCCGTTTGAGCCGAGTCGGACGGGTTGAGGATAATTCTCTTGGTACCTTCTTCGGGACCAATTCCGAGGTTCGGCGCTTTGCGGGGAGGGACGCTTCCTTCCAGCTTGTCGGAATCCGCCTCTCGCCGAATCCTCTCCCGACCCACTCGCGCCTCCAGGGACTCGGCCATTTCGTAGCTCTCCTTGTCGCAAGAAAAAGACTGCCTGATATCACCGCGTAAAGCGATAATACCACTCGGCCCTGGCATTTTCAGCGTCAGATACGCGTAGTGGGGCACTACCATGAACATGGCTAGCGCTGGTCTCCCCAAGATGGCATGATATGCTGTCACGAAATCAGCCACCTCGAAGCCAAGGTTCTCTGTCCGGTAATTTTCTCTTGCACCGAAAGTGACCGAAAGGGGCAAAGCGAGTTCATCACCTTATCATACCCGTCCTCTTTGAGGGCGCGAGGGTGAGCAGGTTCAGCGACTGCCACTAGCTCTTCACCCTTGCACTTATTTTCCTTCCGCCGGGAGGGCTCGGCCTGATCCTACCCCTCGTCATGCCGTTCCGCCAAGGCCTCGGAGGCTGAAGTGTAGCGGTCCGCTAGGGCGAACAGTTCCCGAACCGACGTCGGTGGCTTCCGAGACATCTTCTTGATGAGATCAGGGTCGCTGACTCCCTTCTGGAAGGCAGCTATCACAACCGCATCCGTGACATCCCGAACAGTGCTTTTCCTGTGCATGAAGCGCTTGACGAACTCCGGCAGGGACTCGTTCCTCTTTTGGTGCAGCTGATAGAGGTCCCAAGGGGTGCCCGGGTGCTCGTAAGTGCCTTGGAAGTTTGAAATAAATTGCTCACACAGATCTCCCCAGGAATCTATAGAGTTCGCTGGGAGTCCAGTGAGCCAAGCTTGGCCCAGGGGCGAGAGGGTAACCGGTAAGTAATTTGCCATTACTTTCTGATCCCCCCCGGCAGCCCTGACCACCAGAGCATACACATGTAACCAAGCCTCCGGGTCCCTCTTACCGTCAAACCCAGTGATGCCCTTGGGATTAAACCCATCAGGCCAAACCACTCGGGGTAGGTGAGGGGTAAACGCGCGAACCCCTTCTATGACCCCGCGGCAACCCCCGGGCGGTGATCGGCGTGGAGGGGATCGCGCTTGGCGTGCTTCGCGATCTCGTGGAAGGATGCCGTAACGTTCATACTCGTCGGCATGACGGTGTTGCTCCTCCCTTTCTCGGTCGCGGCGCCTGGCGTCGAGGTCGGAACGGAGGTCGCGGTTGAGGCTGTGTCGCAAGTCGTCTCCGCGGGGAGGAACATGACGTCCCTGGCGGGGGGCTTCCCGACCTGACCGGCTGCTGGCCGTCTGGGTCCTCGCCGGACCACGTGACCGCTCCTTTGCCGGCTGGTCGGTCTGGGCCTGCTGGATCGCTGCCGCCGTCACCATGGCCTTTACTTGGGCCACGATCGGGGCGGCTGGATCGCCCGCCCCCAGCATAGGGCTCAAGGTATCCAGGAGTGTCTTGGAGGCGACGATATTCTGCTGTGGAGTACGGAAGACCGCTTGGTCCCCCATCTTGGCTTGCAGAATGTCTTCATTGACACCACGGGCGCGGTCCCGCAGAGCACGCGCCCGCGCGTCCGGTTCTGTTGTTCGGCCACCTTCCAAGTCGGCGGCGGCCGAAGTGTCGAGGCGTTGCTGCGAATCCGCCCGCGAGCCCTCGATTACGCAGACTCTACGGAAATTCCAGCAACTCTCTAGGCTTTCTTCTGACTCGGCCGGTGAGCTGGGCGAGCCAGAAGAGGATAGCTCCAGGCGCTCGGAAGTGCCGAGTGGTTTGGCGGTGAGAACCCCCACCATTCGTGTCTCGGCGCCCATGAGTCTGACTCCCTGGCGGGACCGGACCTTCGGTACCCTACTCAGTGCTTTAGAGCACGAGGCAGGGGGACCTCCCGATCGGTGCGGAAGTCGTGACGATGGCTCGCCGGAGACCTCGCCGTGCTGCAGCGCGGCCTCCTCAGAGAGGGAAAGGTTCCCGAGGCTGTTGGAGATGAAGGTCAGGCTTCCGAAATGGAAAACCTGACCCGGGAAGAAGACTGTGGAGACTCCGCTCGTCGCAGCCATCAAGCTCGATGAAGATCTTGACACAAGGCCCTACCTGGTGCGCCAACTGTCGACGATCGGTTCCGCCGGCAATGAGATTTGTGATTCTAGGGGATTCGTGCGGGATCAGAGTTAGATGGTAACACAGGATGCGAGGGCGATCTCTTTTTAGACAGGTTCGGGCTCTCACGGAGGAGATAATACCCTAGTCCTGTGTTCTTGGATATATGAGCGTGATCTCTTTTTCTTTTTGCCTTTAGGGTTCTTCCACCCCCCTTTATATACTAGGGGAAGGATATGCCACCAAATGGGCGCCACCTGGCCCTGAACATGGTGGTTTCATGAGTACGTACTTTGTCTCTTATCGACTGGGCCCCACTACGTCCAGGGGATACGGTCGTGCCTTCCCCGACCCGCGCCTGCCACTCCACCAGGTTCCGGCGCCTGCAGGCTCTGCCGATGTCAGGTCGCAGACTTCGCTTTTGACGGGTTGTTTGGACGTGGCACGAAGCTTCGCTGAGGGATCAGCGAGCTGCCTTGGGGAAGAAGTCGGGCCATCCCACGGGCTCATCATGGCGATTCTAGGCTCTGGGCCTACTGCTCCATCTTCGGCCCAGTCGGGTGTAGGCCCCACTTGCGGGACCCCCATCTCAGGCATCCCACACCAGCAATAAAAGTTCCAATATCACTATCGGTTATAAATCGAACTAGCAGTGATATGTCACTACCGGTTTTTGTTATAAACTGGCAATGATAGTGTGTTATCACTGCTGGTTGGTTATCCAAACCGGCAGTAATACGTTTTCTGCGCAGCGGGTTTTTACGAACCGGCAGTGATATTTCATCACTAACGGCTCTAGCCCAACTGGCAGTGATATGGCGGCAAGGATAGCCTGTTCTGTAGTAGTGAAGACTCACTCCGAGGTGCTGTGAGTTGTTATCTCTTATAGTGCCATCAGCGTATAGTCTCGAGTGGTACGCCTATATGGTCCTTAGACCTGAGATTCTCATGGATACCTAGCATGTAGACTTGTATGCTTTGGTGTTATCAAATGCTACACTGTAATAGGGTAGTTATAAAGATGACTACTGGGTATACCAACGATACATTGCCAAGGGTGTGATGATCAAGATGAGATTTGCCCCTCCTAGATAACGGGAGAGATACCTCTGAGCCCTTCATGTGGATGGATAGGGAAAGCGCACGGCTGTGCTAAGATGACTAAGGAGTTAGTCATGGTTTATATCCATCACACTGTCGAGTGAAGTGGTCGAGCTATCAACAAGGGTGGCACGCATCTCTCCTTGAGCTTGACTGGTATTGTGTGGCAAAGGGATCAGTATGTAAGTGTATCAAGGTTCGACCGAATATTGATTCTGTGCATTCGGGGGTAAATACATACTGCTAGGTGCCATTGTTGATCAGTGAATTGGAAACGGGTTTTCGGATTCACGTCCGACTTTCACTGAACCTAACGGGTCACACACTTAACGAGTTGGAAACTATTTAATGGGTTTGTGCATGGATGAGATCCGCGTTGGAGATGGAACCCTAGCGGGCTTCGGCCCACTAGCATATCTATAAAAGGCGAGGCCAGGAATAGTGCACAGGAGATATAGAGCCATCACCATGTTCAGCCATCGCGCACTCCTCCTGCTCCCTAGAAACCTTAGCGTGTGGCGAGGTGCTAGCACACCCCGCACGGCGTTCCTGCTCGATACATATGGATACCGATAGAGGTGCTACCACTTGCGGACGCGTTGCTCGGTTGGATCTCTGGTGACTTTCGGCGATCAATCCCGTCGGTGTAGATCGGGAAGCACTTGGTGTCTATCATCAAGTCTTCAGCGCAGGTCGATAAGTACTCGATTGAGGTCGAGAACCAACCGGCGGAGGTCGATAAGCACTCGGCGGAGGTCGGGAACCACTTGGTGTTGATCGGGATGTGAACAACTACTTCCTCTACGCGCACATATCTGTTTCCGCTGCATCGGCGCGTCAAGGGTAACGATTCTGATCCCCTACTCGCATGTGATCTTGGATGTTCGCAGTAGAAATATTTCAATTGTTGCTCGCGTAGCCTACCCGTTCCTCAACAGTATCGGTTGATTTCCTCTTTGGTCGGGGTTGAGCCAATACCAGCGCGTGATCCTGTTTCTTGATGTCCTTCAAGGAAGGGGAATGGAGGTCGATATTGGTGCGACCAATAGCTGTGTCGTGAAATTTGATTACATTGCCACTAACAGATAAAACCGGCCGAGTGTCTTCCATATCCTGAGTAAAAGGACAACCAAAGGATCAGTGAAGGATATGTCAGGGCATGCAGAAGTAAAAGTGACCCTACAAGTTACCTCTACAGAAGGAGGGATAGGGCGAGAGTCTTCAAAACGATGGAGCATCACATCCATGGGATTAAGGAAAAGGTGACGACTCCACTCCTACCACCATCAAGTAAAGGTCGCAGTAGTCCGGCTAGCAAGGGCGATCCGAGGAATAGAATCAATCAGCAGCTCTCCGCCCAAGTCTAGCAAAATACTCACATCGACAGGACACTTGAGCTCCTCTCACTCACGAAGTCGATTGAACAACACCAATTGAGGAGGGAGCAACCCAAGTTGCAACTGTCTGGTGCAAATAGACGGTTGGTAGTACTCATACGAGGGCTTCTGGGTGCGGCTCGAAAGACTCAGGCCGACTGAGAAGATCCTGGGCGAGATAATGTGCCTGAAGCATTCGTCATCAGGACTGTCCGGTTGGCAATAGCCTGGGCGCTCGTACTCCAAGTCATCAATATGCCGATACAGGAGAAAGTCTGAAGGAGGGATGTTCTCGGTCTCATAAAAATAAGAGAAGAATATAATGAAGGAAAGCACATTGAATCTCAGATCTCTAGTCAAGATCTGGGAAAGTGCCTCTTCGTATGATCGGCAGCGCCTGAAGGTCACCTCCCCCTCCTTTGGCGAGTCCTCGCTGGGGAAGTGAAAGGCTGAAGAAGGGACAGTGCGGAAATGACGTTGGAATTGAGCCAGAGCTGAATGAATTAGAGAGGTCCTCCTTGATTACTGATGGCATGGGAATTAGCCACACCTCTTAGTTTTGAAGTAATGACATGCATTGTCCGGTAAACCGCACCCAAGAAAAGTCTACCCATGGCTATATCTTTGCCTGCCACCAGAGCCTCGGCAAGAGCCTGATAATTCCCAGAGTAGCACCACAGAACAAGAACCTGTCCAGGCACATGTTCAGAAAGGTAGTGTGTTCGTGAGGTTTCACGGGGCCCAATGATCAGCTGTACTCTGTAAGGTATTGAGACCAACCGATCTTTGTCGATAGCCGATGAGTGGTGGCTACCTCGAAAGCATGGAATCGATGGCCTGTCGGTTTGAGCCCGGTGAGAACCACCACGTCCATTACGGTTGGACTAAAGAATCCAGGGCAGAAGGAGAAGGCGTTGAAAGCGTCCAACAAAAAGTAGGAAGCCAAAGCTATCATTGATTCGTCTCTACACATGCCCGACAATGAGAGGCTGATGCAATTGGCTATTTCCCATGTTTCCCAGTCCGCTCTCTTATTACTGGCTACTCAGTTATATCAGGTCTTCCAACCTTTAAGTTTAGCAGGCCAAGCTCTAAAGCTGTCTTTCCAGCCCTTCGGGTTATAGCCAACAGAGTTTAAGGGAATCCGCATGATTTCTTTGTTAATGAAGTTAATCGGATCTTCACTACACTCAGGACCGAGTAGAAACTGATCAGCCGCACCAGGAACTGGAACCAAAATTTGTGAATGCTATTCGGCCATCTACAAGGAAGGGGGACAAGATAAAGCGCAAAGAAGGATATTAATGGCCGATGAACGCTGCAGACCACGCAAATTGCCCAAAAGGAGCCCAAGGAGACTTACAATTGCAGGAGTCAATTGCGGATTATTGAAGACAACCAGATCTAGCAAGGACATTGGGCGATGAAGGAGGCTAAGCCAGTGAATGATCCTTGAATAGGCGGACTCGACGGGTGTCGTCGGGACAACAAGATCAACGCGGCCAAAAGAAGTAAGTGTCGAAAGAGAAGGGATGTGAGAAAGGAGTTACCAAAAGAAGAACTATATAAAGCAAAGGACTCCTTGCCCAAAACGGTTCTGAGCCTCACACCCCAAGTTTCGCACCCACTGAGCGAGCAGTTGGCAGGACACGATGTGAGACCCCGGATCAGCTATCCAGAATCTCCTGTGTATTTCCGTACTAGTCCCAGATCAGTAGCTAGTACACACAGTCACAGTGATACATCATTGCCGAACAAAACGAAACTTGAAATATAAATATTCAAGTATGGGCCACATGGCCACTTATTACAATACTCGGTCCAACGACCGGACACACAACGCAGCGGAAACAAAAGAAAGCAACAAGCGAAACGAGCGAACGCCAAAACGCCACAGGCGACGACTAGGAACGCAACTAGTCCTCCTGGCAATCCTCCTCGAAGACCTCCTCCTCTTCCTCGGCATCTTGATAATTCTCTGATGATTACAATGTTGGTGTAGCACGTGAGTACAAAAGTACTCAGCAAGTCGGGAAAGTATGATCATGGGGGGGGGGGGCTTTCCAAAGGAAGCTTAATAGGGTTTATTTGCATAAAGCCACATTTGATTAAATAATACTTAAATAAGTAATTTCACAAAGCATCTTTTACAATTCTTTTTAATAACGGAATTATTGAATAAGCTAGTGAGGTTCTAACCACCAGCACTAACATAAAGGCTATATCCGCCAACAGTTTAAAAGATCCAAGTTAATCATGTGACTCCATCCGTCAAAGGTAAACAGGTTCTATCCACCTGGTTGGCTCTTTCCGCCAAACAACATTCGAGAGTTCTAACCACTCCCGAACCCCAAAACAAAACACTTTTAAATTTTAAAACCAAAACCAAGGTCTACCAATATGAAAGCATTCTTCGCTTTACCTTCAACCGTAGGCACGGCTATTCGAATAGTTTTACTCTGCAGAGGTGTACAACTTTAACCACAAGACACGATCATCTCTTAATGCCAAGCTATTAACACACTTCCTTTGGTGTGTCGGCAGAGAGATCGTGACAAGGCCGTTACAATGTATCTACCTAGCTAGACCCACCCGCTGAGGTTTCACCGCTGTTAGGGTTCTCTCCACCCAGTACAGAAGCCCCCTCTTGCACCGTGTGAGGAAAACAACAACAACAACAAAGCCTCCTTCCGGCTCTCACACAACAACCGAGTGGTGAGTCTAAACTAGGCTTCTACAAATTAGTTAGCCAGGTCGTACAATTATAGACATGTGGTAGTACGGTTATGCTTAAAATGGCAATCATAAGCGTCGGTCCTTATATGACTTGGGGCGGTACTTGCACAAAAGGATCAAGGCTTGATCCGCTCCCACCCGACATTCCATCCGCCCAAGTCCAAAACATTTTTCCTTTTCTTTTCATTTTAGAAAACAGGACCAAAATCATAATAATAATTTTCAAATCACATTTAATAACATTTTTTTTTGAATAATCCCACCCATGGGTTGTTTTCATCGGAAAAGATCCTAAGCAATTCTATCGTACTACATATCAACGGATACCATATAAGCATAAGTATGGTATAAACAATGTTCTAAGGTTACAATGGATGTGATTATCAATGTCAAGGTGGAATCAACAAGTTCGGAATAACTAACACTTATATTTGACATATTTCATTAAACATAGCCATGCAACTTTATAAACAATTTAAAACATTTTGTAAACATAGGAGCAAAGTGCATCAAGGAGACTTGCCTTCTGTCCCGGCGGAAGCGTCGAACTCGGAAGGCTCGACGGCGAAATCGGCGGTCGCGGCGGGATCGTCGACTACACGCAAAACGAGGCAATAAATAAATAACAGAAAATAAATAAAATCCAAAAATTATAAAATTAGTACTGGCAGGTAGATCTTGATTTTAGATGAATTTAGAAATTTGAATGAGGTCAAACGGAGTTCGGACGAGAAAGTTATGAGCTTCCGAAGTTTGAATTTCAAATAAATCGAAAACCGAGAATATTCCGGGAATATTCCTTTCGGGTTTGACTGGTCAACAGGGGCTTTGACTGGTTTGACTTGGTCTTTGAGTGTATGGCAGTGGGGCCCACCTGTCATTGGGAGGGAGTAGCTTCTCCATGAAGCTTCCTATGACATGGCCATGGAGGAGAGAGAGATTGAGGGAGAGAGAGAGAAGGAGGGCAGAGGGGCGGCGGAGTCGCCGTGGCGACGGCGGGCGAGGCCGGCGGGTGGGGCGGCCACATGCTGGCAGGGCGGCGCAAAGTGGCGGCGGCATGGCGGCGGCCCGGCTGCGGCACTTCTACGGGCGGGCTGGCGGGCCGTGGCGGCGCTCGGCGAGCTGCTCAGATGCGCAGGAGCAAGGCTCCAAAACAGAGAGCAAAAAAAATTGCCCACGTACATAGCTCTAAAAAAAAATCGATTTCGCACCCATTTTTGCATGGAATCGATCCAAACAAAAGGCTAGAACCTCTAGAGGACCTCCTTAGCAACATCTAGGATGAAGGAATTGAACCTAAACTCACCAGAATTGGAGAAATCGACGACGAACACGGGTGCGGCCGAGACGAGCAAAATCCGAAATTCGTCGTCCACAGTGGATGAAACCTAAAATCAATGGATGAGTTAGAATCTAGACTCCCTCACGGACTCAATGAAACAAGCGGAATAGAAATTGAACCACCGAGGAGGGAGATATGAAGAAAAATGCGACGAACACGAAGAACGGCGGGAGTTCGTCGGTTTTTCTTGATCCTCCGGATGAACGGCAACAAGAGGCAAAGGGAGAGTGTAAGGTCTGGAAAGAGAACTCCCCCACGAAGATAATAGAGGCGGAGATGCTCGAATCGGAGTTGAAACGGACAAATTAATGCCATAAATGCTCATTTCGGTTTTGGAAGGATTAGACCGTTTCCGGCGAGATCCCGGGCTAATGAAGGTAATGGATGGAAAGACATCGTCGTCGCGGATTCAACGGAACCGGCCGTTCGCGAATCGGAGTTGAATTGGAGGAGCTAGAAGGATTTAAAGAGAGCTCCCACCATTTTTGCTTGCTTGAAGCTCCTTTGTTCATGCATGGCAAGAGGTTGAAGATGACACTATTCACTTGCCACGTGGCAGCATCCTATTGGTCCTCCTTTACGCAAATGATTCGCCCTAGAGAAAAATAAGGAAAAATGGCCTAAAAATTCCGGAAAAATTCCTAGAGCCATTTTAGATTATTTGGAACTCAATGGAAGTGGTTTGGTTGAATTTGGATGATTTTTGTGGAATTGGATATTCGGGCGCGGATCGCAGGCATTAAACAAAAGCCGTGCGAGATAAAATAGGAACGGATGTCCAAAAATCCGAGGAATGATTCCTAAAATCATTTCGGAATATTTGGAACATTTTAGAAGTGGTTTGGGGATTTTTGGAGCATTTTTGGATTCGGGTGAATTTTCGGGTACCGGCGGTCCTGGAAAATCCGATTTTTCGCCCGGGAGGGAATTAATTCCCGATTTCAAAGGGGAATGGATGCCAGGCTATTATAAACACCAGGGAAACTCCAAGTTTTGAATTTAATTTATTTAAATTAGGTTTTTCTCCAGAAAGCCAAAATGAGGATGTCACAAACCTACCCCCTTAGAGAGAATCTCGTCCCCGAGATTCAGACGGAGAAAGAAAAAGGTCTGGGAACTCTGCTCGAAGATCTTCTTCACGCTCCCAAGTAGCTTCCTTTTCCGAATGGTTGCTCCACTGAACCTTGCAGAACTTGATCACTCGGCTTCGCGTCCGACGCTCGGCTTCATCCAAAATCTTGATGGGATACTCCGGGTAAGACAAATCTTCTTTCAGTTCCATGTCGTCCAACGACATCTGCTGCTCCGGTACTCGGAGACACTTCTTCAACTGAGACACATGAAAAACATCATGCACTCCAGACAACTGTGGCGTCAATTCCAACTTATAAGCCACCTCTCCTTTTCGGGCAATCACCTTGAATGGTCCGATATAGCGGGGTGCTAATTTTCCACTGACGCGGAATCATTTCATTCCTTTCATCGGGGATACCTTCAAATACACATGATCTCCTGGTACAAAGCTTAACTCCCGTCGACGATTGTCCGCATAACTCTTTTGTCTGGACTGAGCTGTTTTCAGATTGGCCCGGATCTGTCTAACTTGCTCTTCGGCCTCCTTCAGAATATCCGGTCCAATGATTTGCCCTCCTTCGGTTTCTTTCCAATATAAGGGTGTTCGGCACTTTCTTCCATACAAAGCTTCAAAAGGTGCCATTTTCAGACTGGCTTGATAACTGTTGTTATAGGAAAACTCTGCATAGGGCAAATTCTGATCCCACGAGCTTTTATATGTTAGAGCACAGGCTCTCAACATATCCTCTAAGATTTGATTGACCCTTTCGGTCTGGCCATCCGTCTGGGGATGATACGCAGTACTGAAATTCAAGTTGGTGCCTAACACCTCATGCAATTGTTGCCAGAACCTCGAGGTGAACTGGGAACCTCGATCAGACACAATCTTCTTGGGCACACCGTGTAAACATACAATTTTAGCCATGTACAACTCGGCAAGCTGATTCCCAGAATAGGTTGTCTTTACCGGGATAAAGTGGGCCACTTTGGTCAATCTATCCACAATAACCCAGATGGAATCATAACCAGATTTAGTTTTGGGTAATCCAGTTATAAAATCCATTCCAATTTCTTCCCATTTCCAGACCGGCACCTGCAAAGGCTGCAATAGACCGGCGGGTCTCTGATGCTCTGCTTTTACCAACTAGCACACGTCGCAACGTGCCACGAAGTCTGCGACTTCTTTCTTCATATTGGACCACCAATATTTTTCTTTCAAATCAGCATACATTTTGGTGCCTCCTGGGTGTATAGCGTAAACTGAATCGTGAGCTTCCTTTAAGATCACATTCTTGATTTCTTCTTGGTTAGGGACCACTATTCTTTTCCCGAACCAACTAGTGCCTTGGTCATCTTCTGAGAATCCGGGGTGCTTTCCTTTCTTTAGACCTCCCTTCAGGTTGGCAATATCTTTATCTTCCTTCTGGGCTTTCCTGATTTGATCTTCCAAGGTTGATTTGACCTCCAAATTATAAATATACCCTTCATTTACCAATTCCAGGTTAAGGTGCCGAAACTCTTCCTGAAGCACGGGTTGGCTTGTTTGTATTATCACATTGTTGCAGTGAGCTTTCCTGCTCAAGGCATCCGCAACAACGTTTGCTTTTCCAGGGTGATAATGAATTCCCAGATTATAATCTTTCACCAACTCCAACCATCTTCTCTGCCTTAGGTTGAGGTCAGGTTGAGTGAAGATATACTTCAGGCTCTTATGATCCGTATAGATCTCACATCTATTGCCGATCAAGTAATGCCTCCATATCTTGAGCGCATGCACTACTGCGGCTAACTCCAAGTCATGAATAGGATAGTTTTCCTCATGAGGTCGCAGTTGTCTTGACGCATAGGCTATTACCTTTCCTTCTTGCATCATAACACATCCAAGTCCTTGCTTTGAAGCATCACAATACACTTCAAAGTCCTTATGGATGTCCGGCAAAATCAGCACTGGGGCTGGGGTTAATCTCTTTTTCAACTCCTGAAAGCTTTGCTCGCAGGCTTTAGTCCATTCAAACTTCTTTTCCTTTTTCAGAAGCTGAGTAAGAGGTCTGGCTATCCTCGAGAAACCTTCAATGAATCTCCGATAATAAGCAGCTAATCCAAGAAAACTTCGAATCTCTGGGACTGACTTGGGTTGTGTCCAATTCACCACATCTCTCACTTTCGCTAGATCTACTGCTACTCCTGCAGCAGAGATGATATGACCTAGGAAAGATACTTCCTTTAGCCAGAAGTCACACTTGCTAAACTTAGCATACAGCTGATGCTCTCTTAGTGTTTCCAAGACTATTCGCAGATGGTCTTCATGCTCTTTTCTGCTCTTGGAATAGACAAGAATGTCGTCGATGAAGACTACGACGAACTTGTCTAAATACTCCATAAACACCTTATTCATCAGATTCATGAAATAAGAAGGAGCATTGGTTAACCCAAAAGACATGACTGTGAACTCGTACAGTCCATATCGGGTGGTGAAGGCTGTTTTCGGAATATCTTCCTTTCTTATCTTCAGCTGGTGATATCCCGATCTCAAATCTATCTTGGAAAAGACTTGAGCTCCCTTCAGCTGGTCAAACAGATCATCTATCCGAGGCAACGGATACTTGTTCTTGATCGTGACCTCATTCAAAGACCTGTAGTCTATGCACATCCTCAGACTACCGTCTTTCTTGGTGACGAAGATCACAGGCGATCCCCAAGGTGACAAACTGGGTCTGATGAATCCTTTTTCTTGCAGTTCTTCAATCTGCTTCTTCATCTCGACCAACTCGTTAGAAGGTAAACGGTAGGGTCTTTTCGAGATGGGAGCTGTACCAGGTACAAGCTCAATCACAAACTCCACCTCTCGATCTGGTGGCATACCGGGCAACTCATCCGGGAACACATCTGGGTACTCCTTGACAATGGGTACCTTCTCCAACGAAGTACCTTTCAGACGGTTTAGGGTGCTACCCCCCTTAGAGGCAAGATTAGATAAGAACTCCACTCTAATCCCCTCAGGGCTGGTAAGAGAGATAGCTCTACTAGCACAATCTATCTGACCCTTGTACTTGGTTAACCAATCCATCCCAAGGATTACTTCTATACCCTTGGTATCCAATAGTATTAAGTTCGCTAGGAACTTTACCCCTTTTATTACTATATCCATCTTCGGACAAACAGTAGTTGTTCTTAATTCTTTTCCAGGGGATTGCACTAGCAAAGGGTTTCTTAACTGTGTTGTGTTCCAGTTATGCTTTTTAACCAAGTACTCTGATATAAAAGAATGGGTTGCACCAGAATCAAACAGAACTGAAGCGGGTACTGAGTTCACATGGAACTTACCATAAACCACGTCTGGCGCATCCTGAGCCTCTTCAGCGGTGATGTGATTCACACGCCCTCTTCCTGCAGTCCTTGGCGTGCGCGGAGTCTGAGGGGTTCCTCTTCCTTGAGCCGGCAGCGCGCTGGTCAAGGCGTCGATCCCAGGTTGAACCTCACTGGGTGACGGGTCGCCGCTTGGGGCGATTGTTGGCGTAGTGCCCCATCTCCTCGCAGTTAAAGCACCGCACCGCTGCCATCATTTATCTTGCCCTTCTGAGTTTGAGCTCCTGCATTGCCGGCAGGGGCTTGTCCAGTGGGGCGCGGAGTAGACATTGGGGTCCGGGGAGCATTGGAGGCTGGCGGCTGCTAAGTATTTCTTCTTTGGAAAGTCTGGGGCACAGGCTAGCGGCTGGCCGGATCGAAATATCATCTTTCGCTTGCGGGACTCAGACAGCTGATGCTGGGCATCCTCTTGGATCAACGCCGTGTTGATCATGTGCTGGAACGACGGGTAGTCGCTTGAAACTAGCTGTACCTTCAAGTTGGGGTCAAGGCCCTCCATGAATCGCCAAATCTTGGCCTCATCCGTGGCGACATCTGAGGTCGCGTACCGGGACAGCTGTGTGAAGCGGTTAAGATGCTCCGATACAGACAAGTTCCCTTGTTGAAGCTTGTGAAACTCACGACGCTTCATTTCCATAATCCCCCTCGGGATATGGGTAGCCCTGAAGGCTTCCACAAACTCATTCCATGGAATATTCTGCGGGTCAGCATGAGCGGCACAATAGTTCTCCCACCAGTTGGCTGCCGTTCCTTTGAGTTGGTAAGAAGCAAAGTGCACACTCTCAGTGTCATCGCACTGAGCCAAGTGGAGTTTGCGCTCAACTTCCTTGAGCCAGTCATCCGCATCCAGCGGGTCTCCTGATCCAGCAAAGTTCAGGGGTCGCGTCCTCATGAACTCCCCGAACTTGGACGGGGGCGGTTGAGCTTGAGCGGGTGCTGCCGCGGCTTGGGGTTGGTTCAGGACGTTCTGAGCTAACGCCTGAAGAATCTGAAGTTGCATTGCCATCATCTGCTCCATGTTCGGCGGCTGAGCTGGCGGTGGGGGTGGCGGCGGATCATGCTGAGCTGCTGGGTGTTGAACTTGCTCTTGTTCTTGCTGCTGAGGGGGCTCCACGTATTCTTCTTGAAAATGCACGGGCCCACGGGCACGTCCACGGCCTCTCCCACGGCCTGCGGGCCTTCCACGACCACGACCACGACCAACGTTCTCCATCTGCACAAGGCGGTCAAGTACAAGGAAAGAGGGGAAAGCATAGGTAAGCAACGGGGAACTAAACCACATCCTCAAAACAAGGGCACAACCACAAACGCACACAACAGAAGGGAAAAACCAACTGAACTTCAATTAAAATCAAATAGTTTTGGAGGTGGCTGTATCACAAATGCCTAAGGGCACGATACAATCCAGCAATCACTTATTCAACGCTCTAACGCGACAAAATTAAGATCCTGCAGACTAAAACCAACTAAGAACTCGCGTCGCTGCCAAAGACGCGTGGGGATGGGTCCTCCTCCTCCTCGCTCCTGCTGCGGGAAGGCGTAGCTGCTGCCGAAGGTCCTGCTCCTCCAGGGGCAGCCAAAGCACTCAGAGAAAACCCTGGCAGCGAAGGGAGACGAACAGACTTGCGCGCGGTCGTCCGAAGCCTCAGTCCTTGATGACGCTTGGCTGGCGGCGCGTCCTCTGGGATGTTGCGGGTCGGCGGGTCCTCCCGAACCGGCCGGTATGGCGGCGCCACGGCCGTGCCACTGCACAGCGCCGGGCGGTGGAAGAAGTGCACGCAAGGTCTCCAGCTCCTCCTTGAGCCGACGAGTCTCCGCCCGAGACGCAGCCAAGCTCTCATACTGATCGCGGAGCTCATGGAGAGTGCTGACATAAGCTTCATCTTGGGCTCGGACGAGCGCTCCCACATGCACCAATGCGGGGTCCTGCTCCTGCTCCTGCTCCGTACCCCGGAACCTGCTGTGGTACCTTTCTTCATCAAAGCACGGAAACAGGCGGTACGGCGAGTCCTCCAGTCGGTCATTGTAGCTGCTGCCAAGCTGAAGAATGGCCTGTCTCGCCGCATCTTGGATTGCATCACCCAACTTCACCCTCTCCGAAGTGAAGTAGAACGGGCGCTCATCCACAAACGGACTTCGGGCCTGCACCATCAGTCTAACCTTCCACGTGGCATGGTCTAAGCTCGACACGGAGGTACAACGGTACTCAGGCCGGTGGGGAAACTCCAGCTCCTGGAGCATCAAGGACAGCTCCGTACAAAAGCCTCCCGCCAACGAAGCGAAAGTGGTGTAAGTCGGCATCTACAAATTTTGAAAGAGGACATGATTAGTAAACAAAATTTAATTAAAGGGGAGGATAAGCACAAGATACTAAGATAGAAGAGATAGCAGCAAAGAAACTTAAACTTTTGCAAGTACATTTTTATAAAATATAAATCCTTAAGGCTTTGCCATGCTAACTAGGGCACGTCCTATAGTCATCCAGGCTCTGATACCACCGCTGTGAGACCCCGGATCAGCTATCCAGAATCTCCTGTGTATTTCCGTACTAGTCCCAGATCAGTAGCTAGTACACACGATCCGCGATGATACATCATTGCCGAACAAAACGAAACTTGAAATATAAATATTCAAGTATGGGCCACATGGCCACTTATTACAATACTCGGTCCAACGACCGGACACACAACGCAGCTGAAACAAAAGAAGGCAACAAGCGAAATGAGCGAACGCCAAAACGCCACAGGCGATGACTAGGAACGCAACTAGTCCTCCTGGCAATCCTCCTCGAAGACCTCCTCCTCTTCCTCGGCATCTTGATAATTCTCTGATGATTACAATGTTGGTGTAGCACGTGAGTACAAAAGTACTCAGCAAGTCGGGAAAGTATGATCATGGGGGGGGCTTTCCAAAGGAAGCTTAATAGGGTTTATTTGCATAAAGCCACATTTGATTAAATCATACTTAAATAAGTAATTTCACAAAGCATCTTTTACAATTCTTTTTAATAACAGAATTATTGAATAAGCTAGTGAGGTTCTAACCACCAGCACTAACATAAAGGCTCTATCCGCCAACAGTTTAAAAGATCCAAGTTAATCATGTGACTCCATCCATCAAAGGTAAACAGGTTCTATCCACCTGGTTGGCTCTTTCCGCCAAACAACATTCGAGAGTTCTAACCACTCCCGAACCCCAAAACAAAATACTTTTAAATTTTAAAACCAAAACCAAGGTCTACCAATATGAAAGCATTCTTCGCTTTGCCTTTAACCGTAGGCATGGCTATTCGAATAGTTTTACTCTGCAGAGGTGTACAACTTTACCCACAAGACACGATCATCTCTTAATGCCAAGCTATTAACACACTTCCTTTGGTGTGTCGGCAGAGAGATCATGACAAGGCCGTTACAATGTATCTACCTAGCTAGACCCACCCGCTGAGGTTTCACCGCTGTTAGGGTTCTCTCCACCCAGTACAGAAGCCCCCTCTTGCGCCGTGTGAGGAAAACAACAACAACAACAACAAAGCCTCCTTCCGGCTCTCACACAATAACCGAGTGGTGAGTCTAAACTAGGCTTCTACAAATTAGTTAGCCAGGTCGTACCATTATAGACATGTGGTAGTACGGTTATGCTTAAAATGGCAATCATAAGCGTCGGTCATTATATGACTTGGGGCGGTACTTGCACAAAAGGATCAAGGCTTGATCCGCTCCCACCCGACATTCCATCCGCCCAAGTCCAAAACATTTTTCCTTTTCTTTTCATTTTAGAAAACATGACCAAAATCATAATAATAATTTTCAAATCACATTTAATAACATTTTTTTTTTGAATAATCCCACCCATGGGTTGTTTTCATCGGAAAAGATCCTAAGCAATTCTATCGTACTACATATCAACGGATACCATATAAGCATAAGTATGGTATAAACAATGTTCTAAGGTTACAATGGATGTGATTATCAATGTCAAGGTGGAATCAACAAGTTCGGAATATCTAACACTTATATTTGACATATTTCATTAAACATAGCCATGCAACTTTATAAACAATTTAAAACATTTTGTAAACATAGGAGCAAAGTGCATCAAGGAGACTTGCCTTCTGTCCCGGCGGAAGCGTCGAACTCGGAAGGCTCGACGGCGAAATCGACGGTCGCGGCGGGATCGTCGACTACCCGCAAAACGAGGCAATAAATAAATAACAGAAAATAAATAAAATCCAAAAATTATAAAATTAGTACTGGCAGGTAGATCTTGATTTTAGATGAATTTAGAAATTTGAATGAGGTCAAACGGAGTTCGGACGAGAAAGTTATGAGCTTCCGAAATTTGAATTTCAAATAAATCGAAAACCGAGAATATTCCGGGAATATTCCTTTCGGGTTTGACTGGTCAACAGGGGCTTTGACTGGTTTGACTTGGTCTTTGAGTGTATGGCAGTGGGGCCCACCTGTCATTGGGAGGGAGTAGCTTCTCCATGAAGCTTCCTATGCCATGGCCATGGAGGAGAGAGAGATTGAGGGAGAGAGAGAGAAGGGGAGGGGGCAGCCGGCGGTGAGGGGGCGGCGGCGGTCGCCGGTGAAGGGGCAGCGGCTGGCGACGGGCACGGCGAGGCCGGGCGGGGAGCGGGCGGCTGATCAAGGCCACATGGCGCGGCGGCGGCGGCGCTGGCAGCTGGCGGCGCAACACTGGCGGGCGGCGGCGGCTGGCGGGCCGGCGGCTGGCGGGCCCGGCGAGCCTTCAGATGCAGGAGCAAGGCTCCAAAACAGAGAGCAAAAAAAATTGCCCACGTCCATAGCTCTCCAAAAAAAATCGATTTCGCACCCATTTTTGCATGGAATCGATCCAAACAAAAGGCTAGAACCTCTAGAGGACCTCCTTAGCAACATCTAGGATGAAGGAATTGAACCTAAACTCACCGAAATTGGAGAAATCGATTTAGCGAACACTAAAAGTGGCCGAGACGAGCAAAATCCGAAATTCGTCGTCCATAGTGGATGAAACCTAAAATCAATGGATGAGTTAGAATCTAGACTCCCTCACGGACTCAATGAAACAAGCGGAATAGAAATTGAACCACCGAGGAGGGAGATATGAAGAAAAATGCGACGAACACGAAGAACGGCGGGAGTTCGTCGGTTTTTCTTGATCCTCCGGATGAACGGCAACAAGAGGCAAAGGGAGAGTGTAAGGTCTGGAAAGAGAACTCCCCCACGAAGATAATAGAGGCGGAGATGCTCGAATCGGAGTTGAAACGGACAAATTAATGCCATAAATGCTCATTTCGGTTTTGGAAGGATTAGACTGTTTCCGGCGAGATCCCGGGCTAATGAAGGTAATGGATGGAAAGACATCGTCGTCGCGGATTCAACGGAACCGGCCGTTCGCGAATCGGAGTTGAATTGGAGGAGCTAGAAGGATTTAAAGAGAGCTCCCACCATTTTTGCTTGCTTGAAGCTCCTTTGTTCATGCATGGCAAGAGGTTGAAGATGACACTATTCACTTGCCACGTGGCAGCATCCTATTGGTCCTCCTTTACGCAAATGATTCGCCCTAGAGAAAAATAAGAAAAAATGGCCTAAAAATTCCGGAAAAATTCCTAGAGCCATTGTAGATTATTTGGAACTCAATGGAAGTGGTTTGGTTGAATTTGGATGATTTTTGTGGAATTGGATATTCGGGCGCGGATCGCAGGCATTAAACAAAAGCCGTGCGAGATAAAATAGGAACGGATGTCCAAAAATCCGAGGAATGATTCCTAAAATCATTTCGGAATATTTGGAACATTTTAGAAGTGGTTTGGGGATTTTTGGAGCATTTTTGGATTCGGGTTAATTTTCGGGTACCGGCGGTCCTGGAAAATCCGATTTTTCGCCCGGGAGGGAATTAATTCCCGATTTCAAAGGGGAATGGATGCCAGGCTATTATAAACACCAGGGAAACTCCAAGTTTTGAATTTAATTTATTTAAATTAGGTTTTTCTCCAGAAAGCCAAAATGAGGATGTCACAAACCTACCCCCCTTAGAGAGAATCTCGTCCCCGAGATTCAGACGGAGAAAGAAAAAGGTCTGGGAACTCTGCTCGAAGATCTAAGCGACATATTTACCATCACCTGAAGCATCCTCGACAACTAAGCCTCCCATCACCTGAAGCATCCTCGACAACTAAGCGACATATTTACCATTGCACTTTCCATAAGTGTGCGTCATCCTCATCTTCCAAAAGACAGCTCTCGTGGTATAGAAAATTTAAAACAATGTAATAACAGAATATTTCAGGAAGGGTATGAAGCAAGAAAGAGGGGATAAGTCAAGAATTCATTGATCTTCTTAGTAAATTTTAACTTTAGAAAATAGTTTTATATTCCCCATTAGCCAATCTAACTAGTGTCATCCTACAATCAGTATGGCTCTGATACCACCTTTGTCGGTACCAAATATGAAAATTCAAACCCTCTTTGTAATCAGCACTAGTCTAGAATCATCCTAGTGCACACATTCTCAACATAGATGAAATATCACAATCATACATAGCAGAATAATAAATAAAAACTTCATCTATTAATATAACATGTATGGTCAACCTTATGGTCAACTTACAGTAATATGCCACACATGGCAAAGACTTAATAATAACAAAACTACAGCAGAAATGAAGACTCGTAGCAACCCACTAAAATGCCATAGGCAACTAACAAGGCTTGCACCCCAATTCGACTCCTCATAGAACTCCTCCTCAAGAGCTGGCGTAGAATCCTCCTCAACTAGTGTTAGAATTGTTGCAAGAGGGTGAGTACATAAAACACACAACAAGTCTTGTATAGAATGCAAGTCTATTAACTACATGCATGGATTATTCCAAATGAATGGCTGAAGTGGTCATTTCGCATAAAGCAACACTTCAAAGAATTAACATAGTTAGATTGAAATGAATGTATCAAATATCATTACTAAGTAAATTTCTCATTTATTTTCTCGAGCACACATCATAAACCAAATTCCTTTCTTCCAGTGGCACACGGTTTCCCATTCCCAAGTTTATTTTTCAAAATCTAACTCTTGATTGTAATTCCTGGACATTGTCCAATGCCGCGAACACGGCTATTTCAATAGGTTTGACACTCTGCAGATGTTATACACTTTAACCACATATATAATCAACTCACCACAAAGACAAATGGTCATAACAAAGCATTTACAATGTTATGTCTAAACCCAGTATTGCCTGTTGAGATTTCAACACTGAATGGAATAGTTACCACAATCAGGGCCCCCCTCTTGGGCCATGTGAGTCTACCCATACACCCATAACCCACACCACCACGAGAGCACCAAAATCTATACATCACAAATTAGTCACCTTGGTTTGTCCTAATCTAGACATGTGGTTGTATGTTTGGCTCAGTTCAAAGGCTTGCAAAGTTAAGTCCTTAATTGACAAAGGAAGACTTCCAACTCACAATGTTTGGTACACAACCCTCACCATACACATCAACCCATTGCCACACAGGCCCACCATGGCACATAGTCTCTTGCCACTTGCCCTAGTCAATATTATTTCCCACCCTGGTTGATTATTTTGCCACACATGCCAACAGCAATTCAACATCTATGTAGAACAACACATGCCTCTACATATAAAACATCATCATGTAGCAACACATAGCACACCATTTTAGAAAGACATTGGATATTCCATTAATCAATATTATATTTATATTTCCAAAATGATGTCAATAACACGTTGCTGGTCTAAGCGTACTAGTCACGATCTAGCAAGCCATGCTAGCAATTAAGTAGCAACCAAATAATAAACAACAATCCTAGGGTGACAAATGAACATGGCATACAAATAATAATGACAAAGTGGACATAAATCAAATTGGTTGACTAACTATTCCCAAATTAATTGAAACCATTTTAATTTGAATTAGCATGCAATAATTTCAAACAATGTAATTTTGAGACATGGGTCAACATGGTGAAAGCACAACTTGCCTTGGAAAAGCTCTTGCTTTTACTCTGGACCTTGTTCTTGGATCAACACTTCACCCTCGAACCCCTCGGGCACTTCAACGTCTACGGGTAATGAATAGATAAACAAATAAACACAAAAAATAGAAATAAACTCAACTCCAAAAATTAAATAAACTTCACAATTACATATAGCATAATTTACAAATTTGTAGGCTCTAGAATCACCTCAATTGGAGTTTGTATGAGCCAGAATGAGCTATTCGAAGTTTGCAAATACAAATAAAAGAATAAACCGAATTAATTTAATTATTTCTGTACTAAAAAAATAGAAAATATGACTTCATGCTTACGTCATCACTGAAAAGGATTTTTGGCCAAAGCATTTTTCTATAGAAATATAACTATGAGGTCATGCTGACGTCATGGTGACATGTGGACCAATCAGAAATTGACACCTATCTCGGGTGCATGCACCCGGTCCATGGACCTCCTCTGGTCCACCGTGAACCTGGTGTATGACGCTTCAATACTCGCGCATGACGTCAGGGTGATGTCAGCTCAGCTGCTGACGCGCACTGGACTGATTTGATGACACGTGGCAAAATCTCAGCTGTCCATTTGATCGGACGGTCACTATTGCGCCACTTTTGGGTTCACGATGTGACACATGGCAACATGAGAGTGGATCTAACTGTGATGCAATCTCAACCGTGGGATTCAAAATCAAAGGTCCGATCGTGCTAGGCAGCTAGGGTTCCCATGGTACAGGCCAGCTACAGGCTGTTGGTTTGGGCCAGGACCAATAGGGTTTCAGCCCAATAGGGGTTTAGGTATTTACTGATTTTTCTAATTAAAGTAATTTTAAAAATACATTAAAGGCAAGGTAAATACCAAAAATATAAAAAAAATTACAGAAAAATTTCAAAAAATATTTGGAGATATTTTGAACTTAAATAAAATATTTTCAACAAAACTTCATAAAGACTTTTCAAATATTTAATTAATTCAAACAAAAATCTTAATTCAATTTTATTCCAAATAAATCCAGTAAATTCCAAAAAAATTCTCAAAAATTCAAAAGGTACAATAAATGAAAAATGGAAAAATTTGGGATGTTACAACAACCCACCTCTCTGGTGCCTATTTAAGGGCTCCTATGGTTGCCCAATATCCCTCGCACTCCCCTGCTCCCTCTCTTGCCCCAAGCCCGACGTGATTCACTATCATGAGCTCCATTGCCACCAAGAAGCTCTTCAAGAAGACTTATGCTAATTATGTCAGTTTGAAGAATTTTGAGTATGCCCTAAGTACAATGCTCTCGAAACAGCACCACCATGATCATCCTCTTCCCTAGTTGTGTTCATTATCGCTAGCATGCTCCATGAGATCCCATCAATGCTAACCCCGAAAACAGAGTCCGTAGACCTTAGTGATGCTTTCCTCTCTCTGCTGATATTAGCCTCCGGCCATCTTCGATCATCCCCTCTAGCAAACCCAACCACTCACCCCGCACTAATCGCTGGCAGTAAGCCTTGTAAGCACAAACTCAGATCTCTCTCACAACATTATGTGTCATTGACATGTGGGCCTAGCTATAAAAAATGTCATTAAGGAAATAATATAAGTAACTCAGTTTTTAACTTATGTGTCATTGACATGTGGGCCAGCAGGGATTAATAAGTGAAGATTAAAACCCAAAATGGTATTTAAAACTATGATTCACTAATACATGGACCCCATATGTTAGTCACTTCAAAATTTGGTTAAAAACCCAGAAAATGAGAAAGACTCTTCCAGTTCATATGGAAATACGTTTACTCTATTGGAAAGTGTATTTTCCCAACTTTACACCTTCGATGTCAACCCCTTTTCCATTTTAGGTTATTTTCAACCCATTTAAAATTTGAATGCTCAAAACTATTGCAAATGAACTCCAAATTAAGTGAAACCAGTTTCTAGATTTTTCTAAAATCAAGCTCTCTATGTTTCTACAAAATATTAGAATTTGGTCTCTATTGGAATTCAGTTGCTTCTTATTTATCATTGCATTCCAATGAATTGCGTGCAGATACCGATGCTCTGAAAACTTTCACCATCAACCTTGAGCTTACTCCAAAATTTAATGAGCAAGGAAAGCACCTTATTTGACCATGTTGGGCCTATTATTTCACATAATTTATATTGTTTTACCAATTTATGTATGCATGCGTGTATTTTTCGTAAACTTGCTATAATGTGGGTGTCGGTAGATATTCCTACTTGTTGCATAGAACATCCTTGAAAAATACATTAATGTCAACCTTGACATCGATAAGGTAGGAATAGACATACAACAATGTCAAACTTGGGTATACTCGAATGTATAAAATAATTGCTTCGACATGCTTTAGACTTGGGATAGCAAATGGCCAGTTACACTATTTTTTCAGGACTGGGAATTTTTCTTATAGGGAGAAGGTTGTCTCTATTACTTTTATATAAAAATTGAAGATGAAAACTAGGTTTGAAGTGGGTAAGATATTGCAATAGCCTGAAGTTTGAGGGTGGACTTACATGTAGTGCAGGGAAGAGTTCTCACCCTAGTCGGATTAAGGACTGAATGTAGTGTTATATAATCCATGATACTTATTGCAACCACAAGTGCTTTTATGTGATAGCCTTAACCTACTAAGTTTCTTGGATCTACCTTGCGTGTTGGGTGGCCATAGTAGTACAGGCAATCCAGGTAGGTTTGCTCGCAGGGGTGTCGACACAGAGGTGTGAGAACAACACTTACCAATACAACAGTGTATACCTTGTTATGGGGGAAATGGCTATTACAGGGATGGACTGTCATTGTTATTATGGATACTATGTATGTAATTTCCACCACCATAGTAATGGTCAAACATCACCGGGCTGGTGCAAAGCTAGGATTAAGTGATGTAATAGTTCATGTCATGAACTCTCGGTCACACACCAACGAGATGTGAAAATAGAGTTGAAAAGAGTTGGCCATATCTAGTGGGTAAAGATGTGCATCTATGTAGAATGAAAACCTTTGTCAAAATACCATGCTGATGGTCATAAGTGACTTGGTGCTTTAACACCAGTTAGAATTTATGTTTTTATAAAAAAAGGCTGAATTGGAGAAACTAGGGAAGTTATGTTTCAGATGTTATTCCAAGGGTTGGCAAGGAATGGATCGATGAACACAATCAAGGCAGATTGTGAGTTGTTCATAATTTTTCTATATACATGTTATTAATTTATATACTTGTCAACTACTCTTTAGAAATTCCAGTTGTAGTCTACTATTGTTATTCATGACTAAAGAACATGTAGGATAGCCAATTCCTTTGACATAGCTAATTATTTATTTATATTTGTGATCTACTAGAAGTCTTATTGAATACAAATGTACTCACCCTTGTTTGTTGATATTCAGTTGGCAAAGAAACCACCATCCTCGAGGATTCATACTTTGCTGTAGGCAACGGGGATATCAACAATGAGTTCTTCTAGGCTCATCCTTGCTAGTTGCCTTTGGAATATTTTGGGCCAAGGCATACTATTGGACTTTTGTTATTTCTACTACACTTTGTTTGGCCTCAAAGGCCTTATTATGTAACTGATGTACCATTATTGTATTTGAGATATTGTGTACAGATGTGATGATAATGTTGTAAATGTGTGTACTAGCCAGTAATGATGGGACTAGTACACTAAGCACAATAGACCCTCTAATATTCCAAGCCATATGGGAGGGTCTTGATATTCCACGCCAGATGGGAGGGTCTTGACACAACAATTCTCCATGTTATCAGGTTTTTTGCATAAAGTGAGATTTATTCAACAATAATAAGTAGATTGCTAACAAAATTTGTAAAGATCAATTGATGAGTATGTAAATAACAAGTATAACACATAGATAAGAGCAAATCACAACCCTTCATGATTTTGATGAATGACCTATTCATAGCCATACACTTGCCATAACATCTGTATCATGACTACCCACCATTTTTTCCAACACAAGTTTTTGCATAAAAATTCAAAACAAACTAGTGTCAATGCATCAAGTCTCTCATGATCGTAACCATGACTTTTCGAAAAGATTTACACTCTATAGAGGCTTACTGCTTTACCCATAAGACATGGCCAACACTTTTTGCCAAGCTATTAACACATTTCCATTGGTATGTGGCAAATAGATCATTATAAAAGCATTACATCACCTAGACCTAACTTTGCACTAGCTCCATGAAGTTTGGCCCTTGCTATGTTAATAGAAATAAAATACACATAATTGCAGATGACAATTTACTCTGTATCGTAACCATTTCCCCCATAGGAAAGCATGCACCATTGTATCAACAAGCTTTAGCACCAACACCTCGGTGAGAGAACCCCTATGAGGAAAACTACCCAGAATACCCATACTACTCTTGCCTTCCAACATGCAAAGCTAGTCCTAGAAAACTTAGTAGGATAGAACCACCCCATAAATAGTACTTGTAGTTGCATGAATATCTTAGATTATACAACACTATATTCGGTCCTTAATCGACCCTAGTGAGAGCCCCCTACACTGCATGCAAGTCCATACATTGCACTTCGTAGATTATATTAATAACTTGAACGCATCAAACTTATTTTTTAGTATTTGTTTTACACAAAAAATAACTGAGCTAACTCCTCTAGTCCATCATGTAAAAATTCCTACTTCCGAACAAGCGTTTCAGCAGTTTGTTTGTTCTTCCCAAAACTAAAACATGGCTAAGCATCAGTGTATATAATCGAGTATACCCAAGGATGTATTACTTATTGTCTAACCCTATCTTATGGATTACATTTATAAAATTATGTATTTATCACGAAAATTCCATAAAACAATTAAGATTATCTATTGATACCCACAAATATAGTCATTTTACTGAAAGTACATGCATGCATACATAAATTTGTAAAGCAACATAAATTAAGTTAAATATTAGGATAAATATGATCGAAGGAGGTGCTTGCCTTATTCATTGAATTTTTAGGTTTCCTTAGGTTCATCGACGAGGGTTTCCGATACGTTGATATCTACATGCATAGTGTCATGAAGCACAAATTAGAAACAATAAATATGAATAGATACCAAATTCAAATATTTTTGTAGCTTAAGAAAGAACATGGCATATCTCACTCTTGAACTCACCAGTGGTGAGATAGTGGTGGAAAGGCGTGGGTGAGGCTAGGAATGGAAACAGGGTGTTAAGGCAAAGCTCTAGGAGGTGATGTTGGTAGCATAGGTGGACAGATGCGGCTGGGTGACAGTGATGAACTGTAAACTCTCGGGTCAGTGGAAGAGTGGGTAAAAGATAGGGAATTAAGGGGTTTGGGTCATCGCATTAGCTACCTGGGTTTTGGGCAAAGCTAATGCCATGGGCACGAGGACCAATGGTCATCGGAGGATAGCTGGCAACATAAAACACAATAGGGGCAGAACAGAGCCATGGCATCTTTTAAAGAAACCATCATTTCAAGCATAACTAAGCAATGTGTGATGGACAAGAGCTTACCATGATCATGTAGGAAGGCTTGGTAATGATGGAGAAGGCTCGCAGTAGAGGGTCACTGAAAAATAGTAGTGATGCTAACAATCTTCATGGTGACAATGTACCTTATTAAGTCCAACCAAGAACGAAGGGTACCATTAGCTTCACCTCATTATGGAGAAACTCTAGAGGACTATGATAAAATCTAAGACTCATCAGGGAGGGAGAGATTGCTCAGCAATAGTGGTGACCATATTAGGGGACGAAAACATGATTCTGGCTCTTCGCTGCACAATAAGGCACATCAGCTTAGGTTGTAACACCCCGGCATCTAGTATGCCCGAATGCTACCAAACATAGACTAAACAACATCTAAATACCATAAATAAAGATAAATTACAACAAAGGAGTAAATGCTAAAACCGAAAATTTCGGCAGCATCTCCTTTGTTTTTCCATGAATTGAAGCAACAACGATCTTAACATATCAAGATAGCATAATGAACGATAGCAATAACATGACAATCAGGAATTTCATCCATCATACAAATAAGGATATAAGCCTATCTGTCACATGTCAAATATGGACTAATCATTTACTCATGACAACCAACGAAGCATCAAAACCACAATTTAGTTCAGTGAATTAACCATCAATATTAAAGGAAAGAACATGTCATTGTTTAAATGTCTGATGCTAAGTGATGACGTGTGACTAGCTCCCTTTCCCGCATGCCGGTTTCATGGTACCTAAGAAAAACAACATAAACACAAGCATGAGTTCATCACTCAGCAAGTATATTGCAATGGAACAAGAAAATACAATCAAATACCTTCATCACCACTTTTCACATACAACATCATAAACATCTCATATTCACAGTGTATGCATCTCATTGGCATCATCATATATCATCATCATATAACATCATCATATAATGCAATGCACATGTCTCCTGGAAGCATATACCGGTATTACTGAGTGCACACCCGTCGGCGTGCACCCTCTTCCCCCTTCCATCCCGTAGATGGAGGGTGCCTACGCATCGCTTCCACTCACCATGTGGGTGGAATCATGAGGTAGGTCTTACAACCATGGCGCTCCGGATTAGTCATAACTTTCTCACCGACCTTACCGGACTAGTTATGACATTCTCACCAACTGGGCCAGCTTTCATGCCATGTATGCAACATATGCCATAAACATAAACATCTTGCATCAAACTGAACTAAACATGGCATAGCATCATAATAGTCCATTTTCATCATAACATAGGCAAGCACTAATCATGGCAAGATATCACAACATGTAAGCAATTTGCATCTAGTCACAACTAGCAACATACATTACACTACCCATTACAATACACTTGCCTTAACCGCGGGCGACGGATTGGCGAGAGGATGAGGGCACTCCCGGGGTCACACCACCTGCACAAACATTCCACACACTCAAAACGTGCCCCCAAAACAGTACGCAAAAGCTCGTCTACCCCGACTTCACAAACTACTCCCAAAACCGAAAAAACAGAGAATCTGTCCCGCCCGGACAGCAGATTTCAAACTATCATATCTTGAGTTCTAGGACTCCAAATCAAGTAAAATAGTACTCCATCGCGAAGCTTAGGAAATTTCCTAGCTTTTTCAAAGTATTGGAAAAAGCTGATTCGGAATCTAAAATTGTCTAATCTACAGATCAACACGATCTGTCCCAATCACGTCACAGTTTTGACCACGTTCGGTAAAACAAGCATAACTTTCAAACGGCTGGCGGAATTGGACTTTCTTTATTTCCAATTAAAGGTATTGAAGTTAACCACAACTTCTTCAACAGGCGGACGACCAAATTCCGACTCTAAAATCGTGAAAACTCAAACCCTAGGTCGACTACACAATTTGCCCAAAACAGGGAATTAAGAAACATCTAGATTTAAACCAATCTACCCAATCACAGCACCACCCCTTGATCTAAAAGCATCAAAAACACCACTAGCACAGCACCTAATCCACCCCAAGGATCTCCCATCACCATACCTTAGCCCGACGAACGACGAACCGACGAAACTCCTCCCGGTCGCCCGATCTCCTTCTACGCGCCAATCCCGCTGGATCTTCTCGTCGCGGAGCTCCCCAACGGCGAGGACAATGGATTGGAAGAGCATGTCAGAAAGGGGTGGGGGTGGAGCTCGCCTAGGGCCGGCTATAGGAGGTGGAGGAGGAAGGGGAAGGGTGGAGGCACAAGGGAATGGAGGGGGTGGCGGCTAGGGTTGTGTGGGAGGTGGGGGCGCATGGGAGGGGGAGGGGCTAGGGTTTGGGGTGCATGGGGGCAGGCTATGCTGCCCCCCAACTCCCCCACATGGGCCGGGGATTCCCACCTACGGCCCAAGTTAGTCCCCCAAGGCCCAAACTCCCCCGGAAGCCCAAATTCTCCCCCGGAAAGCCCAAATTCTCCCCCGGAAAGGCGCAAACTCACAGAAAAGGCCCAAAAACATGACACCAAAGTCGTTCCTTAATGCCGACATAAAAAATGACTCATACCATCATTCCGTAGTGTCACATAGGTCTTTTGAAGAGAAAGGGAAAAGGCACAAAATTACATGGGTCTCAAGGCTTGAGCTCACCACGAAGAGGCATAGCTTCCATAGAGCATGGCGGAGTGCACGCACCTGAGCTTAGGATGACAAGGGCATTCTGGGAGGTTCGGTGTGGAAGTGGGCTACAATCGGGTAACATGGACGTGGCGTTGTATAGAGAAGCCAAAGGGCAAAGCATGTGGGCTTAAATAGGCGAGGAGGTGATGTTAAGCTCCGTGAGAATTCACAGTCACATAGAGGGAAGATGCGAGAACTCGGCTGAAGCGAATTCCATGGACGTGGGGGAAAAACACTCAATGGAGTGTCATATACCTTGAGTAGTCGGGCCTTGTTGATAGCAGGTGTTTTTGTGGAGGACGAAGACTGACAGTGGCCTAGGCTATAAGTGGCTTGGAAGATAGGCATATAGTGAAGATATCTTGGCTCCTAGGCACCTTTGCAGGTGACACATTGCTGACAAGTGAGATCAACATGTCAGTGAGAGAAAGAGCTAACACGCAAGCCCTAGTTGTCAGTGAGACAAAGGTGAGAGATTTGAAATTCGATTTTAGGTCAAAAATCTTGCCCGAATTTTAAGGCAAAGTTACGAGTCTCCAACAATTATGAAAAATGTGTGGATGCACCTAACATGGTACTAATGGTTGTGGAATATTGCTAGAATTTTAGTAGTCTTAGATGTTTCTCATAATTTCTTTTATAGCCTGAGTTTTTTATGTATGGTGCAGTATTTGATTTTGCAAAAAAAAAGTAACGCAACTCCAAAAAAATTTTGGAGAGGCACTTTAGATTGTTTAGAACATAAAAAAATATTTCTAAACTTTTCACAGCTTTGAATTTGAAATTTAAAATTCAAAAATAGTATCTAGAAAATGAAAAGGCATTTTCTTTAATGCATATAATTCTAGAAAAAGCTAGAAAATTATAAAAATTCATGTCAATTGTAGGAGAATATTTGTCAACTAAATAAATAATTTATGGCTAAAATTTGGGATGTTGCAGTCATAGTGCCCATATATAGCGGAGAAAGTTGTCTTTCGATATCATGCTCCGACAAGCGAATCTGATTATACCAAGATTGGAAATCAATATTCGAGAATAGTTTTGTTCCCCTTCAATTCATTAAACAAGTCCTCAATGCAGTGCAGTGGATATTTATTCTTGATGGTCACTTGATTTACAGCGTGATAGTCAACACACATGCAACAACTCCAATCATTCCTCTATGAATAGGATAAGTGCTCCCAAGGTGCCACATTGTGCCGGTTTAGCCCTCTGGATACCAAATCATCAAATTACCTCTTTAATACCTCCTAGAAAGCATGAGTTAAATGTTATGGAGACAAGGAGATATGTTAGGTGCCCAGAAGAACCCCAGAAACTCTGCAAGGAATACCTCTGGATATTCACACACCACCGGGATATTCTTAATGAGTAACAGTAGAAACCACTGTTGTAGATGTTTGGCAGCAAGGAGAGAGGGACAGGATGGAGAGAGTGGGGGAAGAAAGAGGGAGATGAATTGTACTCACTAACATGTGTTACCCACAATGTATGAAATTGTTGTATATTTTATATGGTGAGTAATTACCAGTGGTACTGGCCGCATCATCATCCACGTGGGCAAAACAACCTGCAAAACCACCTTTTGATTTTACAAGTTTAGTCGATAAAATGGACAGGTTTATAGTTCAAGGGGTAAACTAGACGCACCCTCGTAGTATGAATAACAAAGTATGGAGTGTCTTTTGGAAATAGGCTATTGAGAAAAATGCTCAAATGGCATTATTTTTCTGTATTTAAAATTTTTATTTCATTGAAAAGTTACGGTGTATACTGTACAATTTATTTTTGTTTTTACAATCCATACTATGGTATTGGTTGATACTGATTATGCACCACACGTGCATTTTTTTCACACATATATGAATCAAATGTCATTGGATTTATCTGGAAATTTACTATGGATCCTATAACGGTAGTGGAAAAACCTTTTCCACCATCACTTGTTGACAAGACAATTGAAAATCACACCCATTATTTCATTAATTAAATTGCAAGTCATTTTGCAAGTAAATTTTCTGTCACTACTATACAAACCCGCATCACAGACGGTTCATAAACCACATCACAGACGGTTTTGTGAACCGTCTGTATCAAACTATCAGTGATGACTCATAGTCATTACAGACGGCTTTCCAACCGTCTGTGAACAAATTCATCACAGACGGTTCCAAGCTAGAACTGTTTGTGATAAGCACTTTATCACAGACGGTTCTATTTTTGAACCGTCTGTGATAAATTAATCATCACAGACAGTTATATCTATGAACCGTCTGTGATAAGCCATTTTATCACAGACGGTTCTAGTTTGAAACCGTTTGTGATGATCCGTTTATCACAGACTGTTCTAGTTTGGAACCGTCTGTGATGACCCAGTTATCACAGACGGTACTATCTTGACAACCGTCTGTGATGTTGATTTTAAATTTCTTACATCAATTTTGATTTGTTGGCTAGCCTTAGGAAATGCTAGCCATGCCCTCTGAAACAAATTACAGTACAGAGAGCATCACCAATATATTATTAATTAATTAATTAATTATTTCATTAATTAAATTGCAAGTCGTTTTGCAAGTAAATTTTCTGTCTTCTTGTGACCTTAACAAGAAAATAAGTATATTCATTTACCTTAGCTTTCAAGTTATGAAGGATGTACTTTTCACCCCACCTCCATTTGTCCACACAATCTTTAATTAGTGGAGAATGCATTTTCTGCAGTGGTAATTATATTTTAACAAATTAGTAGCAAATCATCCACTTTTATCCCCTATAAGTAGCTTGTCATATCAGATTTTGTTCAACGAAAGAAAGTTGCACAAAAACCACACTCAGTTCATCCAATTTGATCAGAACTCAGTAGGTACTGCCGCTTTCATTTTGTAAATTTATGTTTTGTTGCAATTGTCCTATTTATGCGTTCCATTCATCTTGTCTTTCATGAATCGAAGTCACAATGAAGCTTGGCGTATTCATTGTAGTTGGGCTGGTTCTTATCAACTTGTGCACCTGCATGCCAGTGAACAAGGTAAAGTATGGATCTTACGGTGCAACCATGCCACGGAAGGAAATGCGCAATCTGATGTCTGGCACTGATGGAAGGGACGGGCCTCCTAGCAACGATCACCAGTGCCCACTTGGGACCTACCCTAATTGTCAAGGAATGTCTCAAAGCACTCAAGAAACAGCACATGATTTTGGGCGGAATTGAGGATGAAAGGGAAATTTATAAGATTTTCTCGATATGTAGGAGTTATTTGGCATGTTAAACAGAACAAGTTTTCGTATGCCAAAGTTGTGAAAGTTATATTGATGTTTCTGTATATAGCTTCTAGATGAAGTACTACACTTCGTCAAGTTCAACAATGTGTGTGAATGGTGTTTCTTGTCACCTTGTAATTTGTTCTTGTTGTGTGCACTTGTGCTGTTCCTTGCAATTGACTTATTCTAATATTGGTGTCGTGGTTTCTCAGTTGTGTGATATGATTTATGCGGTGGATCTGGTAGTGTGGTGTGTTGTCAAGACATGTTTGTTTCGATTGTGCAGAGTATGACGTTGTGGTCATTCAGAAATATGAATCGAACTTTACTCGTGCATTGGACTAGAGTTGACACATATACTCTACTTTAGTGTATGATCACTGCCACCCATAGTCTCGTGCACGGAGTATTAACCAGGTAGTCTATACTCAACCATACACGGGCCACCTGATTGCATCGTACACACTTACGCGTCCAAGAGAATTCCTATTCTTTTCCAAATGACCGTATCTGGATTGAGATCAACCCTTTCGGCCGCCTCAGAACCCTTATATCACCCACACCCACATAAGGGTGTGCATCACAATAAGCAAGGAACAACGGTCGTGCATGCCCACGCGTCAGACGGTTGAGGGCAATTTCGGGTACCAAGATATTTGGCCAACGCTAGTTCTCAAGATCAAAGCCTAGCACCCACATATCTCGCGTTCAAGAAGCATTGACATAGCTTAAAAGTAAACTAGAGTGCCATTACATCTACTTAGTATTACAAGTACATGGTCGACCGGGCAAATATTACACATAAAAGTAAATTTGAGCGGAGAAGTATATAATTAAACCAAAAGAAGGTGCAGCGGTATGCCCATCCAAAACCCAAAGGCAACTAACTAGAAAGAGCCCTAGTTCACCCATCCAAGTAGTCGTCGTACCCCTGGGCAAAGTAGGTGTCATCGGAAATTTCGTCATTGCCTCATCTAAACATTGTAAATTAAGCAACGATGTGTACATGTATGTACTCGCAAGACTTTAGTGTATGTAATTTATTTACATGCAAGGGTTGTGAAAGGATTTATGTTTCTACTATAGGTTTCAATTTTAGCATAGAGCATATTTTATTTTACAATAGAGTAATTCATAAAATGATAACAAAATTTTGAAATGAGCATTTAATATAAAACTAATAACAGTATGTAAAGTATATTTACAATATTTCATGACCCTCTATGGCCACGAACAGCGAGTAAAATTTAGCTACTCTTGGCTTTCAAGTAAATCAACCCGTCATACCACATTTTCCAAGATTTTTGCAAAGGCAAAGGTATAATTGACATTACTTTCCCAAGTTGCATGTGACCGTGAACACGGCTAAATAATTAGATTTAAATCTCCACAGAGAGGGTACGCTTTACCCACACGACATATTCTAGCAATCATGTCAACATGCCTCGCGATACCTACGGTACCCAATTTGCTAGATTGTAACGAAACCTTTCAACCAGCTAAAGCCTAAGCTTGCACTAGCCCCATTCGGTGTCTCATCCCCGTGTCTATGTCACTCTTCCACGACGGGGCACCTAATGTTGTATTGGAATGTTTTAGTCACAATGCCTCAGTGAAGGGAGCACCTAGGAGTGACACCAAACCTCAGTTCACACTTACTACTTCGTCCTACCAAAATGCAAGGCTAAACCTCAACTAATTTACTAGACTAAGTCTATCCCATACTAGCACATGTGGTTGCACATATTCACCTAGGTGATATCATTAAGTTTGGTCCTTACACTACTACAGAACAGTCCATCACTGCCGGGTCCAAAACGCCATCACTGCCGGTTATGGGAGCCGGTAGTGATACTCGGGATTATCACTGCCGGCTCTGGAACCAGCAGTGATAATGCATATCTCTGCCGGCTCGCTCTGGAATCGGCAGTGATAATGCATATCTCTGCCGGCTCGCTCTGGAACCGGCAGTGATAATGCATATCTCTGCCGGCTCGCTCTGGAACCGGCAGTGATAATTAAGCCATGGTAAAATTGGACACTTAGTTAAATTTTGGAGCACCCATATAAATACCTTATCACTGCCGGCTCTGCGCAGAATCGGCAGTCATAAGGTCAGATTGCGCAGGAAAATTCAGATGTGCGGGAAAATACATATCACTGTCGGTTAAAGAATACACCTGGCAGTAAAAGTTGCAGTATCACGGCCGGTTCTACCTACAACCGGCAGTGATACGTCACTACCGGGTTTGGGTATAAACCGGTAGTGATAGTGTGTTATCACTGCCGGTTGTTTATCCAAACCGGTAGTGATGAGTTTCCTTGGCAGCGGTTCTTATGAACCGACAGTGATATTTTATCGCTGACGGCTCTAGCCCAACCGGCAGTGATCTGACGGCAAGGATTGCCTGTTGTATAGTAGTGTTAGTTTGATCCGGGCAAGAATCTTCCCCTATCTACATGCGAGATTCCTCCTCACATTTCAAGTTTAAATAATATCTCACCCACATCTAAATCACAAGCTTTATTTTCATTTTTACCAAAGTATCAAGAACCTTTAATCATGTGCAACATATTCCAAACTCGATCAAATAGCATTCCCATCTGTTTGTTCTTTCAATTTCTACAACATAATTAAGTAGATGTAGTAATTACTCGATTATACACCTTTAGCATTTCATATAATGTTTCAACCTAACTTAGGGATTTGAAAGGTTAACATGTCAATGTTGTTGAGGAAATCCCACAAATTTTGGAATACATCTACGACAAATATTCACAACATAGTGACTTTTATCAAATGTAGCGCATGCATAATAGTTTGAGAAAATAAAATAGACACCATAAAATATAGGATCAATATGATCAAAGGAGGGTGGTTGCCTTGCTGATAGTTGTTCAGCATGTAATATCAATTGTAGGTGAGGTCGACGTAATTGACTTATGAATAGTGATATTGATGTATATCATAGACAGTTTTGAAATAGAACCATTTGTGATGTTGTCACTGACGGTTGCACTATAAAACCGTATGTGATGTTCTTCATCATAGACGGTTTATCAGAACCGTCTGTGATAAGGCATCTAATATAAGCCTTTCTGTAGAAGTGAGTTTCATAAAAAAAGTCACATACTTACTAATAAATAATAATGATAATATTCAAGGAGCAAGAAGGAATTCTAATCATCTCTATGATTGCCTGTAGGGTTAGGGATGAAAACGGAGCGGATAATATCCGGACCGTATCCGTATCCGGTATCCATTTTTAGGGAAATGGCAAAAGAATCTAATATTCGTCAGATACGGATAATTATCCGGATTGGGCAGCCGAATATCGAAGCGGATATGGGGCAGGACATATTCGACAAATACAAGCGGATACGGATATCCGTATACGGTGGAACGCTAGACGCCAGTTGATTACCTTGAGGAGTTGAGGTGATCAGGCCCAGGCGCCCAGCCGACTGGTCCGGCTTCCCTAGCCTTCGCTCCATCCAAGCCTGAAGCCTCCAATAGTCCAACTGTCCAAGTCTCCAAAAGGACCAAGACTCCTCTAGACTCCAGTCCGGCTCCCCGCTCCCCAGTCCCAAATCAGCAAATCCTCCCAACACTAGCCATCGCCTCCAAGACTCCCCGCCACTAGACGGCGCCAGCGCACCGCCACCCCTTCGATGTCTCCGCATCCTCCCATGGCCCACCTACACACCTCCCCACCGCCGCCTCCCCGACGGGCGAACAGCACGGCACCACCTCCCTTCGCCAGCCGACGGTGACACCTCCCCACTCCCTGTGATGGTGCGACCCATCTCGTCCCCGCCTCCCTTTCCCTAATTCCTACGATGTCCAACGATGAGCGTGGTAGTGGAATGCTGGCTGCGATGTGCAGCGATGAGCGTGGACTGCGTGGTGGTGGAGCGCCAGTTGAGGTGATCGACGCCGGTGATGATCTTGTCGACCTCGCTCCGGCCAACAGAGACAATGCAAGGTTCATTCAACTGAGCTCAATGCAAGTCCGATAACGTCCTCAGTCAACACAGCGGTATCCAAAGGCAAGAAACCAGTGACAAAATTGGCAAAAGCCATAACTGTGAGAGGTGTGCATTTCATCAAAACCAATTTGTGGCAACTTATAATGGCTCCCATTTATAGAAATTTTGTACTACAATTTTATATTATCAGTGATGTTTAATCTGTAGAATCCCAAAGTAGAAGATATTTGCCGACGTTTGGTGTCGGCAATAATCTTAGGGGGTGTGAATTTGTGGGGCAAGGCGCTGGATCAGGATCTCGATGGTAACACAAGACAAGAGTTAGACAGGTTTAGGCCCTCAGCGGTGGAGGTAATACCCAAGTCCTGTGTTCTGGGATTATGCGTATGTGTGTTTGATTGGATGCGACGTGTTCTGTTGCGCTTTTGTCTAAGGCTCCTGTCCCCCTTTATATAATCAGCGGTATTGGGTTACATGGAGGAGTCCTAGTCCGATACAAGGAGGCAATTCTAGTCGGTTGATAGATTTGTTCCTATGTCCGGCCATGCCGTGTACTACAGGATTACAATCATGCTTTCCTCATCGTTAGGGGACTCTATCTCTTCCCCCTTTCGTGGCACAAGCCATCAAGGGTTCAAGTGTCCTGCTTCCATGTAGACGGCTCATCCCGCCCTCTGTCGGGTGCCCCTTTGTTACCCGTCTTCAGGGTACCTAGGGACCGTATACTCCATAGTAGCCCCCGAGTGCTTTATAGTCGAGTTGTTGTTGCCCTGGTCGCCTCCCGTCAAGTCATGCTCTACTGTCGAGTTCTCCCAGTTTGTTGCCGATGCATCCAGCTAGCATTGGCGTTGGATGCCGAGTGTTCCGTTTCATGCAAGGAGACTGTGAAGAACTCTAAAGCTCCTCATTGAATTACACGAGTGGTACCCGGCTCAACTCTGTTAAAAACTGGCAGTCGGCCAAGCATGGAGCGTTCCTTATACCTGGAAAGAATTTTGCCGAGTGGTACCCATGCACGTCTATTGCGGTGCACAGCTTTTGACCCTCACTGAGCACACCCTTCGGTCTTGTCCTCTCATGATATCTGGTCCCATCATGTAGTAACCAGCTGCATCCAGTAGGGTGTTGGTGATCAGCCCGGCTTGGGGCACACATGAGTTGCATCCAGTAGGACGCTGGTGATCAACCCATGTTGGGGCGCACCGGAGTTGCATCCATTAGGACGCTGGTGATCAACCCATGTTGGGGCGCACCGGAGTTGCATCCATTAGGACGCTGGTGATCAGCCCGTCTTGGGGCGCACCGGAGTTGCACCCATTAGGACGCTGGTGATCGGCCCGTCTTGGGGCGCACCGGAGTTGCACCCATTAGGATGCTGGTGATCCACTCGTCGTGGGGTGCACCGGAGTTGCATCCATTAGGATGCTGGTGATCAGCCTGTCTTGGGGCACACCGGAGTTGCATCCATTAGGACGCTGGCCGAGCGGTACTTCTCTCATGGCCCCACCTTCTTCTGTCCTTCTGACACCTCTGCATTCCAGTTCAAAGCGTAAGCGAGAAGCTTTGACTTGGTCTGGGCCCCAAAATTTTCAGTTAGACCCGAATTGGAAACGTGCTTTTGGATCCGCATTGTCCCTTTGCAGAATGAGAGGTTCCATTTTCCCTGCCCGAAAGGTGGTGCCCTTGCACGACACATTTAATGCGATTTTTCTGACGGGGAGCAGTTTCCTTCTCTTCCTTGCTCTTCATTTTTTTCCGCCGTCACCCTTCGCATCGTGATTACCTAGGGCTATCTCATTCCTCTGGCGTCCATGATGGCTTCCTCCTCCGCCAATGCGCCCAATGCGTCACCCTCACCCCAAGATTGGGCCACCTCGGTGGTGACAGAAGCGCGCTTGGAGGCGATGGTCTCCACCGGGGTTCTCCCCCTGTTGGTATTGATCGGAGCACGACCGGCGGCAAGTGAGCCTTTTCCTACTCCTTGTTTAGAGGAAGTCGTTGTTTTTGACTCCTTCTTCTGGCGCGGGTTCAGTTTGCCTGCTAACACCTTCTTTTTGAAAGTGCATCTAGGCCCCCTAAATGGTTTTGGTTGATTAATGACAAACGATTAAAGAATCTAATGTGTTCATTTTGTTTATGAACAGGTGAATGTTTTGAATAGAGATCATCTACGATCATCGAGCATCCTCAAACATCTTTGAGTAAGAAAAATGGCAACTGCGAATGTAATTTTTCATCTTGTTGAGTCATAGGTTTGCCGTACTATTAAGAGGGGTGCGTTAAAATTGGTCTAGAGATGGTCTATATGCTCAGATGAATGATTCTAGTCTCTTGAGAGCGTTTAAGTAGTCTCCCATGCATTGGAATTTAGTAAGCTGAAATTTCTAGTCGGATGTTCCGATGTTGGATCGGAAATTCTGAAGTTCAGACATTCCGATGTGTGGTTGCACTTCAGTCCGTAGTGCGTTGTTAGGGTCGGACATTCCGATATTTAATATCGGATATTCCGATGCCTGTTAGTTCTCGAAAAGGGTTCTCTCTGTTTAGTTCGGACAGTCCGAAGTTTAACTTCGGAAGTTCCGAAGTGGTTGTTTCTCAGTTTGGGAACTCTCTGTTTGGTTCAGATGTTCCGATATTCACATTGGACATTCCGATTTGGACTTAGAAAGTTTTGTTGAGTTCTTTTTCTGAGTAACATCAGAAGTTCCGAAGTGGTATTCGGATATTCCGATGCTTGTAGTTTTCGACCGTTGGGAGCTGTCCCAATTCTGGTTAGTTGCACTCATCGGATGTTCCGATGTTTCGATCGGACATTCCGATGTGTGGCTGAGTGCGGGTATAACGGCTAGTTTTGAACCAAAACTATAAATACCCCACTCCTCTCCCTTTAGAGGGTTACTCACTTCTTTTGGCTGAACTCTTGAGCACCTTGAGCACACCCTAGAGCTTTATTGAGTCCTCCTCCTTGATCTTAGTGATCATCTAGTGTGTGAGGAAATCTAGTGTGGTTGTGAGCTAGTGAAAAAGGAAAGATTCATTCATCTTGAGCACTTAAGAGCATCTCCAAGATCAAGAGTCAAACGCACTCATCTCTCTTGGAGGTTGAAGGACTCCTAGACGGCTAGGCGTCACTCACGAGCTCCCAACGTTTGTGGAAAGCCGTGGGAAGTTTGTGAAGGCCGGCTCCGCCTCCGAAAGGAAAGGAACCAATAGTGAAACTAAGCCTCAAGTGCGACCGAGGTTTGGGAGGAAAGGGTTGGTAAAGACCCAGCTCTTTGGAGCTTCCTCAACGGAGACGTAGGATTCCCTCAAGAATCCGAACTCCGGGAACAAATCCTATTTTTCCTACTTGTCGTATTGCTTGCATTGTTGCTAAGATTGTTCCTAAGATTGTTTCTTCAAGTAATCTCTTCTTTAAGTCGAAGTCTATCGGACATTCCGAACATATACCGGAAGTTCCGATTTCATCGGAAGTTTCGATACAATACCGGAAGTTCCGATACTCTTTCCGCTGCGACGAATTTAGTTTTAATTTTTAAATTGCCTATTCACCCCTCCCCTCTAGGCAACTTTCTCATCTTTTCACTTTCGCGGTCTTCTTCATTACTATGGAATCGAGTTGACTCACCTCAATCCCATCTCCATTCTTGAAATCGCTGTTTTCATTCACCTTTGCGAAGCCTACATTGGCATTCGTCCTCATTTCAGCCTTTTTCGCCATCTTTTCCTCCTCAAACCCTTCCCGAATAAGAACGTTCCCAATCTGGTTGGGGGTGCTGGTCTTCAACTCCGGGATGGGTTGAGAAAGTCTTATTTCACCATTCCTTTCCGATCTTCCAACAAGGGTTGGCACCAAGAGTGGTTCTATTATTCCAATCTCGAGCTGTTCCTCCCCGTTTTTTCCGGATGGAAACCCATGGTTTCGGCTTCTTGGACTATGCCACCCACTGACTCCAACAGGGATCAAATCAGGGAACTTATGGATATCATCCACCAGTTGAAGAGTGCTGGTTTGCGTGGGGTCGGTGTAGCTACCAGCTTTGCCATTCGTCGTGTTCAGCCACTCAAGGAACGGGTCCACCCAGGGTTCGAGTATCTGAGACGATCGGACCCTACTCGGGAGCTGTCTGCCAGAGTTCCGGAGGAAGCGATGGAAAGTAGGCTCAACGATTTTTTCGCTCCCGATTCCATGTTGGATTGCGGGGCATGTTCAAAGTCCTTTAGCATGGCGTGCACTCCTCCTTCGGTAACCTTCAAATTCCCAACTGGGTGTCTTCCTCCTTGGCATTAGCCATTCTGGTCTGAGTGGTTTTCCTTTGACACCTCGCAGGGACGGGAAGCTTTCTTTTCCGATGCCCGAATCCCTGAGTACCCCGATTATCTGGCGGCGAGACTGAGGAGAACCGGTCAACCTTCATTCGGCGAGGCTTCTAAAGATGTGGAGACAACGTCGTCGGAGGTTTGCAGCTCTTCGGAGCCCGCAGTCCTCTGGAGGATGTCCCTCCTCCAGGGGGTTTGAGGCGAGCGGCCCCGTCCTCCCCCGTTGCGCCAATAGCGAAAAGGGGAAGGAGTGTAGCGGGGGACGGCTCTTCTAGCCCTCGTCTTTCGCCCATGACTCCGCGCGACGGCCCAACCGAAGCACCTAGTGCGTCGAAGGGGAAGGGAGTGGCCACACAGTAATCCTCAGACCCTCAGGCCGCCCTTGGTACTCCGCGCGGTGGTCCGACCATTCAGGAGTCTTCGAGCCGTCCACCAGCGCAGTCTGCCTCACCGGCCGAAGAACCGGGCTTAGGGGCCGTGCCTTCTGGGAGCAACTCTCCTCCCCGGGCTGGTCCGGGGCTGAAGATAAAAAGGTCCAACATGTAGTCTATCGTTCTGCTTTCTTCGTCATTCTTTGCTGGCCCTGCCATGTCTGGCTTCTGACTTTCTTGTTTGTGCTAGGCGACCATCGTCCGACATCCTGGTGGGTACGTCGAGTGGAACTCCTTAGGTTCAAGACCCTAAGGATGTCTCCCGTTTAGACAAGACGCCTTCTGCGGGTATGGCCACTTTAGGAGACGCCGGGGTCCCTCCCGCAGTCGCTTCGACTGGACCTTCTTCCCGCGAGGCCCTGCCGTAGTCGGAGAGTGAGGGGACATGGGGGCCAGCCGAGGTCTCACATGTGGAGGAGATACCTCGCTCGATGAGGCCCTCCAGGCCTGCTCTCATGCTGGGCACTTGGGATAGCGAGGAAGAAGAATGTGACACTTATGACGACGGCACCGAGGAGCAAGAGATGGAGGAGCTCCACGAGTACTCCATCAGGTGTTCCCGACTGATCCAGGTAAGTTCCTAGCGTTGCTCTGCTTTATTTGTTTTCCCATGTTGTCCTCTTTACTTCCTCTTTTTGCCACCAAAGACCATGTGGGTCGTTTGAGGAAGAAAACGGACTTCTTGCACCGAGTCCTCCCTTTCATCAAGACAGGCAAGGAGCATAGGGATGAGCTGGCAGCAGTTCGGAACGAACGCACCCTAGAGTTGCAGCGTCTCCGTACTAACGTGTAGGCTCTTACCATGGAGAAACTTGACGCGACTAGCTCCCTCCAGGGTGAGTTCTTCTTATCGCGTAGAAGATTTTCTCGATCCTCTGTTTTCTGCTTCTGACTTTGTCTGACCCTTTCAACCAAGGATGTTGTTGTTGCGGGGCTTCAACTCTAGCTTGCGACGTCGGAGGAGCAGCGCAAGTCGTTGGAGGAGAAGTCACAGGCTTCCGAGGAGAAGCTTGAGGCTGTGGAGAGCCGCGAGCGCCAGGCCATAGCCGTACAGGAGAGTCTGTCGGTGGAGCTTGATGGTACGGGTCTAATCCCCTTGTTTATTCTTTCTTGGCAGTTTGCAGGTCTTCAATTACCGACCTACTCTGTTCGCAGAGCACCGGCGGAGGGCACGGGCGCAGTTTGATGACATTGAAGGACGCGTCCAACAGATTTTCAAGCATGATCAGAACACCGCCTGCTTTTTTCGTTCACTCGTTCCGTCCGACTGGCCGAGCCCTCGAGTGCCGGCAGTCAGCTTGCGACTTGCTTTGTGTGGACATGTTTGCGGGTGACTGGAACTTGTTGCGGACGGCCCAACGTTTTTACGATTCGGGATTTTTGGCGTGCTCAGGTTCCTTTGCCGATGCTTTCGGGAGGCGGGGATACTTTGCGTTTTTTCAGGCACAGATTTTCAAGGAAGAGCTTTTATTCAGCAAGATACAGAGTGTTTAGGCGTAGAAGCGACGTAGTTGTTCTATGTTCCAGGTGTTGCCGACGATTGCACCGTCTCCGCCTTTGAGCTGGTAGGTTTTCGGCTGTACTACCTTGTCGATGACGTAGGGCCCCTTCCAGCTTGGGGAGAGTTTGTGCTCGCTCTTTTGATTCTTTCTTAGAACCAGATCTCCCTTGGAGAAGGCGCGGCCTCGGACGTTTTGATCGTGATAGCGGCATAACCCCTGGAGGTATCTAGCTGATTGGATCAACGCGACGTCTCTTGCTTCTTCCAGCTGGTCGATGTTTTCTAGTCTGCCTTATTTTGACTTGTGTTCACTGTAGTTCAGGACCCTTGGGGATCTGAATTCCAGCTCTGTAGGTAGGACCGCTTCTGACCCATACACCAGGAAGAAAGGTGACTGCCCGGTGGCCCGACTGGGGGTGGTTTTGAACCCCCAGAGTACCGAAGGCAATTCTTTCACCCATCGGGTAGCGTAAGGATTCAGGCAATCGAAGATCCTTGCTTTAAGTTGAAGGACCATGTGGAGGTCCATCCGTGTTTGTGATGAGTATTTGACTTTATTTGAGCAAGGTGTGCTCAGGTTTGAGTTTGATTTGACTCGGTATTGCATGTTTGAATTAATGATAATTGTGGACTAACATGCAGGAAGAAAAAGGTGAGTGTATTGTGGAATGTGCAAAATGGTTTGGTCCTTGTGGTACAGGTTCTTGAGGCAGCTATGGTCATTGGTGAGTACCGGAACTAGGTTGGGAGAACCGAGATCCGGAGCGGTCGAGGATGCCGACGAGATGGTTGGGATCAAACCAAGATCACTTGGACGTCATGGAAATGGACTTGAGGTGGCTCAAGGTTTTCGGTTCGGGTTGGAGGCTCGAAGAGGCTGAAATTGAGAGGTCAAGTCCGGCGGATAAAGGCCCGTTGCATCGGGTTGACCGGGTTTTGTTTAAAACCCATGTATGGCCAATGTGGCCCATGTAAATCCCATGTGTGGGGTGAAATGAGTGGGTTAATCCTAGCCCTTGGTGGAGTGCCCTAGGGTTTGGGACTCATCCAAGGGTGGTAGGTGGCCCTAGAGTAATATAAATAGAGGGGGAGGGGTGCCCTCCCTCACTTGAAGGTTTGAGTTGCTCCTTTGAACTTTGCCCACAAGAAGTGAAGCTTTGTAAACCTTCCAACCAGAAAATACAAGGATTTTCTTTACATTCTTGTGAATTTAAATTCCGCATTTACATTATGTCTTTACTTTACGCAATTTAAATTCAGCATTTACTTTCCCGCGTGTAAATTCTTGCAATTTACTTTCTCGCAATTTGGATTTGCCTCCTCTCCTTCTAAATGATGTTGAGGGTGCTCATTTGGTTTTACATCTTTCTTGCACCCTAGGATAGACTAGAGATCAAGTTTCTATTAAGATTGCAAATCTATCCTGAACTTGTTCTTCCCGCAGTAGTCAGTCTTTGATTTTTAGAAAAATATAAAAAAATCTTTTTATTGATTATTGTTGGAGGAGGTGCGTGACTCATATATCCATCTGTGGAAAAAATTTGGAGTCCACTGGTTGCACCATCTGGGAGGTATGAGGTGAAAACCGAGCCCCAAAATTCCTGATTGAAGATCCTGACTGTTCGTAGTCCTTAATTTTTCCTGATTTTTGTAGAAGGCTTTTGGTGGTAATTTTTTGTGGAGTGCTTCACGACTAATCTTCTCACAGTGTCAAAAATTTCCAAAAGTTTTGGAGCAACAGAGGTCCACCATCCACCTACTCTAAGTGAGGACAATTCCTGAAAAATCTGATTTTGCTTTTTCTAAAAGAGGCTTTTGTGTTTTGGCTTGATCTCTTTTAGAAAAGAAGTATTTGAATTGATTCCTCTTTGCTTTGGACACTTGACAACCAGGATTGTGATTAAAAAATCCCTCACATGATTCATGGTTCTCATCCATGTAAGCTAGGGATACACATAATTGTCTTATCGTTCCGGTTTTGCGGGTTTGTGTGAGTTTGAGGAGCACCATTTTCTTTGCGGGATTGTATTGAGTACTTTAAGTGGGGGAAATTTTATTTGGGATCATTCACCCCCCCCTCTGATCACCATCGCGGTCTTTCGATTGGTATCAGAGCCGGTTTTGCTCTTTTATAGATCTTGACCGGTCTGAAGAGCCATGGTGACGGACAAGTACTCCTCTAAGCTTCCAATTTTTGCTAGAGTTGATTATCCGTTTTGGGAGGTTCGGATGGAGACATACATCACTGCCCGGGGCTTTTCTATATGGCAGAAGGTGAAGCTCCCGTATGAGGTTCCAGCCGATGAGAACGTTAACGCCGCAAACATGGCTGACGTTGAGGCAAACGCTAAGGCCAAGAACCTCCTCATACAGGGAATTAGCCGCAGTGAGTATGATCGCGTCTCTCACCTACGATCGGCTCATGAGATCTGGGTGACCCTCAGTGATTACCATGAGGGCACCACTCAGATCAAATCCGTGAGACAGGATCAATTCAAGCGTGACTACAACAAGTTTGAGCAGCACGCTGGTGAGAGCATCGACGAGTGCTTTGCTCGTTTTGCAAAGATCCTGAGAAATCTTCAGTTAGTTGGTTGCTCATACACTGATTCGGAGAATGCGAGGCATTTTCTTAGAGCACTCGATCTGAGGATTTGGGAGATGAAGGTAACCACCATCACGGACCACAAGGATTTGTCGACTTTGACTCTTGATGGGTTGTATTCTCGTCTCAAGACTCATGAGCTCGACATCATCGCTCGTAGGACGAAATCCCAATCGATGGCTTTGGTTACTGATCACATCGGGTCTTCCTCTTCATGACCCTCACTTGACTTCTCTACTTGTAGGACCGAGTAGGTTCAAGGGAGGAACTGAGGTCGTGAGGGTCGAGGGTGTCATGCGAGACGTTCGGACTAGAGGACAGTGCACGTGAGGTCGAGTTCTGGCAGCCAGAGCGGACAGCGGATCCGCACGCTTTTATTTTTGTGTGTGTATAAATATACATGCATGTGTGTGTGCGTGAGTGCATGCATGTGTGTGTGTGCATGTGCATAGTGTGTGTGCATGTGCATAGTGTGTGTGCGTGAGTGCATGCATGTGTGTGTGTGCATGTGCATAGTGTGTGTGCATGGAGCATGTGTGTGTGCTTGCATGCGTGGTGTGTGTGAGTACTACTTGCATGTGTGCGTGAGTATCGTGCACCGCTGCCGTGTCCGAGTCTCAGCATGAAGTTGAGCCTAAGAAGGAGGTTTGGTCGGCAGTGATAATCCGAGTGGAGGGTGGAAAATAGCAGTCACGTGAGTACAATCCGAAAGTTGCTGTTTTCTTTCGAAAAGTGCAAGCAGCACATGGAGAAGGGCCAGCAAGCCGTGGTTCGAGTCAACGTGAAGATGAAGAATAGAAAAAGGATTCTGTTCTCTTGTCCTTTAAATAGAGGGTTCTAGGGCTTAGAACTCATCCAATTCAAAGGGCAAGAAGCAAAAGGTGCCTACAACAAAGAAGAGCTTGTGTGCTCTATCTAGTTGGTTTATAGTAGAGTTTTCTAATCTTTTGAGATTAGAAGATTTTGGTGTCATCATGTGGAAGATGGCTTTGGAATAAAGAAAAGGGTTATACAATTCTTTATCCTTTTGCTTTGATTCTGATTAGAAAATTTGTTTTTCTTTGTTAGAACTAGTTTTGATTTATGTTCTGATTTGTCTCGCTTAATTAATCTAGGTTTTGTTCTTTACGATATTAGATATTCTTCTGCTATTTAGGGTCTTTAATTTTCCGGAAGAAATAGTTGAATTTTATTCTAAGATCTATTCACCCCCCTCTAGTTGCCTACTCGGTCCTACAAGTGGTATCGTAGCAAGGTTCTACTAATCCATCTTAATGTGATTAGTAAACGGTAAGTTATGGCAACAGAGAAATACTAAACAAGCCGCCAATCTTCGATGGCACTTTCCCCATCGGATCCGATGATGATATCTTCAAGCTCAAGGTAACGCTTATTTACGAAGGTAAAGATTCCATACAAGCTTCCTTCAAATGATGATATTGATAAAATCGAGTTTGAAAAAGATGTTGAAAATAATAATAGAGCTTAGAAACATATTGCTTCAAGGACTTGCTAGAAAAGAATTGATAGAGTCTGGCTATTTACTCACTGCCATGAAATTTGGAAATCTCTTCAAGATTATCATGAAGGCACCGACTCACAAAGAGGCTAGGCAAGATCAATTTAAAAAGGAATACACTAGATTTGAAATGAACTCGAGAATCATTAGATGATTGTTTTGCTCGCTTTAATAGAATCTTAAACAATCTTAGAGCTGTTGATGTACAATACACTCGACTCAAAATGCTAGACATTTCTTATCTTCTTGATCTTAAAATCGCAAATGAAAGTAATCGCTTTTAGGAGGCTCACAAGATGAGTGAAATGACATTGATAAACTTTATTCTAGTCTCAAGACTTTTGAAATAGACATTGTTTCCAGACATCCAATGATAACTCTTTGGCTCTTAATGCAAATTCTTCTTCATGTGATAATGCTACTAGTTCTTCATCATCATATTCCATTTATGCCTTGAGTGCTCTTAGTGATGAACAAATGTAGATCAAATACCAAAAGATACACTTGCTCTTCTTTCCAAGCGTGTCAATGCAGCTACATGAGATCAAGGGAGAGAAGAGGAGCCTCCATCCATCAAGCTAGCAATCATGGCAAAGGCCGGGCACATCCGTGCTAATCGCTTTCAAGAACAAAGATAGAGAGGAGAAGGAGCAAAGCAACTCCTCCAAGTCCTTCCCGGCCAAGAGAGAGCAAGGATAAAAATAAACAACGGACAAAGAAGATGCTCAACAAAGTTCGAGGGCAATTGGTCGCTTAGACTTAAGCGACATTGATGACTCAATCAAGATGAGAAGGAAGCAAGCAAACGGTTTAATGAGAAGGATCTCACCGACTATGCTTCATGGCAAAAGGGAACACTAGTGATTCTAGTGACAACGACAAAGACCTCCAAATGACTCGGTGATGAGGTAATACCTTCATACGATGAGCTTTGTGAAGTTTTAGTCATATTGAGAAAATCTTTAAGAAAATCTTCACTCAAAAATAAAAGCTTAGAAAAGATCTATCCATGCTAAAATCTGAAAACTTTGATCTTAGAAATTCAAATTCGAAAATATTTGTGATACTTGCTTAGATCTCAAATTTGAAATTAAGTCACTAAAAGAGGAACATGTGATTAAACTAGAACAAGTTTATGCCGAACAATTGAAAATGAAAAACTTGTGAAAAATATTGGTTGCTCTACTGATAGTTTACATGATCAAATTGCTTGCTCTAAATGTTCTATTCTTGAGTTGAAATTAAAAGATGCAAATTGTAGAGTTATCCAATTAACAAATGACATGTTCACTCATGAAATTAACTCGTGTTCAAATTGCCGTAAAACAGTAAAGCTAAAATTGACACTCCTTTGTGATAATTGTTTAAATCTTGCTAAAAAGGTTGACTACTTGCAAGATTCTCTTCTAGGTTCACTAAAGGGAAGAAAATTTGAACATGATTTTAGATCAATCTAAAGTGAGCTTCAACAACAGGGTTTAGGTTTTAACTCCTATGCTTCTACTAAACTGTTGAGAGCAAAATGTGAAAATTGATAATGAGTCTAAAAGAACTTTGATTAAATCAAGCAGACTCTATCTCCCACTATTTCAAGTGCAAAAGTTACTTCTAATGCCAAACCATATGTTAAGTACAATTGCACTCATTGTGGGAAAGATGGTCATTTGGTGAATTTCTGCTTTAGACTAGCCAAACAACAAAAGAAAGAAAGAACTAAGGCTAGGTCTAATTTCAGATGCACGTTTCATTTCTCATTATGTGCCTAGGGTGATGCAAACACCTCTTGTTGCTAAGAACACGAGAAAAGACAAATCTGCTTTTATGCATAAGAATGCTCGTAGCAGCTGTGCAATTGTTGGCGTCAGGTGTCTCAAGATCGATTCCTAAACATCTTATTTCTAACCCCAAGATCGGTGACCTCGACACTTTCTCGCTTCTATGTAGGCTTCTCAATGCCATGAAGGAAGGAGAACATATGGCTAGTGGATTCCTGGATGCTCACATCACTTGTCCGATGATAAGAATTGGTTCTCCTCCTTCACTCGCATCTCGTGGCTAAAAGTGTTATTTTTCAAGATGCTTCTTCCACCTCTGTTTTCGCAAAAAGGCACTAGTCAAAATAGTGCAGGTACATGTGCATATGTTCAGGGGGAGAGTATCTTTGTTGATGAAGATGATGATGATGATGATGCTGTTGAAGATGAGATAATTGGAGTTTGCAAAGATGTTTGTGCGCTGATTTCAAGCCTCTCCTCGAGAATCACATCGACAAGCAATTAAAAGAATTTTCGTATCTTCGCCCACTTCAATTTGGCATTTGGTATTCTTGTTCTTCTTCGCTTACACTCCTAGGATATTCGATGCTGATTTTATGGGTGTAGATTAGATAGAAAGAGTACTTCCGCACATGTCATTTTCTTGGCACTTCACTTGTTTCTTGGTCTTCTAAGAAACAATCCGCTTGCTCAATCTACTCAAGTCGAATACGCGGTACCGCTTAGTTGTTGGTTCACAAATTCTTTGGATCACTTCAACTCTTAAAGATTACGGCATTAACTTTAGTAGTGTTCCACTTCTTGTGATAATACTAGTGCAATTCACATCGCTAAAAATCCTGTTCAACATTCAAGGACTAAACACATTGATGTTCGATATCATTTTCTTAGAGATCATGTTGAAAAAGGAGCTATTGAACTGAAATTTGTTGATTTGGATGCTCAAATTGCTGATATTTTCACTAAGCCGCTTTGATTCTTCTCGCTTGCTTTCTTACGCTAACTTGGGATCATTCATCCCCATGGGTTGATTTGAGGGGGAGTCTTGATTTTAACTCTTTCATTTGTGTTACTTGAATTTGGTTACTACAAGGAGCTATTTTGACGTTACACTTAAAGAAAACTCCCCGGTTTTCATTTCATCATGTAGTACAAAGCTTTGTTGACTATTCTTGTGTATATAGTCAAATTAATGCTACATTGCTTCACTTCTCACTAAAAGACTAAAAGACTAAAATAATTCAATTTGAGATGCTTTTCGAGAATATTTTGGCTCTTGTTCATTATGGTATTGCATTTGTGAAATAGGCTTAAAAGTTTCTTGTCATCTGTTGAAAGGCTAGAGCTGATTAGAAACTATGTGTGAGCTTTTTGTTGGACTTCAAATGATCATTATGAGTCTCAAGCAAAATCAGTGTTTTAAATGATAAAAGCAAGTTGAAAAAGATGCAAGCAAAAGCTACTTGGCTAAACACAAGTTTAGTACAATGTGCGCCTTTCCTTGCCAGTGGATTTAAATTCAAAAGATGCAAGAAAAGGCTACTTGTCTAAACAAAAGTTCAGAACAATGTGAAGCCACTTGCCAATTTAAACTGAGAAAGATACAAGAAAGAACTACCTACTCATACACAAGTATGGGCTAGTGTGCAGTTACTTGTCATCCTCAAGTTGATCACAAAGCAAAATTGTCAAACTTGCTAAAAGAGAAAAGGAAATTCAAATTTTTGAAAAGGCTTGAGACAAACATTAGTGAATTTGAAAGTCTTTCTTTGCTCATGATAGATTTCTTTTAGCTTTGGCAAAATCAGGCTTTATGACATTTTACTTGTTTGCTCTAATTTGCTTATGCAACAACTATTCTATGTGTTAGAGCCTCCATATTCTCACAATTTGCTTTCATTGGATAAATTGATACAAAATGTGAAAACTCTCGTAAAACTCTCCAAATGCTTTACTTTGATTATATACCTTGAATATACTTCAAAGCTTGAGATACCGTGATTCATTAAGGGGAGTTTTGAGATCTTGGTGACTATTTTGTCAAAAAGGGGGAGAGCAAAAGTCAAGAAGAAGAAAAATAAAAAGAGAGGAGAAATTCAAACTGTTTGAGAATTTGGATTTACTTGGTCTTTACCTGGTCTTGGAATCTTTTGGGTCTCAAACTCTCATTTTTTTTCTATACTCTTGTCAAATCTTATTGTGTTTTGTCAAATTACTCATCAAGGGGGAGATTGAAGGATCATTGTTTTTGATCCAATTGTTTTTGATGATGAGTATTTGAAAAGAGTTGAAATTGATTTGATTATTTGATAAGATTTGAAAGTGGTTTGATTATTTAGTGGTTGTATGGATTAATGTGAGTCAAGTCGCGGACTTGGGCTCGGAAATTGTTTGTGTGTTTTTGTTCATGTGCGGTGTGTTGCTTGAGGTCTAACGTGGCTCGGTGACAGGACCGAGTAGGTTCAAGGGAGGAACTGAGGTCGTGAGGGTCGAGGGTGTCATGCGAGACGTTCGGACTAGAGGACAGTGCACGTGAGGTCGAGTTCGTTGCAGCGTAGCGGCAGGCGGACCGTACGCGTGTTTACGATTTTTTTTTGTGTGTGTATAAATATACATGCATGTGTGTGTGCATGTGTGCGTGAGTGCATGCATGTGTGTGTGTGCATGTGCATAGTGTGTGTGCGTGAGTGCATGCATGTGTGTGTGTGCATGTGCATAGTGTGTGTGCATGGAGCATGTGTGTGTGCTTGTCGATGCGTGGTGTGTGTGAGTACTACTTGCATGTGTGCGTGAGTATCGTAAGCTGCTGTCGTCCGAACTGCATGAAGTTGAGCCGGCAAGGAGGTTTGGTCGGGCAGTGATAATCCGAGTGGAGGTGGAAAATAGCAGGTCGTGAGTACAACTGAGTTGCCGCTTTTCGAGCAAGTCGGCTAGCACATGGAGAAGGGCCGGTGCAAACTGTGTTCGAGTCAACGTGAAGATGAAGAATAGAAAAAGGATTCTGTTCTCTTGTCTCTTAAATAGAGAGTTCTAGGGCTTAGAACTCATCCAATTCAAAGGGCAAGAAGCAAAAGGTGCCTACAACAAAGAAGAGCTTGTGTGCTCTATCTAGTTGGTTTATAGTAGAGTTTTCTAATCTTTGAGATTAGAAGATTTTTGTGTCATCATGTGGAAGATGGCTTTGGAATAAAGAAAAGGGTTATACAATTCTTTTATCCTTTTTGCTTTGATTCTTGATTAGAAAATTTGTTTTTCTTTTGTTAGAACTAGTTTTGATTTATGTTCGATTTGTCTCGCTAATTAATCTAGGGTTTTGTTCTCTACGATATTAGATATTCTTCTGCTATTTAGGGGTCTTTAATTTTCCGAAAGAAATAGTTGAATTTTATTCAGAGCATCTATTCACCCCCTCTAGTTGCCTACTCCTGGTCCCTACACTGGTTTTTCTCCCGCTCTTGCGATTTAAGTTTATGACGCTCGAACAATTTCCAGAAGACGAGCTTGCTCTTGTCGCTCGAAAATTTTTGAGCATTTACAGGAGGGTGAGAGATAGGAAGAGGAGTGGCAACATCACTTGCTTTGAGTGTGGTGGCCCCAACCACATTCAGGCAAACTGCCCCAAGCTAGAGAAGGGAAAGAACGAACAAGGCGGTTCGAGCAAGAACGACTACACCGACAAGAACCGCAACAAGAAGCCTCCAGCTCGCGAGCCGAAGCGAGAGAAGAAGCACTGCAAGTTCACCAAGAGCAAGAAGCTCTTTCACCGCATACTCGCCGCTTTGGACGATCTGGACCTCTCCGACACGGAGACATGGAGCGACGAGGATGAGGATGAACCACGACAGAAGGCGAAGGACGACAACGACCTCTCTGGCATGTGCTTCATGGCCTCCAATGCCATGGAAGTACCCGACACCGAGCTGTACAACGACACAGAGGAGGTACCTTCCTATGACCAGCTCAATGATGCTTTTCTCAAGCTAGGAAAACTTCATTCCAAATCTAGAGCTAGGTGTACAGACTTGGAGAAGGAAGTAGGTACCTTATCTCGAGAGTTAGCTTCACTTAGATCTTGTTCCTCCCGAGACTCTGATAGCTGTACTCTTTGCGATGCTTTGCTTGTGGAGTTGGAGAACCTAAGGACCCTACAAGATAGTGTGGTTTCTGATCTTGAGGTTATTAGGTCGAAGGATGCTAGCACATGTTCTGTTGATCCTATTTCTGCTGATGCTAGTTTTCTTCATGCTCACACAACTTCATCTTGTGATAATTGCCCTAAAATGCTTGCTGAAATTAATGCCATGAGCTCACATCTTAGGAAGCTTTCTACTAGAAATGATGAACTTGAATCATATGCTTCTAAGGACCCAGTCAGCTCATGTGAGGGCTGTAAGCAACTAAAACTTGACAATGATGCTCTGACTGTCAAGTATGTTAAATTTGCTAAGGACATACTAGTTAAGTCACTAACTGGTTGCTTGTTGTGTGTTGGGGTTAAGGAGGATGTGGATAGAGTCCACACAGAGCTTAGGAAGAAATTAGAAGCCCAGGTTGGTAGAATTAGAGATGCTGCCTGTGTGTCTTGCGAGTCCCTTAAGATTGAGGCTGTTGTTTAGAGGGAGAGATTTGCTCGTGCTATTTGCTCTTCTCCATCTGGCTCTTCTTCTTCTACTCCTTCCCCTGCTCTTCTTGTACCTCACTTTTTCGAGAGTGACAGTACCTTATGAGCACCCTCGAGAAATTTGTTGGAGGCAAGAAGAAGCTCAATCTCATCTTAGACCAATCCAAAATTAGTCGATTCAATCAAGGTCTAGGATTTGATTCCTTGGAGCACGCACGGGCGCATCCGCCTACTATTGTGCGCGCCTCCAAGAGTGGAGAGATTGTGGTTGCTCCTTAGACGAGCACCAATGTGTTCAGGTCAGCAGGTCTGGTCCACAGGATCTCTGACGAGAAGGATGTTTCTCCTGCTACTTCGGCCTCCAAGGCGAAGTATACATGCACCTTCTGTCAGAAGGATGAACACCTGGTTGACTTCTGTTTTAGACGCGCCAAGATCATTCGGCATGAGCGTGTTAGTGCCCTTAGGGGTATTCAGGGTCATCCCCAGACTCTGAGTGCTTCTAAGGCACACACTACTTTTAGACAGGATAGACATGCTAGAGAGTCTCCTGTTTTTGGACAGTGTATGGGGCTTGGTTTTCAGGCTTCAACTTCAAGTTTTTGCTCCAGAGCTCTCCCGAGTTAGTTCCTCCGCCGTCCTTATGATATTCCTCGTTCTTCCCGTCGAGGTGGATATCAGCGGCGAGAGTTTGCTTCCTCCAGCAGGAGGTCTGGACAGCAACATGTGGATGATCCGGCCTTTGCACATCGGCGGACCAACCCGATACCTGCTCCCAGACGTTCTACTGGAGCTTTCTCTGAGTTCGTGAGAGTTGAGTCTAGGAGAGGTGCTAGATTGCATTCTACTGCTCCTTTGACTACTTCTACTTCTCCTCAGGTGACTCAGTATTGGGTTCCTAGATCAGCCTTGATCTGTCCTGGTACTGAGACATCTGCCTTTCGCTCTCATTGATTCAGGTTCGTGGGACAGGGAAGGGGGAGGTTTGGATCGTAGACTCCGGCTGTTCACGTCATATGACCGGAGACTCCTGTTGGTTTTCTTCCCTAGTCCGAGCTCGCGGTGATGAGGTGATCATATTTGGGGATGCTTCTTCAGGTAGAGTCATCGCTAAAGGTACCGTCTGCATTAATGATCAATTTGTTCTTAAGGACGTTGCCTTAGTGAGTAAGCTGCATTTCAATTTGTTTCCTGTTACTCAGCTTATCGATGACCATATCGAGGTAAGCTTCAAGTTTAGTGGCTGTAGAATCCTCGACTCTCATAGGGAGTTGATTTGCGGGATTTCTTGTTTTGGGAGAGTCTTTTGTGCTAATTTTTCTTCTTCTTCTCGAGACTTTCTCCATTTTCTTATTGCTTTAGAGTCCCGTTATCTCTCCTTTTGGCATAGGAGGCTTGGTCACATAGGCTTTGATCATTTGACTCGAGTTAGCGGCCATGATCTCATTCGTGGTTTGCCCAAACTCAAGATGGTCAAAGATGTAGTATGCCCTCCTTGCCGACATGGCAAGATGGTTCCTGCCTCTCATCCCCCAGTCACCCGAGTGATGACTGATGCACCAGGATAGCTTTTGCATATGGACACTGTTGGTCTAGCTAGAGTGCAGTCAGCGGGAGGGAAGTGGTACATTCTTGTCATTGTCGATGACTTGTCAAGGTATTCTTGGGTCTTCTTCATAGCCTCGAAGGATGAGTCATTTTCTCATTTTAGGGGTTTGGTTCGTAGGTTTTCTCTTGAGCTCCCAGGTGCCTTACGAGCGATCCGTAGTGACAATGGCACAAAGTTCAAGAACTCCTACTTTAGTAACTTCTGTGAGGAGTTAGGCATAGAGCATCAGTTCACTTCTCCATACGTCCCACAGAAGAATGACGTAGTGGAGAGGAAGAACAGGACCCTGGTTGAGATGGCCAGGACGATGCTAGATGAGTACAATACTCCTAGGAAGTTTTGGGCTAAGGCTGTAGCTACGGCATGCCATGTTGCCAACAGAGTTTTTCTTAGGGCACACTTGCACTGCACTTCTTATGAGTTGAGATACAGACGAAAGCCTAGTGTATCTCATTTTCGTGTTTTTGGTTGCAAGTGCTTCTTCTTGAAGTCTGGAAACCTAGATAAGTTCGAGTCACGCTCTGTTGACGGGATCTTTCTGGGTTACTCGACTTCTACCCGTAGCTATAGTATTTGGCCTGTAGATTTGGGTAGGATCATAGAGACCAGGGAGGTGACTTTTGATGAGGTTAGCCCCGGTGCTAGACCCGACATTTCAGTCTCTTTTCCTCTTTCCCAGTCTATCTTCTCAGTGGAAGTTGATGACGGAGATGAAGGTGCCCTGCCTGATCCAGTCACCATTCCTGCTCCCGAGGTGCTTCCCATTTCCATTTCTGCACCTCAGGGAGATCAACCCTTACCCTCAGACTCTTCGGCAGCTAGTGACTCTGTTCCTACTTCTCCCACGAGAGGAGTAGAGGTCACTTCTGCTTCTAGACCTCCCCGCCACATTCAGCAGGCTCATCCACCTAACCAGATCATTCGAGATCTATTTGAGCAAGTAACTCGCTCTAAGTCATGTCTGTCCACATTCTGCCTCCACTCTACCTTTGTTGTCTCTTTTGAGCCGAAGGATGTTTCTCATGCATTATCTAGTGAATCTTGGATTAATGCTATGCATGAGGAACTTGGAAACTTTGAGAGGAACAAAGTTTGGAAGCTTGTTGAGCCCCCTTCTGGTCACAACATCATTGGGACCAAATGGGTGTTCAAAAACAAGCAGAGTGATGATGGGGTTGTAGTTCGAAACAAGGCTAGGCTAGTCGCTCAGGGTTTTTCTCAGGTTGAGGGCCTCGACTTCGAGGAGACTTTTGCCACTGTAGCCAGACTAGAGGCCATCAGGACCCTGCTCGCATTTGCGGCGTCCAAGGGCTTCAAGCTTTATCAAATGGATGTCAAGAGTGCATTCCTCAATGGCTTCATTAAGGAAGAGGTGTATGTCAGACAACCTCCAGGATTTGAGAATCCCAAGTACCCAAACCATGTCTTCAAGCTTTCCAAAGCTTTGTATGGACTAAAGAAAGCTCCACGAGCTTGGTGTGAGAGGCTTAAGTCCTACCTCTTGAGTCATGGTTTTCATATGGGTCAAGTGAACAAGACTCTTTTCGTCAAACATTCTGATTCGGACTTTCTCCTAGTCCAAATCTATGTCGACGACATCATTTTCGGTGGTTCCTCGCATTCGCTCGTTACTCATTTCTCATATGTGATGAGTACTGAGTTCGAGATGAGCATGATGGGCTAGTTGAGCTACTTCCTTGGCTTCCAGATTAAGCAGACTCGGGAGGGTACATTCTTGCATCAAGGCAAGTACACTCGAGACCTCCTGAAGTGCTTTGATATGTCTGATGGGAAGCCAGTTATGACTCCTATGGCCACCACTGCTGTCCTTGAGCCTGACGAGGATGGTGAGCCAGTTGATTAGAAGGAGTTGCGGAGCATGATCGGCTCCCTCTTGTATCTCACTGCCTCGAGACCTGACATATATTTCTCTGTATGTCTTTGTGCTCGGTTTCAGGCTTCTCCCCGTGTCTCTCACCGTCAGGCGGTGAAGCGCATCTTCAGGTACCTTCGAGCTACCACTGACTATGGTATCTGGTACTCTTCTTCCTCTTGTCTATCCCTTAGAGACTTTTTAGATGCAGACTTTGCTGGCTGTAGGATAGATAGGAAGAGCACATCTGGAACTTGCCAATTCATTGGCACTTCTCTTGTTTCTTGGTCCTCTAGGAAGCAGTCTGGAGTTGCTCAGTCCACCGCAGAGGCCGAGTATGTTGCCGCAGCCAGTTGCTGTAGCCAAGTGCTCTGGATGAGATTGACCCTGTGAGACTATGGGTTACCGACAGATTGTGTTCCACTTTTTTGTGATAATACATTTGCCATTCACATTGCTAAGAACCCAGTGCATCACTCTCGGACCAAGCACATTGATATTCGCTATCACTTCCTTAGAGACCATGTGGAGAAGGGTGGCATAGTGCTCCAGTTTGTGGAGAGTGACCACCAATTGGCTGACATTTTCACCAAGCCTTTGGATAGCTCCAGGTTTGTTGCCTTGAGAGGAGAGCTTGCGATTATGAGCCCCTATGGCATATGTTGAGGGGGAGCTGGTTTGTATTGTTTGTTTATATGTATATTTAGCATTTCCTTCATTCAGGGTATCTATGGGTTGGTTTTCACTTTGTTGAGTCCACTTCACCTAGATTTCTTGCATGCCTCGGCATGGACCTCTCGCCTTATGCTATAGGTTTCTATTCTTCTCGGTCGAGCTCACTCACAGTCTTATAGGTCTAGCAGGTGTTGGGCCCCCTGGGTAGACAGGGTCTGTGTTTGCTCCTGAGTTAGAGAATTGAGAGTTAGTACTCCTGTGTAAGTCATATGGGGAAGGTGAGAGCGAGTCTAAGTGTCAGTGTCTCTTCATCTTATCTTTGCTCATAGATTATCCTCGTGTCAGTTTCCTCTTTTCCTTTTGGTTTCTGGTATCAGTTGAGTTCAATTCTTTTTCTTGGAATTTAAAATTCTAATGACTCAACTTGAATCAGATTTGTGCTTAAAATTGACTCACTTGTTGAGGGGGGGTTTGGAACTGACTTTCTTGCATTGCATATAGACTTGTTTCCATTTTCGAGCTTTGTCTTTTATGCAAATGATAAAACTGTGATATGTTGCAGCTAGCTACTTTCATGAAGATCCTTGCTAGTCTAGATCATATCTAATCTGGTGTATTATGTTTAAACTAGCCATCATTTAAATTGAGCTTACTTCAAAACTTGATGAAACTTGGCTTGTACTTGCTATATTTCTTTGCTAGATGCTTATGCCATGCTTAGTGAAATAGTGGGTTTCTACTAGAGTCCCTAGAGAAACTTGGGTTAGCTACATTGTTTCATTCTAGAATCCTCAGCAATGCTCATGAATCTAAGTGCTGAAAATACAAATCGACTCTTTTGTGCTAAAATTGAACTCAACACTCTTCATTCACGAGACTGCTTCCCATTGCACTTGGGATGAACTTGGAATGAAGTGTGTATGACCAAAACCACTCTTTTAAACTTTTTGCTTGAGATGGTTGCTAATGGCTTGAGTCAATACACCGAAAAATGCAAAAAGAACTAGAGGAAGAGAGTGATGCCTAGGAGACCTATGTCGATGGCTCCTAGTCGAGGTTGTGTTTCTCTAGGATAAACTCTCTAAACCCTCAAAGGTTTGTGGAGGAGAGTGAAGCTTAGGAGGCATTTGTCGATGGCTCCTAGTCGAGGTTGTGCTTCACTAAGCCGAACTCTCTCATACCGCTTTATGAGCATTAATCTAAAAATTTGCATTTAAAGAGATGATTGAGCATGAGGCTTCTCTTATGGACTTGTAGTTTCCCAAAGTGTTGACTAGGTTGAAATCTAGTATATCCATTTGCTCGTGTGGTTGGCTTTGCTTCTAGTCTTGAAGTTATGCTAAGTGTTGCTATTGTTGAAATCATGCCAAAGTAATATAACTTCTTTTGAGCTAGTTAGCAAAAATTGAAATATGCCATTGGATATGACTTAGGATGACATAATCTGAATTTGATTAGCTTGGTGTCATACTTTGTCTAAGTTGTCACTTGCATAATCCTCAAAGCTCTTCTAGGTTGCATTTAATCCAAAAATTGTTCTCTTGATGCCTATATTGCCAAAAGGGGGAGAAAACGTAGAAAAGGCATTTTATAGAATTACAAAAAAAATCTTTCTCATGATCATGTTGAACAATTGTCCTAGCATTTGGATCATGAGTAATATTGAGCTTTTTGAGAGATTTCTTGGTTTTTGGAGCTCTTATCGAAAAATTGTCCTTTCAAGTGTTGAGCTCTAGAAATTTTCTCATCTATTTGGAATGTGCAAAATGGTTTGGTCCTTGTGGTACAGGTTCTTGAGGCAGCTATGGTCGTTGGTGAGTACCAGGACTAGGTTGGAAGAACCGAGGTCCGGAGTGGTCGAGGATGCCGACGAGATGGTTGGGCTCAAACCAGGATCACTTGGACGTCATAGAAATGGACTTGAGGTGGCTCAAGGTTTTCGGTTGGGGTTGGAGGCTCGAAGAGGCTGAAACTGAGCGGTCAAGTCCGGCGGAAGAAGGCTCGTTGCATCGGGTTGACCGGGTTTTGTTTAAAACACATGTATGGCCAATGTGACCCATGTAAAGCCCATGTGTGGGGTGAAATGAGTGGGTTAATCCTAGCCCTTGGTGGAGTGCCCTACGGTTTGGGACTCATCCAAGGGTGGTAGGTAGCCCTAGAGTAGTATAAATAGAGGGGGAGGGGTGCCCTCCCTCACTTGAAGGTTTGAGTTGCTCCTTTGAGCTTTGCCCACATGAAGTGAGGCTTTGTAAACCTTCCAACCAGAAAATACAAAGATTTGCTTTACATTCTTGTGAATTTAAATTCCGCATTTACATTATGTCTTTACTTTACCAATTTAAATTCAGCATTTACTTCCCCGCATGTAAATTCTCGCAATTTGGATTTGCCTCCTCTCCTTCTAAATGCTGTTGATCAAGGATGTCTTGAGGGTGCTCATTTGGCTTTACATCTTTCTTGCACCCTAGGATAGACTAGAGATCAAGTTTCTATCAAGATTACAAATCTGTCCTGAACTTGTTCTTCGTGCATCGTGGAGCAGTCAGTTTTTGATTTTTAGAACAATATAGAAAAATCTTTTTTGATTGATTATTGTTGCAGAAGGTGCGTGACTCATATATCCATTTGTGGAAAAATATTGGAGTCCAGTGGTTGCACCATTTGGGAGGTATGAGGTGAAAACCGAGCCCCAAAATTCATGATTGAAGATCCTGATTATTCGTAGTCCTTGATTTTTCCTTATTTTTGTATAAGGATTTTGGTTGTGATTTTTGGTGGAGTGCTTCATGACTAATCTTATCACTGGGTAAAAAATTCCCAAAAATTGTGGAGAAACATAAGTCCACTATCCACCTACTCTAAGTGAGCACAATTCCTGAAAAATCTACTTTTGCTTTTCTAAAAGAGGCTTTTGTGTTTTGGCTTGATCTCTTTTAGAAAAGAAGTATTTGAATTGATTCCTCTTTTCTTTGGACATTAGAAAACTAGGATTGTGATTCAAAAATCCCTCACATGATTCATGGTTCTCATCCATGTAAGCTAGGGATACACATAGTTGTCTTGTCGTTCCGGTTTTGCGGGTTTGTGTGAGTTTGAGGAGCACCATTTTCTTTGCGGGATTGTCTTGAGTACTTTGAGTGTGGGAAATTTTATTTGGGATCATTCACCCCCCCTCTGATCGCCATCTCGGTCTTTCATAAGTCCTTGTAGCACCATGCTGTTGGCGCGTTTCACCTGTCCGTTGCACCTCGGGTGAGCCACTGATGCGAAACAGATTTTGATTCCTAGCTCCTCGCACCAGTTTTGGAATTCTTCTCCTCTGAACTTGGTGCCATTGTCTGTTATGATTCTATTTGGAGTGCCGAAGCGAACCACAATCTCTTGGAAGAATTCTCTAGCCTTTGCTGCGATTATGGTGGCGACTGGCTTAGCTTCGATCCACTTGGTAAACTTATCCACGGCGACGAACAGGTGGGTAAACCCACCCTGCGCCTTTTTAAGGGGGCCTACCATGTCGAGACCCCAGACCGCAAATGGCCAAGTGATTAGGATGGTTTGCAGTTCTTGAGCTGGCATGTGGGTTTGCCGAGCAAAGAATTGGCAGCCTTCACAAGCGCGAACGATGTATTTTGCATCTGTTACTGCAGTCAGCCAGAAGAATGCTTGGCGATAGGCTTTCCCGACTAGAGTTCTTGAGGCCACATGGTGCCCGCAGATGCCCGAGTGGATTTGCTTGAGGAGATTTCTTCCTTCTTGTTCTGATATACATTGTCTGAGCTTTCCGGAGCCGTTTTTTCGGAAGAGTTCTCCCTCGACAACCACGTAGCTTTTACTTCTACAAGTGATGCGTTCTGCCTCCGTGCGGTCTTCTGGGAGTTTATCTTCTATCACGTAATCTAGGTAAGATTTTGTCCAATCAGGGTTGATGACCAACACCTCCGCGCCAGCTGCGGGGGACGCCTCCCCATCTTTTTGGCGTAGGGAAGCGGAGGGCTTGTGGAGTTCTTCCATGAAAATGCCCGCTGGTACGTCTACCTGACTGGAACCTAATTTGGCAAACTCGTCGGCGGCCTCATTGTCTCGTCTGAGTACATGAGACTGCTCCAGTCCATCGAAATTATCTTCCAACCTGCGTACCTCCTAGCAGTACGCAGTCATCATGTCATCAACGCATGACCAATCCTTTTGTACTTGGTTGATTACGAGCTGAGAAATCCCCGCGAACCGTGAATCGTCGGATTCTGAGTGACTTGGCGATGCGGAGACCGTGGATGAGTGCTTCGTATTCGGCGGCATTGTTTGATGCTGGGAAATGGATCTGCAGGACATACTTCAGCTTTTCTCCCTTAGGAGAGGTGATCATGACTCCAGCCCCTGCGCCACTGAGTGCGAGGGAACCATCGAAGTGCATTGTCCAATATTCATGCTCCTTGTTGGTTGCTATACTCTGCAGTTCCGTCCACTCAGCGGTGAAGTCGGCTAGTGCTTGTGACTTTATGGCAGTGTGAGGTTTGAAAGCAATTTCAAAAGCTCCTAGCTCGGCTGCCTATTTGGCAATCCTTCCGGTGGCTTCCCGATTATGAAGTATGTCTCCGATTGGGAAGGAAGTGATTACCGAAACCGCATACTCTTCGAAGTAATGTTTGAGTTTTCAGGAAGTGATTAGCACAGCATAAATAAGCTTCTGTATCTGAGGGTAGCGCACTTTAGATTCGCCCAACACTTCGCTGACGAAGTAGACCGGGCGTTGTACCTTTTGTATGTGTCCCTCTTCCTCTCGTTCCACGACGATCGTTGCGCTTACCACATTGGTGGTGGCAGCTATGTAGAGCATTAGTAGTTCCTCGGGCATTGGGGATGCCAACACCGAAGGTTTTGTCAAAAAGGTCTTGAGATCCTCGAAGGCTTGTTGCGCCTCGGGGGTCCATTGAAACTGATCTTGCTTCTTGAGGAGTTTGAAGAATGGCGTTCCCCGCATCCCCAGACGTGAAACGAATCTGCCGAGTGCCACCATACAACCGGTGAGCTTTTGGACATCCTTCTGACTTGCTGGCAGCTTCATTCTTAAGATAGTGTTGATTTTCTCCGAGTTTGCTTCAATGCCTCATTGGGATACGATGAACCCGAGAAGCTTTCCTGAAGGGACTCCAAAAGTGCACTTCTCGGGATTGAGTTTCATCCGGTAAGCCCTCAGGCTTTCAAATGTCTCGGTTAAATCGGAGATAAGGTCCTCTTTTGATCGAGATTTTACCACGACATCGTCCACGTAGGCTTCCACATTACGTCCGAGTTGATTGTGAAAGCACTATTGTATTGAGCGTTGGTAAGTCGCGTCGGCGTTTTTCAACCCGAATGGCATCGTGATATAGCAGAAGGCTCCGAACAGGATGATGAACGAAGTCTTGATGCAGTCTTCTTCCCTGAGGCTGATCTGGTGATACCCTGAGTAAGCATCCAGAAAGCTCAGGAGTTCACAACCGGTGGTAGAGTCGACTACTTGATCAATACGCGGTAGACCGAAAGGATCTTTTGGACAAGCTTTGTTGAGATCAGTGTAATCAACACACATGCGCCAGCTTTTATTCTTTTTGCGAACCAAAACCGGGGTCGCCAACCAGTCGGGATGATACACTTCTCTTATAAAGCCTGCGGCCAAGCGTTTAGTGATCTCTGCTTTAATTGTGTCATGACGGTCTTGATCAAAGCGTCGGAGCCGCTGCTTTACTGGTTTTGCGCTTTATTTTACATTCAGTGCGTGCTCGATCACCTCCCTCGGAACACCAGGCATGTTGGATGGCTTCGAAGCGAAGATGTCCTTGTTTGCCCGGAGGAAAGTGACGAGCTCGTATTCCTATTTCTGACTGAACCATGTCCCAATCAGGGCCATTTTGGCTGGATTGAACGGGTCGAGTGCTATCCTCTTAACCTCCTCTTCCGGCTGGATTCCTGTCTTAGCTTGCTTCTTGGCCAGAATCTCTTCGCATTGTTGAGTTGATGCTGATAGCCTGAGTTTTTCCAAGTTGGCCGACGCGCGTAGAGTTTCAGCCAACTCGCAACTCTCTTTGTCGCATTGGAAAGACTGTTTGACATCTCCCCGGATTGAAATAACACCTTTCGGACCCGGCATCTTAAGGATCGAGTATGTGTAGTGTGGTACCGCCATGAATTTCGCCAAGCCTGGTCTTCCCAAGATGGCATGGTATGCCATCTCGAAATCGGCTACCTCGAAGTTCATGCATTCCGTCCAGTAATTGTCTTTTGTACTGAACGTGACAGGCATGACAATCTGTCCGAGCGGTACAGACGATGTCCCGGGGATCACTCCATGGAACGGGGAGGCACTCTGTTTGAGATCCGAGCGTGGGATCTTCATATCGTCGAAAGTTTTGGCAAACAAGATGTTGAGCCCACTTCCTCCATCGATAAGGACCCTTTTGAGTTTTATGTTGCGGATGACTAGATCCAATACCAGGGGATACCTACCGGGAAAGGGAATGCAGTCGGGATGATCCGAGCGGTCGAAGGTGATGGACGCTTCTGACCACTTCTGACATCTTGGAGTCGCTGGTGTAATCGCATTGATGTCCCGGGTGGTAAGCTTTTGCTTCCGCTTGGACTCATATGCGCCCGAACCTCCAAATATGAAGTTGAGTTTGTTTTCAATCTTCGGGAAGTCGCCTTCCGCAGAGGGGTCTTCCTTCTTCTCAGCTTCTTTCTTCTCTTTGGTCTCTGACTGATTCCGGTTTTCCCGCGCAAATCTTTTTAGGGTGTAACAATCCTTCGCTGCGTGCTTCCCCTTTGGATGGAAAGGGCACTGCGCGTTCATTACTTCGTTGTAGTCTTTGTTCTGTAGAACCTTCTTCTTTCCACGTTCGGTTTCCGCGACTAGCTCTTCACCCTTCCGCTTCGTGTCCTTTTGCCTCGAAGACTCGGCGTGGTCTTTTTTGTCTTTCTGTGGGAGTCATTCTTCTCGGCGTTCCGCTAGTGCGTTCAAGGCGGCTACGTAGCGGTCGGCCAAGGCGAACATCTCCCATGCCGTCGTTGGGGGTTTCCGAGACATCTTTTTGATGAGATCGGGATCGCTGACTCCCTTTTGGAAAGCCGCGATGATGACCGCATCTGAAACGTCACGAACTGTATTCTTCTTCTGCGTGAATCGTCGGATGAAATCCCTTAGGGATTCATTCTTCTTTTGATGAAGTTGGTAGAGGTCCCAGGGGGTTCCAGGCTTCTCGAAAGTGCCCTGAAAGTTCGTGATAAACTTGTCACAGATTTCTCCCCAAGAGTTAACGGAGTCCCTTGGAAGCCCTGTAAGCCAGGCTTGGGCCGAAGGTGCTAACATGACTGGCAGGTAATTTGCCATTACATTGCGGTCACCTTCGGCTGCCTTGACCACAAGGGAATAAACCTGAAGCCAAGCTTCTGGGTCTCTTTCCCCGTCGAACTTAGTGATGCCTTTTGGGTTGAAGCCGTCCGGCCGCTGCACCCGGTGAAGGCGAGCGTTGAACGCTCTGATCCCGTCAATGGGCTCTTCACTGCGCCGAACGTGGTCATGGCGTCGTGGAGGACCCACTTGGTGATCGTCGTCTTGGCGCAGGCTGCGCCGATTCCCGCGGTCGTCGTGGCTGGTGCTCCGATTGTGGAGGTACCGGCTGTCCCGGTCATGATTAATGCCGAAACGTTCATGATCATCATCACGTCGGCGCCGCTCATCATCCTCCCGCTCTCGCCTCTTGTCCACAAGGTTCTGGCGGAGGTCGCGGTGGATGGTAGAGCGAAGATCCCTACCCCCGAGAGACCTGTGCTGGCTCCCTTCTGTCTGACTGTGGCTTGTCCAACTGCTAGCCATGTGTGTATCTTCCTCACGTGGGGGCTTCGTTACCTGGCCCGACTGATTGTGCTGGATTGCCGTGGCCGTCACCATGACCTTGACTTGCACCATGATCGGAGCGGCTGGACTGTTGGGTTTGATCATGGGACCCAAAGTGTCAAGGAGTGTCTTGCGGGCCACGATATTTTGATGTGGTGTCTGGAAAACCGACTGGCTCCCCACTCTAGCATGCAATATGTCTTCGTTGACGTCACGCACCCGATTTTGATGTGACTGGGCGCGGTCGTCGAGCTCCACCTCCGCTTCTCTGGCTCCCCTCCGGCTTTTTGATTCGGGCAGACCACTTCCGATCACAAACATCGATCGAAGACTGGGAGAGTTCTCAGATCGGATCTGATCCAAGTCCGAAGAGACGAGGGTGCCGAGCTTGTCAGTGACAAAGCGTAAACTTCATAAATAAAAAACCTGACCCGGAGCGTAGGTCACACCGTTTTCGAAAGCCATCGAGATCGCCAGAGTTGATCTTCGCGCTCCCCTACCTGGCGCGCCAACTGTCGACGTTTTGTGTCGGCAATAATCTTAGGGGGGTGTGAATTTGTGGGGCAAGGCGCTGGATCAGGATCTCGATAGTAACACAAGACAAGAGTTAGACAGGTTCAGGTCCTCAGTGGTGGAGGTAATACCCTAGTCCTGTGTTCTGGGATTATGCGTATGTGTGTTTGATTGGATGCGACGTGTTCTCACTACTACAGAACTGGGCATCACAAGCGGTATATTACAAGCGGTTAGGTGCGAACCGGTTCTGGCCCACGCACCAGAAGCGGTTCGTGAGCAACGGGCGGGAGGGGGTCTCTAGAAGCGGTTGGTCATACGAACCGCTTGTGTTGACAACCATCACAAGCGGTTCGTTTACCAAACCGCTTATGAATTATCACAAGCGGTTGGAGACCTCAACCGCTTGTAGAGATTTATATTTAGAAGCAGTTCGTGTATCAAACCGCTACTGAAGTCTTAGTTTTAGAAGCGGTTTGTTTGTCAAACCGCTTCTACAAAGTCAGAAGCGGTTTGACATACAAACCGCTTCTAGAACTCAACCTTCAGAAGCGGTTTGTATATGAAACCGCTTCTAGAATCCCTCCCGCCCAGCGCTTTAAACTTCTTCTTCCTCCCCGAGCCAACAGTCTGATGAACAGAGAAGGGCCGAGCACTGTTCTTCCGGGGAGGTGCTGCCCAAATTTTTTGTTTTGAAATTGCTGGTGATTTAGCTTCAAATTAAGTGTTTTAAGGTCAGTAAGAGCATGTTAGCATCTTTCTCACCTACATATTGCTGTTTTTTATGCATTGGATGTGGAGAAATCATGATTTATTCATGTTGAAATGTGTTGCTTTGCTAGGTAGAACATGTTGAAATGTGTATGGTATGAAGTTGTTCCCCAAAATTTATTTTGTATGCTTGTTTTTGTTATGGTATGAAGATGTATGGTGATCTAGTTCAAAATATGACATTGCAATGAAGTAATTAGTAGTGTATAAAATAAAATAGGAAAACATGTTAAGGATAAAAAAATAATTACAAAGGTAGAAAGGGATAAAAAAAATAATTAGAAAGGTAGATCTTTAATTGCATGAAGGTGTAGGTGGGGTTGTTTTTCTTGGAGAAGAAAAAAATATATGAAATTATTACTTGTTGTAGATGAACCGGCAATGGATGTACAATGCGGACCGTCGATCAAGAGAGTTCATTGATGGCGTGCAGGCTTTTCTCGATGCGGCCATTGCATTCCTGCCTCCAGGCAGCTTCATATGTTGTCTGTGCGTAGATTGCAAGAACGAGAAAGAGCACTCACAGCGATGGCAGGTTATGAACCATTTGATGATGAGATGTTTCATGCCAAACTATACCAGTTGGACCAACCATGGCGAAGACGAGGAAGACGATAAAGAAGACGAGGAAGAAGAAGAGGGATTCAAAAATATCTCGGACGCCACGCAATGCTATTCCGTGGGAGGTACACTCAGTGACTTTGGTGATGATGAGCTGGACCAGATGCTGCGTGACGGTGAGGGAGACTACACAGATGAAAGACAGTTCGAGAAATTCCAGCGCATGTTAGAGGACCACAGAACTCCTTTATACCCAAATTGTGGGCAGGACCACAAGAAGTTGCGTACCAAACTTGAACTTATGCAATGGAAGGCCACAAATAGTGTGTCAGATAAGGGATTCGATGAGTTGTTGACACTCGTAAAGAAGTTGCTTCCAGAAGATAACACTCTGCCTGAATCTACATATGAAGCAAAGGAAGTCGTCTGTCCTTTGGGACTGAAAGTACAGAAGATACACGCATGTCGTAACGATTGCATCCTGTATCGCAATGCGTATGCCAATTTGGATGTTTGTCCAGTGTGCAAAGAATCACGGTATAAGGTGAAGAGAGATGATCCAGGTGAAATAGATGGGGAGCGTAAGAAGAAGAGACCTCGGCTAAAGTGTTGTGGTATTTCCCTGTGATTCCCCGATTGAAGCGTATGTTTGCTAACAAAGCGCATGCCCAGATGATGCGTTGGCACAAAGAAGAGCGTAAAGATGACGGTATGCTTAGACACCCTGCAGATGGATCACAGTGGAGGAAAGTCGATCGGACGCACCTGCACTTCGCACAAGAGGTGAGAAACATAAGGTTTGGGTTAAGTACCGATGGGATGAATCCTTTCGGAGAGTTGAGCAACAACCATAGCACCTGGCCTGTTACACTATGTATGTATAACATTCCTCCATGGTTGTGCATGAAGCGAAAGTACATCATGATGCCGTTGTTGATCCAAGGCCCCAAGCAACCTGGAAATGACATCGATGTCTACCTGAAACCATTGGTTGCAGATCTTGTGACGTTGTGGGAGGATGGTGCACGGGTATGGGATGAGTACAAAAGGGAGTATTTCACCTTACGTGCATTGTTATTTGTAACAATCAACGACTGGCCTGCTCTCGGTAACCTGTCTGGCCAAACTATCAAAGGATATAGAGCTTGTGTCCAATGCTTAGATGAAACGGACAGCATGTACCTGAAAAACTCTCGAAAGGTTGTCTACATGGGCCATCGTAGGTTTCTTCCTACGAGTTACCCATGGCGGAAGAAGTGCAGGAAATTTAACGGGCAAGTAGACCTTCGTGCTAGGCCTCAGCATCGTACTGGGCCACATGTACTTGCTATGGTAAAGAATCTGAAAGTAGTATTCGGAAAGGGTCCTGGAAGCAAACCTGTGCAGAATGAGGATGGTCAGGCGCCAATGTGGAAGAAGAAGTCAGTATTTTGGGACTTGCCTTATTGGGAAGTCTTGGAGGTTCGTCACTCACTTGACTTCATGCACATCACGAAGAATGTTTGCTTGAACCTGCTAGGCTACATAGATATGTATGGCCAATCAAAAGATACACTGCAAGGTCGGAAGGACCTTAAACTCTTGGAAAAGAGAGAAAAAGGACAACATTACCTACATCCTGCGAGCTACACTCTAAGCAAAGAAGAGAAAAAAAGCATGATAGAGTGCCTGAATAGTGTGAAGGTCCCTTCCGGATACTCATCAAATGTAAAGAGACTCATAAACACGAAAGAGAATAAAATCGTACACCTGAAATCCCATGACTGTCTTGTGTTGATGACACAGCTGCTCCCAGTGGCTATAAGAGGTATACTTCCCGAGTGGGTACGGGGGATAATCACAAAGCTGTGTTCTTTTTTCAATGCGATTTGGCATAAGGTCATTGACCCAGATAAACTAAGTAAGCTGCAGGATGACGTGGTACAAAGTGTGGTTTGTCTTGAGATGATATTTCCTCCTGCGTTCTTTGATATTATGGTTCATCTCACTGTTCACCTTGTCAAAGAGATAGGTATTCTCAGACCCGTGTATCTGCACAACATGTTCCCTTTCGAGAGGTACATGAGTGTGCTAAAGAAGTATGTTCGTAACCGTTCTCGTCCGGAAGGATGCATTGCCGAGGGTTATGGGACAGAGGAGGTGATTGAATTTTGTGTGGATTACATTAATGATCTAAATCCGATCGGCGTCCCTATATCACGCCATGAGGGCAGGCTACGGGGAAAAGGGACAGTAGGAAGGAAAGCAATTGCATGCAATGATCTTCTTACATTTAAGCAAGCACATTTCACGGTTTTGAAACAATCAACTGTGGTGGCCCCGTATGTTGTTGAGCACAAGAGTATTCTACGCCGTGAATTCCCTGGGAGGTCTGAGGATTGGATAACACTGAAGCACATGGATTCTTTCGCGCTTGGTTACAAAACTATATCCTTTTCAAAGGGTCAGACAATGAACAATTGCAACGATTGGCACGGGGACCTTCTAGTGAAATCGTGACATTCAAGGGGTACGAGATAAATGGTTACACATTTTACACCAGATCCCAGGATGACAAGAGCACCAATCAGAACAGCGGTGTCCGTATAGATGCCGAAGACAACAAAGGAAAGGTGGACACATATTATGGTTTCATAGAAGAGATATGGGAGCTTGACTATGGACCTTTAAAGGTCCCTCTATTTAAGTGCCAATGGGTCAAACTGACTTCAGGCGGTGTAAAGGTCGACAAATACGGCATGACAACCGTTGACCTCACGCAAGTCGGCTATAGGCGTGAACCGTTCGTCCTTGCAAATGATGTGAGACAGGTCTTCTATGTAATAGACATGTCAAGCAAGCCTAAGAAGCAGAAAGATAATAATAATAATAAGCCAAGGCGACACGTGGTTCTCCAAGGCAAACGAAGGATTATCGGAGTTGAGGACGTCACAGATGAGGAAGACTATAGTCAGTTCGACGAGCTCCCTCCTTTTGCGGTGGATGTTGACATAAGCCTCCTGAATGACACAGACCTGGATGCTCCTTACATACGTCACGATCATAACGAAGGAAGACTTGTAAAGACATAGTATGGTACTACTTAAAATGCAGTATTACTGTATGAACTTATTTATTTGAACTTGTGTGATCATTTTTAGACGTGTCTTCTACTGTACGTGTTTATTTGAAATAAACCTCATGAAATAAACCGTATGGAATAAAGAATAAAGAAAGTAAAAAAAAAAGAGAAAGGTTTAAAAGAAAAAAAAAGAAAGGTTTAACAAATGAAGAATATAAACAAAAAACAATAAAGAAATAAAGAAATAAAGAAAGTAAAAAAAAAGAAAGGTAAAGAAAGTAAAAAAAAAGAGAAAGGTTTAACAAATGAAGAATATAAACAAAAAACAATAAAGAAATAAACCGTATGGAATAAAGAATAAAGAAAGTAAAAAAAAAAGAGAAAGGTTTAAAAGAAAAAAAAAGAAAGGTTTAACAAATGAAGAATATAAACAAAAAACAATAAAGAAATAAACCGTATGGAATAAAGAATAAAGAAAGTAAAAAAAAAGAAGAAAGGTTTAAAAGAAAAAAAAGAAAGGTTTAACAAATGAAGAATATAAACAAAAAACAATAAAGAAATATAGAAATAAAGAAAGTAAAAAAAATGAAAGGTAAAGAAAGTAAAAAAAAAGAAAGGTTTAAAAGAAAAGAAAAAAGAATGGCCGGCGGGGCGCGAGTGGGGCTCGAACGGGCGACCTCGAGCCCGCACTCAAGCGCCCGCGCTAGCCAGGGGGGAGAGGAGAGTTCTTGTCAACCGTAATAGGCAACACACTCTTTTAAGTAGTATGTATCGGTTCCAATTATAACCGCTAAGATGGCTTCTACAAGCGGTTCCAATTAACGCTTGTAGAGATATCTCTACAAGCGGTTCCAGCTTGTAGAGAGAGCTTCTACAAGCGGTTATTAATTGGAACCGCTTGTAGAGATCTCTCTCTCCAAGCGGTTATTAATTGGAACCGCTTATAGAACATTTTACAAGCGGTTTGTATTAAGAACCGCTTGTAGATCTCATCTCACGTTTACAAGCGGTTTGTATTAAGAACCGCTTGTAGAGGTGGCTGCCTTTATACACGCCGCACTCTCTCCCTTCGTCACACCTCCAAATTTTCCTAAGTCCCGCGCTACCGCAGCTCACGCCGTGCTCGCCGCTTTCAGTGCACCGCGCTCCGCCGCTCCGCCATCGCGCCGACGCCGCCGCCACTGCTGACGCGCCGCGCCACCCCACCCGGAGGAGGTAGGTATAGCTGTGTGTACCCCCACCTCCTCCTCACATACGCCCATAAGGTGTTCGATGAAATGTCCACAAGGCATTTTCATATATGTATTTGGTATGTTGGTATGTATGTTGTTAATTATGTTCATATATGTATTTGGTATGTTGGTATTTGGTATTGTTGGTATTTGGTATGTTGGTATTTGGTATGTTGGTATTTGGTATTGTGTATATATATTGAGAGACATTGTATTTGGTATGTTGGTATTTGGTATTTGGTATTGTGTATATGTATTGCGAGACATTGTATTTGGTATTGTGTATATATATTGAGAGACATTGTATATATATATATATATGTGTGTGTGTGTGTTGTTGGTGATGGTGTATGGTATTTGGTATTGTGTATATATATTGAGAGACATTGTATATATATATATATGTGTGTGTGTGTGTGTGTATGTTGTTGGTGATGGTGTATGGATCGGCTCGGCTCGTTAGGTCAATTCCAAAAATAAATTGAATTTTGCGGTAGATCGGCTCGTTAGCTCAATACCATATATATATTGAAATTGAATTTTGCGCTAGATCGGCTCGGCTCGTTAGCTCAATTCCAAAAATAAAATGATATTAAATTAAACTATGTTAATTTTAAAAATGACCGAAAAAATGTGAACTTGACTCATTTCCACCCCTACCTCCACCTCACACAACAACTCCTGTGAGATCTGTTCTTTCACCGACGTCCCCTTTCCTCCTCATGTTGGTATATGTATACCTATATATATATGTTGTTATAGATGTTTTCGAATTTAAGGTTACATTATATCAACATTTATAGATGGCACAACCAACACGTGGTGACCCTAATTTCAACGAGGAAGAACAGTTCCTGTTAGACTCCATCGCCGACTATGAAGGTTATCCTGCAGCCGCTGTGGCCGGTAACACTGGTTCCGGCGAGAATGTGGACGCCGTTAACACCGAGGTATGGTCAGAAGAAAATAATTCCTGTGGGCATGTTAATTAATCGCAATTCATTATTAGAATACACTCTGACATGTTACATATATGTTTGTTTATTTAAAGCCTGGTACATCGAGCAACCAATCCAAGAATCGGGGACCTAACAAGAAGCCGTCCACAAAGCATGTGTTTACCGATATTGACAACGATGGGAAGCTGATTGCCCCTCTTTCAGCAGTTGGGCCGTTCAACAACGCATGCGGTTACCACGTAAGAGATCACGTCCCAATTAGAATCAAGAAATGGGTTGAAGTTCCTCAAGCTACCAAGGACCTCCTCTGGCAAGATATTCTGGAAAATTTCACATTTCCTCAAGGGTTTGGAGACAAGGCCAAGAATTATACGTTGAAGAAGATGGCACTCTCATTTCAGTCATGGAAGTCGGCTCAAAGAAAAAGTACGTGCAGAAGGGAGAAAGACCTCGACTTCAACCAATTTCCTAATCTGGCCGATCACCGGGAAGCATTCGAGGAGTACAAGATGTCACCAAGGCCAGCCGCAAGTCGAAGAATAAGACCAATGCACAGATGAAGAAGTACCACCACCATCTCGCACCTGGTGGTTACCTCAAGGTCAGACCGAAATGGGACAAGAAAGAAGAAGAATTATTGGCCAAGGACGCCACACCGTTCTCGCTTTGTGGGAAGAGCGCCACGCAATTGGTTCATGGGTCACGGGGAGCCTTGCAGATGATGGCGCTTTGGTGATGCTACCAAATGTACAAGATGTTGGCCGAGAATTGTACAAGCCGCCGAAGCGATCTGGCCAGGCTCTTTTGTGGTAGACAGGGAGAACGATGAGCTAACACATGCCCTCCAAACCCCTGAGCACCCGGGACGGACACGAGGTTTTGGCAAGACGCCATGGAAGTACGGTTTCGTGAAGGATACGCTTTCGTACAGGAGCCGCCAGAGAACCAAAACAAGAGAAGCAAATAAAATGCGCCAATTGGAACGGGAGCTTAGAGCAACCCAGGCTAGCATTGGAGATCTAGTGGCGCAACAAGTTGCGCAACAAGTGCGGATAGCTCTCAGTAACCTTCAGGGATCAGCAGGTCCAATCAATCAGCCGGACGCCATGATCAGCCCGTCAGCGCGGCGGAGCAGCTGCGCGTCCACCGGGGCCCCTCAAGGGGACGAAGACTTGCAAGCCCATTATCCCGTTGATGACATAAGGGTTCGCCGCCAGTGTGAGCTACACATCGATGCGCGCAACCTCTCCATCAGGGTGGCTTACGGCATGGCATTGCCGGTGTCACCGGGCCAGACCTTCCACTGCAACACAATACCCATGGGTTACTCGAAGGTCGCAGTGGAGGAGGTGCTGAGCGGATTTGAAGAACTAGTACTCGATATTGCTGGAGGCGACGACGTTACCAAGCTTGGACAGGCCCTCCACAATATCATCCTCTGGCGAAAAAGGTTGATCATATTTCCAGATGGCGTGGAGGCGTCATCTCCAGAGCCGCCTACCGAGGAAGCTCGTCTCCTCCACAACGACAACCGACACCTCCTCCACAACGACAACCCACGCCTCCTCGACAACCGACGCCTCCTTCAGCGTCGCCTCCTCCACAACGACAATCGACTCCTCCTCCACAACAACAACAGACGCCTCCTCCACAACGACAACAGACACCTCCTCCACAACGACAACCGACACCTCCACCATCTCCTCCGAGGAAGAAGCTCAAGAGCCATACTACTCCACCTGCTCCCACGAAGGCACAGTCCAGCCGGTCAAAAAGGGTAAAGGAACCTCCAAAGAGGGCATATGATAGGACCGACGAGGAGAATTACGCGATCGTCACCAAAGAAGTGGCTGCACACTTCGCACCAAAGAAGTCAGCTGACCCAAACGTCGAAGTTGATCCAAAAGTGATGGAACACTTCTTGACCTGTCGTGCAATGCCACTCCCTGTGCCGTCCAACTATGAACGCATAACAATAAAGGCTACGGAAGAGTAAACGGGTCAGCGGCGCGGCAAAGCGAAGAGAGATCAAGATCACCGCGGCAAGATCAGGAGAACCTTGAGAGATTTATGAAGGAGGCAGGACTCACTTCCGTAGCCGGTGCTCTAGGATCGATGTTCTCCCAATGGCGTAAGTCGATGGCAATATAAGTTTGGCCGGGAGTTAATTGATCCAAATAAGATAAAGGACCTGCCAACCAAGATGCGACAATTTCATGAATGGTACATGATAGAGTCTGCTCAACAAAGAAAAATGTTCCCCCTCCAGGTCAGATAAGAAGATTTCTATCGTGGGGACAACACCATATGGCTTGAATTCGAAGACATATACAATATCTACCATAGCGACTCTATGAACGTGTCTCTCATGAGCTGCTGGTGCCTGTAAGTATCAAGCTCATAACTTTACCATTTACTTCCTTGTACCATAGAAGTGCAACTCTAATAACTTATCCATTTCTACGTAGAATGGAGATACAACGATGTAGAAAACAAAACATATTCAACGTGGGCTTCCTCGACCCGAAAATTGTCAATGAGATCGTATTTCGATACAACGCTAAAGCTCTTGAGGATTACGTTCTAGATGCATTCATGGGACAACACTACAAACCATACATACTTCTGCCCTTCAACTTCATGTACGTATATTTACGTGTTCTCATAACGCATTAATAAACTTTTCTTTTCCAAGGCATTGATAATACTGCTAGCTAGTTATATATATGTCGCAATATATGACCAGGTATCACTGGATCCTTTTGGTCATCAAGCTTGATAGTAGCAAGATCATTGTTCAAGACTCAAAAAGGGGATCGGTGGAACAATATCAGTATATCATTGATGTCCTAAACAGGTTTATAGCAAATATATATACAATTGTTTCCTTATTATATTGAAATACCTTGCTAATTCCAAGTCTGATAATTGCTATTCATAATAACGCGTCACACAGGGCATTCGCAAGGTTTCGCAAGAAGCAACAAGGACAATTCGAGAATGAATTCACTGTCCAAATAAGCACTTGAGTATTAAAACAGATATTGAAACAACTTATGTGGCTATTATGTGTGCCACTACATGCAAAATATTACCCACGGCGATGTGCCCATGTTTACAACGAGGTGAGTGCACATATCAATTAATACTTACACTTTAATTACATGCTCAGAGATTTATTAATTTCGTTCTTTGTCAGCCCAACATCGATGTGCAAGATGTGATCCCGCCGCACCGGGTTGAAGCACTCCAAGAACAACTCATTGGCTTTATTGTTGACGAGATTGTATCCCCTGACGGCGAGTTCCACACACCGGGTTGGAGAGCTTGTCCTTCTATAAGGACAGGTGATCTGACATCAACGTCGACCAAGGACGTAAACAGCGATGCACGCAAGAATTAAATAAGCTCGAGATTCACCCTTTTATTCTTTCAAACTTGTAAAAGTTGCTTATGTGTAAATCAAACTTGTAAAAGTGCTCATTATTTCATGTGTCCATCAAACATATCCATCTTTTAGTCTATTAAGTTCAGATTTTTTACGTAAATGATCTGTGATTATTTCAATGAGTACGTATGAGTAATATATATTTAATTGTATACAAAAACCAAATATTTCTATGTATTTTTAATGTCAAAATCCATACATATTGATACCCTACTCAAAAACATATTATATATTGAATATATAATATACAATGCCTCTCCACAAGCGGTTATTATCTCCAACCGCTTGTGGAGAGAGCACCTCCACAGGCGGTTTGTAATACGAACCGCTTGTGGAGAGGAAGTCTTCACAAGCGGTTTATAACACAAACCGCTTGTGAAGATCTCCCACGTGGCGCTCCCCCGAGCCTTCCTGGACGCCTTTCGAACCGCTTGTGGTGTCTCACCACAAGCGGTTGTCCGAACCGCTTGTGATACCCCGAAGGGTATCACTCCCGGTTGCTTACCAGCGGTTCTAAAACCGCTTCTGAAAGCGGTTACGAACCGCTTGTGATGACCGGTTCTGTAGTAGTGTCTGTTGCGCGTTTGTCTAAGGCTCCCGTCCCCCTTTATATAATTAGGGGTATTGGGTTACATGGAGGAGTCCTAGTCCGATACAAGGAGGCAATTCTAGTCGGTTGCTAGATTTGTTCCCATATCCGGCCATGTCGTGTACTACAGGATTACAATTATGCTTTCCTTATCGTTAGGGGACTCTATCTCTTCCCCCTTTCGCGGCACAAGCCGTCGAGGGTTCAAGTGTCTCGCTTCCATGTAGACGGCTCGTCCCGTCCTCTGTCGGGTGTCCCTTTGTTACCCGTCTTCAGGGTACCCGGGGACCGTATACTCCACAATATTGTTAATCCATGCTTCAAGCTGAATTTGTTTGCGTTATGTTATGTTTGTTTTGAACACTATTCAATAAGTTTTGTTATGTTAGTAGATTATGTACTCTAAATCCTAATATTCTGTGTTGAAACTTGTGTTATATCGTTTACATATTATCCGACTAAATATTCGGTTTCATTTTCATTTTCGATCCGACTCCGACTACTATCCGTTTTATTATTATCCGATCCATTTTTAAATTATCCGTATCCTTATCCGCATCTGGGTGAAAAAAATGTGAGCGGATATCGAAATGTCACTATCCGACCGAATCCGCTCCGTTTTCACCCCTATATAGGGTAAAGATAGTCACATACTTACTAATAAATAATAATGTCGTACCCTAGCCAGTTGGCCTTAAAAGAGTTTACCCTTTAGCACAATTCTGTACCATGGCCACTCTACTAACAATCTCTACCACAAGGACCCAACAATAGGTGGTGGTTTATGCCAAGATCAATCGGTCAGTCACACTATGGTACAGATTGCAATATTTCACATATGCATGCATTTGTAATTGGTTCCCATATGGGTCTTATCCAACAATGTCATCGTTTACTACAACAAAATATTGCTCTTTTGCGTCATCTTGCAAATGCACAGCAAACTAACTCGAGCATGATGACTTATCTAGCTAGTCTCATGAGGTTAGACGACAAGAATTGAAATGATCTGTCATTTCCATTTCATGAGATAAAGTTAATTTGCAGCCCACAATGGCAAATTGTATTGATTTACTAGACAACGAACAACAAATATGTCAAAAAGTATTGACTCAAACAGTTGCTGCTGCTTCTATAAATTGAGTTTCACAATGAGACTGCGAATCAACCAAAGAGCCATCATTCCAAGTATTTCTGGTAAATGCTGATACGCGATAGAATATAGGACTTGGCTTGTTCATTTCATGCTATTCAGTTTAATTAGCAAAGCAGCTCGTACATATATATTGTTCTTTTCCTAGCGAAAAGGATATCTTTTATGTATATTCCTACGTTGAATATGCTCAAAATTTCCTTACCGCCTGTTACCCATAAGTAAATTAAGGCCATATTGCATCTCTTTATTTTTGGCAAGCCATAAATATTCTTCCATTATGCAATATGAATTAGTTACACAAGTTAAGATTCTAGACCCGTATGAAGTACTCATGATTTTTCACTACGTATGAATTCTCAGGTTAATTAAGATATCCAAGAAGAATGAAGCTTGTGGTCTGTGCCATGCTCATGCTTGTGATAATCAGCTCTTGCGGCACTGCAGCTGTGTCCACGGAGATGGGCACAGAAATGGAGCCTGTGGAGCGCGCCGGAGCGGAACAAGCGAAGACATGTGACATTAATGGCCACGCACAAAAAAACCCCTGCAACTACGGCAACAACTGCAACAACGTCTGCAAATGAAACTGGATATGTATCCCTTATATGTGTACTAGTATATATCGCTGTTATCTGCATGGAAGTCGTTGGGCACGCAGATGATGCTATATATGTGCGTGTAACATCCAACAATATCAAAATAAATAAAAATGTAATAATTAAATAAGTAAAATGAAACAAAAATAAAATTTGGCTTGTAATGTTATTATGAATTTTCATCATTTCTTGAAATCGTGGCTTTTTATAAAATCATTTTCAAAATAGAATGTTAAAAAGAGCCAAAGTTACCAAATAAAATAATAATAATTCATGTATAATTATTATTGCAATTCTCCTTAGCTTTCCAACGAGCCAAATAACGCCCCGATCGGAGTTACAAGTCAAAAGTTATGGTCGTTTTACCAAATGTGTTCGGATTTCCTATTTGCGAACCGAATCAGACTTGTTGCCCGAAAGAAAAAATGAAGAACTCATCGTGCTGATTCCAGAAAGTACAGGAACACGCTGATCAGAATTACATGTCAAAAGTTATGATGTTTTACTAACCGTGCGGAATATCTATAGCAGCAATATCACACACGGTTTTATATACTAAAATCATCCGTGCATGCTATTGCTGTATATCACAGACGATTTCTAAATAGAACCATCTGTGATGTTGTCACTGAAGGTTGCACTACAAAACCGTCTGTGATGTTCCTCGTCATAAATGGTTTATCAAAACTGTCTGTGATGAGGTGTCTAATATAAGCCTTTCAGTAGTATAGTGCGTTTCACAAACAAGTCGCATACTAACTAATAAATAATAATGACAATATTCAAGGAGCAAGAAGGAAATATAATCATCTTTATAATTGCCTCTAGGGTAAACAATAGTCACATACTTAGTAATAAATAAATGAGTAGTGATGCCCTTCTAATATAAGTTGCACAAATCTTAAAGCAAACGAAGAGGTAAGTAATCCTTATCTACCCTTCATTCATGCTTTAATATTTGTACAACTTTAAAAAGAAGAACATAGAAGCACCTCTCTAAATAATAATGTCGTACCCTAGCTAGTTGGCCTTAAAAGAGTTTACCCTTTAGCACAATTCTGTACCATGGCCACTCTATACTAGCAATCTCTCCCATAAAGACCCAACAACAGGTGGTAGTTTATGCCAACAATGTCATCGTTTACTACAATAAAATATTGCTCTTTTGCGTCATCTTGCAAATGCACAGCAAACTAAATCGAGCTTGGCTTACCTAGCAAGTCTCATGAAGTTAGACGACAAGAATTGAAATGATCTGCATGTCATTTCCATTTCATGAGATAAAGTTAATTTGCAACCCACAATGGTAAATTGTATTGATTTACTAGACGACGAACAACAAATACGTCAAAAAGTATTGTCTCAAACAGTTGCTGCTGCTTCTATAAATTGAGTATCACACTGAGACTGCGAATCAACCAAAGATCACTCATTCCAAGTATTTCTGGTAACTTCTGATACGCGATAGCATAGAGTACCTGGCTTGTTCATTTCATGCTGTTCAGTTTAATTAGAAAAGCAGCTCTATATATTGTTCTTTTCCTAGCGAAAAGGATATCTTTTATGTATTTTCCTACGCTGAATATGCTGAAAATTTCCTGACCGCCTGTTACCCATAAACGTCAATTTTGGCCATATATATTGCAGCTCTTTATTTTTGGCAAGCCATAATTCTTCCATTATGCAATATGAAATTAGTTACACAAGTCAAGATTCTAGACCCGTATGAAGCACTCATGATTTTTCACTATGTATGAATTCTCAGGTTAATTAAGATCTCCAAGAAGAATGAAGCTTGTGGTCTGTGCCACATGCTCATGCTTGTGATAATCAGCTCTTGCGGCACTGCAGCTGTGTCCACGGAGATGGGCACAGAAATGGAGCCTGTGGAGCGCGCTGGAGCGGAACAAGCGAAGACATCTGACATTAATGGCAGTGGAGACAAAATTCCCTGCAGCTTTGGGCACTGCGAATGAAACTGGATATGTATGTATCCCTTATATGTGTACTAGTATATAATCTCTCTCTATTATCAGCATGGAAGTGCTTGGGCATGCAGATGATGCTATATGCGTGTAACCTCCAAAATATCAAAATAAATAAAAATTAAAAATTAAATAAGTAAAATGAAACAAAAATCAAATTTGGGTTCTAATGTTACTATGAATTTTCATCCTCTTCATCATTTCTTGAAATTGTGGCTTTTTATAAAATCATTTTCAAAATAGAATGTTAAAGAGAGCCAAAGTTACCAAATAAATAAAATAATAATTCATGTATAATTATTATTGAAATTATGAGTTTCCATAATTTTCTCTGATTTCTTGCATTTTGGTCTTAAAGAAAATTGTTTTTAGCATTTGATTCTTGGTTTATAAACTTTGAAAAAATAAATTAACTAATAAAAAATATATAAAAATTATATTTAAAACATATGAAATCTCCAGAACCTCCTAGATAAACTTCAAAGCAATGTGAACATATTTAATGCCTTTAAAAATTCAAAATAGAAATGCCATAAATTTTATAATTTCAACGTCAGAATTTTATAAAACTAGTAAGATGCCCATGCGTTAATATGGAGTTTCAAATATGGAGGATACATATCATCAAATGTGACTACAAACATTCAATTTATCTTGCACATTGCAGCCCGTCCGCCTGGACAGCTTTCGCCATGCTCTCTTTGCCATTGCTGACACTACACCATGGCACAAAATTCCCGTCAGATCTCTGTAGGTAATGTCGGGACCCCGAATTTGCAAATCCGGACCCTCTGTGTATTCAGCACTAGTCCAGGAACACGCTAGTGCACACAGTCTTAACATCGGTAAATATCACAATCATACCACTCGATACTAATAAAGTACTTTTATTTAAGTAGTCAAACTGGTTACTCGACCTTATGGTCAAGTTACAAATGTATGCCTTGCAGGGCGAAACTTATTAAGAGAGAAATAGTAGCAATGGAAAATCAAATAACCGTGGCGCCATCCAAAGATACCACAGGCAACTGACTGGGCTCGCTTCCCTAAGTAGACGGTTCCTCTTGGAGCTCCTCCTCCAAAGCTGGTGTAATCTCCTCTTCAACTGGTGTTGTATTGTGGCAAGGGTGAGTACTTGGTACTCAGCAAGTCATGCACAGAATGCAAGCTAATATACTACATGCATGGCTTGATACAAAGGAATGGCTCAAGGTATATTTGCAGTAAACAGCATTTGACAAGTAACATAAGTAGATTCGAAAGCAGTAGAAACAAGTATAGCATAAATAACTTTTCAAGGAGTTTAATAAACATCTTTCCCATCCTAATCCACATTTTTCATCAACTTCATTATTAATCCAACCCAACCTTTCAAATCCAAGTTATTTTTGAGAAAATCTAACCCTTGACTGTAATTCCCGAGCGATGTCCAATACCGCGGACACGGCTATTCGAATAGATTCTACACTCTGCAGAGGTTATGCACTTTACCCACAAGATACAGTCAAACACCACAAAGGCGAGTTCCCGTAACAAAGTCTTTCGGAAACTTCTAACAATACAAGTGGTCCTCCCCGGTTATTGCACACTAACCCTTCCCTTAGCTAAGGCGAAGTTTAGGCCAATCAACCGTTAGATGGGTACCTGGCCTCAGCCAGTGACGCTCCCGCATACAACTTACACAAAGGGTGTAGTTGACCTCACGAGGTCCCACAGTGCGTTATTAGCAACTTAGTCAACTAGGTCCGTCCCATTACAGACATGTGGTTGCACGTTAGACCCAGTTCAAAGGCTTGCAAGGTTAAGTCCTTAGGGTGACTAGGGCAAGACTACCCGAAGAACCAAATCAACATCCCCAATGCCACAACTGGCCCACCTGATTATTCTTGCCACATGCCCCTGGCCGAAAAACTATTTATCAAACCCCGCTTGATTACCATGCACCACGTGCCATCAACATCACATGATACCTTTCCAAAACAGGTTCAATATATCATTAAGTCAATATTAACATTTGATTGTCCAAAATCATGTCATGAGCACGTAGCAGGTCTAAGCAGTATACTACAACGATCTAATTTCCCATGTTAGCAATTTAATAATGTCCAACTAGTAAACCACAACTAGGGTGACAAGGGGTCATGGCACATATTTAAGTAATCAAGGTGTCATACAGCAAATTGGTATTTATCTAATTCCCCATATTTAAATAAAGTATTTTCTAATTGAACTAGCATGCAATAGGTTAAATCAAAATAGATTTTCAAAATAGGATCAACATGGTCAAAGCACAACTTGCCTTCAAAAAGTACTTGTTCTTGGTCTTGAGTTGGATCCTGAGTCAATACTTCTCCTTCAAATCCTTCCTAAGACTTCAACGTCTACTCGTAAAGCGTGCAAATAGCAAATACACGAATAAACAATAGGCAAAAAGTATCCAATCATCCAAATAAAATCCATAAACAGAGAGAACATAATTTTATGAATTTTTAGAAACTGGAATCGTCAAATTTGGAGTTAAAATGCAAAAGTTATGATTATTTAAAGTCTAAATAATCAATTAAAAAATTTTACAGAGAAAAACTTTAGTCCAAAAATTAAATAAAATTCATAATTAGGTAGATCTCAATTTTATACAAATTTAGAAATTTGAATCACTCAAATCGGAGTTGAAACGCAAAAGTTATAAGCGTTTGAAGTTCGAAACAAAATCTGAAATCATTATTTCGAATTAATAAATCATTTTCTTTTTCGGAAATTAATTATTGCGTTAGCCTGGACACGTGTCATCCTGTGATTGGTCCACAGTGACCTGCTGACGTCAGCACCGAACGGCCTCCATGATGGCGCCAAAGATGGCGTCATCATGCCACGTGGCATCACTCCGGTGCTGCCCCGTGTCCGGTCCATGGACTGGGTCCACGGGCGGCACGGTCCACGGTGGACTGGCGCACGGCTTGGTGCGGCTGACATGTGGGCCCGCATGTCAGCGGCCCACGTGCGCTTGCACGGTGCGGCGCGCCTAGGCTACGTGGCACGATCGTGTCCGTTGATTTGAAAATCAGCGGCGCGATTAGATCCAGGGTTAACACGTTGAAAACTACACGGTGATCGTGGGCGTTCGATCTAGATCGGACGGTCCAGATCTAACCCTACGTTAACGCCGCTACGGCCTGAGGTGATCGTGGGCGTTGGATCTTGATCCAACGGTCCAGATCTAATCGGGTTTGGAAACACGTGACTCACCGCCGCTGCTCGATCGGGATCGGACGATCCGAAGCTTCGCCTTTGGTGATGGCGGCGCGGGCGGGCTCCTCACGGAGACGAGGATGGCAACCTTCCGCGGCGGGCGTTTCTTAGGGTCTCCGGCGAGGTGGATGGTGCGGTCCGACGCGTGCCTTGCTCGTGGCGGTTCCAGATCCGGCTCCAACACGGCGGAGACGGCTTGACGGGCGGCGCGACGAACTCGAGCAAAGCCCTAACCCTACTACGGCGAGCAATTCCTCGGAAAGACGGCGGCTCGGGCGGTGTGGCTTGGGGCAAAGGTGCGGCGTCAAACGGCGATTCTCGGGATGGGTTCACGCCTTAAATCGCCGACGCGGCGCGCAAGAATCGGAACTCCTAACGGTGTCCCGCGGTCACGGCGGAGCTCTCGGCTTGGATTCGAACGGAGGCGATGGTCGGGACCGCCCACGTGTCGCGATGAGCGCTACGATTGCTCACGCATGACAGGTCCGACCGGACTCGGGCTCAAGCCGGTGCGGTCCAATCCGGACCGTTGGATCCCGATCCAACGGTCGGGATCGATTGGGGTTCGGAGTGGGTTTGGTCGAGTCGACTGGCTCGGGTCGGACTCGAGTCCGACTCGGGTTCCGACTCGGTCGGATGAACAGTACTTGACCCGACTCGATTTTACAGCGAATTAATATTTAAAATAATTTCAAGTAATTCATTTAATTCATTAAAAATAGCAAAATACTCAGAAAAATTCCAGAAAAATTCTGGAAAATATTTTAGGGTATTTGGGACTCAAATAAAATATTTCCAACAAAATTTTATTTGCAAAGTTTAATTCTTTAATTAATTCAAAATGGAATAAATTCAAATAAAATCCAAATAAATCCAAATAAATTCCAAAAAATTCCAAAAATTCACCAAAGTGCCAAATCACACATGAATTTAAGAAAAGCAAAATTTTGGGGTGTTACAGCCTTTGCCATCTAACCATCTGTTGGTAAAGATTTTCAACAGTTAATCCATCGGAAATACTGTAATTACGGACAGACTATGTGTCGCTAAAAATATATAGTTTTAGAGACAATATATCTATCGGCAATTATAAATTTATCTATCAGTCTATCCGACGGTAAAAACCTATCTGTCGGCAAATCTCTTGGACAGCGCGCGAGCTGCAAAACAGGCGCGAACAAAAAATTTTTTGGTGTACAACGCGCGCGGACCAACGGGGTCGCCCTAGCTAGGTTAACCGATCGATCGAGCGCCTCCCTCACATAGCGCCGCCACTGAAATCGCTCTCCCTTCTCTGATCGCTCACAGCGCCTCCCTTCTCTAAGAGCATCTCCAGCAGAGCCCCTAAACCAGCCCCTAAACCTTAAAATAGGGAGTGTAGTAAAAAAAACAGATCCAGCAGGCCCCAACTCAAGCCCCTAAAATTAGGGGGGCCCTAAATTTGCCTCCTCAGCCCTAATTCCCAGGGGGCCCCAACTCAAGCCCCTAAAATTAGGAGGCCTCTAAATTTGCCTCCTCAGCCCCAATTCCCAGGGACACGAGTACAACCCATATTATTGAAGATAGGGAAATACATGAGAGGCTTCGAAAATTTTATCATGTTTTGAAAATTTAAATTTTAAATTTGAAATTTCATGTTTTTAAATTGTAAATGTTAATATGCTTATGTTTTATGTATTACAAATATATTTGATTGAATTTTAGTGGTGTCAAATGAAGATTATACATAGCGAATATGTCAAAATAGGAGAAAAAGTAAAATAGAAATTTGAGATTTAGGGGTCATTCTTTGGACTTGTGCTCTGAAAACAGGACCTCAAAAAATAGGGGGAGTCCCTAAATCCAAAATAGGGACCCTGTTTTAGGGGCCCTTGCTGGAGATGCTCTAATCCCTCGCAGCGCCGCCGCCAAAACCACTCCCCTCACAGTGCTGCCACGCTATCCCTCTGTCGCGTCCCTGCCTCGCTCCCCCACCTCATCCTCCCAGAGACTTTCGCCGCTTCAGCTCCTGGCTGCCCCCGCCTCACCGGCCACCTTCTCGTCTCCGCCTCCGCCTCACCGGCCACCTCCGCCTTCGCCTCCACCTCCGCCTCACCGGCTGCCGCCGCTGCGCTCTCCCCACTAACCAAATCCAAAATTTATAGTCTCTCGGGCCTCCCTGCTGCGCGGATCTGCCCCCCTTCTGCCATGGCCGTGTAGTGTCGCGGTGGCCGCAAAGGGCACCATGTCCATGTAGTGCCGCCGCCGTGGACTAGCCGCGCCGCACCACCACGAGTCCAGGACTTGCCTCTTCCCTACGCCGAGCCGCCTCCAATCGCCCTGCCACCTACTGCCGACTGCCCTACCTCCTCTCTACACCGAGCTGCCTCCCATCGCCCTGCCGCCGGTCGTTCTGCCTCCTACCGGCCTGAGAAGGAGCCACGCCACCACAAGTCTACAACCTGCTGCTTCATCTGCCGACTACCGCTCGCAAATCCGAGGTGTGCTCACAAATCCAAGGTGTTGTTCTTCACTATAGTTCACTTTATGTAAGCATTCAACCCTTCGACACAACATCGCTTTGACAACGCTGCTCACTGGGTTTCATGTTGATTGGCATAATCTTTCCTGACCAATTTTTGTACCCATAACAAATGATGCTTGACACCAACCAAGGTGTAATGTAGTATGCGCTAATGCTTAATTTTGGTATTTATGCAATGTTGATAGTCAGCAAGACAAGTTCATCGCTTAAAATAGTGCACAGGGAAGAAATTTGCATTTTTGAAATCATATAACATGTTAGCAGTTTGCAGTAACCTCATGTTGTGATTGCTGCTTGCAGGCTGGACCTCAATTCATGGGCCAACAGTAGGACAAAGTTGTTGTAGTTTGCATGCAATTCAAGTTTAGGTCAGTATATTTCTAGAAAATATGAGATTTGTGATTGTTGTATCCTGTGCTTGTACATCCAGATGTTACATTTGTATGGGCAAATGTCAGCTAGGTCACCCAGTAGCCTGTATTGGTTTGTGCGCCCGATTGCCATCCCTAATTCCAAGTGCCTATACTTGTAAAATAGAATATTGATCATTTTGTGCTTGCCAATGTGATTGTGAGCTTGTGCCATATAGCTCATTATGCTTTGCCGATGATACCTTCAAGAAGCCTTTCCATCATCCTATTTGCAAATGTGATTTCAGTGCATTGTCCTAAAATTTGATTGTAATGTCTTCAAAGAAGGAACATACTTTTGATTATTAAGGAACTTCTGGCGCAACATAGTAAATTGAATGGTTGAATTATTTACTACTTGCTGAGAACTTCATTTTTTTTTTACTATTTTAGTACAAAATAGATATTCTCCTGAAGATAATTGCAGTTTGGTAGTTATAGTGGAGGGGAAATCCAAATTTCATTATAACTAAAAGACAATAATTGATGATTGCCAGATTGGCATCTTCATTCTTTTTTTTTCCTGGACTGTTTTATCTGCTTCTAACATTTTATTTCATTCCAGGTATTTTCTCTGACCTTGTCTGAAGTTTGCACTTGCAATGGAGGGTGACTGACAGGATGCAGGGTTCTTCTGCTTTTGAATTGAATAATTGTTTCAATTGTCTTGTCATTATTGCAAATAATTTTTTAACTCTTGCATTCAATCTGTTCCTGCCCACATCCAGACTTCATTAGTGGCGATTAACATTGCTACCATGCCTTAGATTTTGGAATTGGTAGGTGATATAGTTTTCTTAATAGGTTTTGGCGTAATTTGGTTGAGCTTCATCTTTGTGTATTTGGAGAAATGGGTTAAAGTTTTGCATTTATAACACTTCTCATTTTGTAACAGGTATAAATAGTACTAACATCCAAAATGAGATGAATATTTTGTTTAGAAACCTCTTAGCTCAATGAAGTGAGCTGTTGTATTTTTTTTTGCTTAAATAGACAATTTTGGAGAAGTTTCCTTTATTTTCTTAGCTCAATGAAGTGAGCTGTTGTATCCTATGCTTGTAGATGTCACATTTGTATGGGCAAATGTCAGCTAGGTTACCCAGTGTTTTTTATCCATGGATATGAACCTGTTCCTACTTATTGGCCATATATTCTTTAGAGAATCTTCTTTAACTGAAACTAGTTTATTGATGGTGGCATTGGATGACAAATGTACATTATGGATGACATATGTGTTGCTTTCAGTATCGAGGAGATGGTGTGCATACTGCAAATCATTTGACTAGGCATTTGGACTACATCAACCGTTGACTACTCCAAAAAGTGTCTAAATTTGTAAGGTACTCTCTTTCATTCTTGTCCTTTCTTAATTATTTTTACCATCTTATATATACCTGATTTCATATGTTTCTAAGTTGGGCATGAAAGGATATTATGGATGTGTTCTACTAGGTGACACAATTCAATAGTGTTGTTTGATTTTGATATTATTTGGTTGATTCTTTGCAGCTGTATATGTCTACCCTCATAACCTGTACACTGAAATTAGATAGCTTGTTGACATAGCTGGTAAAAATCCTTTATGGATAACAGGTGGATTGATGAGCCTAGGTACAACACAATTCTTGTATATAGTTATCATGTGTTAGCAGTAGTCAATATTTAAACTAACATGCTGCATATATACCACATGTAGGCACACAAAGGTTTATGTAGAAGGGGTAAACAGATTCCTAGCTTCTGCATTTAGAAATTCAGCGAAAGGAAACAAAATATTATGCCCTTGTGTAAAATGTGTGAATGCCATTTGGAGAGGGGAAAGCGAAGTGCGTGAGCACTTGATATGTGAGGGATTTGTAGAAGAGTACAAAAAACATATGTTTCATGGAGAAGCCAGCTCCTCTTTTGTTAATAGTCATGACTGCGATCAGGCCAAGTTTGGGGAGAAGTCGGATGAAGATGATGATATATCTGATTTGCTGAGTGACTTAGCATGTGGTTTAGATGATAGCGGCATCTCAGATTGCAGGTGAGAACCCATGCTTCCATACTTTTTTTTATAGTTGCACAAATAGAGTACATATTTTATATTTGGGGTGTCAATATGATATGATTTCTGTGTCCTGTGATGACGTTTTCAAGAGTATCAAGTCGATTTCCAACATTTCCATGTGCATGTAAATAAGGGTGGCATTTTTCTTGATTTGAAGTAAAAGATCTCACCAACTTGATTAATCGCTAATAAAGGATTAGTGTGTGTTTTGGGAAAATTTAAAGCATTTAATGGGCTGGATATTTACCTTACCAAGATCATGATATTCTCTCGTCTGTAATTAAGATCAGAATCGAAGTTTTCATACGATTCTCAAGCTTATTTGTATTTGAAACAGTGTATATGCTTAATGATCAATTTTGGTTCATAACTAGTCGAACAATTAGTTAAACTCTCGCTTGGAGTTTTGCCCCCAAAAAAAAGAGGTTGTTGCAAGAATGGAACATGACGTGTGAGTATATCAGACCTCTCCTTTGTGGCTATACACTCAGCAACCACATAGCCATGTGTGCAGTGTGCGTCTAATGCCGGCCAAAAGTTGCTCAACTCAAAAGCCACAATGGTAGAGACAAAATGCCATGCAATACAGAATGGTGTATACTACACCTAGATTGACTTCTAAAGGACATAATCCTATTATGTAAATAAAGGTGGAAATAATCATGAATGGGAGTAAGAAGGATCGCATGTCAGGTTCATTATTGCAAAAAATGATTACTAAAGTTAAATTTTCTTTTGTGCTGCAGGAAAATCAAAATAGCTAGCTACACATGTTCTATAACAGTAACATGCAGCAGAGGTAATGAATGAGTTCATTGTTCGCATGGCTTAAAAATAGATGTCAATTTACTGCTTGATTGGTTGCCTATTGCCCTATTGCTTATTTACTTCACTAATCAAGTCTTCAGCTTGCATCTGTATGGCATCTAATTAATTAAGCAATAAACTGATTTCTTGCTTCTAACTCTGCACCATAGTATACACAGTATGTGGTCATTTATGCTAGACTTGCACAAGAGTAGCATTATTTGACATGCTTGTCTAGAACTTTTATGTCTGGCTGTGAGGACAATAGCTAAACAAAATTGTGCAACTATATAGGCAGGTGTGTGTGCTACGCTTGGATTGCAATTTTTGTTCTCACTATGCGATTCAGTAATCAGCACCATTTGCTTTCCTTATGTGCTTAGCTTGTTGGAGGCATGTTTGATTAACTGTCTTCATTTTTTTTTTTTGCAGCCTGAGTCGAAAGGACCTAGGAAGTTAGTGTTACCATCATGGTAATCTATATATAGATACTTTTGTTCAAAACTACTAGCTAGTCATATGAATACAAAGTGATCATTTTGTATACTGAACACCTTATGTGGGTGGAAGATAGTTGACCCTAGCTTTGAAGATCCAGCGGGGTTCTCTTTTGTAAATGATAAATGGTTAATTGTATGAACTATGATACTTTTGGACAATGTATATTACTCTATTTGAATGAATTTGAATTGTGTTGAATGGATGTATTACTTGATGGACAAAAATTGTGTGTTCTAGATGAATGAAGTTGAATCATGTTGAACGGATGCATTAATTCAATCATTTTCTGCTGTAATGTGGTGTACATATGAATTAATTATTAGTTAGATCTATAATATTCTATACAAAAGTCTTACCTTCAAACTATTTGTCGGCAAAAGTCTTTACCCTCAGACTATCTGTCAGCAAAAGTCTTGCCCTCGGACTATCTGTCGGCAAAAGTTTTGCCCTCGGACTATCTGTCGGCAAAAGTATGTCTGTCGGAAAAAGTATATCTGTCGGCAAAAGTCTTATAACAATGTCAGATCATCTGTCGGTAAAAATATATCTGTCGGCAAATGTTTTTGCCGACAGGACATCTACCGACAGTTATTTTCTGTCGGCATAACTTTTGCCGACAGATAATAAGTCGCAATATGTGGCTTTTGCCGACAGATACACTGTTGATGAAAATGTGTCATGGTATAGTGTGATCACCTAAACATCAAATGATCCACCATGCCTGGTATCAGCCCTGTTCCCTCAAAGAGCACGCTGCAATCACATTGCCACAATCACATTGCCACTGAGCACGGCATTCCGTAGCTCCAGGAATTATTGATGCTCACCCTCACCATTGGCCACATTCCTGTCTGACGGTATTAGACCACATTCCTATATATACCTGTCTAGGAATTTAGAGCAACATTCGAACATTAGCTTCATGTGAAAAGAAAACCATGTCATCAATTAATAAAAATTTACATAATTTAGCTTTACACTGTAATCACCGTATACATTTTATATGCTCTATCCAGGCCATAACACCCTTCACAGTACGGCAAAATATCCGGTGCAACCACCATTTTCGTGCAACCACCGTGCAACCCTACTAAAAAAAGTTCCAAAAAATTCTGAAAAAAATCATGGATGTACATCTCAACTTACCCCATCTACGTATAAAATTTCATGATCAAATACGTCCTATGCTAGAAGTTACAAAAAAGACAAATTTTCGCTTGGAATCTTGCTACAGTAGATAGCACAAAATTTGTTTTTTTTTTGTAACTTCTAGCATAGGACGTATTTGATCATGAAATTTTATACGTAGATGGGGTAAGTTGAGATGTACATCCATGATTTTTTTCAGAATTTTTTGGAACTTTTTTTAGTAGGGTTGCACGAAAATGGTGGTTGCACCGGATATTTTGCCTCACAGTACAGTTCCATAAATTGAGAGAACAAATGTCATATTTGGATATCTAAAAAAACTCCTTAACAATGATACCACTACACTACACTAATTCAACAGGAGGTGTCTCTAGTATAGGCATCATCAACTACATTAATGTAACTACAACGGTGCAGTCGAAATGTATATACGGCGTAGCTCGCCCAACAGTCCATGGATGAACTTCATTTGGTGCTCTCCTGCGGTATGTGAAAAATTACATAGAAGCAAACTTGTAGTACTGCAATATGTAAACTATACTGAAGAAGCTTTAGGTTTTCCTCCTCCAAGATCATGAACCATTAGTTCAAATTGGTTTGTGCTTCCATGGTTGGTTAAGTTTGCAACCTATCCCACCAATCTCCAAAGCCAAATTGAAAAAAAGAACAACACGACGGTACTGTTGGAAATATGCGCAATATTTTTATTCCAGATTTTATATTGAGGCAAATACTACTGATAAACAGTGATGCACACAGTAAATCTAACAGCAGGCTACACATTGTACTTCCAAACATATGAACTCAAGAAACAGAGTATGATTAAATCGAACGTTCACTAACCGACTTACAGTTAGGCTTGATGAAGACAGAACGATGCGCAGAAGAGGTTGTGGAAGAAGTCGAAGTCGATGAAGCAGCGCAGGAGCGGTCGCGCAGATGCGCTGCCCAGAAACCTTATTGCCGCCCCGTGCAGGTAAACTCTGCGGCAATGGCTCGGAGATACCGCTCACCTTCCTTCACGGTGCACGCCGAGGAGGAAGGCCGGCGTGGTTCAACAGCACAACACACCAGTACAGAGTTCAGAGAGGAGAAGGAAAAATGGAGGAGATATTCAGTGTATCAAGCCTGGACGTCTCCAGGTGTTTATATACACTCACACCAGTAACTGACAGAGTAATGTGACTAGTAACTGACTGCGTAATGTCAGCAGTTACTAGTAACTGACTGTATAATGTCAGCAGTTACTAGAATGTTTAAATCGCATTTAAACAGAATGAACAGAGAGATAATTGCAAGATTCAGCAAAATAAAAGGTGAATTCAAAGTGCCAGGAGACACACAACGACGCGGCGCGGTCGCAAGTCACAAGTCACACAAATTTTCATGCGAAAATACGCGAATACGCGCGCGCGTGTGTGTGTGTGTGTGTGTTTAGCCAGTATTCACCCTATGCCATCCTCATGCCAAGTGTCACATTAATTAAGAGGTGGCAAAGACTCCACCTTTTAAATTGCCCTTCCTCCACTTGGCTAGGCAATATGGTACTAAATCATGCATGCTATGGAATTAAGGAAGTGGGCCACCCATGGGCCAATTTCCAACATTCCCCCACCAATTCCATAGCGAACAGCAAAAAGATAACAAAGATCATTGTACTGATGTGTTGTTAATATACCAGTCTTTTGGTGTAAGTCTCGTACGGGTTGAACTTGCACTTAGATTAACAAGATTTATCCTCTCACAACTGTTGAATGGACTATGCCTTGAATTCATAGCTTTTTGTGATCAGACTTCACTTGAAAATCACCACTGATACTAGGCTGCTAATAAACCACGCCTACACGGAGCGTTATATGATCATGCTCCCGTATCTGCTCATGAGCTTTCTAGAGAATGCCCCATCCTCGTGAACTGCGACTTCACAGTTATGCTCAAGTAGGTGTATTCATTATAGGTATCATGTAGGCCAATACCTTTTTCTCTCAATTTGAAACTAGAATACATTAAGGCTTTAAGCCAACCTTCTATACAGTCGAGAGTACTTTGTCTATTAGGACACAGGTACAATTTACTAATATGTACTCTCTTGTTACAACATCAACTTGTTTTTCCCATTACCTAATTCACGGGATCTCCGATCAGGAAGGTATGGGTTATCATTGTGTTGTAACTCAAATGGGCCTCATACCCATGTCCATAGACGCAACGAAATTCGTTTTCCTTGCAAGTCCTTTTATAAAAGGATCTGCCAGATTTTTCTCAATGCGAACATAATTCACAGCAATTACTCCAGAGTTTCTCAATTTTCTGACAGATTTAAGCCTACGCTTCACATGTCTGGAGGACTTCATGTTATCCTTAGTACTCCTAACCTTAATCAACACTGTTTGGTTATCGCAGAACATTAGGATCGGCTGTACTGGTTTCTCAACCAATGGCAAGTCCAACAAAAGCTCTCTAAGCCATTCAGCCTCAACAGTGGCTGTATCAAGTGCTACAAGTTCAGCTTCTATGGTTGACCTCGTTAATATGGTCTGTTTGCAAGACCTCCATGAAACTGCAGCACCAGCTAAGGTAAAAACATAACCACTTGTAGCTTTGATCTCATCTGCATCAGAGATCCAATTGGAATCACTATATCCTTCTAATACAGATGGATATCCAGTATAGTGAATTCCGTAAGATGTTGTGCCTCTCAAGTAGCGCAACACTCTTTCAAGTGCCTCCCGATGATCATCTCCCGGGTTAGATGTAAACCGGCTTAATTTGCTCACAGCAAATGAGATATTAGGTCTTGTGGCACCAGCTAGATACATAAGAGACCCAATAATTTGTGAATATCTCAATTGATCTTTCCCTAACCCTTGATTTTTTCGAAGTTTAACACTCGGATCATATGGTGTTGGGGAAATTTTGAAATTCTCAAAGCCATACAGGCTTAAAATTTTCTCAGCATAATGAGATTGATGCAAAAGGATTCCATCCTCATTCTTCATCAATTTAATATTCAAAATAACATCTGCCTGACCCAAGTCTTTCATATCAAAGCATCGAGACAAGAAAGTTTTGACCTCGTCAATTAGAGCAGTGTTAGTCCCAAATATAAGTATGTCATCAACATACAAACACAAAATCACACCTTGACCCCCACCATAACGATAATATACACACTTATCTGCCTCATTAACAACAAAACCAGCAGATGTCAAAGTTTTATCAAACTTTTCGTGCCATTGCTTAGGTGCTTGCTTTAGTCCATACAAGGATTTTAATAATTTGCACACTTTATTTTCCTGTCCAGTAATCACATAACCATCTGTTTGCTCCATATAGATTTCTTCCTCCAACTCTCCATTAAGGAAAGCTGTCTTTACATCCATTTGATGGACGTGTAGACCATGGGAAGCAGCTAAAGCAATGAGCACTCTAATGGTGGTTAATCTGGCAACAGGAGAATAAGTATCAAAATAATCCTCTCCTTCTTTCTGGGTATAACCCTTGGCTACAAGTCTTGCCTTGTACTTATCAACAGTACCATCAGGCCTCATTTTCTTTTTGAAAACCCACTTGCATCCAACAGGTTTGCACCCAGTAGGACGATCAGTGATCTCCCAAGTCCCATTAGCCATGATGGAATCCATCTCGCTACGGACTGCCTCTTTCCAATACTCAGCATCAGGTAATGCATAAGCCTCTGAAAGAGTTTTTGGCACATCATCTACGAGGTATACAATGAAGTCATCGCCAAAGGTTTTCTCAACCCTTTGTCTCTTGCTCCTACGAGGAGCCTCTGCGACTAAATTGTTATCCTCCTCAGTAATATCTTCTACTGGTAGTGTATCACTCATTGGTTCAAAAATAGTGGTAGGTTCAACATTAATATTTTCAGTTTGTGAGGTACTACCTGCTGGTCTCATAGGATAAACATCCTCAAAGAATGAAGCATCTCTGGACTCCATTATTGTGTTAGCAACAATCTCAGGAGTTTCTGATTTTACTACTAAAAATCTATAGGCCGTACTGTTATGTGCATATCCCAGAAAAATGCAATCGACTGTTTTAGGTCCAAGCTTTCTCTTTTTCTGCAATGGTATATTAACTTTCGCCAAACACCCCCATGTTCGCAGAAAATTGACATTGGGCTTTCTCCCCTTCCATCCCTCATATGGAGTAATCTCACACTTTTTAGTGATTACTCTATTTAAGACAAAAGTTGCTGTCAATATAGCTTCCCCCACCACATCTTAGGCATACCGGCACTCTCTAACATGGCATTCACCAAGTCTGTGAGTGTTCGGTTTTTCCTCTCAGCTACCCCATTTGATTGGGGAGAATATGCTGGTGTAACTTCATGGATTATACTAGCTCAGAACAGAACTGGGAGAATTCATGAGAGATATACTCTCCTCAATGATCAGACCTTAGTCTTTTATAATTTTATTTTCTAGTTGGTTCTCAACCTCGGCCTTATTGGTTTTAAAGTAGTTTAAAACTTCATCCTTTGTTTTCAGCAAATACACATAACCTTAACATGTTGCATCATCTATAAGAGTTAGAAAGTATCTTTTGCCTCCTTTTGTCAACAATCCATTCATTTCACATAGGTTAGAATGGACAAGATCTAATGGTGCCAAGTTCTTTTCTTCCTCTAATCCTTTAAAGGGTTTTCTAGGCTGTTTTACTTGCACACAAGATTGACACTTTGATCCTTTGATAATATCACATTTTGGAATTAACTCTAATCTGGACATTCGAGCAATGCTATCAAAACTAATATGACAGAATCGAGAATGCCAAATATCGGTATCACATTTATTCAAACCAGTTGCAATATTCATATTATAGCAAGACTCTAGAGTACTTAAGTGAAACAAGCCTCCGCTCTCATAGCCTTTACCAACAAAGTTCCCAAACTTAGACAATACAACTTTATTTGACTCAAATACTAGCTTATAACCATCCCTGCATAAAAGAGAACCACTAACAAGGTTCTTTTTTATTGTTGGCGCATGCTGCACGTTCTTCAAGTGGAGAATCTTTCCTGAAGTAAGCTTTAGATCTACTTTGCCAACACCAAGAATGTATATGCGACCTGCTCCCCATTAGGACGGGAAGCCTCATTGCCTGGTAAGAAGAAAACAAGGAAACATCAGAACACACGTGAACATTAGCACCAGTATCAACCCACCAATCAGTGGTTTGACATGCTGAAAAAACAACAGGAGAATTACCATACCCTCCTAAAGTCGAGGCCTCGCATATGGTCACATTGGCATTTTTCTTGCCCTGTTCATTTGTCCTGTTTTTGCGATAGCGACAGTCTTTTGCCATATGACCGTCCTTTCCGCACACGAAACAGGTGATGTTCTTCATGTCCTTTTTCTCAATTTTCTTCTTTTTGAAGCTAGTTGTCTTGTTTGGTTTAGGAACTTTGAAGTTCTTGCCATATGATTTCTTCTCGACGATATTGGCATTATTCTGATTAGTTATGATTGGTGCATCTTTTGCTCTTGCCTTTTCTTCCATATCAAGGGCTGCAATGAGATCCTCAACAGAAATCTCTTCCCTCTTGTGCTTTAAGCTAGTGGCAAAATTCCGCCAAGATGGGGGGAGTTTAGCAACAATGCCCGCTGCCACAAACTTAGGAGGCAATGCACAACCCAAGTGCGCAATCTCGCCAACCAGTAGCTGGAGGTCGTGTGCTTGTGCAACAATCGATTTAGCGCCATCCATGCTAAAATCGAAGAATTGCTCGCACACGTAAAGCAAGCGACCGGCCTCAGCCTGTGACACTATGGTTTGGTGTGACGTTATAGAAGGTGAAACTAGAGAATAAAACCTTTCGGCTCAGGGTTTTCTCGCGTTTTTTGGGCCGGTTGAAGTGTTATGTCGCCACGGAGTGTCGTAACCTTATTTAACATGCATGATAAGGTTAATAACATTATGAGATGTGGAATTAAGGTTAAAACTATATGATATGGAGGTTAATAGCTTTTCCGGGCCGTTTCCGGGGTTTTGGGCCTTCCCGGGGGAGTTTGGGCCTTGGTGGGCTTTGGTGGGATGGAGTAGGTCTCCATAACGGACAAGGTTTGGGTGTGGGGGCTGTTAAAAGGGCTCCCCACCAGCCCTTGGGGCGTCCACCCCTGCCCCATGCGCCCCTAACCCTAGCCGCCACCCTTCCTCCTCCCTCCACCTCCTAGCCGCCCCATCTCTTGCCCCCATGGCGCCCCCATTGCTCCCCATTGCACACCACCTCTCCTCCAACCCCCTTGCTGCCCTAGGGTGACCTCCCCACCCCTGCATCCTCATGGATCCATCCGAGGAGCGAGGAGCGAGGTGCGAGGAGCGAGGAGCGAGGAGATCGATTGGAGTTTTCGTGCGTCGGGCAAAGGTATGATCATGGGGCTCCTCGGGGATGAGCTAGATACTGTTATTAGGGAGTTTATCAAGTTTTTAGATCAATTGGAGGCGCTGAATTTGAGTAATTTGGGTTAGATCTAGATGTTGCCACGTTTCTGTCTTCGGGCAGATTGAGCAGTCGAGCTAGGGTTCGCGTTTTCGCCAATTTAGAGTTGGAATATGGCCGTACGGACTTCTAGGAAGTTGTAGATAATTTCATTATCTTTCAGCGCGTATAAAGAAATTGAAATTCCGCCCAGCCGTTTGAAAGTTATGACTGTTTTACCGAGCGTGTTAAAATCTGTGACGCGATTGGAACAGATCTCGGTAATCTGTAGATTAAAAAACTTTAGAGGCCGAATCAGACTTTCCATATACCTAGAGAAAGTTGGGAAATTTCCTAAGCTATGCGAGGGTGTACTCGTTTAATTCATTCAGAGTCCCAGAACTCAAGTTATGCCTTTTGCAAGGCTGCTGTCCCGACGGGACAGAACCTCTGTTTTAGGTTTTGCGAGTAGGGAGCAATGTTAGGTTAGATGGGGGTTTGCGTACTGTTTTGTGGTTATGATTGTGATTGTGTGATACCCCTGTGCAGGAGGTGTGACCCCGGGAGTGCCTTCTACTTCCCGCCAATCCGTTGCACGTGGTTGAGGCAAGTGTGTTGTGATGGATAGCGAGTTGTAGGTTGCATGTTGAGATTAGATGGAATTGTTTACATGATATATGTCCACTTGCCATGTCTTAATGATTGCTATGATATGATGAGCATGTTTAAGATGTTATGACGCCATGTGTTAAAATATGAGTTTTATATGATGTTGGCATGCTTGCATACATGACATGTTACATGGCGAGGCGGTGAGAAAGTCATTAACTAATCCGGGAAGGTCGGTGAGAAAGTTATGACTAATCCGGAGAGCCAATAGAGTAAGTCCTGCATCGTGATTCCATCTACCGTGGGTTGTGGAAGCGAGGAGTAGGCACCCTCCATCTTCGGGATGGAAGGGGGGAGAGGGTGCACACCGACGGGTGTGTACTCAACCATACCGGTATGAGTTTCCAAGGAGATATGAGCATTGCATTGCATTGCATACACAATGATGATGATTTTGTTAAAGTGTTCATGATTGAGATGATATACATGATGTGAGATGTTATTTTCTATGATATTGTTATTGTTGTCCATTACAATATGCTTGCTGAGTTTCGAACTCACGCTTGTGTTTTATGTTGTTTTTAGGTACTTTGAGATCGGCATGCGGGAAAAAGGGGTTTAGCTACACTTCTACACGTAGCTCCACCATCATAGTCTATGATTAATCACTTGGAGACATGATTTTAAGAGTTGTGCCATAAAGTTAATGTATGGTTTAATCTAGCATGCTTGTGATCCCTTATTTGCTTCGTTATAGTTTGTGAAGTGGTTGAGCGTGGTATTATTGGCGTAATTTGATGATACATCCATTTATGTTGATGTTTTAGATGTCGTGTGCTATGATATATCTTGCCATGATATTGATATTGTGTTAATTCATGGAAAAACAAAGGAGATGCTGCCGAAATATCGGTTTTTAGCATATGTACCTTTGCTGGAATTTATGTTTAAATGTGATATTTAGTTGTTGTTTAGCTTATGTTTGGTAGCATTCGGGCATATTAAATGCCGGGGTGTTACAGTTGGTATCGAGCGGTCAGACGTCCTTGGAATGTGTATTTTTAGTGTCATGCTATAGGTTGCAACTAAAATGTGATGTGGAATAACTTAGAAACATGGCTTAGGTTCTAACTAAAACTTTGTCATAGGATAGCAATATTAAAACTTGCAAAAGTGGTATAACTAATCTAAAATTTGACACACAATGGATGCACAGTAGGAAAGGGTATGGGTATCGTTTCTTTACGCTTAAATGTTGTATTTAAGCTATGATGTTGAATGCTTTATTTGACAAAGCATGTTGCTATGTCTATGAGATAAATGTTTGAATTGTTCTTGTGGTGGTGATAAAGTGGGGTTGTGGTGCCGAAGGGTTTCGGTCACCTCTTTTTGTTCATAGTAAGGGTGAGGTTTGACGGTGTGGCCGGTTAGTGCCATCACCGAAGAACTGTTAACCCCTGTAGGGGAAGAGTGCATACCCTTTCTGTCGTAGATCGGGTAGTTAACTGGAGTCAAATAGAAGAGTTTGGTGGTGGATTCCTTCGGATGTTCTTTATCGTTCTGTGATCGGTCTTTGTTGGTCTTCTTGGTTTTAGTGATGGAAACCAAAAAGGAAAGTGTTTGGTATTGGTTTTTCGCTGATCGTTCAGTATGCGGTGTGTGGTTTTGTCTTCCTTGGTTGAAGACGAAGAAAAGGAGTCTAGTGTTGCGCTTCTTTTGGGCGCCTTTCCAGTTTTAATGATTAGTTTGTTGATGGCTTTATGGGGAAGAAGCATTCAAATTTATCCCTGTGTTTGTCTTTCTCCGAGGTTAACGGAGTTATTGCGGAGTTATGCCGCACTGGCCGTCAGGGCTGAAGTTACGTGTCTTTGTAGAAATAAGTGGTGTTTGATTCGTTATTTTGTCGGTTTAAGAAAATCATCTTTGAAGAACCCTTCCTATTTTGTGAAAGTTTGGAGTTAGGGTTTATTTGCAAAGGTATATTTGATCGATTGGTTCCCTCCAAAGAGGAGTCTTTGAGATTTAAAAAGTGTTTTGGAGAATTCCTTTGCATGACCAAGTTTGGGTTTGTCTCATCGCAATTTTGAGAGTCAAATTTTCCTTATGAATTTGGGATGAGTTTTAAAACTAAAATGTCTGTAAACAAAGTAGTCTTTTGACTGAAATCGTTTGTCCCTAGTAAGAATTGATGTTTAGCATGTTATGTAGTAGGTAACAATGTGGTTTATGGATTGATGTGTTGCTAAGTTAAATTTTGAGTTGAATCAATTCAATGTGATTAATATCTCTAGCTTGAGAATAAATAGACTACTAGTGTTGCAGTTTACTCTTAGCGAGAATGATTAAATGTGTTAATGTACATGCTTAGAATCTGTTGCCTTGCTTTAAAAGTGCTTATGATCCTTGTTAATGTTAAAAGTTTAAACTTTGATGCATAGTTAAAACATTAAGATGATGTAGACTCATTGTTATTGTAAAAGAAACTTTCTTTGGTTGTTAAAGATGTTCTAATCTAATGGATTAATAGAGAAATTTAATCGTGTTGACTAGTGACTTTAATTTGGATGTTGATTAGAGTTGCTATTTATGTTGTTGCAAACTACTAGTATCTTTGGAAGTATGCAGTTGTGTCGCTACAATGCTAGTATTGATATCAATGGAGAAGACATAAGACTTATTGTTAATGATGTTGTTAATGGTAGTGTTAATGCTAATATTCAGTCTATTTTAAATAGTGGGAGTATGTTGTGTGGTGGTAATTTTGTTATCACCTATGTATAGGGTAGCTAAAAGTAATGTTGTTGGTTGATGATTATGCCCATTTGTTGTTATTGATGACTAAGTAGTTGTGGTAACTGTTTAGATTATTCGTTGGAAAACCATGGTTAAAATAGAGGAAAATTTTAACATGTTGCGATGGAGTGAGCTTTGGATAATTAACATGATGTACAATTTCATCCTTAATGAATGTATGCCTTGGAATCCTAGTTATGAACTTTGTCTTGTAGAGATAATATTTACATGTTGAAGTCGTTGTTTAACTGAATAAGGTTCGGTTGTCGAGACGTGAATATATAGGTGGCATGAAATTTATATGCTGATCTTGCTGAAAGATTTATTGAAATACTATGTTTCCAACTTGGAATAAGATGTATTATGATTCGGTGACCCGTGAGGGTCATGTCAATATAGTTTTGGTTGGGTGCCTTTTTCGATAAGCACCTTAAACCCTAATTAAAAGTGTTGGGATTGGTAACTAGAGGAAGAATTTGTTGTGAAGTTTCGATTTATTTGTGTTGAGGCTTCTCAGAAGTAGATAGTAATTATGGAAGTCTTTTAATGGAAAGCGTAGTGGAGTACTAGAGATGGTTCTTTTTATCTTTGAGCTTGTGTTTAAAAGCTTTTGGACTGGTTTGGTTGCTTGCCATTTTGGTTGAAGGGTTTTCGGTCAAGGTGTTCCATATGCTGTGTTTCAGAGTTTCCCTAAAACTCGTAGAAATTGGTGCAAATATTTGGTTTTGGCTAACTTGTTTAGTTTGTGCTATGAGTTTCCCTTTCTCTTTGAGAAAGTTGGTGGCGGTTGTGTGTGCAGATGCTTGACTTTGGAGTCGATGTTCTTTTCCAAAATGCTGATTTTGGTTAAAATGCGAGGTTTTGCAAGTTTAGCTTTCAAGTAATGGAGGGTTCTGTTATGATGTGGTCTTTTCCTGCTAACGGTTTGCAGTCATGGTCTATATGAATTTCTGCAACCTTCGATGTTAATGGTGTTTCAATTCTTTGATACCTAATAAGTCGTTTGGTGAATGACTAATCGGTACTGGCTGTTCCATGATGAAGGAATGGTGAAAAGTAAACATGACATCGTTTTTACATGTTAAATGATAAAAGAGTCGTTGAGCCAGGTCGGTGAGAAAGTCATATATGGAGATATGACTAATCCGGAGTGCTCCTGAAGAGTGTGCATTTATGTCATGAAACGAGATGTCCATTTCTTTCTAGTATGAAAAGAAAGAATAAAGAATTTCTGGTATGTTGGTTGTGATGAAGGGGATTTGTGTTTCCTTTGCATCTTGGTTTAGAAAGTTAAACTGAATGCTCTTTGGTTGTTGTCGAATCCTTTCCAAAGTGATTGTAGTGCATTGGATTCAAGGTTAAGCATGGGGACCAATTGGGTTCATGGTTTGTGGTTGAGTTTATCCAATCGTTGTGTCCTTGTTTTAGTCCTTGGGTGGAAAGCTTGAGGCGAGACCCGCTTGGATGAGAAATCCAATATGGGTTGTTATCGACCTAAGCATTAGGTGTTGTTAGTAGTGGATCGTAAATGGTTTAAAGGTGAGGAGTAAAGGAAGGTTGAGTTTGACTCAATTCAAACCTTCTTGGAGAATTGTGTTGTTGATGTGTTCCTCGATAGGGTTGATTAAGTACTAGTGGACCACTTGGTGGTTGCTAGTAATTGCTTTTCCTTTTCGAAGTGTATTGGATCTTTTGTCGCTGATCTATGAGCGAGTGGAGTCAACCGTAGCATTTTGTTCGGTTGTTACTGTTCTTGCGGGTTTTAAGAACTTTGGTTTTAAAGAAAGCTTTCCCTTTTGATGTTAGCGGTGGGTATTGGTCTTTTGTAAAAGACGAATCTTTTGCATGGTTTTAAACCCCGTTGTTCAAACAGTGGGTTGTCTTGGAGTGTAGTGTCTCTCTTGGCTTGCGCTGCCTTGATTACTGGCGAACCATAGTAGAGAGGTTGTTGTGTGAAAAACACTTTTGTGCGTGGGAGCTTAAGAGGGTTCTAGCGGTTGAAGCCGTGTTCTTCTGGAAAGTAGCATTGCTAAAGGGATCAGGCACTTTAGTGCCAAGGAATGTATCGAATGAGGAGTGTGAGACCGTGTTCTTTCGTGGTCTTTTTGGCAATTGGGGTGAAGGAGGAACCGTGCGAGGTTGCACTTTGTTGAGCTAAATCAACATTTCCTCGCCAAGGGTTGGTTTTGAGAACTCGTTTGTCGTTTGTTCCGGTTTGAGTCTTTGTGTGAATGTTTTATGTTGTAAGGAAGTCTTTTGTCCCTCGAGGACTTTGTTGTTGTTTTTGGCGTCCTTCGGATTCGAGGTCGAATCCTGTTGAAGGGGGGAAGAATGTGACACTATGGTTTGCTGTGACGTTATAGAAGGTGAAACTAGAGAATAAAACCTTTCGGCTTAGGTTTTTCTCGCGTTTTTTGGGCCGGTTGAAGTGTTATGTCGCCACGGAGTGTCGTAACCTTATTTAACGTGCATGATAAGGTTAATAACATTATGAGATGTGGAATTAAGGTTAAAACTATAGGATATGGAGGTTAATAGCTTTTCCGGGCCGTTTTCGGGGTTTTGGGCCTTCCCGGGGGAGTTTGGGCCTTGGTGGGCTTTGGTGGGATGGAGTAGTTCTCCGTAACGGACTAGGTTTGGGCGTGGGGGCTGGTAAAAGGGCTCCCCACCAGCCCTTGGGGCGTCCACCCCTGCCCCATGCGCCCCTAACCCTAGCCGCCACCCTTCCTCCTCCCTCCACCTCCTAGCCGCCCCATCTCTTGCCCCCATGGCGCCCCCATTGCTCCCCATTGCACACCACCTCTCCTCCAACCCCCTTGCTGCCCTAGGTTGACCTCCCCACCCCTGCATCCTCATGGATCCATCCGAGGAGCGAGGAGCGACGAGCGAGGAGCGAGGTGCGAGGAGCGAGGAGCGAGGAGATCGATTGGAGTTTTCGTGCGTCGGGCAAAGGTATGATCATGGGGCTCCTCGGGGATGAGCTAGGTACTGTTATTAGAGAGTTTATAAAGTTTTTAGATCAATTGGAGGCGCTGGATTTGAGTAATTTGGGTAAGATCTAGATGTTGCCACGTTTCTGTTTTCGGGCAGATTGAGCAGTCGAGATAGGGTTCGCGTTTTCGCCAATTTAGAATTGGAATCTGGCCGTACGGACTTCTAGGAAGTTGTAGATAATTTCATTATCTTTCAGTGCGTATAAAGAAATTGAAATTCCGCCCAGCCGTTTGAAAGTTATGACTGTTTTACCGAGCGTGTTAAAATCTGTGACGCGATTGGAACAGATCTCGGTAATCTGTAGATTAAACAACTTTAGAGGCCGAATCAGACTTTCCATATACCTAGAGAAAGTTGGGAAATTTCCTAGGCTACGCGAGGGTGTACTCGTTTAATTCATTCGGAGTCCCAGAACTCAAGTTATGCCTTTTGCAAGGCTGCTGTCCCGACGGGACAGAACCTCTGTTTTAGGTTTTGCGAATAGGGAGCAATGTTAGGTTAGATGGGGGTTTGCGTACTGTTTTGTGGTTATGATTGTGATTGTGTGATACCTCTGTGCAGGAGGTGTGACCCCGGGAGTGCTTTCTACTTCCCGCCAATCCGTTGCACGTGGTTGAGGCAAGTGTGTTGTGATGGATAGCGAGTTGTAGGTTGCATGTTGAGATTAGATGGAATTGTTTACATGATATATGTCCACTTGCCATGTCTTAATGATTGCTATGATATGATGAGCATGTTTAAGATGTTATGACGCCATGTGTTAAAATATGAGTTTTATATGATGTTGGCATGCTTGCATACATGACATGTTACATGGCCCGGGCGGTGAGAAAGTCATTAACTAATCCGGGAAGATCGGTGAGAAAGTTATGACTAATCCGGAGAGCCAATAGAGTAAGTTCTGCATCGTGATTCCATCTACCGTGGGTTGTGGAAGCGAGGAGTAGGCACCCTCCTTCTTCGGGATGGAAGGGGGGAGAGGGTGCACACCGACGGGTGTGTACTCAACCATACCGGTATGAGTTTCCAAGGAGATATGAGCATTGCATTGCATTGCATACACAATGATGATGATTTTGTTAAAGTGTTCATGATTGAGATGATATACATGATGTGAGATGTTATTTTCTATGATATTGTTATTGTTGTCCATTACAATATGCTTGCTGAGTTTCGAACTCACGCTTGTGTTTTATGTTGTTTTTAGGTACTTTGAGATCGGCATGCGGGAAAAAGGGGTTTAGCTACACTTCTACACGTAGCTCCACCATCATAGTCTATGATTAATCACTTGGAGACATGATTTTAAGAGTTGTGCCATAAAGTTAATGTATGGTTTAATCTAGCATGCTTGTGATCCCTTATTTGCTTCGTTATAGTTTGTGAAGTGGTTGAGCGTGGTATTATTGGCGTAATTTGATGATACATCCATTTATGTTGATGTTTTAGATGTCGTGTGCTATGATATATCTTGCCATGATATTGATATTGTGTTAATTCATGGAAAAACAAAGGAGATGCTGCCGAAATATCGGTTTTTAGCATATGTACCTTTGCTGGAATTTATGTTTAAATGTGATATTTAGTTGTTGTTTAACTTATGTTTGGTAGCATTCGGGCATATTAAATGCCGGGGTGTTACACAGCCTCTGCATACTTCTGGTCAAGTGCATCCCACAACTCAGTGGCAGATGTGTAGTTCATATACACATCGTAGAGCTGATCTGCCAAAATGGTCAGAAGGCAGCCTATTGCAGTGTTGTTTGCACTATCAAACTGCATTTACTGCTCAACCGTAAATGGATACTGCGGGTGGATCACCCACCACAGCCCCAATGACATGAGCCAAAACTTGGCCCTTGTCTGCCATCTACGGAAATTTGCACCAGAAAACCTCTCATGTTTCAAAGCATCCGATGGATTAGCCATTGCTGAATCAGAAAAATATCGCAAACAAGGTTTCTGGATTGTTGGAAATATGCGTAATATTTTTATTCCAGATTTTATATTGAGGCAAATACTACTGATAAACAGTGATGCACACAGTAAATCTAACAGCAGGCTACACATTGTACTTCCAAACATATGAACTCAAGAAACAGAGTATGATCAAATCGAACGTTCACTAACCGACTTATAGTTAGGCTTGATGAAGACAGAACGATGCGCATACGAGGTTGTGGAGAAGTCGAAGTCGATGAATCAGCGCAGGAGTGATCGCGCAGATGCGCTGCCCAGAAACCTTATTGCCGCCCCGTGCAGGTAAACTCTGCGACAATGGCTCGGAGATACCGCTCACCTTCCTTCACGGTGCAGGCCGAGGAGGAAGGTCGGCGTGGTTGAACAGCACAACATACCAGTACAGAGTTCAGAGAGGAGAAGGAAAAATGGAAGAGATATTCAGTGTATCAAGCCTGGACGTCTCCAGGTGTTTATATACACTCACACCAGTAACTGACAGAGTAATGTGACTAGTAAATCGATCGCTGCGTAATGTCGTGATTAATAGTAATCGATCGTATAATGTCAAGATTAATAGTAATCGATCGTATAATGTCAGCAGTTACTAGAATGTTTAAATCGCATTTAAACAGAATGAACAGAGAGATAATTGCAAGATTCAGCAAAATAAAAGGTGAATTCAAAGTCACAAGTCACGCGAATTTTCACGCGAAAATACGCGAATACGCGCGCGAGCGTGTGTGTGTTTAGCCAATATTCACCCTATGCCATCCTCATGCCAAGTGTCACATTAATTGAGATGTGGCAAAGACTCCACCTTTTAAATTGTCCTTCCTCCACTTGGCTAGGCAATATGGTACTAAATCATACATGCTATGGAATTAAGGAAGTAGGCCACCCATGGACCAATTTCCAACGGATACATGGTATGACATAATTCATTCATTTGGCACGGATACCATTCCAAATAGAAACATTCAATTTATTTGGCAAATGGCACCATCAATAGTACATTACATCAAACAGGTGGTGGGAAGGAAGGAAAGAGAAAAAATAAAGTATCAATGACGACAACTTCTCTTATTTGTATGAAATTAAATAAGAAAAATTAAGGTACAAGCATTCCGTAAAGATGAAGGGAAGTGGAGCACAGTGAGAAGGGTTTGACGACATACTGTAGTGGATTCTTTTTCCATGCTACTACTGGTCGTCCGCACTTCCATTCGAGCCTCAGCTTCGGTTGAGCTCATCACGGTGAATCCGTCCCGAAAACGGCACCGCGCCTCAAATCTGCATTGTCTTATTCGTCTTTGGCGCATTCGCACGCGAATTCAAGCCACAAAAGCCTTCCTCCTCCTTGTTGGCCTCGAATTCCATATCGGACAAGGCGAAGACAAGGGCTAAACCCAACTAACGTGCTCGCCACCCTAGCATCCACCCATTCCCCATGCAAGCATTAGGAAAAAATAGAATGGGGAGGTGATGTGCGAGGCAAAGAAAGGGATATTGGAACAACAGATGGAGGAAGAAGAGTTGGCTTGTAATTGGGGGTTGAGGAAGATCGTGGTGAGGATATGGTGGAGCAGTGGTGAAAAGAGCAAGAGACATCGGCGTGGGGGTGAGGCCATTGTTTCGGGGAGGAGGGTGAATCGACGCGACGGTTTCAAGTAGAGCAACAGGGCCACCTATCGACGTTTAGTTAGGGAGAAGACGACGTACAAAACCCTTTTTATATTATAGATAATATAATAATATAATATAATATTATACTAGTAGAGTGCCCGTACGTTGCAACAGAATATCAAAAGAGGAGAGTGATATATATCATCACATATGACCTGAATCATACAATCAATATTAATATTCTTTTTACACGTATCAAGTAGAACATATATCTACATATTTAGTTCGTCCTCGAACTTGATGAAAAGGCAGATAATCAAATAGAAATTCCATCAATTCCATCTAGTAAGTTAGTATAAGTCGAAAACATCTTACAAACAGAAATATTTGCAACGTCCATCAGTATATACCACGTTTTGAGCATCAACTACATTGGATTGATGATCAGTGTAGATTTCTTTAGCCTGCGAATCTTCCTTCTCATCCTGTCAATGAATAAACACATCAGCAAAAACATAAAGACGCAAGGCAAAGGGCTAAATAGACAGAATCATCAAATCACTTCCAAACTGAATAATTGTACAAAAAATATTAATCACATTATTTTGTTTACAGGTCAATGGTCTCTACCTTCCTGTTTCTGAAGCAAAGAGATAAAACCATGTTAACAAGACTGGATAGAAATAGAACAAATAATTGTACAAAAAAAACATTAATCACCGTGTTTGATCCAACCTCTTCACTGCTTCTGAAGCAAAGAGATAGAACCAGGTTAACAATGGGAGTGATGGTCCAACGCGCGGACTAAACGCGTTGGATGGGCTTTGGGCTTTACGGTGCGTGGAAATGGACTGTGGACGATCCACTAAAAAGGAGGAGTAAACTCCTTTTATTAGTTTAGATATCTAAATGACCAGATAAGATCAAGTACTCCATGATTATGTTGAATAGTAAGCCTACTGAGTCAAATGCCTAACCAACAAAATGAACAAATCATTTTACAATGCCAGAAGGAAGATATACTGAAAATTTCAACCATTAAAAAAGGATTGTCTTGTTCTCACCAAACAGAAAAGAGCACTGAGATTCAATTGCATTAGTTTTGAATCCTAACTCATTAGTTGCGTTACTGAGTGCAAATGTTCACACAACAAATAGAAAATTGCTCTGCTTCATAACTGTCTAAATCCTTAACTATTAATATGACATCTGAATCTCTGTTTTATTAGGCCATCCGTGCACAATGAACTTCACAATCCTTGGTTCATCTGGATGAGGTAAGTTTTTTTTATCATTTTCCTTTATAAGTTTTTTTATCATTTGCCTTGATAAATTTTTCAGATAAATGTTTTTCCTGCTGCACCATTTCTACAAACAAAAGTGCTACTAATGTTATTATCTACTGAGCTAAGAATAGTGTCGGTGTATTCTACACCAGGGTGCCCACTTCACCGCAGTAAGGGTACAAGGTGGCTGCCCAGCTGACAGGTGGCGTCCAGGCCACGCCGCTGGCGGTCAGTATTGTGGTCGCCCAGCGGACAGGTGGCGTCCAGGCCAAGCCACTGGTGGTCAGCAAGGTGGTCGCCCAGCGGATAGGTGGCGTCAAGGCCACGCCGCTGGCGCTCAGTTCCCGAGGCCACCTAGTGGTCTGTGCCACCACACGGAGGATCAAAAGCATTTAATGCGTATCGTGCGCATTAAATGCGGGTAATGAAGGCCACAGTGTGACGGCGCATGTTCCCAACACACGCATTTATTACGGGTGACGTCACGGTGAAATCCCCCTAGCGAGGCACGCGAGGCCCGAGGCCGGGGTGAAGTCGGCTGTGTCAGAGCATTAAGTTTGGCGTAAGAATAGTGACAGGTGCATTAAATACGCTGTGGCAGTGTAATGAGTGCGGGGTACTGATGTAAGCTCCCATGCGCCCCAGCCAGCCCAAGTATAAAAGGGAGCCAGGGTGCATGGGAGAAGGGGTTCGATTCATTCGGTGGGAGGGATTCGGTTTGGATCTTCAACCTCTGAGAACCATTCCGTCTGTTGTAGTTGTCTCAGTTTTCCCCCCCAAGAACACAACCAAGAACAGATAAACATGACTAGGGCTATTACTCATCAGGAGGGCCCGAACCTGGGTAAACCCTAGCGTCCCCTTGCAAGCTTTGCCATTGTTTCCTTTCCTCCATCTTTCGAGCGATCTCCACGAAAGCCCCCTATTCGAACTTCATATACACCCGATCCGGAGGTGTCTGTTGGCTCTCACGCCGACAGTAGCGCGCCAGGTAGGGGGCTCAGTGGCTAGATTGCCCTTTCTTCTTCAACCTTCTCGTGAAGCTTGCGAGAAACTTTGGCAGTCGTCGGCATGGCGGGTTCACGTTCCAAGCACGACGACCTACTTGAAGAGAGCAGCACTCGTAGAAGATCCCGGCGCCCGGCCAGGGCGTCGGACCTCCCGGGTCCCTCCGTCATGGGAGGGACACGCGTTGCTTCCTCGCTCCGAGGACAACCCGTCCGACGGCGCCTGTTGATGGGAGACGACACCCCAGCGCAGAATCTTCATGCGGCCCGGCTGCTCCTCGACCACCCTTCGGTTATGCTAGGGGGCGACACCCCGGCCGCTCCATGGCTGCGGGACATCGCCCGCCTAGTGGATGCCGCCCAATAGCAGGTAGAGGTGGCAAACCAGCCGGGCGCTTCCGGCGGGGGGCGGCTGGGCATGCGTGCGATCGATGCACAGGCTTCCAGCCATCCCAACAAAGTTTCTTCTGGCCGCGAGGGCCGGGACAAAGGGAAGGGTGCGCAGGTTGCAGCCCCCTCAGATGTCGGGGGACGTGCACATGCTCCCACCCTTCTCGCGGTCCCCCCAGGCCGATGGGGGGCCATGAGGATCTGAGGGCCCGTTTAGATGAAAGGCGGTTCCAGCGCGATGATGACTTGCGCAATGTCCTTAGGGGGCGTCGTGAGCATGCACAACGTCGCGCTAGCCGCACGATGCCTAGCGGTCGGGGGGAGATCTCACCCCTGACTCCAGGGAGAGTGTAGACTCGCACTCCTCGACCCCCTCTCGAGGCCGAGGGGCGGGCGAGCGACGCTGCTCCCCCTACAACGTTGGATGCCAGGCGTTTTCCCTCCGCCTACACCAAGCTGTGCCGCCGGTAATATGCCGGGAAAACTTTGCGGCGTCTGCTTCCTCAACGGTCAACGGCGGGAGCAAAGGTGCTGGAGGTGCCATATGGGCGAAGGAGGCGATGTGCAAGAAAGAGGCAGTTCGCAAGAAGCACGGCTGAGGACTTAGCGGTTGAGTGAGACTGAAAGAAAGAACCGCTCCCCCCGTGGCAACCTATATATAGGCACACGAAGGGATGATCCGGCGGGAAACCCGAAGGGGCGCGGCGGTTCGAAGGCGGGAAGCCCAAAAACTGTTAAAACGTGGGCACGTTCCCAAGAATCCTATGTTGGTTACGAGGCGGGGGCGGCTGCTTGTTCAGCTTCGGTGCCCAGAAACGGCGACGTGCATTTAAAGCTGCGACGTTACGTGGGCATTTATAATGAACCCACCCGGGAGACTGAGCCATTTTTCCAAAAAAGGAAAAAGGCGCTCCAGGGTGGGCCCGGGGGATACTGTCGGTGTATTTTAGACCAGGGTGCCCACTTCACCGCAGTAAGGGTACAAGGTACGCCAATGGACAGAGGCATCCAGCCACGCTTGGCGATCAAGAAGACTGCCGCCAATGGACAGTGGCGTCCAGGCCACGCTACCGGGCGATCAACAAGGTGGTCGCCAATGGATAGGTGGCGCCTGTGCCACGCCACCGGGCGATCAGCAAGATGGTCGCCCAGCGGACAGGTGGCGTCCAGGCCACACCGCTGGCGCTCAGTTCCCGAGGCCACCTAGTGGTCTGTGCCATCACACGGAGGATCAAAAGCATTTAATGCGTATCATGCGCATTAAATGCGGGTAATGAAGGCCACAGTGTGACAGCGCATATTCCTAACACGCGCATTTATTACGGATGACGTCACGGCAAAATCCCCCGGGCAAGGCGGGCGAAACCGGCAGGCACGCGGGGCCCGAGGCCGGGGTGAAGTCGGCTGTGGTAGAGCATTAAGTGTGGTGTAAGAATAGTGATAGGTGCATTAAATGCGCTGTGGCAGTGTAATGAGTGCGGGGTACTGATGTAAGCTCCCATGCGCCCCATCCAGCCCAAGTATAAAAGGGAGCCGGGGTGCATGGGAGAAGGGGTTCGATTCATTCGGTGGGAGGGATTCGGTTTGGATCTTCAACCTCTGAGAACCATTCCGTCTGTAGTAGTTGTCTCAGTTTTCCCCCCAAGAACACAACCAAGAACAGATAAACAGGACTAGGGCTATTACTCATCAGGAGGGCCCGAACCTGGGTAAACCCTAGCGTCCCCTTGCAAGCTTCGCCATTGTTTCCTTTCCTCCATCTTTCGAGTGATCTCCACGAAAGCCCCCTGTTCGAACTTCATATACACCCGATCCGGAAGTGTCTGTTGGCTCTCACGCCGACAAATAGGATCATAGATTTGCTTTTTGTTCAGATTTAATTTATCAAGTTGTTTAAAACCATTATTTGTGAAGTTACAGCGGCAGCTTACCTATATTGTGCGGTTCTTGAGGAAAGGATGATCAACCTAGTGACACAAAAACATGAAATTTACATCAACATCAGTATCCAATAGAGTGCTTACATTTCAATTTTTTGCCCATCCTTCACCTCCAGGAGATAGGCCCTGTAATTTCTCTTCAGAAAACCCTAATGTGACATTGACATTTCTTGCATAACTTTTTTCCTTCAAAGGGAAATTTGTTGATGCCTGAGCCTCCTTTGACTGAGCAAGCACCTTTTCTTCTTCAGGTAGCTGAAACTCATAATATTTGTAGTTCGGACAGTTCTTATCAAATAGAAACCTGAAAATAAACAAATATTTGTATTAGCAACTTATTGCAACAGCTAATTCTGGAAGCTGGACATCAAAAGTCGAAGATAGGGCAATCCAAATATCTTTTTTCCCTAAAAAACTTCAACCATATAGATAAGGATTGTGTTCATTAGAAAAGGTAGTGCACTCATACTTGAATGGTGTATCTCTAGGATTCCTCTACCGTGTGATGTTCTCAAACTATCTCCCTTTTTTGGGAACAAAGCATGCCAAAGTCTTCACGCCTTTCTACTGCCAATAGCGGTTGAAATAAGTGCATATGCTAAGAATTGTTGTTTATATTTAACAATCTAATAATGTAGGCATGAAGCATAAAAGAATAGTTCACACCACCTTGGTGGTATGGAAATCAATTTCTTGGCATACAAACTTACAATTGTTACGATGGCCAGTACATACATGTCAACCATGCAGTATTGCAGTGCCTTCATAAGGGATTATTTAAATACTATTTTTATGTTTAACAAAAACATTATGTTAGCAGTGAATGTTTCATAAGTATCTCAAGCCAAGACTCATAAGCCAAGAGATAGCTGTTTTTTTACCAACACAGTTAGCTTGGGTTCAGTTTAAGGATCAAAGTTCGTAAGGGATAGTTACGAGACGCAACATCACTGGTCAATATGAATTGAATAGCTACTACCCAGCTAAAGTAACATTTTCCACAGTAAGCAGACATAATAAGAGCCTCAAAGGCACTAAAACACTTGCCAAGGACAAAAAACTATTTCATCAAAAGTACAGACTACAATCCTCTATATCAGCAATGCAAATCATGGGCATGAGGGAGGGGGTCCAAATTTGGTACTCACTTCAGAAATAGAAACTCTATCATTTATGAAGCATTTGTGCAAACACATGTAGAAAATTAAATTAGATAATCTATTAATGTCCATCTACAAAGCGCAGTGAAATTGAACAGAAAACATACTAACAGTTATAATTCTTTTAGCACATTTATCAAATTATCAGATATCCATATCTGATGTCAACTAATACCTATAGTAAACCAATAAGACATAAGAAAGCACTTACACAATTGCGTCATTATAAACTCATATATGTAGTCATGCCATACCAACGTGCATGTTTTATCTAAGCCGAACCAAAATTCACATTGTTAGGTTTTGGATACAAAAAATATCTGCAAAATTACTGAGTAAAAAAACAAAATCTTGATACCAAATTCACGATGCAGAAAATGCTTCTAGTGGGATTAAGTAATAAGTGATCTCATCAGGGAAGAAGCAGGGCACAAACCTTAGGGCTGGCAATGATAGCAAGCGGCTCCCCACGTTGGCTCACCTGACCACTGCGGCTGGGGGTGACGGTGACCTAGTGTCTAGAAGACGACGCCGAGGATGCCATCATCGCCGCCGTCGAAGCACCGCGTGGAGGATAACTTCCACCGGGACCCTGGAGGGGCGACGAGGACGACACGAGACGAGCGGGCGGCACTGTGGCCAGGGGAGGGGCGGTTAGGGTTTGTGGGGGAATGGAGAATGGGGCTGTTAGGGTTGATGTTGGGGGCATCCGGGAGCGGGCGACAATAAAGCAAATCCGTGTGAGGGACTGACGGTGTCAAGGCTTCGAGAGGAGGCCTCAGACCTCGTCGACGGATCTGAGAGGGCGAGCGGAGGAGGCGAGGAGGGGCTATATCTAGGTGGAGGCATTTGGAGGGGGAAGGAGCGGCGGAAGCAGCTGGAGGAGGAGGCGGCGGGGATGGCTGTGCGCGGAGCTGAGGTGCTAGCAGCGGGGGAGGGAAAAGGAGGGGAGGCTGCGGTTGGGAATGGAAGGAGGACGCGAGGGTGGGAGGAGATATCAGGAGTTCGCGATTGGAACCTGCTATGGGGTGCATCCGGAGCAGGGTTCCACTTTTCGTTCGAAATCGGGCGATTTTCGTGATAATCGGTCTTACCGAGCCGGCACGATATAAAATACCGTCGGTAAACCGATTAAATTAAAAAAAAAATTCAAAAAATTCAAAAATTTGAAAAAATTTGTCCAACACAAATATCGCGATAATTGAGCCATATCGAGTGATTATCGAGGTATATCGACCGAAAATCGCTCAAAAAATCGATTGACGGGGAAGTTCACGTGATCGGCTAATTTTTGAGGAAAACATCGCGATAATCGAGCAATATCAAGCGATTATCGACCAAATATCGAAATTTTTGAATTTTTTTTAAAAAAATTTGAGTTTTCAGACTATTCGATTTGTTATGATTTTCGATCGAATTTTGGCTCGATTTTATCGATTTTCGAAATTCGATAATCGTGCGAAAACAAATGAAACGGTAAGTGGAACCCTGATCCGGAGATGGCGGAAGAGGGCGCTTGGTTCATTTTCGGTTTAGATGCGATTGGTTTTTTTTCGGTTTATTTAGATGCGGTAGGAGTAAGATTGGTTTTTTCTAAGGTGAGGAGGACGACGGACAACTCTCCTTTTATATTAGTAATAATTAGTAATATAGAGAAGAGATAGAGATAGAGATATTATATATATATATATATATATATATATATATATATATATATATATATTAGTAGAGAAGAGAAATAGCAATATATTAATATAGAGAAGAGAAATAGCAAAACACTAATTGGGTAAGTAAAAATTACTGAAAGGAAACAAAGTAATTAGATAGCTAAAAGAAACTCTTTTATTAGCCAAGAAGAAATCTCATCGTGCCGAGTTGATCTATCACTGGACATAGAAAAGCACGATAGGCAAGCATAGGTATGCATAGAAACTATACATGTTAGGCAAAGTCTAAGACAGGAATACCTATATATAGGCTATATGGTTTTATATCTTCAAGCATGCTATCTCACTTGTGCTGCAAACACCAAGAAACTATATGGTTTGATATCCTCCTATCATAGGAATCAAACTATTATAGGAATCTTCGGAATTCAGTGCTACAAAGACCACAATAGTAGCATAGCCAGAATTCCATTCTATGAGGTATCAAGTGCTACTAAGACCACAATAGTGAAAATTGGGTATATGCTTTTCACGACCAACAAAACATAAGGCTAAAGACTATTCTTGGGAATATGCTACCAAGACCATATATTGTTTCGTTTACATGTACCTACAATTTGGATGCTATGCTTGCAGCGTGGCACTTTCACTGTGTCAAATTTGGGAAGTCTTTTTGGAATTAAGCAGTTCTGTCCTGGTAAATCCTCCCTAATCAGAGATTTTGACTATTGACTCTGGTAATAAGTTGCCTAATAATTGCACTGTTGAATCTATTGGTATATTGCATTATAGTTACCTTATTAGGCGATAGAGTATTTTTTGCAACACCAATGAAATCACTCAACACGAATGAAATCACTCAACACGAATGAAATCACTTCTGAGCTAGTGCAATTGCCCAGAACAATGGTGCTTGACAACATGTTACAGACTTCCAGACTAGCTTTAATATTTCATTTTGCATCCATTTATCATAATTTATCTAACTTAGAACCATTGATGTAAGCCAAAGGACGCAAGGATGCTTAGCTTCTCATATCTATAATCTGTGTTTATTTAAAATATTTCACCGAGCAGATGTCAATAAATCACATCATGACATTATGGTTTATCTTAAAGGAAAACAATTTTTCAGTCTGCAACAGTGAGTGCCTAAAGTGATACATCCTAAAAGAAAAGAATAAAAAAATCTGATAGAACATATTTATTTGGTGTCTCAGCTGCAAAGAAAAGCTAATCAAAATGTTTACATTGTAAGTTGAGTGGGAAAAACTGGAGCATCCTATCAAGGAAAATGGAGCATCTAAATTGGTTCAAATGGTGTATACATTTTTTCTAGCATGGCGAGAGCACAAACTTGAAGCAACAATGATATCCAGACAGCTTAATAATCTCGAAACAACCAAATTAACATAGCAACAGCTGGGCAAAATAGTTGCATGCCAAATTCGAAATGCAGTCAAGAAAAACACCAATTTAGATCATCTACGAATTTTGCATAGTGCAGAATTGTTTGCATCTTGTACCTCGAACTGGATTGCCACAGGGTCACCATAATTAGACGTATTGCCTCTATTTGCAAGGTTTTCATAGTGGTGAAGGTACCATATAACCATCGATTTCAAGCAGCAGCAGTGTCTAGCATTCATTCAACCCAATTTGCTGGTAGCAGGGTAGACTGAAAAGTATAGACTTGCTGGTAGCCAGGGTAGGAAACATTTATCCTTTGAACCCGGTGATCTTGTTTGGCTATATTTGAGAAAAGATAGGTTTTCAGATTTGATAAAGTCTAAATTAATGCCTCGAGCTGATGGTCTTTTTAAAGTACTTAAAAAGATTAATGATAATGCATATAAGCTTGAGTTGCCTGCAGATTTTGGGGTTAGTGTAACACCCCGGCACACCCCGTGCCCCGAGTGCTACACCCTCAACACAACAATAAACACCAAGACACAAGAGAAACAGCAAAACAACCTAAAAATGCTAGTGGGCTGCCGAACTTACTAAAAATTTCGGCAGCACCTCCCCTAAAACTAGGACATCCACTCAGCAGACAAAAGACATCAATTAATCTATTGACAACAACATGAATAGGTCATGGTGTAACATCCCGGCATCTAGCATGCCTGAATGCTACCAAACATAGGCTAAACAACATCTAAATACCATAAATTAAGATAAATTACAGCAAAAGAGTAAATGCTAAAACCGAAAATTTCGGCAGCATCTCCTTTGTTTTTCCAAGAATGGAAGCAACAACAATATGATCACAGGATATAGTATAAAGAATGACATCTAAATCATCAATAACAAGGGTTCTAGCAGCAGTATAAGCGTAGAATAAAGATTCCAACCATCTCATGAGCCAAACGAAGTAAATGAGGAAACCAAGCACACAAATTAACCATTTCACCAAGTTGCATGGCACTACTCTTATTATCATGACCAAGATGAATAAATTGTCTATAAGTGTGGATCTACATGTAGATGTGTAGCTAATGCCCTTCCCCGTATGCCGGTTTCATGGTACCTAAACAACAAGAAAGGACAAGCGTGAGTTCAACACTCAGCAAGTATATTGCAATGGTACAAAAGAACAATTACATGGCTACAACAACTCACATCATGTCTATCATCTTTTTCATAATCACATATCATTATCATCATCATCATGTATGAAATTCGATGTGATGCACATGTCTCCTGGAAACTCATACCGGTATGGTTGAGTACACACCCGTCGGTGTGCACCCTCTCCCCCCTTTCGTCCCGAAGATGGAGGCACTACAAGATAACATGGATTTCCCGGCGTTTATTTTACACGGCGTTTAATCTAAACGCCCCTAATAAGGCTAAAGCCGGCGTTTTTTATCATTCGAGGCATTTAATTCCCCAGCATTTATAAATGTCGGGTTAGAGTCTACCACGGCGCTTATAAATGTCAGGGAATTCCACTCTATACCGGCGTTTATAAATGCCGGGTAAGAATCTTCCACGGCGTTTATAAACGCCGGGGAATTCCACTCTATACCGGCGTTTATAAACACCGGGTTACAGTCTTCCACGGCGCTTATAAACGCCGGGGAATTCCACTCTATACCGGCGTTTATAAACGTCGGGTTACAGTCTTCCACGGCGCTTATAAACGCCGAGGAATTCCACTCTATACCGGCGTTAATAAACGCCGGGTTACAGTCTTCCACGGTGCTTATAAACACCGGGGAATTCCACTCTATACCAGCGTTTATAAACGCCGTTACTGATCTTCCACGGTGCTTATAAATGCCAAGATAGAGTGGAATTCTGGCGTTTATAAGCGCTGTGGTAGACTCTACCACGACGTTTATAAACGTGAATACCACACCGGGGAATTTGAAAGAATTGAAATTAAATAATATTATATTTGAAATAATTGAAACTAATATTCCATTTGCAATAATTTCTGTCCAAATATTACATTTTCGATGAAATTTTCTCTAAAAATACAAATTTTGTCCGAAAAATCAATTTATGTTGATTATTTGTTTGAAAATTCAAATATTTTGAACATCTGATTTTGTGACACTTATCAATTTCAGATGCTACTTTTCGTTATGTTTCCAATTATCCTAAGAACGCCCCAATTGGAAGTAATGAGTCAAAAGTTATGTCTATTTTAAGAAATATGCTCTGATTTCGTATTTGCAAACTAGAATTGGTGCCCAAAAGAATATAATTGGAGATCTTATCGTATGATGATTTTGCTTAATTACCTCAATAATTTGCTAATTTGAAATAATTGAAAATAGGTGTTCGGGTGTTTAACGGGGTTAAGGGGAGGAGGGACGCATTATATATCAGATGTGATCATACCACCACTAAAGTACTAGATCTTATAAAAACTCTGAAGTTAAGCGTGCTTGGACAAGAGTAGTAATAAGATGGGTGACCTCCTGGGAAGTCATTGTGCACCTCTGATTTTAAATGCCACGAATAGAGGGATCCCCGGCGCTTGTAAACGCCATAAATAGAGAGAACCCCAGCACTTATAAAGTGCCATGATAGAGGAAACGCCGGGTTATAGGCTTCCACGGCACTTATAAACGCCGGGTTATAGAGGCTTCCACGGCACTTATAAACGCCGGGTTAGAGGCTTCCACGGCACTTATAAACGCCGGGTTAGAGTCTTCCACGGCACTTATAAACGTCGTGGATAATTAAGCGCCGCCAATTACTTTTCCTGACGCCATGTAAACGCCATCTAAAATCTTTTTAAGGTATTTATAAGGTTTTAAAGGCATTTATAGTCGCCATTAGAAGCCCGACGTGTTGTAGTGAGGGTGCCTACTCCTCGCTTCCATACACCGCGGTGGATGGAATCACGATGTAGGACTTACTCATTGGCTCTCCGAAATAGTCATAACTTTCTCACCGACCTTCCCCGGACTAGTTATGACTTTCTCACTGCCCGGGCCATGTATCATGTCATGTATGCAAACATGCCAACATCATAAATAACTTGTACATTAACACATGGCATCATAACATAATAAGCATATTCATCATATCAATGGCAATCATTAAAGAATGGCATGTGAACATATCATATATTCAATTTCAATCTCCACCAATCTAGCAAACTACAACCCGCTACCCATTCCAATACACTTGCCTCAACCACGGGCGACGGATTGGCGAGAAGTAGAAGGCACTCCCGGGGTCACACCACCTGCACATAGGTACCACACACTCACAATCATGTCTACAAAACAGTACGCAAACACTCTTCTACCCCGACATCGCAAACTACTCGCAAAACCCAAAAACAGAGGTTCTGTCCCGCCGGGACAACAGACTTGCAACGAGCATAACTCGGGATCTAAGACTCCGAATCGAATAATCGAGTACTTCCTCGCGTAGCTTAGGAAATTTCCTAACTTTTTCTAAGTATACGGAAAAACTGATTAGGACTCTAAAGTGGTTTAATCTACAGAATACCGTGATCTGTTCCAATCACGTCACAGTTTTTAACATGTTCGGTAAAACGAGCATAACTTTCAAACGGCTGGGCGGAATTGGACGTTCTTTATACCCACTGAAAGGTATTGAAGTTACCTACTACTTCTTCAATAGGCGGACGACCAAATTATGAATCTAAATTGGCGAAAACCCAAACCCTAGGTCGACTGCTCATGCTACCCGAAACAGAGAACGTGGCAAACTCTAGATTTCATCTAATCTACCCAATTACAGCACCACCAATTGATCCAAAAACATGATATTAACCCTTAGAACAGATCCTAGACCAATCCCAAGGATTCCCGTGGCCATACCTTCGCCCGACGAACGAAAACCAACGGATCTCCTCCCGGTTCGCGCGATCTCCTTCCTCGCTCCAAATCCACCGGATCTCCTCGTCGCGGAGCACTCCAATGGACTGATCTTCGGGATGGTGAGGTGGAGAACTCCCCTAAGGCAGCAAGGGGTGGTGGAGTGGTGAGGAGAGGGGCGCAAGGGGCTTGGGAGGTGGCGGCTAGGAGAGGTGGAGGCAAGGGGTGGAGGGGAGAGTGGGGGTCATCTAGGTTTGCAAGGTGGGGGCGCAAGGGGCCAAGGGCTGGCGCAAGCAGCCCCCCTTGCTGCCCTTTCTCCCCCTCATGGGCCAAAGGATCCCTCTTTTGGCCCAGGTGGAATTCCCCCTAAAGCCCACCTCGCCCCGGAAAGGCCCAAACTCCCGAATTTGGCCCGAAAACGCGAATAAACCTCATACCGTATGGTTTTAACCTCAGATTTCACATTTTATAATGTTTTTGACCTCAACATTCACATTTTATAAGGTTATGACACTCCGCGGTATCACATTCTACCCCCCTTCAACAGGATTCGACCCCGAATAGAAGACATGCCACCACGCCAAGCCAACAACACACAGAGATCTAATCTTCACGGTTCAAACCTGAAGAAAAGAGCTTTGGGTAAAGTTCGCCCCCGCGAGACTTCAACTCCCAGGTCACTTCTCTAAATAAAACCACTGGAATTTACACTAATTGAGACTCGATGACAGGACGCCTAGGTTCGAAGACCAACGGCTCTAATGATAACTCGCAATCCAAACTTGCGAGAACTTTTGTGAAATCATGTGCTGAAAAATTGGCTTAGAATTGAATTTGCAAATGTGTTTGTTCATGTGGTTTGTCAATTTGACAAGAAACAGTAAGTTTCGCTTTGGCGCTGGACCAAACTTAAAGAAAACAGTAAGTTTCCCATCTATGACGGACAAAGTTTGTTGGTCTGTCGTAAACATGCTTTGGCAACCTCATTTTCCCATGTACGATGGACAAAGTTTTTGGGTCTGTCGTGAACGTGTTTTTGAGCTCATGAGTCGAACTCTATCTTCCAAGAAACCAGTAAGTTTTGCATGTACGGCGGACAAACTTCTTTGGTCAGTCGTGAATGGCTTTTTGAGGTTTGATTTGCATGCAATGGACGATTTTGTTTGTCCGTCGTGAATGTGTTTTCGCCGGAATGATTTCTTCTTGGAACTGAAACTTTCACTTGTACAACGGACCGATTTTGTTTGTCCGTTGTTAATGGTTTTTTGAGTGCTTTTTCGTGTGTACACCGGACCATATTTCCTTGTCCGTCGTGAATGCGTTTTTGCTCGATTAAGGTTTTGAGCAAACTTGGAATTGTGTTTGATTTGTTTTTGAGATTATGAAATTTGTGAGAATTTCATGATGCTTGAAATGGACTTTATGCAATGCTCATGTGAGTATTTGCATGGATTGATGTGAGTCAAGTCGTGGACTTGTGCTCGGAATTGTTTTGTGGTTTGTTCATGTGCAGGTATTGCTCGAAGACGAACGTGGTCGATGACGACGAACTAGGTTCATGGAGGAACCGAGGTTCGGGACTAGGTTCAGGGAGGAACCGAGGTCTTGGTGGTCAAGGATGTCATGCGGGGCGTTCGGGCTAAGAGAATGGTGCACATGAAGAATGGTTAGTCACGTGAGAATGGCAGGAGGTCATTCGGCGTGCAAAGTGTTAGTCACGTGAGTATGGCGGTGGCCATGCAGCGTGCAAAGTGTTAGTCACGTGAGTATGGTAGGGTTGCCATACGCGTGCAAGAGTTGTACTCGGCCAGGTTGGGCCAAGTAGAGTTGTGTTGGATCTGATTCCTTCTAGGGAATAGGAATCAGATTCGAACTCCTTGTGAGTTGGTGCTTTAAATAGGAGGGGTTGTCTCTGTTGAAGAGCATCGAATTGAGGAGAGCTAGGCGCATAGAACCTTGGGCTCAAAGTTTAGGGTTTGTACTCTTTTGATGGGAGTACTTTAGACAAAAGAAATAAAGATCAATTCTTCTAGTTCCCGCATTGCTTCAACGTTCTCTTTTTGGTTCTTGTTTGCATGCTTGTTCTAGTTCTAGATTGGTTTTTGTTCTTTAAGTTTTATCTTGATTTGATCCATCAAAAACCTCTCTAGGGTATTGATCTAGTGTTTCTCAAAGTCTAGTTGATCAATCTTTTGTCGTTCTTGTTTAATCTTGAAGTTTTGATTAGATTGATTCTCGTCAAGATCTGGATCAGCAAGCTTGCGAAGCTCATAACTTTTGATCCGTAAGTCCGATCGAGCTGATTCTTTTTGGGTTTGATTCGTATTGGAATCTAGTTTCTTGTGTCCAAATTTCAGATCAATCTAACAGTTGGATCTCCAGGAATGCTCGTTTTACCGAACCTCTATCATTCTGTTTTTGTCGAAAACGAGGCAATTATTTGGTTCTGTTTTGGGGTGAACTTTTAATAGATCAAGAATTTGGTTTTAGCTTCCGCACAATCATTCACCCCCCTCTGATTGCTATATTCGTATACTTCGATCCTACAACTTTACTCAACATTGAAACCCAAAGCACTCATACAAGGCCTCGGCCTGACCCAAGCGATAGGATAAAATCCCAAACAGACCACGAAAGGAAACGGTCTCACACTTCTCCTTCGATACATCCTTTGGCACTGAAGTGCCCGATCCCTTTAACCAAAGCCACTCTCCAGAAGGACATGGTACCAACTTCTAGATCCATCTTCCGCTCCTACGCACAACAGTGATTCACGTCTCAACCTCTCAACTGTGGTTCGTCGTATTCGAGACGATGCAAACCAAGTGAGACACAACACTCTAAGATTACTAACTGTTTGAACTATCGGGGTTACATTTTGATCTTTTACTAACTGATTTTGTTTAGTTTAGGTGACAATATTATTGCAATGGGCGCTCAAATTTAGAGAAACTCGAATTCATGAAACATCACTAAGTTGGTAACTCTAATGTAAATACTATACTAATTTAAATTAAGGTAGTTTATTGCCCAATTTAAAATTAGGTAGTTTAACCCATTCTCACATATTGTTTTTGAAGGGAATATGCCCGAGAGGCAATAATAAATTGTTTATTATCTTATTCCATGTTTATAATAGATGTTTATTTCTCATGCTAAAATTGTATTAACCGGAAACGTTGATACATGTGTGTTTAATAAACAAAAAGGTTCCTAGTAAAGCCTCTCTTTTAAACTAGCTCGTTGATTAACTGATGATCAAGGTTTCCTGATCATGAACATTGGATGTTGTTAATAACGGGGTCACATTATTAGAAGAATGATGTGATGAACACACACCCAAGTTGGTATAGCAAATTCGATCAAGTCATTAAAGTTTGTTGCTGTACTGAACATATACAAAATAGCTCTTTTCCTTAGACCATGAGATGATGTCAATCACTAACTCCGGAAGAGTACTTTGATGACATCAAACGTCACTCCGTAACACGGTGACTATAAAGATGGATTTGGGTACTATGAAAGTATTAGTTGAGGCTCATGCATCAAGAGTGGGATTTGTCCATCCAGATGACGGAGAGATATACTCTGGGCCCTCTCGGTGATATCACATTGACATCGCTTGCAAGCACGTGACTAGGTCACAAGAATGTCATATCATGGAACGAGTAAAGAGTACTTGTCGGTAACGGGATCGAACTAGGTATAGTTGATACCAATGATCGGATCCCGGATAAGTAATATATCGCGAGACAAAAGGAATTGGTTATGTTGTTTTTGGTTCACACGATCACTAGTTCATCGTTGAGTAAGTGGGAGTCATTATGGATCTTCAGATCCCGCTGATGATTATTGATCAGAGAGGTGTCTTGATCATGTCCATTTTATTCATGAACCGTAGGGTGACACACTTAAGGTTCATCGACGCTTTTGAGTGGATCACGAACAGGAGAAAAGTTTGGACAAAGACCGAATAGTTTCGGGATATCGAGAATAGTTCAAGGGGTATGTGTTAATTTTTGTTAATTAAAAGAATTAACAAATATTAAAATAACAGAAATAAAATTGTTTATTTATTTAATGGAGAGTCCATTCACATGAAGAGAATGGAGAGTCCATTCACATGAAGAGAATGGAGAGTCCATTCACATGGAGAGAGTGGAGAGTCCACTCACTCCTATAAAAGGGAGGGTGGAGCTCCTCTCTCATGGACTAATCTCCATAACCCTTTGGTTGGTCCTTTCTCCCTCCTCCTGCTGTTCCACCTTTCAAGCAGTAGCTTAAGCGAAGCGCTGCTGAAATAGTTTCTCCACCACCACCACTAAGTCGTAGTGTTGTTGGAGTTTCCCGTGGATCCTCTACTTCCGCTGCCCCGCTGGATCGAGGGATTGGAGGTCGTCGTTGTTCCGTACGTGTGACCAAGTACGGAGGCGCTGCCGTTTGTGGCACTCATCTTCGCGACTTTGAAGTCGGGCGTGTACCTCTACTTCAACCACGTTTGTTTACGGGAACGTTATTCCCGCTTTCGGTCTACGAGGGTGAGTCCTTCTGAAACCGTTTGCATGCATCTCCTAGATATGATCTTGGTGTTTGGTTGCATTCGTAGGAAAATTTTTTGTTTTCCATGCTTAGAACCCATCAGTGGTATCAGAGCCGTGTCTATGCGTAGATGTTATGTACGGTTAAAACACATATGGATGTGGGCGTTGATGATCATGTTATTGCATACTTTCGTATTTTTGGATCATGGTGGCATAGTGGGATTTGAAGCGGTCCGGACTAACCTTACATGTCCTCGCACATGAGACTTGTTCCACGCTCGACATGCAACTTGCTTTGCATAAGTGGCTTTGCGGGTGTCAGTTTCTCCTACTATAGTCATGATCTAATTTACAACGGTTTGCTAATAATGTTTTTATCACCGTTGTGGTTCTTGTTCGTAGGTAAGAACGGTTCTTTCCTAGAAAGCCCAAAACCGTGTAAAATATGAAAAAAAATAAATTAGAGGCGTCTAACTTGTTTTTGCAGGGCATGTGATGTGATATGGTCATTGATACAAAGATTGTTGTATGAAATAAGATTTATTGTAAATTTAAACAACCGGCAGGAGCCATTTGGTTGTCTTTTCTTTTATGGCCTGCGTGCTAAGTATATGTCCATGTGATATATTGTAACGGAGGAAGACAATCAAGATGGAAGCACCATGGACCTTGGTGCCACACCGGTGGAATGATGGAGATCATACCATGACGCACAAGATGGAGATCAAGTGCTAGAAGGACCATATCATATCACATTATTCATGCATGTGGTGTTAATCCTTTTTATGCATCTTATTTTGCTTGGATGTGATCGCGTCATTAGCACTATAAGATGATCCCTTCAACTTAATATCAAGATAATAATGTGTTCTTCCATAGTATGCACCGTTAAGAAAGTTTGTCGTTTCGAAGCACCACGTGATGATCGGGTGTGATAGACTCTACGTTCGCATACAACGGGTGTAAGCCAGATTTACACAAGAAAATACTTTGGTTCTACTTAGCGAGCCTAGCATGTACAGACATGGCCTCGGAACACGAACCGAAAGGTAAAGCATGAGTCATATGGATGATATGATGAACATATTGATGTTCGCCTTTGAAACTATGCCGTCTCACGTGATGATCGGTTTCGGTATAGTGAATTTGGTTCGTGTAATTATCACTAAAGATGACTAGAGGGATGTTGTTTTTGAGTGGGAGTTCTCGTAGTAATTTTGAATTAAACTTGAACTTAATCTATTATGAACTTAGTCTAAGTAACTTTGCAAATATGTTGTAGATGGCACCACCTACTTTCAATTTCAATCTGTTCATGGAGAAAGAGAAACTAGCCACCAACGGTAGCAACTTTACCAACTGGGCCCTTAACCTGAGGATTCTCCTCAGCGCTGCTCAAAGGAGCTATGTGCTTGATGCGCCGCTGGGTGCCCCGCCCGCTGATGATGCCCCCGAGGAGGAGAAAAATGTTTTCTTGACTCACAAGGAGGACCACAGTTTAGTTCACTCGGCATTTTGTATGGCCTTGAGCTTGAACTGCGAAAACGTTTCGAGCACAGCAATGCTTTTGATACAATGGGAGAGTTGAAAATGATTTTTGACACCCATGCTGCAGTAGAGAGTTATGAAGCTTCAGAAAAGTTCTTTAGCTGCATGATGGAGGAAAACAGTTCCGTTAGTGAGCACGTACTCAAAATGTCTGGGTACGCCGATAAACTCATAGCTTTGGGAATAACGATCCCCATTGAGCTAGGAATTCATCGTGTTCTCAGTCCTACGCCACCAAGCTACAAGAGCTTTGTGATGAACTACAACATGCAGGCATGAAGAAGTCTCTCCTCGAAGCTTCACAATGCTGAAAACTCAAGTAGAGATCAAGAAGGAACATCAAGTGTTGATGGTCCATAAGAACACCAGTTTCAAGAAGAATGGCAAGAAAGGCAAGGCTAAGGGTAACTTCAAGAAGAAGGGCAAGTCTGTTGCCACATCTGAGAAGAAGACCAAGGCTGGCCCTAAGTCGACATCTTGAATGTTTTACTACAAGGGCACTTGGGCAATCGAAGCGCAATCGCCCAAAATATCTGGTGATAAGAAGGACGGGAATGTGAACAAAGGTATATATGATATACAAGTTATTGATGTGTACCTTACTAGTACTCGCATGATGGCGCTGGTATTTGATACCGGTTCGGTTGCTAACATATGTAACTCAAACAGAGCTAAGGAACAAAGCGACAACTAGCAAGGGATGAGGTGATGATGCGCGTCGGCAATGGATCAAAGGTTGATGTGATCGCCGTCGGACGCTACCTATCCAATTACCATCGAGGATTAGTTATGAACCTAAATAATTGTTATTTGGTGCATGCATTGAGCATGAACATCATATCTGGATCTTGTTTAATGCGAGACGGTTATTCATTCAAGTCCGAGAACAATGGTTGTTCAATTTATATGAATAATATCTTTTATGGTCATGCACCGAGAAGAATGGTTTATTTATTTTGAATCTTGATAATAATAGTACACATGTTCATAATGTGAATGCCAAAAGAATTAAGTTGAATGATGATATTGCCGCATATATGTGGCATTGCCGCTTATGTCATATTGGTGTTAAACGCATGAAGAAGCTCCATTACGATGGACTACTAGAATCACTTGATTATGAATCATTTGAGACATGTGAACCATGCCTCATGGGCAAGATGACTAGAACCCGTTTTCCGGTACAATGGAGCGGGCAACCGACTTATTGGAAATCATACATACCGATGTGTGTGGTCCAATGAGTGTGTCGGTAGCGTGGTGGATATCGTTAGCCGTTACTTTCACGGATGATTTGAGTAGATATGGATATATTTACTTAATGAAACACAAGTCTGAAACATTTGAAAAGTTCAAAGAATTTCAGAGTGAAGTAGAAAATCATCGTAATAGAAAGATCAAATTTCTACGATCCGATCGTGGAGGAGAGTATCTTAGTTACGAGTTTGGCACACACATGAGACAATGTGGAATAGTTTCACAACTCACTCCTGCTGGAACACCACAGCTTAATGGTGTATCCGAGCATCGTAATCGTACTTTATTGGATATGATTCGATCTATGATGTCCCTTACAGATTTGCCACTATCATTTTGGGGTCATGCACTAGAAACAGCTGCATTCACTTTAAATAGGGCACCATCTAAATCCGTTGAAACGACACCGTATGAATTATGGTTTGGCAACAAACCTAAGCTGTCATTTCTAAAAGTTTGGGGATGCGATGTTTATTTGAAGAAACTTCAACCTGATAAACTCGAACCCAAAGCGGAAAAATGCATCTTCATAGGATACCCTAAAGAAACAATTGGGTACACCTTCTATCACAGATCCGAGGGCAAGGTTTTCGTTGCCAAGAATGGATCCTTTTTGGAGAAAGAGTTTCTCTCGAAAGGTGTGAGTAGTAGGAAGGTAGAACTCAACGAGGTTTTTGAACCTTCTCTTCATAGAATGGCAAGTGCAGTAGCGCCGGAAGTTGTTTCGGAGTTGACTTCACCAGATGAAGAGGGAACTAATGATAAGGATCATGAAACTCCGAAAGAGAACACTACCACACCTCGCAGGTCAACAAGAGCGCGTAATGCTCCTGATTTTTATGTTTCTACTATGAATGTCATGGTAATTGAGAATGATGACCCTGCGACGTATGATGAAGCGATGATGAGCCCAGATTCCGACAAATGGCTAGAAGCCATGAAATCCGAAATGGGATCCATGTATGAAAACCAAGTATGGACTTTGGTGAACCTACACAATGACCGTAAGGCCGTTGAGAACAAATGGATTTTCAAAAAGAAAATAGACGCTGATGGTAATGTGACCGTCTATAAAGCTCGACTTGTCGCAAAGGGTTTTCGACAAATTCAAGGAGTTGACTACGATGAGACTTTCTCACCCGTAGCGATGCTAAAGTCTGTTAGGATTATGTTAGCAATTGCTGCATTTTTCGATTATGAAATCTGGCAGATGGATGTAAAAACCGCGTTCCTTAATGGAAACATTGAGGAAGAGTTGTATATGATACAACCCAAAGGTTTTGTTGATCCTAAGGATGCTGATAAGGTATGCAAACTTTGGCGATCCATTTATGGACTGAAGCAAGCATCACGAAGTTGGAATCTCCGTTTTGATGAGGTAATCAAAGGTTTTGGATTTGTCCAAACTTACGGAGAAGCTTGTATTTACAAGAAAGTGAGTGGGAGCTCTATAGCATTTCTGATATTATATGTGGATGACATATTGTTGATTGGAAATGATATAGAACTTTTGAAAAGCGTAAAAGATTACTTAAACAGTAAGTTTTCAATGAAGGACCTTGGTGAAGCGGCGTATATTTTAGGCATCAAAATCTATAGAGATAGATCGAGACGCTTGATTGGGTTATCGCAAAGTACATACCTTGACAAGATTCTAAATAAGTTTAGAATGGACGAAAGTAAGAAAGGGTTCTTACCTATGTTGCAAGGCAAGACGTTGAGTAAGACTCAGAGTCCAGCTATAGCAGAAGATAGAGTAATGAATAAGATTCCCTATGCTTCAGCCATAGGCTCTATCATGTATGATATGTTGTGTACAAGACCGGATGTGGCACATGCTATTAGTTTGACTAGCAGGTACCAATCTGATCCAGGTTTGGAACACTGGACAACGGTCAAGAATATCTTTAAGTACTTAAGAAGAACTAAGGATATGTTTCTCATATATGGTGGTGAAGAAGAGCTCGTCGCAAAAGGTTACGTCGACGCTAGTTTCGACACTGATCCGGATGACTCTAAGTCACAAACCGGGTATATTTTTGAAATGAATGGAGGAGCAGTGAGCTGGAGGAGTTCCAAGCAATCTGTGGTGGCGGGATCTTCAACAGAGGCGGAATATGTTGCTGCTTCAAAAGCAGCGCAGGAAGCAGTTTGGATGAAGATGTTCATATCCGAACTGGGTGTGGTTCCGAGTGCGTTGGACCCAATGGTTATCTATTGTGACAACAATGGTGCCATAGCCAATGCTAAAGAACCAAGGTCACACAAGAATTCCAAGCATATTAAGCGCCGGTTTTACTCCATCCGTGAACATGTCAAGGATGGCGATGTAAAGATTTGCAAAGTGCACACGGATCTGAATGTGGCAGACGCGTTGACTAAAGCTCTCCTAAGGGCAAAACATGATCAGCACCAGAACTCAATGGGTGTTAGATTCATCACAATGTAATCTAGATTATTGACTCTAGTGCAAGTGGGAGACTGAAGGGAATATGCCCGAGAGGCAATAATAAATTGTTTATTATCTTATTCCATGTTTATAATAGATGTTTATTTCTCATGCTAAAATTGTATTAACCGGAAACGTTGATACATGTGTGTTTAATAAACAAAAAGGTTCCTAGTAAAGCCTCTCTTTTAAACTAGCTCGTTGATTAACTGATGATCAAGGTTTCCTGATCATGAACATTGGATGTTGTTAATAACGGGGTCACATTATTAGAAGAATGATGTGATGAACACACACCCAAGTTGGTATAACAAATTCGATCAAGTCATTAAAGTTTGGTGCTTTGTCTTGAACATATACAAAATAGCTCTTTTCCTTAGACCATGAGATGATGTCAATCACTAACTCCTAAGAGTACTTTGATGACATCAAACGCCACTCCGTAACACGGTGACTATAAAGATGGATTTGGGTACTATGAAAGTATTAGTTGAGGCTCATGCATCAAGAGTGGGATTTGTCCATCCGGATGACGGAGAGATATACTGGGCCCTCTCGGTGATATCACATTGATATCGCTTGCAAGCACGTGACTAGGTCACAAGAATGTCATATCACGGAACGAGTAAAGAGTACTTGTCGGTAACGGGATCGAACTAGGTATAGTTGATACCAATGATCGGATCCCGGATAAGTAATATATCGCGAGACAAAAGGAATTGGTTATGTTGTTTTTGGTTCACACGATCACTAGTTCATCGTTGAGTAAGTGGGAGTCATTATGGATCTCCAGATCCCGCTGATGATTATTGATCAGAGAGGTGTCTTGATCATGTCCATTTTATTCATGAACCGTAGGGTGACACACTTAAGGTTCATCGACGCTTTTGAGTGGATACGGAACACCGGAGAAAAGTTTGGACAGCACCGGAATAGTTTCGGGATATCGGAATAGTTCAAGGGGGTGTGTGTTAATTTTTGTTAATTAAAAGAATTAACAAATATTAAAATAACAGAAATAAAATTGTTTATTTATTTAATAGAGAGTCCATTCACATGAAGAGAATGGAGAGTCCATTCACATGAAGAGAATGGAGAGTCCATTCACATGGAGAGAGTGGAGAGTCCACTCACTCCTATAAAAGGGATGGTGGAGCTCCTCTCTCATGGACTAATCTCCATAACCCTTTGGTTGGTCCTTTTTCCCTCCTCCTGCTGTTCCACCTTTCAAGCAAAGAGCTTGCTTAAGCGTCGCTGAAATAGTTTCTCCACCACCACCACTAAGTCGTAGTGTTGTTGGAGTTTCCCGTGGATCCTCTACTCACGCCTACCGGATCGAGGGATTGGAGGTCGTCGTTGTTCCGTACGTGTGACCAAGTACGGAGGCGCTGCTGTTTGTGGCGCTCATCTTCGCGACTTTGAAGTCGGGCGTGTACCTCTACTTCAACCACGTTTGTTTACGGGAACGTTATTCCCGCTTTCGGTCTACGAGGGTGAGTCCTTCTGAAACCGTTTGCATGCATCTCCTAGATATGATCTTGGTGTTTGGTTGCATTCGTAGGAAAATTTTTTTGTTTTCCATGCTTAGAACCCATCAGTTTTTGCATTCAATAGTCGAAAAGATGGCAGAGGACCGTGGGTGGATGTATGATGGCTGGGATAGATCTATGAATCACACGCAAGATTGGAAAGTAAACACACAAGCTTTTCTAGATCAGGTGTTCTCCCCAACTCCTCCTGATGGGTTAGCAAAGTGCTCTTGTTCTAAGTGTTGTCTTTTCTCTCGAGAGACGAAGACAGTGATGGCTGGCCACCTGTGCAAATTTGGCTTTATGCCGAATTACCATACATGGTACGAACATGGTGAGCCACTGTAACACGTCGGCATTTAATATGCCCGAATGCTATCAAACATAGACTAAGCAACCTCTAAATACCAATATTATAAGTAAATTACAGCAAATGAGCAAATGCTAATACCGAAAATTTCGGCAGCATCTCTTTTGTTTTTCCATGAATTGAGCAACAACAATCTTAACATATCAAGATAGCATAAAGAACGATAGCAATAACTTGAGAAAACAGGAATTTCAGCCATCATACAGGTAAGGATATAAGCCTATCCATCTCATGTCAAATATGGACTAATCATTTACACATGGCAACCAACAAAGCATCAACACCACAGTTTAATTCAGTGAATTAACCATCACAATTAAAGGAAGGAACATGTCATTGTTTATATGTGTGATGCTAAGTAATGACGTGTGACTAGCTCCCTTTCCCGCATGCCGGTTTCATGGTACCTAAGAAAAACAACATAAACACAAGCGTGAGTTCATCACTCAGCAAATATATTGCAATGGAACAAGAAAATACATTCCAATACCTTCATCACCACTTTTCACATACGACATCATACACATCTCATATTCATAGTGTAAGCATATCATTGACATTATCATATATCATCATCATATAACATCCTCATATAATGCAATGCAATGCAATGCGATGCACATATCTCCTGGAAACTCATACCGGTATGGTTGAGTACACACCCGTCGGTGTGCACCCTCTCCCCCCTTCCATCCCGAAGATGGAGGGTGCCTACTCCTCGCTTCCACACACCACGGTGGATGGAATCACGATGTAGGACTTACTCATTGGCTCTCCAGAATAGTCATAACTTTCTCACCGACCTTCCCCGGACTAGTTATGACTTTCTCACCGCCCGGGCCATGTATCATGCCATGTATGCAAACATGCCAACATCATAAATAACTTGTACATTAACACATGGCATCATAACATAATAAGCATATTCATCATATCATTGGCAATCATTAAGGCATGGCATGTGAACATATCATATATTCAATTTCAATCTCAACCAATCTAGCAAACTACAACCCGCTACCCATTCCAATACACTTACTTCAACCACGGGCGACGGATTGGCGAGAAGTAGAAGGCACTCCCGGGGTCACACCACCTGCACATAGGTACCACACACTCACAATCATGTCCACAAAACAGTACGCAAACACTCTTCTACCCCGACATCGCAAACTACTCGCAAAACCCAAAAACAGAGGTTCTGTCCCGTCGGGACAGCAGCGTTCCAAAAGGCATAACTCGGGTTCTAAGACTCCGAATCGATTAAACGAGTACATCCTCATGTAACTTAGGAAATTTCCTAACTTTTTCTAAGTATATGGAAAGACTGATTCAGACTCTAAAGTGGTTTAATCTACAGAATACCGTGATCTATTCCAATCACGTCACAGTTTTTAATATGTTCGATAAAATGAGCATAACTTTCAAACGGCTGGGCGGAATTGGATGTTCTTTATATCCACTAAAAGGTATTGAAGTTACCTACAACTTCTTCAACAGGAGGACGACAAAATTCTGACTCTAAATTGGCGAAAACCCAAACCCTAGGTCGACTGCTCATGCTGCCCGAAACAGAGAACGTGGCAAACTCTAGATTTCATCTAATCTACCCAATTACAGCACCACCAATTGATCTAAAAACATGATATTAACCCTTAGAACAGATCCTAGACCAACCCCAAGGATCCCCGTGGCCATACCTTCGCCCGACGAACGAAAACCCAACGTATCTTCTTCCGGTTCGCGCAATCTCCTTCCTCGCGCCGATTCCGCCGGATCTCCTCATCGCGGAGCCTCCCAACGGAGAGGACAGCAGGGTGGAGAGGTGGGGATCTCCCCTAGGGCATCAAGGGGGGTGGATAGGAGAGGGGAGAGGTGGAGGCGCATCGGGGAGAGGTGGAGGCGCATGGGGAAGAGGTGGAGGCGGCTAGGGTTGAGGGGGTGCATGTGGGCAGGGGGAGGACACCCCCAAGGCAGGATAACCTGCCTCTCCCTCCCTAATGGGCCAAAAAATCCTCCCACCAAGGCCCACGACACATCCCCCTTGGGCCCGAACTCCCCCGGAGAGGCCCAAACTCCCGAAAACAGCCTGAAAACGCGAATAAACCTCATACCGTATGGTTTCAACCTCCAATTCCACATTCCATAATGTTTTTGCCCTCAACATTCACATTTTATAAGGTTACGACATTCCGTGGTGTCACATTCCATAATGTTTTTAGATCAATTGGTGGTGCTGTAGTTGGGTAGATTAGATGGAATCTAGAGTTTGCCATGTTCACCCTGAATTTTCTTCGGGAATAAATTTTAAAGGAAGCAGTTGGACATAGTGGGTTGTGTTGGAGTTTCTTGGGATTTAATTTGTGACTCTTTTTGGCTAGAATTGGAGTTATTTGGAAAATGTGTGTGGTGTTTGCATGTGTTTCAAAAGGGTGGATTTTATGAATGTTTCATCTGTGATTTTGTTAGTGAAGTGTTCCCTTCTTGGAAATGAGTTTCCCTTTCTTGTTGAGAACATTTGTGGCGGTTGTGTGTGCTGATGTTTAACTTTGGAGTCGATGTTCTTTTCCAAAATGCTGATTTTGGTTAAAATGTGAGGTTTTGCAAGTTTAGCTTTCGAAAAATGGTGGGCTCTGACATGACGTGGTGTGTTCCAGCTAACAGTGTTGCAGTCATAGTCTATATGATTTAGCGCAGCCGTCAATGTTATGACACAAACATGAGAACCAAACTATATTTTTCTTTGCAAAGCAAACAACAAAACCGACATCAAAGCCAAAAGGCGACCAAAAAGGCGCAACACTAAACTCCTCTTCTTCGTCTTCAACCAAGGAAGACAAAACCACAAACCACCGAAGGATCAAACCGTGAAAATCCAATACCAAACACATTTCCTTTGATTTCAATCAACTAAAACCAAGAAAAACAACCAAAACCAACCGTCAGAACGGTGAAGAACATACGAAGGAATCCACCACCAAACTCTTCTATTTGACTCCAGTCAACTACCCGATCTACGACAGAAAGGGTAAGCACTCTTCTCCCACAGGGGTTAATAGTTCTTCGGTGATGACGCTAACCGGCCACACCGTCAAACCTCACCCTTACTATGAATAAAGAGAGGTGGCCGAAACCCTTCGGCACCACAACCCCACTTTAACACAATAACACGAACAATTCAATTCAATTCTTTCATAAACATAGCAACATACATTATCAAATGTAGCATTCAACATCAAGGCTTAAATACAACATTTAAGCGTAAAGCAACGATTCCCATACCCTTTCCTACTGTGCATCCATGTGTGTCAAATTTTAAATTAGTTATTCCACTTAAACAAGTTTTAATGTTGCTATCCTATGACAAAAATTTTAAGTATAACCAAAGCCATATTTCTAGGTTATCCCACATCAAAATTTTAGTTAACCCTATGGTATTGCACTAAGTTCATACACCATAGACCTGAAGCCCGCTCTGATACCAAACTGTTGAAGGGGGGGAGAATGTGACACCACGAAGTGTCGTAACCTTATTAAATGTGAATGTTGAGGGCAAAAACATTATGGAATGTGGAATTGGAGGTTGAAACCATACGGTATGAGGTTTATTCGCGTTTCCGGGCTGATTTCGGGAGTTTGGGCCTCTCCAGGGGAGTTCGGGCCCAAGGGGGATGTGTCGTGGGCTTTGGTGGGAGGATTTTTGGGCCCATTAGGGAGGGGGAGGCAGGTTATCCTGCCTTGGGGGCATCCTCCCCCTGCCCACATGCGCCCCTCAACCCTAGCCGCCTCTACCTCTTCCCCATGCGCCTCCACCTCTCCCCCATGAGCCACCACCTCTCCCCTCTCCTATCCACCCCCTTGCTGCCCTAGGGGAGATCCCCACCTCTCCACCCTGCTGTCCTCTCTGTTGGGAGGCTCCGCGACGAGGAGATCCGGCGGAATCGGCGCGAGGAAGGAGATTGCGCGAACCGGGAGAAGATCCGTTGGGTCTTCGTTCGTCGGGCGAAGGTATGGCCACGGGGATCCTTGGGGTTGGTCTAGGATCTGTTCTAAGGTTTAATATCATATTTTTAGATCAGTTGGTGGTGCTATAATTGGGTAGATTAGATGAAATCTAGAGTTTGCCACGTTCTCTGTTTCGGGCAGCATGAGCAGTCGACCTAGGGTTTGGGTTTTCGCCAATTTAGATTCGGAATTTGGTCGTCCGCCTGTTGGAGACGTTGTAGGTAACTTCAATACCTTTCAGTGGGTATAAAGAACGTCCAATTCCGCCTAGCCGTTTGAAAGTTATGCTCGTTTTACCGAACATATTAAAAACTGTGACTTGATTGGAACAGATCACGGTATTCTGTAGATTAAACCACTTTAGATTCTGAATCAGACTTTACATATACTTAGAAAAAGTTAGGAAATTTCCTAAGTTACGCGAGGATGTACTCGTTTAATCAATTCGGAGTTTTAGAACCCGAGTTATGCCTTTTGGAAGGCTGCTGTCCCGACGGGACAGAACCTCTGTTTTTGGGTTTTGCGAGTAGTTTGCGATGTCGGGGTAGAAGAGTGTTTGCGTACTGTTTTGTGGACATGATTGTGAGTGTGTGGTACCTATGTGTAGGTGGTGTGACCCCGGGAGTGCCTTCTACTTCTCGCCAATCCGTCGCCCGTGGTTGAGGCAAGTGTATTGGAATCGGTAGCGGGTTGTAGTTTGCTAGATTGGTTGAGATTGAAATTGAATATATGATATGTTCACATGCCATGCCTTAATGATTGCCAATGATATGATGAATATGCTTATTATGTTATGATGCCATGTGTTAATGTACAAGTTATTTATGATGTTGGCATGTTTGCATACATGGCATGATACATGGCCCGGGCGGTGAGAAAGTCATAACTAGTCCGGGGAAGGTCGGTGAGAAAGTTATGACTATTCTGGAGAGCCAATGAGTAAGTCCTACATCGTGATTCCATCCACCGTGGTGTATGGAAGCGAGGAGTACGCACCCTCCATCTTCGGGATGGAAGGGGGGAGAGGGTGCACACCGACGGGTGTGTACTCAACCATACCGGTATGAGTTTCCAGGAGATATGTGCATCGCATTGCATTGCATTGCATTATATGAGGATGTTATATGATGATGATATATGATAATGTCAATGATATGCTTACACTATGAATATGAGATGTGTATGATGTCGTATGTGAAAAGTGGTGATGAAGGTATTGGAATGTATTTTCTTGTTCCATTGCAATATATTTGCTGAGTGATGAACTCACGCTTGTGTTTATGTTGTTTTTCTTAGGTACCATGAAACCGGCATGCGGGAAAGGGAGCTAGTCACACGTCATTACTTAGCATCACACATATAAACAATGACATGTTCCTTCCTTTAATTGTGATGGTTAATTCACTGAACTAAACTGTGGTGTTGATGCTTTGTTTGTTGCCATGAGTAAATAATTAGTCCATATTTGACATGAGACGGATAGGATTATATCCTTAGCTGTATGATGGTTGAAATTCCTGTTGTCTCAAGTTATTGCTATCGTTCTTTATGCTATCTTGATATGTTAAGATTGTTGTTGCTCAATTCATGGAAAAACAAAAGAGATGCTGCTGAAATTTTTGGTATTAGCATTTGCTCCTTTGCTGTAATTTACTTGTAATTGTGGTATTTAGAGGTTGCTTAGTCTATGTTTGATAGCATTCGGGAATATTAAATGCCGGGGTGTTACAGCGACGGAGGAGAGAAACATCCGATCAAGTAGATACTATCAATATAGTGGAGGATAGGATGGATGATATGGTTGAGGACTTAGGCCGACAATTTCAGAATGCTTCGGAGGATCGAGCTGCAGTTCAAGAGGATCGACCAACCCCGGCGGTTGAGGAATTTTATAGGCTCCTAGTTGCTTCGGATAAGCCTTTGCATGAGTACACTAATGTTTCACTTCTTGCCTTTGTGACAAGACTTAAGGCTATAAAAGCAAAGTATGGATTCTCCCAAGGTTGTTACAATGAGTTGGTCAACTTGATTAGTGATGTCCTCCCAGAAAACCATAAGTTGCCAAAAGATATGTACTATTCAAAGAAGATGTTGGCTGGTCCAGGGATGCCTTACGAGAAGATAGATGTGTGCATTGACAATTGAATGCTGTTTTGGAAGGAGAACGTAGATGACCGTCAATGTCGACTCTGTTGTACAAATAACTGACGAAGTGTGAGCATTAAACTTAAAACCGAACCATCTTTCAAGTTGCACAATGTTATTTTTTTGTAGGCAATGGGTTGATGTAGAATGGACGAGCAGAAACAGCTTGAGGCATGTGAATGGTACACTAGGATCTCTCTTGCGTTACCATTATCCTGGTTTAGTGGTCATCAATGGTGAACCCAAGCCAACCTTGAAGTGGGCGCACTACCGGATGGCTATAGATGGGGTGCATGAAACTGTTGCCCAGCGGGTGTGGGTGGATTTTTGGGTAAGTATGTTTTTCCACTCATTTGTTTTTGCGATCAATACATACGATGTGTTTAACTCAATCCTTTTGCTTTGTAGGAGAGGTACCGTTTGTCAAGTGATCAGGAGCAGTCGTTGCAAGCTAAGGCTAAAAGTGTCTTTGACAACGCAGCCACCAGGACTGTGAAGGAGATGATGTACCAGGCTCGCATTCATGCGGTCAACTTGTACTACAAGCGAGTGCTTCACCAGGAGATGAGCAAGAAGCTTGGTGCTTCAAAAATCTACCTTCGTGAGGATCAATACCGAGAGGCTATGTTGTCTTGGTTTAACAAGTGCCCCGATGCATGGGAAGCTCTAAGCCACTACTAGGCCTCTCTTGAATTTGTTCAGAAATCTAACAAAAAGAGAGGTAACAGGGAGGCGGGTCCGAGAGTAGTTCAACGCTACGGAGCCGCGGACATCTTCATCTTTTACGATGGATGGTATGTTTCATAATGTTTAGTTTTTAATTGTCAAATTTATCTTTTGATCTCTTCGAAATATTCGCTAATGACACTGATGTACAGGAAGCTCAAAGCGGCACTTGGCCCACGGACATTGAAAATTACATATGGGGTCACATAGGTTCTGATCCTACACAGCCTGAGCAGCTATGTAGTGACACGGCGACCCAGAGCTTGGTTAGTACGTAATGGTTATAAACAACTCTATTGACTATTTTTCGTTTAACTTTTATGCATGAACTACAAATTTTGTAGGCTAGTTACGGGAAAGTGATGGCAGACACTCACGGACTTGAGTTTGACTGGAGGAAAGAAGATGTTGACCATGTCGCTTTGTACAATAGCGGGGGTGGTAAGAAATATGGTCGGTTTACCATGTTTAATGGAATTGTTGATTCCACCACAATCTTAAGTTCGGCAAGGTTGTCTCAATCCTCCCAGAGCAATGGACGTAGCGCTCATGAGACTCAACTTGAGGAGGAGTTGAGACAACAAGCAGCCCGTGAGAGTCGACTTCAGGAGCAGCTGCGACAGCAACAAGAGTACTTTGTTGCATGGCAGGCGCAGCAGCAGGCGGCTCTACAAGTAAGTCGTATGGTTGAATCCCAAGAATTCATATACTTATGTCTATTTCGTTGTATGTTTGTATTCATGCTTTAATTGTATGGAAGTTACAAAGGACTAGATGCTAATTAGCTAGCCTTGTATATGTCGATGATTTATATTCTTGCTATATGTGCTTAGTTGGTCGTGATGGTTAGTGGATACCATGACTGGTTGTTATTGATATTACATTGAATACTGTCTTTTGTCTGCTGAGTGGATATCCACTATTTTAGGGGAGGTTCTGCTGAAATTTTTATTAAGTTCGGCAACCTCCAAGTCGTTCTTGTTTCATATACATGCTTTAATTTTAGTTATATGTCGATGATTGTATGCATGCTTTAATTTTAGTTATATATTCATGCCAATTACATTTGTTTGGTTATATGCTTTAATTTTAGTTATGTATTGATGCTTTAATTTTAGTGATATGTCAATGATTCATGCCAATTACATTTCTTTGGTAGGAATATATGGCGCAGCAGTTCGGAAGACCACTAAATCTTCCCCCGTTCCAACCTCCACCCTTGTTTACCCCACAATCTCCCATTATGGTATCATCAATTATTTAAATTTGTTTTAACGTAATCTAGCTATCTCTAACATATGTTCGTTGATATAGGGTTCGGCAGCCCGCACACCGGATGCACATGTTGGAGGCACCGGCGCTTCTTCTTCGAGGACTCCGCCGTCGGTTGGTGGCTTCTTAAACTCAGGAGGTGACGCCGGTAGTGGGCATCGCTTTGAAGATACTCCGCCAAATTGATGTTTGTATGAACAATGAGTAGTATGGTTCAACTGTGTCATATGTCATGTTTGCAAATTGAAGTTTCTATGTGTTGTATGTCATGTATGCAAATTGAAGTTTCTATATGTCATGTTTGCAAATTGAATTGTGTCATATGAATGGATGGATGGATATTGGTTTATATGAATGCATGATTGAATGGCTTGAATTGATATTGTATGTCATCTGAATTGATATTTTTGCTGACCAAATCCAGTCGGCTAGAAGTGAAATTGGGCTGCCTTCCAGTATTTACGTCGGCCTAGCCTGGCTGACGTAAATAGCCCCAGTATTTACGTTAGCCTGGGCCTAGTTGACGTAAATAGCCCTAATATTTACGTCGGCCTAGCCTGGCTGACGTAAATAGCCCCAAAAATTACGTCGGCCTGGTCTTGGCTGACGTAAATATCCCAAGTATTTACGTCAGTCTATGCTGGCTGACGTAAATATTACCATTATTTACGTCGGCTTTGTCTTGGCTGACGTAAATAGCCCCAGTATTTACGTCGGCTAGCCCAGGCCAACGTAAATAAGTGCCACGTCACGTCCACTCCAAACGAATGTGGTCTACTATTCCTATTTACGTCGGCCTCGTGGCCGACGTAAATAAGGGCTATTTACATCGGCTTTTGCCCTATTTACGTCGGCTTCTAGCCGACGTAAATAGGTCGGATTCCTGTAGTGTAGGTTCTTATTTAATTGCAAAAATCTACTGTGCGGGCCCTTTCACTATACTAACTTGCAAGCCTAACTAATTTCTTGTTATGTAGAATGGAGATACAAAGATGCAGAAAGGAGGCCATTTTCGACATAGCCTTCCTTGACCCTTTGGTTATCAACGAGACGACTGTTATTAGTTGCCCTGTCGATACAAAGAACACCATATACAATGGGCTAATGGGTCAAGGATATAAGTCAAGGATACTTCTACCCTACACCTTTGAGTATGTGTTTTCGTACCGCCTTGTTCTAATCCTTTTCCATAACACGATGTTAGAACCAATCAGTTACCTACGTTGACATATATATGTACAGCTTTCACTGGATTCTTCTCGTTATCGAGCTAGATCGTAGCATGATCACAATTATGGATTCGAGGCGGAAACCAGTTGAAAGTTTTCAAAACTTGATCGACATCCTCAATCGGTATTCTTGTTCCTTTCATTATTGTGCTAGTTCTACTCTATTTAAATCAAATTCTAATCATGTTCAATTCGCAATCATATGTGTAGTGCTTTCGCATGGTTCTGTGCTAAAATCGTCGGTGAATTCAAACAGGAATGTGATATTACAATTGCCTCTCGAGTACGTATGCCATCATGCTAGCTTTTTAGTTAGTTAACTTAATTTCCATGCATCCATTTCACACTTAGCTTTTTCCAACACAGATCTTGCTTCAAAAGCTGGGAAACAATTTATGCGGCTACTATGTGTGCCAGTTTACGAACATCCAGACCGGAGGTGTTTGCCGCTTGCAAGATTGTAAGGATTTCATGCCGGCGCATGTGACAGCAATCCAAGAACAGCTCGTCGGCTAGATTTACGATGAGGTCGTAAATCCAAATGGCGAGTTCCATGTTTTAGCGATAAATATGTGGGGCCCTTCGATAAAGACTGGTGAACTGTCGGAGTTAACGTCTAAGGCTACCAAGAGCGATGCACGTAAAAGAAGGGTCCCATGAACATTCTGTAATTAAAGTTGTAATGAATTTTATGTGAACTATATATGTGTAATTATATATGGGCATGATTGATTAATTGTGATACATATTGGTTCTAATTAGAGTTGTTAATAGAAGTTTTGTGATTTAATTATCATTTAATTGTGCATGATTGATTATATGTGCTTTAATTAATAGATATATGTAATATTAGACTTAACACACTGTTCGCGCTAAAAACGTGAAGTTGGGTTCTTAGCCTCGAACACACGAGACAAACGCCGGGTTTGAGGTTCGCGCGGACGTGCCAATCTGTTTGACCTGAGAAACAGATAAGGAGAAGGTAAAAATCACTCAAAATCGATTATACGAGAATCGTCTTAGGTCGAATCAGCAATAAGCCGATAGATCTCTACACTTGATAAGAATTGTCAACAAGACCAAGGCCGATACCAAATCGATAGTCGGCCTAGCTCTGATCAGCTGGATAGAATCGATGAAGATCAAGTCCAATTCGGCTATTTAGCCGATTGAGACAAAAGTAACCGATAAATCTGATCAACCTGGTGGAGTTGATTGGATGGGGGTAGAGGTGGCTTTTCCCGAAAAAGGCGATGCGCAGCAAGATCGGAGAAAAGACACCCGAATTGGCGTAACTCAGCGGAATCAATAATCGGCGATGCGCAACTCTTATTGATTGAGCGAATTACAAAGGAAGGTTACAAAACTAGAGACTACTCCTAGTTGACAGGAAAATAAGGGGAAAGTAAAGCTTGTTTGTGGGTTGGCTCTGGGCGCCTTTTCCTCCTCGCCTCTGGTCCTCTTATATAGCACTCGGCCTGAACGTATCCTTCTCGGTTTCTTCAATCACCCGTATCGACCTCAATCTATCCTTACCGTATTAAGTTCGATCGTATCCGTATCGGACTTAGTTTCCTTTGAATTGCAGCCCTCCAGTCTGAAACGGTATCAACTTGCTATAACTGACATATCCCTTATCAAAACCGATCTCAACAAGATCGGCCTTGCCAAATTTTGGTGCAAACATATGCCCCCCATTTTTGAAAGATAACTTGTTGTCTTCCAAAAATCATGTCGGCTTTACGTCGTCAGCTTCCTTCATTCCCCGTGTCCTTAAGTGTTGGAGCCGTCTGCGCTGTGATCGGCTAAGACCAGAGGGGCACCATCTCGGCTTGGGTTCAATTGGCTTTCGGATTTTTCGGCCAGATTGCTAGTTTCGCCGCTGGATTCCGAAGACTTGGGAGCGCTATCGGATTCCGGAGAATTTGGGGCTTCGGAGGACTCACTTTGATTCAACGTTGATAGCCTTTCACGAATCGGCTTCTTATTCTCCGGTCTTGATCGACTGTGCATCAGTCTGGATAATCTGTCTTTGACCGATCGCCTTGTCGGCTACATTCAACATCTTGTATCGGCTCTTTCCCTTTTGCATAACAGTGAACCATGTTGACAGAAAACGGACTGGGAGCAAACTCCATCGTCGGCCCTTCTGCAAATTGTAATTGGTCATCCTCCATAGTCAATTGTATCATGTTTTTGTTATTCCTGCATTCATCTTTGAAGGCCTCATCATCGGAGAAACGGCTTTCTTGAGCCGATACTCGACGTAAGAGATGATTTAAATTGGTGAATTCCTGCCCACAGAATTTTTCTTTTAATGGGGCAATTAACCCTTGGAAAGCCAAATCGGTTAATTGATTATCGGGCAGAGTCACACTAAAACACTAATTCCTAATCTCCCTAAATCTTTTAATGTACTCAATTACCGATTCTCCAAACTTCTGTCGGATAGAACTCAAATCTGAAATTCTAAGTTCTAGACTCCCACGGAAAAAGTATTCGTGGAATCGGCTTTCCAAATCGGCCCAAGTATTAACCGAATTTAGAGGTAAGGTTGTGAACCAAGTGAAAGCTGCCCCTGTCAAGGACAATGGGAACAATTTCACTCTTAAACCGTCGGAGTGGGCTGCTTCTCCACATTGTTCAATAAAGCGGCCAACATGCTCCAAGGTGGTGGTGCAATCGTCTCCTGAAAATTTTGCGAAATCAGGGACTCTAAAATTATTGGGATATGGTATTCGATCAATATAATCAAGATACGGCTTTCTATAGCCGATTACTTTTCCCTTGGGCTGCAAGCCGAATTGATCTCTCAAAATGGCAGAAATTTGATCGGCCCAATTAACGTTATCGGCTAACGCAGCATTGGGGTTTTGCCAATTGAGGTAACTGGCATCCTGCCCCCCGAGTGCAAACTCGGGTGGTCGGCTAGCTCGGGCCGACTGGGCGTTAGAGTTCTGCCAATTGTGGTAACTGGCGTCCTGCCCCCCGAGTGTAAACTTGGGCGGTCGGCTAGACGGAACCGGCTGATATTGAAGTGATTGGTTGTGCTCATCTCTCTTTATAGCCGGTGAATCGGGTATAGGAACAAAGGGTTTGGTGTATGGGACTACCCTATGTGGGATCGACCCTTGAGATTGAGGAACCCTCACTGACTCAATCGGCTGAGGAACCGATTGGACGAAAGCGTTGGCCGGAACCACCGACGGCAAGTTGGTTGTTGTGCCTAACTTCGCCGCATCGGTGCATGCGTGGTAATGCGTAATCCCGTCTAAACAAGCACTGGGTGCCAACACCGTAGGTTGGGTCAGCATCATCGCAGGTGTTAGAGCCGATCCTTTTGTCGTACTGGTGTTTTGTGCTATGGAGAAAACGGGGTACGATGGGAGTGGCTGTAAGGGGTCTAGCAGTCCCCCAGATGAAGCCAATCCCTGGGCAATTGTCTTGACGCTGTTTTCAATCATCGGCTTTAAAGTTGTAACCAAGGCCGATGACTGGTTCGTTAATGCATGACGCATAGATTGTTCAATCATAGACGATAACTCGGCTTGATCCGGCATGTAACGGCTTAACGGTTTGGTCGGGATGCCGTCGTCGTTGATGGGGTTGAGCGTTGGGAGCGCGTTCTTCTGGGTAACACCCCATCGGGTCTTTTTATAGCAAACCAACATCATTTCCTCTAGTGCTGCCTTCCTGTCTTCAATTTCTTTGCGTTGCTCCGGCGTCAGATCGGCCAAAGTTGGCATGATTATCGCGTCGGAGTTGATGTCAGCAACCGCTGCAGATTTTCCGATTGATGTCATATTGGCTTCTCTCGTGTCCCACTGGGCGTGCCAAAATATGTTCGTGCTAAAAACGTGAAGTTGGGTTCTTAGCCTCGAACACACGAGACAAACGCCGGGTTTGAGCTTCGCGCGGACGTGCCAATCTGTTTGAACTGAGTAACAGATAAGGAGAAGGTAAAAATCACTCAAAATCGATTATACGAGAATCGGCTTAGATCGAATCGGCAATAAGCCGATAGATCTCTGCACTTGATAAGAATTGTGAATCAAACCAAGACCGATACCAAATCGATAGTCGGCCTGGCTCTGATCAGCTGGATAGAATCGATGAAGATCAAGTCCAATTCGGCTATTTAGCCGATTGAGACAAAAGTAACCGATAAATCTGATCAACCTGGTGGAGTTGATTGGATGGGGGTAGAGGTGGCTTTTCCCGAAAAAGGCGATGCGCAGCAAGATTGGAGAAAAGACACCCGAATTGGCGTAAGTCGGCAGAATCAATAATCGGCGATGCGCAACTCTTATTGATTGAGCGAATTACAAAGGAAGGTTACAAAACTAGAGACTACTCCTAGTTGACAGGAAAATAAGGGAAAAGTAAAGCATGTTTGTGGGTTGGCTCTGGGCGCCTTTTCCTCCTCGCCTCTGGTCTTCTTATATAGCACTTGGCCTGAACGTATCCTTCTCGGTTTCTTCAATCACCCGTATCGGCCTCAATCTCTCCTTACCATATTAAGTCCGATCGTATCCGTATCGGACTCAGTTTCCTTTGAATCGCGGCCCTCCAGTCCGAAACGGTATCAACTTGCTATAACTGACATATCCCTTATCAAAACCGATCTCCACAAGATCGGCCTTGCCAAATTTTTGTGCAAACACACACACAGACATATATAATATATATTATATTGCCTCACATGCATATATATTAAATATTAAAGCAAGTGTGCTGTAGCCAATCAGCACCGGTTGAAGCCTCCAAATGGTACTGACATAGCTCATCAATACTTGTTGGAGGTTCCAAACGATGCTGACAATAGCGCATCAGTACCAGTTGGAGCCTCCAAATGGTACTGACAATAGCTCATCAGTACCGGTTGGAGCTTTCAAACAGTACTGAAAATAGATCATCAGTACCGGTTGGAGCCTCCAATCGGTACTAAAAATAGCTCATCAATATCGGTTGGAGGCTCCAACTGGTACTGATATAGTCATATCAATACTGGTTAGTAGAACCGGTACTGATGCTCAATGGGCATCAGTCCCGGATGGCTTATACCGGATCGCAAGCTCTATATCCTTTGATAGTTTGGCCAGACAGGTTACCGAGAGCAGGCCAGTCGTTGATTGTTACAAATAACAATGCACGTAGGGTGAAATACTCCCTTTTGTACTCATCCCATACACGTGCACCATCCTCCCACAACGTCACAAGATCTTCAACCAATGGTTTCAGGTAGACATCGATGTCATTTCCAGGTTGCTTAGGGCCTTGGATTAACAACGGCATCATGATGTACTTTCTCTTCATGCACAGCCATGGAGGAATGTTATACATACATAGTGTAACATGCCAGGTGCTATGGCTGCTACTCAACTCTCCGAAAGGATTCATCCCATCGGTACTTAACCCAAACCTTATGTTTCTCACCTCTTGTGCAATGTCTGGGTACGTCCGATCGACTTTCCTCCACTGTGAGCCATCTGCAGGGTGTCTAAGCATACCGTCATCCTTACGCTCTTCTTTGTGCCAATGCATCATCTGGGCATGCGCTTTGTTAGCAAACATACGCTTCAATCGGGGAATCACAGGGAAATACCACAACACTTTAGCTGGAGGTCTCTTCTTCTTACGCTCCCCATCTATTTCACCTGGATCATCTCTCTTCACCTTATACTGTGATTCTGTCGGGACCCGAATTTGCAAATCCAAACCCTCTGTGTATTCAGCACTAGTCCAGGAACGCGCTAGTGCACACAGTCTCAACATTGGTAAATATCACAATCATACTCAACGAAATAATAAGGACCTTAAATAGTTAACCAACGGGTTGCTCGACCTTATGGTCAAGTTACAAATATATGCCACGTAGGGCGAAAACTCAATAAGAGAGAGATAACTGCAGCGAAAAATAAGATAACTTCGTAGCGCCATCCAGTATACCACAGGCAACTGACTGGGCTCGCTTCCTAAATAGACGGTTCCTCTTGGAGCTCCTCCTCCAAAGCTGGTGTAGACTCTTCTTCAACTGGTGTTGTATTGTGGCAAGGGTGAGTACTTGGTACTCAGCAAGTCATGCACAGAATGTAAACTAATATACTACATGCATGGCTTAGTACAAAGGAGTAGCTCAGGGTATATTTGCAATAAAACAGCATCTTGACAAGTAACATAAGTAGATTCAAAAGCAGGTAGAAACAAGTATAAGATCAATAACTTTTCCAGGAATTAAATAAACATCTTTTCCAGTCCTAATCCACGTTTCCATCAACATCATTATTAAACCAAACCAAACCTTCCAAATCCAAGTTATTTTCAAGAAAGTCTAACCCTTGACTATAATTCCCGAGCGATGTCCAATACCGCGGACACGGCTATTCGAATAGATTTTACACTCTGTAGAGGTTATGCACTTTACCCACAAGATACAGCCAAACACCACAAAGGCGAGTGTCCGTAACAGAGTCTTTCGGAAACTTCTAACAGCACAAGTGGTCCTCCCCGGTGATTGCACACTAACCCTTCCCTTAGCGAAGGCGAAGTTTAGGCCAATCCACCGTTAGATGGGTACCTGGCCGCAGCCCCGGTACGCTCTCCCGTACAACTACACAAAAGGTATAGTTGACACCCCGAGGTCCCACAGGTACGTTATTAGCAACTTAATCAACTAGGTTCGTCCCATTACAGACATGTGGTTGCATGCTTGACTCAGTTCAAAGGCTTGCAAGGTTAAGTCCTTAGGGTGACCAGGTCAAGACTACCCGAAGAACCAAAACAACGTTCCCGGTGCCACAACTGGCCCACCCGATCATTCTTGCCACATGCCCTGGTCAAAACTATTTATCAAACCCCAGTTGATTACCATGCACCACGTGCCATCAACAATCACAACACATGACACCTTTCCAAAACAGGTTCAATATATCATTAAGTCAATATTAACATTTGTTTGTCCAAAATCATGTCATGAGCACGTAGCAGGTCTAAGCAATATTCTACAACGATCTAAATTCCCATGTTGGCAATTTAATAATGTCCAACTATCTAATCCTCAACTAGGGCGACAAGGGGTTCATGGCACATATTTAATTAACCAAGGTGGCATACATCAATTTGGCATTTATCTAATTTCCCATCATTAAATAAAGTATTTCCTAATTAAACTGGCATGCAATAATTTAAACCAAATTAAGTTGAAATTGGGATCAACATGGTCAAAGCACAACTTGCCTTCAAAGAGTACTTGTTCTTGGTCCTGAGCTGGCTCCTAGGTCAACACTTCACCTTCGAAGCCTTCGGGCACTTCAACGTCTACTCGTAAAGCGTGCAAATAGCAATAAATAAATAAACAGTACAAAAAAAATGTCCAAACATCTAAATAAAGTTCACAAACAGAGAGAGCATAATTTTATGAATTTTTAGAAACTGGAATCGTCAAATTCGGAGTTTAAATGCAAAAGTTATAACCGTTTAAAGTTTAAAGAAGACATTAATTAAATAGAAACAGAGAAATATTCATAATCAAAAATTAATTAAAATTCATATTTGAGTAGGTCACATTTTTATGAAAATTTAGAAATTTGAATCACTCAAATCGGAGTTGAAACGCAAAAGTTATAAGCGTTTGAAGTTTGAATCCATTTTTGAAATCAATAATTCGAATTAATAAATCATTTTCTTTTTCGGAAATCAATTTATTGCGTCAGCATGACACGTGGACATATCGGGAGCCGCCATGTCGCCTCGGGTCCATGGACCCGGCGCACGGCGCAGCTCGGTCCACCGTGGACCCGGTCCACGGCTCACGTGTCTCACTAACAGGTGGGCCCCTCGGATGACGTCAGCAGTGACATCATCATGCACGGCTGAGGGACGGCTGACAGCTGGGCCCCACCGTGACGTCAGTGTGATGTCATGGTGCGGTTGGCTGGGCCGCTGGCATGCGGGCCCCACGCTGACGTCACACGTGACGTCAGCGGTGACCAGGCGACGACCGCGCTAACCGCGGCGGTCAGACTTCCGCCCACGTGGCTAGATCTCGGCCATTGATTTGAAAATCAACGGCCCAGATCGGATCTGGTTTAACACGTTAAGGAAACCGCTCGGCTGGTAAGGACCGTTCGATCTTGATCGGACGGTCAAGATCAACTCTAGAGTTACAACGTGGCTAACCCTAGCCGTTTGATCTAGATCTAACGGCTGAGATTAGATCTAGTACGGTGCGGTTCTAGCTACGTGGCACAATCTAAACCGTTGGATCTAGATCCAACGGTTGGAAATAGATCTGAAAATTACAATGTGGGATTTTACCGTGGTGACGTGGACGAATCTGGGCCCTCGGATCTTGATCGGACGGCTGATGGAGTTCGCGAGGAGGCGATGGCGGGCGGCGGAGCAAAGGTCACCGGAGACGAGGACGACGACATGCCCGACGGCGTTTGGGCGCGATTCCGGCGAAGTGAAAGGTCCCCTCCGATGCGGCTGGTCCTTGCGGTTCCGGATCTGGGCTCAACGGCGACGGAGGACGGCAGACGGTGGCGGAATCGACGAATAACCGCGGCGGAGCGCAAGACCAACTACGGCGAGCTCTAGCGGGTAGACGGCGGCGGCTCAGGTGACGTGGGCTAGGGATACGGGTGCGCACGGAAGTCGGCAACCCGGTGGCAGCGACGGTGCTTTAAATAGGGGCCTCGGCTTCCATGAAAAGTGCAGAGACCGAGGCCCACACGCGGGCGGCGGCGGAGTCTGACGAGGACTCGGAGAGGGGTGACGTGGCTCAACGCGAGCCGTTGGATCAAAATCCAACGGTGCGGGGTTTGGGCTCGGGTCCGGCTCGGGCGACTTGGCTGGCTCGGTCGGGCTTGGGTTCGGGCGACGTGGCGCGATTGGCCGTTGGATCTCGATCCAACGGTCACACGCGTTAGGGTTTGGCGACTGGGTTCAACCGGAGCGGCTGGCTCGGGTCGGACTCGAGTCTGACTTGGACTCGGGTCCGGTCGGATGAACAGTGAAACCGATTCGGTTTTTCCAGCGTTTAAATAATCCAATTAATTCCCAGAAATTCATTTAATTCATTAAAAATAGCAAAACACTCAGAAAAATTCCAGAAAAATTCTAGAAAATATTTTGGAACATTTTGGACTCAAATAAAATATTTCCAACAAAATTTTATTTGCAAAGTCAAATTCTTTAATTATTTGAAAAGGGAATAAATTCAAATAAATTCCAAATAAATCCAAATAAATTCCAGAAAATTCCAAAAATTCACCAAAGTGCCAAATCTTATTTAAATTCATGAAAAGCAAAAAAAATTTGGGGTGTTACGGATTCTTTGCACACTGGACAAACATCCAAATTGGCATACGCATTGCGATACAGGATGCAATCGCCAGGACATGCGTGTATCTTCTGTACTTTCAATCCCAAAGGACAGATGTAACACCCCAAAATTTTGCTTTCCTTAAATTCATGTGTGATTTGGCACTTTGGTGAATTTTTGGAATTTTCTGGAATTTATTTGGAATTTATTTGAATTTATTCCATTTTGAAATAATTAAAGAATTTAATTTTGCAAATAAAATTTTGTTGGAAATATTTTATTTGAGTCCAAAATGTTCAAAATATTTTCGAATTTTTCGGAATTTGAGTCTTTATATTTTTAATGAATTAAATGAATTATTGAAATTATTTTAATTATTAAATCGCTGGAAAATGCGAATGGGTTTGTACTGTTTATCCGATCGAAAGCTCGAAGTCGGACTTCGAGTTCGACCCGAACTTCGACGCGAGCGATTGACTTCAACCAAACCCGTTCTTAACCCCATCGATCTCGGCCATTGGATCGGGATCCAACGGCCCGGATTGGATCGCCCAGGACCGAGACGCACCGACCGGACCCGATCGCGCCGTGCGATCGTGGCCGCGATCGCGCCACGTGGGCCGCCCGTCGTCGTTCCGCCGAGTCCGGCGGACTCCTCCCGCGCGTTGCCGGCGTGTCGCTTAGGGTTCCAGGTTTAATGCGGCGCATCCCGAGGTATTAATGCGTGAGACATCGCCGAGGTTGCCTCGTCCGTCGCACGTGCCCCAAGCCATCTCGCTTGAGTCGTCGCCGTTTGCCCGTCTGAGCTCGCGAGTTGGAATCTGTTGCGCGTTTAACGCGATTCCGGCCCGTCCGTCGTCTTCCGCCGAGAAGGAGCCCAGATCCGGAATCATGACGCAGACGCCTTGGCGAAGGAGGACTCATCTCGCCGAGAGGTCCGCAGCCATCGGCTTGGTCACCGCCCCGCTGGCCTGTTGCGCGTTAGCCATCGCCACCTCGAGCTCGCGATAACCGTTGGATCAAGATCGAATCGGCCACGATCGTCACGCGGCTTTGAAGCTGCGTTAACCTAGGGTGGATCTAGACCGTGGATCTAGATCCAACGGCCTCGATCATGCCACGTGGCCCTAGCCGCCCGCAGCATCGCATGGGAACACGCCAGCGGCGTGTGGGGCCGCTGTCGGCGACACGCTGAAGTCGTGGACCGAGTCCACGGTGGACCCGAGCCGAGCGTGAGACTACGCCTATGGACAGCCGACGCCGCAGGCCAATCCGAGGCTGACCGCGTGTCGCTTGCTGACGCCAATAATTAATTTCGAAAAGAGAAAATGATTTATTAATTGAAATAATGATTTTAGATTTTGATTCAAACTTCAAACGCTTATAACTTTTATGCTTTCAACTCGATTGAGTGATTCAAATTTCTAAATTTGTATAAAATTGAGATCTACCTAAATATAAATTTTATTTATTTTTTGGACTAAAGTTTTTCTCTGCAAAATTATTTAATTGATTATTTAGACTTTAAATAATCATAACTTTTATGCTCTTAACTCCAAATTTGACGATTCCAGTTTCTAAAAACTCATAAAATTATGTTCTCTCTGTTTATGGATTTTATTTGGATGTTTGGACACTTTTTGCCTATTGTTTATTCGTGTATTTGCTATTTGCACGCTTTCAGTAGACGTTGAAGTGCCTAAGGATTCAAGGAGAAGTATTGACTCGGGGATCCAACTCAAGACCAAGAACAAGTACTTTTTGAAGGCAAGTTGTGCTTTGACCATGTTGATCCTATTTCAAATCTATTTTGATTTAAACTATTGCATGCTAGTTCAATTAGAAAAATACTTTGTTTAAACATGGGGGTTAGATAAATACCAATTTCTTTGTATGACACCTTGATTACTTAAATATGTGCCATGACCCTTGTCACCTAGTTGTGGATTACTAGTTGGACATTATTAAATTGCCAACATGGGTTTTAGACCGCTTGTAGTATCTTGCTTAGACACCTACGTGCTCATAACATGATTTTGGATAATCAAATGCTAATATTGACTTAATGATATATTGAACCTGTTTTGGAAAGGTATCATGTGATGTTGATGGCACGTGGTGCATGGTAATCAACCTGGGGTTTGATAAGCTGGTTTCGGCAGGGGCATGTGGCAAGAATGATCAATTGTGGCGGTTGTGGCATTGGGGATGTTGATTTGGTTCTTGGGTAGTCTTGCCCTGGTCACCTAAGGACTTAACCTTGCAAGCCTTTGAACTGGTCTAACGTGCAACCACATGTCGTAATGGGGACGGACCTAGTTGACTAAGTTGCTAATAACGACTGCGGACCTCGGAGGTCAAACACACCTTTGTGTAAGTTGTACGGGGGAGCGTACCGGGGCTGAGGCTAGGTACCCATCTAACGGTTGATTGGCCTAGACTTCGCCTTAGCTAAGGGAAGGGTTAGTGTGCAATAACCGGGAAGGACCACTTGTATTGTTAGAGGTTTCCGAAAGACTTTGTTACGGGAACTCGCCTTTGTGGTGTTTGACTGTATCTTGTGGGTAAAGTGCATAACCTCTGCAGAGTTTAGAATCTATTCGAATAGCCGTGTCCGCGGTATTGGACATCGCTCGGGAATTACAGTCAAGGGTTAGATTTTCTCAAAAATAACTTTGGTTTGAAAGGTTGGGCTAGACTAATAATGAAGTTGATGGAAATGTGGTTTAGGATGGGAGAGATGTTTACCAAACTTCTTGAAAAGTTATTTATGTTTTACTTATTTCTACGCTGAATCTACTTATATTACTTGTCCAATGCTTTTCTTGCAAATATACCTGAGTTATTCCTTTGTACCAAGCCATGCATATAGTATATTAGCTTGCACAGCGTGCATGACTTGCTTGAGTACCAAGTACTCACCCTTGCCTCAATACAACACCGGTTGAAGAGGAGACTACACCCGCCTTTGAAGGAGGAACTCCAAGAGGATCCATCTACGGGAGCGAGCCCGGGCGATTGCTCGTGGTATACCGGATGGCGCCGATGTTACCTTATTTGATTTTCATTGCTACTATTTCTCTCTTAATAAGTTTCCAGCCTGCGAAATCAACTACATTTGTAACTTGACCATAAGGTCGAGTAACCAGTTTGACTATTTAAATAAAGTACTTTATTAGTATCGAGTGGTATGATTGTGATATTTACCGATGTTAAGACTGTGTGCACTAGCGTGTTCCTGGACTAGTGCTGAATACACAGAGGGTCCGGATTTGCAAATTCGGGGTCCCGACAGAGGTGGTATCAGAGCCATACTTGACTGTAGGCTCAACCCTAAGCTAGAATGGTCGTAGTGAGGATAAAACCTATTTTCTAAAAGCTAAAAGTTTGTCAAGACAAGAAATGACATCTTGACTTATCCCATTCTCTCTTTTCTTGTCTCCTGCTGAATATTCCTTACCTTGTCACAATTCAAAAATTCCGAGTTCTTACGTAAAGCACTCTTGTGACAGATGGAGGAAGAGTTCAACTACGTTGATCTAGGAGTTGGTCACGCCGCGGAACTTTGGCATATGCTACAAACTCTCGGAGATTTTGAGAAGCCGCAATACCAAGTGGAAGTGATCAGACAAGCGGGATTAATCAAGGCTTGTGACGTGAAGATTGAGGTACCTGCTAGGAAGAAGGGCCTGTGCAATCGCTCGATACAACTGCTTGCCGAGAGGTCTACAATGCAGATGGGTATCCAAGAGGTATCACGACGAGCAATCGGCACATTACCCGTATCTCGCCAGAGTTGGAGAGCACGGTGTTCCGTTATCATCGCGGCTGATAACCTTCTTGACGGCGATTCAGATGAGGGATGCTACTGATTACCTGATTGGCACGATTTGTTGTCGCCCGTGAGGATGTACTAGATAATACAAGCAAGGAGCTGAAGGCTGCAAGGAGATCACGACGAAAAGAACAGATGGCGGAAGCTCAAGAGTATGTGGCACACCTTCTCGCGAAGGATTGACGAGTTGGAGATGACTTTATGTACGGACCGAGACCAGAGCGATTACTCGAGCTACACGAGCGGTCCGGAGGAGTCGATCTCGATGAAGACAACGCTTCTCGACTACACGAAGGACACAGATTGCTGGACATGGCAATCGTTACGGCGCTATGCCACAAAGACCCCCATTCGTGCCGTGGAGGTTTTCGATGAGTGAGCATAGGTTCTATAGTGAGACTCCTTGGCCGAGTCGCGTCACATAGAATAAAGAGTCACCCTTAGGCGTTAGACTCCTCAGTTAGTTCGATTTGGATTTTCATTGTTTGTCTTGAGTGTGCGATGTGTTGCAAGGCCCTTAGGCATTGTAAGCAGCCATACCAAGTTATTAATAATAAAGTTGGACCTTAAAGTTACACCTTCGCCCGCATAAGTTCCATATTACTTGTCTATTCTTGTTTCCCTCTCATCTCTAAACCTAGAGCAAATCGACCAGGATGGTGAACACCCGTGGAAACTTTGGAGGCAATAATGGAAGTGGTTCTCGCCGACAAAACCCCAATGAGGGAGCACCGACCGCCACTGGATGTGCAGAATTTTAGAGCTTTTCTCGCTGCCCAGACTGATTGATGCATGCTATGATGCAACAAATGCAACACGCCACCGCTCAAGCCCTTTGCTAATCAAGTTAATCGTGTGACCACGCGAGAATACAAGGCTGGCCGAGTTCATGAGAACTCACCCACCCACTTTCTCTGGGAATGCCAATCCATTGGAGGCCGATGATTGGTTAAGGTCAATTGAGAGGAAGCTACACATAGCTCAATGCATAGGAAACGAAGGTACTCTACGCTTCTCATCGCTTGGAAGGAACATGGCCGAATGGTGGGAGAACTGTACACGCATAAGAGAACCCTCAAGATATCACTTGGGAAGAGTTCATGTGCATTCGACAAGGTATCACGTGCCTGAAGGAATCATGGACCTTAAGAAGGAGGAGTTGAGCACCAAGCAAGGTAATCACTGGCCGATTAGAGCTACGAACAAGTTCACACAACTAGCACGCCACCTTTTTGAGTGATGTAGCGGCAGATAAATCCGGCATAGCCTCCGTTTTATGAAGGGACTTAACTCGGGATTGCAAGTAGGATTGATCACCCACACCTTTCCAGATTTCCAAGAATTGGTGAATAAGGCGCTTATTCTTGAGGACAAGCGCAAGGAACCGGATGAGAACAGGGAGCGCAGGATGCAACAAGGATCACGCCAGGGAACGCAAAAGTCCCGAGAGTTGCACCAAATCAAATTTTCAGATTTCAGCCACGAGAATGCCACAAGGACACCGTCCCCAAGCACCAAGACCTGTCAATCGAACTACTGCAGCCCCGCTAGAAACACTACTCGAGCGTAAAGAGAACAAAGGAGACATTTGCGCTACAAGCGCAACGAGCCAGACATTTTGCCAACAGTTGTCCAAAGAAGACAAGCGGAGTGACGATTCGCTTCAATCTAGAACCACCCAGCCAGGGGCATCGCCAAGACAGGAGCCACACCCTGCACCGTGGTGAGGCCGAGTCAACCATGTCACCGCGGATGCACCTTGCAAAATGCCAGACGTCATCTTTGGGTAAGTTACTTGTTAACTTCGACTCCGCACCAGCTTTTGTTTGACTCTGGAGCTTAGATTCGTTTGTTTCGCAAGGCTTTGCTACTAGAAATGATTTGAGGATTGCAAGACTTAAGTGCACGCTTTTAGTTCAAACCCACAGTTCGAACTCGAGCGAAAGTAGGATGTTAGGGGTGAGAATACTAATAGATGGAATAGAGTTCCTAGCGAACCTTATCATTCTAGAAACCCGGAGACCTTAGACGTCATATTGGGAATGGATTGGTTATCCAAGCACAAGAGCGTATTGATTGTGGACGAAGGACTATCTCGATTGAGAGCCCTTGTGGAAAGAAAGTGGAATTTCAAGCTCACATGTTAGAGAAGGAGTGATTGATGGTTAACAGTACCAAGACAATCATCATAGAGGATGTCCCGTGAGTGAATGAGTACCCGGATGTTTTTCCACGAAGATCTACCCGGTATGCCGCCAGGGGACATAGAGTTTGTGATAGAGCTTGTACCTGCACAAAGACCGATAGCAAAGAGACCCTATCGGGATGTCCACCGAGGAGTTGGTTGAGATGAAGAAACAGCTAGAAGAGTTAATGGAGAAAGGGATTTATCAGGACCGAGCTGCACGTCGTGAAGTAGAGCACCCGTTTTGTTTGTCAAGAAAAAGGACGGAAGTTTCGGGATGTGCATCGACTACCGTGCACTCAATGAAGTCATGCGGAAGAATAAGTATCCGCTACCAGTGATTGATGATTTGTTTGATCACCGAGAGGAGCCGAGTTTTCTCCAAGATTGATCGAGATCGGGATACCATCGGTGAAGATCCGATCGGAAGATATTCAAGGCGCATTCTCGTCAAGATATGGACATTACGAGTTTACGCTATGTCCTTGGGTGACAATGCGCGCCACTATTTCATGAATATGATGAATAAGGTATTCATGGAATATTTGGACAAGTTTGTCGTCGTGTTCATAGGCGATATCTAATCTACTCCAAGTGAGGAGGATGAACATGCCGAACACTTAAAGAGTTTTGAAAAGCTGAGGAGACAAAGAACTTTTCGCCAAGTTCAAGCAAGTGTGATTTTTGGAAGGACAAGGTGGAGTTTCTTGGACATGTAATGACCGCGGTATGAGTCAGTAGATCCAAGCAAAGTAGAAGCGTGTTACATTGGGAGCGTACCAAGACCGTGACCCGTATTCTGGAGTTTCCTTGGAATGGCAGGATACTACCGCCGTTTCATCGAAGGCTTCGACAATAATTGCGAAACCTCTTACGCGATTATTTGAAGAAGGAAAAGAAGTTTGCATGGACGCGAGAATGTGAGAAAGGATTTCAGGAGTGAAGAAGCGATTGACATCGCCGGTGTTAGTTCTACCGGATGTTGCTCAAAGCTTCGATATTTATTGTGGCGGACGATCGCGCCAAGGACTTGGATGCGTCTTGATGCAGAATGGAAAGGTCGCCGCTAAACATGCATCAAGCGATTGAGGCCGCATGAGGAAAATTATCCGACACATGACCTAGAGTTAGGCTAGTAGTGCATGCTTTGAAGATATGGCGTCACTATCGATTGGAAGCAGATGTGAGTATATACGGATCATAAGAGCCTTAAGTACATATTCACCCGGTCGATGCGAATATGAGGCGAGAGGAGATGGTTAGAGTTGATCAAGGACTATAATGTTGGAATCCATTACCATCCGGGAAGGCCAACGTAGTAGCCGATGCTCACGAGCGGAAAAGTCATACCAGTGAGTGCGTTGCTAGCCACAAGTCAGGATGAGTTATGTGAGGATTTTCGGAAAATGAAGATTGAGGTTGTACCTAGCGGATTCTTGGCGCATTAGAAGTAAAGCCTACCCTAGAGGATCGGATCAGAGAAGGAGAAGGATGATGACAAGATCCGCAGGGATTAAGTTCATCAAGGAGGAAGGCAAGGCGAGGACTTCAAGTTGGATGAGCAAGGCACGTTGTGGATGAAGGATCGCATTTGTGTGCCTAACAAGAAGGAGTTAAAGCAATGATTTTGGAAGAAGCCCATGACTCCAAGTACTCAATTCATCACAGTAGCGCCAAGATGTATCGAGATCTGAAGGAGAGATTCGTGGCCAAAGTATGAAACATGAAATTCTTGAGCATGTTGCATTGTGCACGGCGTATGCGAGAGTCAAGGCAATGCATTAGAGACCAGCAGGATTGCTACACCAGTGAAAATACGAGTGGAAGTGGGAGGAAATCGAATGGATTTCATTACCGGTTCTTGTCAAGACTCAAGGAGGTTATGACTCCATATGGGTTATAGTGGATCGCTTGACTAAAGTAGCTCATTTTATCCCCGTGAAGACCACTTACTCTGAGATAAATTAGCAGTGTACATGATCGGATTGTCTGCTTTGCACGGAGTGCCAAAGAGGATTGTATCGGACGAGAGGTACCCAATTTACCTCAAGATTCGGAATAAGTTGCATGAAGCCATGGGGAACCCGCTTGAACTTCAAGATGCCTTATCATCCACGCACGGATGGACGGACCGAAAGAGTCAACCAGACTCGGAGGATATGTTGAGAGCTTGTGCATTAGCTTATGCTACCTCTTGGGATAAGAGTTTGCCATATGCCGAGAGTTCAGTTACAACAATAGTTATCGAGGCTAGTTTACGATGTCACCTTTTGAGGCACTGTATGGTCGACCATGTCGGACGCCATTGAATTGGAATGAGACCGGCGAGCGCCGTGTCTTTGGGCCTGATATTCTTCAAGAGGCTGAAGAGCAGATCGCCATGATTAGGAAAGGTTGAAGATAGCTCAATCACGACAAAAGAGTTATGCTGACAACCATCGCCGAGACTTGAGTTTTGAATCAGAAGACTTTGTATACCTCAGATTTACGCCTCGTGGAGTTAAGAGGTTCCATGCCAAAGGAAACTACCCGTTATGTTGGACCATTTAAGATTTTGAGCCGCAGAGGCGAAGTTGCTTATCATTGGAGTTGCCGCATGATCGTTAGCGAGGAGTGCATGACGTATTCCATGTGTCCCAGCTTGAAGAAGTGTCTCCGAAGTTCTCGAGGAAATGCAGACACCGCTAGAGTCAATTGAGTTGCAAGAGGATTTGACTTATAAGGAGCATCCAGTGAGGATTCTAGACACAATGGATCGAGAAACTAGAAACAAGTCAACCGTTCTGTAGAGTTCGATGGAGCAACCATGAAGCGAAGCGACTTGGGAGCGAAGGATTTGAAGAAAGAGTTTCCAAACCTATTCTCAGAGTGAGCCACTGAATCGAGGCTTAGATTCTATTAAGGGGGAGGTTTGTAACACCCCAAAATTTTGCTTTCCTTAAATTCATGTGTGATTTGGCACTTTGGTGAATTTTTGGAATTTTCTGGAATTTATTGGATTTATTTGGAATTTATTTGAATTTATTCCAATTTGAAATAATTAAAGAATTTAATTTTGCAAATAATATTTTGTTGGAAATATTGTATTTGAGTCCAAAATGTTCCAAAATATTTTCCAGAATTTTTAGAATTTTTACGAGTCTTTTGCTATTTTTAATGAATTAAATGAATTATCGGGAATTATTTTAATTATTAAATCGCCGAAAATGCGAATGGGTTTGTATCTTGTTCATCCGAAAGCGAGCAGTCGGACTTCGAGTTCGAGTCCGACTAACCCGAATTCGAGCCAAACGATTGACTCAACCAAACCCGTTCTTAACCCCATCGATCCGGCCGTTGGATCGGGATCCAACGGTCCGATTGGATCGCCCCACCCGAGATGCGGGCCGGACCCGTCGCGCCCGTCGCGATCGTGGGTCGTTGATCGCGCACGTGGGCGGCTCAGTCCGTCGTCTCGCCGAGTCCGAGCGGACTCTCTCCGCCGTTCTGCGTGGTGTCCCGCTAGGGATTCCGGTTTGTCGCGCGCATCCCGAGGGTATTTAATGCGTGAGACATCGCCCGAGGTTGCCCTCAAATCGCGTCTTACGGCGCGTGCCCCAAGCCATCTCGCTTTGAGTCGCGTTTGCCCGCACGAGCTCGGGCCGGAGTTGGAATCTGGCGCAGGCGGTTTAACGCCGATTCGCCGTCCAGTCGTCTTCCGCCGAAGGAGCTCAGATCCGGAATCAGCGACGACGCACCCGAAGGGAGGACTCATCTCGCCGGAGAGGTCCCGCAGCGCCATCGGCTTGGTCACCGTCCCCGCGTCCGGTGAGCCCGCGCCGCCGCGTTGCCATCGCCACCCCCGAGCTCGCATAACCGTTGGATCAAGATCGAACGGCCCACGATCGTCACGTGCTGGAAACTGCGTTAACCTAGGGTGGATCTAGACCGCTGGATCTAGATCCAACGGCCCTGATCATGCCACGTGGCCCTAGCCGCCGCACTGTACGCATGGGAACACGTCACTGACGTGTGGGGCCGCCTGTCAGCGACACGTGAAGTCGTGGACCGAGTCCACGGTGGACCCGAGCCGAGCGTAGACTACGTCTATGGACCGGCTGACGTCAGCAGGCCAATCAGAGGCTGACACGTGTCCTTGCTGACGCAATAATTAATTTCCGAAAAAGAAAATGATTTATTAATTCGAAATAATGATTTCAGATTTTGATTCAAACTTCAAACGCTTATAACTTTTGCGTTTCAACTCCGATTTGAGTGATTCAAATTTCTAAATTTGTATAAAATTGAGATCTACCTAAATATAAATTTTATTTATTTTTTGGACTAATGTTTTTCTCTGCAAAATTATTTACTTGATTATTTAGACTTTAAATAATCATAACTTTTGCGTCTTAACTCCAAATTTGACGATTCCAGTTTCTAAAAACTCATAAAATTATGTTCTCTCTGTTTATGGATTTTATTTGGATGTTTGGACACTTTTTGCCTATTGTTTATTCGTGTATTTGCTATTTGCACGCTTTACGAGTAGACGTTGAAGTGCCGGAAGGATTCGAAGGAGAAGTATTGACTCAGGATCCAACTCAAGACCAAGAACAAGTACTTTTTGAAGGCAAGTTGTGCTTTGACCATGTTGATCCTATTTCGAAATCTATTTTGATTTAAACTATTGCATGCTAGTTCAATTAGAAAAATACTTTGTTTAAACATGGGGGTTAGATAAATACCAATTTGCTGTATGACACCTTGATTACTTAAATATGTGCCATGACCCTTGTCACCCTAGTTGTGGATTACTAGTTGGACATTATTAAATTGCCAACATGGGTTTTAGGTTGTAGTATCTTGCTTAGACTGCTCGTGCTCATAACATGATTTTGGATAATCAAATGCTAATATTGACTTAATGATATATTGAACCTGTTTTGGAAAGGTATCATGTGATGTTGATGGCACGTGGTGCATGGTAATCAGCGGGGTTTGATAAGCTAACGGGGCATGTGGCAAGAATGATCAGGTGGGCCAGTTGTGGCATTGGGGATGTTGATTTGGTCTTTCTAGTCTTGCCCTGGTCACCCTAAGGACTTAACCTTGCAAGCCTTTGGCGGGTCTAACGTGCAACCACATGTCTGTAATGGGACGGACCTAGTTGACTAAGTTGCTAATAGCATTACTGTGGGACCTCAGAGGTCAACTACACCCTTTGTATAAGTTGTGCGGGGAGCGTCTGGAGTGGCCGAGGCAGTACCCATCTAATGGTTGATTGGCCTAGACTTCGCCTTAGCTAAGGGAAGGGTTAGTGTGCAAAGTACAACGGAAGGACCACTTGTATTGTTAGAGGTTTCCTAGAAGACTTTGTTACGGAACTCGCCTTTGTGGTGTTTGTATCTTGTGGGTAAAGTGCATAACCTCTGCAGAGTTTAGAATCTATTCGAATAGCCGTGTCCATGATATTGGACATCGCGGGAATTACAATAAGGGTTAGATTTTCTCAAAAATAACTTTGGTTTGAAAGGTTGGGCTAGACTAATAATGAAGTTGATGGAAATGTGGTTTAGGATGGGAGAGATGTTTACCAAACTTCTTGAAAAGTTATTTATGTTTTACTTATTTCTACTTGCTGAATCTACTTATATTACTTGTCCAATGCTTTTACTGCAAATATACCCTGAGTTATTCCTTTGTACCAAGCCATGCATATAGTATATTAGCTTGCATTACATTGCATGACTTGCTGAGTACCAAGTACTCACCCTTGCCTCAATACAACACAGGTTGAAGAGAGACTACACCGCCTTTGAAGGAGGAACTCCAAGAGATCCATCTACGTAGGGAAGCGAGCCGATTAGGTCTACTGTGGTATACTTTGGATGGCGCCCGCGATGTTACCTTATTTGATTTTCAAGCTATATTTCTCTCTTAATAAGTTTACGAGGTAAATCATACATTTGTAACTTGACCATAAGGTCGAGTAACCGCTTGGGCTTGACTATTTAAATAAAGTACTTTATTAGTATCGAGTGGTATGATTGTGATATTTACCGATGTTAAGACTGTGTGCACTAGCGTGTTCCTGGACTAGTGCTGAATACACAGAGGGTCCGGATTTGCAAATTCGGGGTCCCGACAACAGAGGACTTCCTTTGCTTCATATGTTGATTCGGGCAGAGTGTTATCTTCTGAAAGCAACTTCTTTATGAGTGATAACAACTCATCGAATCCCTTGTCTGACACACTATTTGTGGCCTTCCATTGCATAAGTTCAAGTGTGGTACGCAACTTTTTGTGGTCTTGCCCACAGTTTGGGTACAAAGGAGTTCTGTGGTCCTCTAACATGCGCTGGAACTTCTCGAACTGTCTTTCATCTGTGTAGTCTCCCTCTCCGTCACGCATCATCTGGTCCAGCTCATCATCACCAAAGTCACTGAGTGTATCTCCCACGGAATAGCATTGCGTGGCGTCTGGGATATTGTTGAATACCTCTTCTTCTTCCTCGTCTTCGCCATGGTTGGTCCAACAGGTATAGTTTGGCATGAAACCTCTCATCATCAAATGGTTCATAACCTGCCATCGCTGTGAGTGCTCCTTCTCGTTCTTGCAATCTATGCATGGACAACATATGAAGCTGCCTGGATGCAGGAATGCAATGGCCGCATCGAGAAAAGCCTGCACGCCATCAATGAACTCTCTCGAGCGACGGTTCGCATTGTACATCCATTGCCGGTTCATCTACACCAAGTTATAATTTCATATAATTTTTTCTTCTCTAAGAAAAACAACCCCACCTACACCTTCATGCAATTAAAGATCTACCTTTCTAATTATTACCCCACCTACACCTTCATGCAATTAAAGATCTACCTTTCTAATTATTACCCCACCTACACCTTCATGCAATTAAAGATCTACCTTTCTAATTATTACCCCACCTACACCTTCATGCAATTAAAGATCTACCTTTCTAATTATTACCCCACCTACACCTTCATGCAATTAAAGATCTACCTTTCTAATTATTTTTTTTATCCCTTTCTACCTTTGTAATTATTTTATTATCCTTCACATGTTTTCCTATTTTATTTTATACACTACTAATTACTTCATTGCAATGTCATATTTTGAACTAGATCTCCACCATACATCTTCATACCATAACAAAAACAAGCATACGAAATAAATTTTGGGGAATAACTTCATACCATATACATTTCAACATGTTCTAGAGTGACCTAGCAAAGCAACACATTTCAACATGAATAAATCATGATTTCTCCACATCCAATGCATAAAAAACAGCAATATGTAGGTGGAAAAGATGCTAACATGCTCTTACTGACCTTGAAACATTTAATTTGAAGCTAAATCACCAGCAATTTAAAAATTAAAAATTTGGTCAGCACCTCCCCGGAAGAATAGTGCTTTCTTTGTTCATCACTGTTGGCTCGGGGAGGAAAAAGGGTTTAAAATGCGCTGGGTGGGAGGGCTTCTAGAACTGGTTTGAGACACAAACCGCTTCTGATGGTTGAATTCTAGAAGCGGTTCGTGTGTCAAACCGCTTCTGACTTTCCAGAAGCGGTTTGATACACGAACCGCTTCTAAAACTCAGACTTCAGACGCGGTTCGTGTCTCAAACCGGTTCTAGAAGCCCTCTCCTGCCTGTTGCCACGAACCGCTTCTGGTGCGCATATTACAACCGGTTCGTATGAAACCGCTTCTAATATGCCGGTTGTGATGCCCGGTTCTGTAGTATTGAAAAACCGGTATTGATGACAGTTACAAACCGGTATTGATGGCCAGATCTGTAGTAGTGTTGACCCAGTTGCCATGGGCCACCGCTATATATTGCTTAATTAAGTTGCCATGGCCAGATCTAATATGCCGGTTGTGATGCCACAAACCGCTTCTAGAGATCCCCTCCGGCCTGTTGCCACGAACCGCTTCTGGTGCGAGCATTACAACCGGTTCGCACCAAATCGTTTCTAATAGACCGGTTGTGATGCCCGGTTTTGTAGTAGTGCCAACTGAATAGCATTTTGTACTGATAGTTGGTAATATTCTCTATCTACGGTAAACTATATAAGTAGGTGTACTTACTTGTAACATGACACTATGACAAGGATTTGTTTGGACAGCATAGTACGAGTTTTTAGATCAGACAGTAGGGAGAGGAAATGTCATATATTGGACTGCGCTATATGGGTTCCCAGATTCACCGGGTCTCATTAATTATTCCATAACGCCTCAAGTCGACGACGTAGGTTTTATCAGTCTTTACAAAGCGGAATCTGCATCTGATTTAGAGGATATTGATTACGCCTGACGCGCATTAAATATCTCAAGTCTCACACACTATTCATGGACGAAAACAGATATGTTTGCTTGTCCCTGCCGTCCAGGACTTCTACGACGACTTAGCGAAAATTCCTGCTAACTTCGTTGCTGGAACAATCAAGCACGTACCTTTCAGTTTAACAGTTAATTTCTATTATGCCTAATACCCCCTCCGTCTCGCATACGTCCAGTTTACTAGAATTTGCTCTTTCACAATATTTGTTTATTCGGCGAATCAAAATTGTATTTGTTATAATTTTCTATCTCTACCCTTTTGAGCTTGTAAAAGAAATCAGGTGATTGGAATATGACATTTAGCAGGGGTATTTGGTATGCGTACATTTGTTCTTCTAAATTTAATGGATGCAACTAAGCGTGGGACGTCCGACAATTCGATCATTCAGTCTTATGCTAGTGTCTTGTTTCAGAAGCATATGTATGAAAAAAAAATTTCTAATGCCGATTACCGACAGATGTCCCACTGGAGGCAACCCTGAACTGTTTTGTTATAAAAAAACTATTGATAGCAATAAGAGATTTTTTTATCATTTTAGGAGGTTTGAAAAATTACATTCAGATAGTACCAAAACTATCAAAAGTTGATGCTTGCACGCTGAATTTTTTATACCTCTTTGTTCTATATCAATGTAAATTTTATTATCACAATAATTCTCTAACAATAAATATGGGGCTCTTTTACAGTACACTAAATTGAATATAAACTGTTCATTTTTTCGATCTAATGTATCAGAGTAACTAGAGTTTACTTATATATACTTTATCTGTTAGTACAGTAGTAGAAACATTCTTAACAAATCAACGATTAAATCTGATATCTACTACACACTATATACTATCAGTATAATGCACCTTAAAATTTCTCCAAATATCATATCTGAAAGCAACCATTTCAGGAACTCTATTTATCCGGAGGAATGCAGAAGCGACGGGAGGAAGAAACGAGTGCTCGATCGATCGGAGAGAACAATGGCTCGCAATCAGCTGAAAGTTCTGCACGCTCTGGACGTGGCAAGGACGCAGCTGTACCACTTCATGGCGATCGTGATCGCCGGCATGGGCTTCTTCACCGATGCCTACGACTTATTCTCCATCTCGCTCGTCGCCGACCTCCTCGGCCACATCTATTACCAAGGCCCGCTCCCACCCAAAGTCCACGCCGCCATCAGCAGCATCGCACTATGCGGCGCGGTCCCCGGACAGCTCGTCTTCGGCTGGCTCGGCGACAAGATGGGCCGGAAGCGCATCTACGGCGTCACGCTAATTCTCATGGTCGTCTGTTCCCTTGCCTCCGGCCTCTCCTTCAGTAAGCGCACAGGTCGGAGCGTCATAGCCGTTCTTTGCTTCTTCCGTTTCTGGCTCGGTGTCAGCATTGGCGGGGATTACCCGCTCTCGGCCACCATCATGTCGGAGTACGCCAACAAGAGGACTCGTGGTGCCTTCATCGCCGCCGTTTTTGCCATGCAAGTAAGAAACATGGTGGATTATTTCCTGGTGCTGTCTAGGCAAAAAAAAAATCAATTCTGATATATGAATGCAAAATTGCCAAAACTTGTAGCTTACACATCTGCATTAATCGAAATGGAATTATAGGGTTTTGGTATCCTTGCTGCTGGGCTCGTTGGGATGATTGTGTCCGCGGCCTTCGAGAGATCGCCGTCTAAGGCTGACTACGTCTGGCGCATTGTTGTCATGTTTGGTGCAATTCCTGCTATCCTCACGTACTACTGGCGCATGAACATGCCGGAGACGGCGAGATACACCGCCCTCGTCGCCAAGAACGCGACGAAGGTTGCGTCGGACATGTCCGCCGTTCTCAACGTGCACATCGTTCCGGAGGAAGAAGCTATGAACGATTTTGCGAGGCGGAACCAGTACGGTCTCTTATCCATGGAGTTCATCCACTACCATGGCCTTCACCTCCTCAGCACCACCATCTGCTGGTTGGTTCTCGATATTACCTTCTACTCGCTCAACATTTTCATGAAGGACATCTTCACCAATGTCGGTCTGCTGCCCCATTCCGAGATGGACAATCCGCTCAAGCGAATGGTCCATATCACTGCAGTGCACACCGCTATTGCGCTTTGCGGTACACTGCCGGGGTATTTCTTCACTGTTACGTTCGTCGACCGCGTCGGCCGTGTAAAGATCCAGTTCCTTGGATTTACCATGATGGCCGTTATCATACTCTGCCTTGCCATCACTTATAACCACTGGCTGGAACACAGGAACAAGCATGGCTTCGCCGTAATGTATGGTTTGATCTTCTTCTTTGCTAATTTTGGGCCAAATACTACAACCTTCATCATTCCGGCGGAGATCTTCCCAGCACGGCTACGGTCGACCTGCCATGGCATATCTGGGGCGGTTGGGAAGATTGGCGCCATCATTGGCGTTTTTGGCTTCCTGTACGTGGGAAAACACATCCGGGTCTTGCTGTTCGTCCTTGTTGGGTGCAACCTTCTTGGTCTTGTGTTCACTCTGCTCTTGCCGGAGTCAAAAGGGAAGTCCCTCGAGGAGATCACTGGAGAGGTCGTAGAAGGACAGCCGCCAGTTGATGCCGCCGCAGTCGCCGCGGCAGAGTGTATACACACTGTGCCTCTTTAGTCGACTGCTGGTGTGCCCGTATGTATACAAAGCTCTTTTACAATAAACTAAGTTGATTATAAACAGTTTATTCTTTTCGATCATATGAATCATATTAACTATATTTTACTTATACTTCATCTAGTAATATAGTAGTACAAAACCTATTAACAAATCAATTTTTAAATCTGATTTCTACTACACACTATATACTATAATGCACTGTAAAATTTCTTATGAATATATATAACCCTTCTATCACAAATACATACCATTTTTTGATTTAGTTAAGTTAAAGTTTCGAAACTTTGAATTTTAATATCATTTTAAATATTTAATTACATATATGAAAATCATATAGGTAGATTTGTCTGAAAAATACTTTTATAATATTATAATTTTATTAGATTTTATAAGTATATTATAATTTAAATTAGTGGTGAAAATTATATTTTGCATAATCGCATGTTTTTGTGACAGGGAGAGTATGTTTTATTACCACATTAATATTTGTTTTCTTTTTCAGGTTTCACTGCAGATGTTCATGAGTGTGCATTATGTTACATTTATTCTTTGAAACTGTATGAATTTGTGAAGAATGTAAATGGAATTTTTGGAATTAATGAACAAGTGGAACATGTTCTCAGCTGGTAGCTACACAAATGCAGTGTTTCTCTAATTACGTTCACCTCTTTTCATACTTGTTTAAGACATCAACACACAGTTCTCTGCGGATGATTTGTTGTACTGAAGTTCAAACGGGTCCTCATGGCTTCATGCAGCTTATTCCAGAATCTTGAGGTAAATTGGGTACCTCTGTCCGACACTATCTTCTTCGGCACTCCATGCAAACAGACAATCCTCGACATATATAACTCTGCTAAGCGGTCTCCTGAGTACGTAGTCTTCACACGTATGAAATGAGCGACTTTGGTTAGACGATCCACGATAACCCATATGGAATCATATCTATTCTGAGTTTTAGGCAAATCGGTAATGAAGTCCATACCGATTTCCTCCCACTTCCATTCAGGTATCTTCAATGGTTGTAACAATCCTGCTGGCCTCTGATGCATTACTTTGACTCTCTGACATATGTCGCATAAAGCAACATGCTCGGCAACCTCACGCTTCATGCTTGGCCACCAAAATCTCTTTCAGATCTTGATACGTCTTGGCACTTCCCGGGTGGATTTAGTACTTGGAGTCATGGTCTTCTTCCAGAATCAACTGCTTCAGCTCTTGGTTGTTTGGCATACAAATGCGGTCTTTAATCCACAATGTACCCTGCTCATCCAACTTGAGGTCTTTAGCCTTGCCTTCATCCATCTTAAACTTAATTCTCTTTATCTTATCGTTCTTCTTCTGACCCTCCCTGATCTGGTCTTCTAAGGTAGGCTTCACTTCTAAGGCTACTAGAAATCCTTCTGGTACAACTTCCAGCTTCATTTTCTAAAAATCCTTACATAGCTCAGCTTGACTCTCGTCTATCAACATATTCACGGTGTGGCTCTTCCGACTCAAGGCGTCGGCTACTACATTAGCCTTGCCAGTATGGTAGTGGATTCCGACATTGTAGTCCTTGATCAATTCCAACCATCTCCTTTGCCTCATATTCAAATCTGATTGAGTGAAGATATATTTAAGACTCTTGTGGTCCTTATAAACTTCACATCTGTTCCCAATAAGGTAATGACGCCACAACTTCAGAGCATGCACTATGACAGCTAATTCCAAGTCATGCGTCAGGTAATTCTCCTCATGCGGCCTTAATTGCCTTGATTCATAAGCGACTACCTTTCTATTTTGCATCAATACGCATCCAAGTCCTTGGCGCGATGCATCACAATAAATGTCAAAACTCTGGTGCACATCCGGTAAGACTAACACTGGCGCTGATGTTAATCGCTTCTTCAACTCTTGAAAACTCTTCTCACACTCTGGCGTCCATGCAAACTTCTTTTCTTTCTTCAACAATTGCGTAAGTGGTCTAGCAATCGTTGAGAATCCTTCAATGAATCGACGGTAATATCCCGCCATTCCAAGGAAACTACGGATCTGGTTCACCGACTTCGGTTGCACCCAATGCAATACTGTGTCTACCTTGCTTGGGTCAATTGCGACTCCCTCGGCAGTCATCACATGTCCAAGGAATTCCACTTTACTCTTTCAGAAGTCACATCTGCTAAACTTAGCAAATAACTGTTGCTCCCGTAGCTTCTCAAGAACTAGCCTCAGATGCTCGGTGTGTTCTTCTCCCGTCTTGGAGTAAACAAGTATGTCATCTATGAACACGACGACAAACTTATTCAGGTATTCCATGAAAACTTTATTCATCAAGTTCATGAAATATGCGGGTGCATTCGTCAGACCAAAACACATAACTGTGAACTCGTAATGTCCATATCTGGATGAAAATGCGGTCTTCGGTACATCTTCGGATCGAATCTTCAGTTGATGATATCCCGATCGAAGATCAATCTTGGAGAAAACTCCAGCTCCTCTTAACTGATAAAAAAAATCATCAATCCTGGGTAGCGGGTACTCACTACTACAGAATTGCCCATCAGAGACGGTTCACAAATATCATCAGAGATGGCTTTGTGAACCGTCTCTAACAATGGGTCAGTGATAATAGAGCCACTTCACAGACGGTTTTATTAACCGTCTGTGATAATAATCTTACAGACGGTTCTTATTTAGAACCGTCAGTGATATATTAAATCTCGGCGGTTTGTAATATGAACCGCAAATGCAGATATAAATCCTATCACTAACGGTTCCTTATACCAACCGTGCATGATAGTGTATATCCATGATCGGTTTAGTATATGAACCGTGCGTGTTATACAAACTATCGCGAAGGTCACATGTATGAGCGATGCGTGATATTTATATCACTGAGCGGTGCTTAGTTGTGAACCGTCTGTGATATGGTTTTCATACATACACCTTTTACGTTTTATTGGCTAGCCTCGGAAATGCTAGCCATGCCCTCGAAAGCAGGACATAACCACGAAGCTACATTGCGATTATTAAACGAAGCATTATTTCAGCGATGATTTGGGATTCATTTAGCAATTGTTCCAAGCTGATTATAGCACTATCATTACATCCATTTCAGCAAATAAATTGAAAAAATATCCACATAAACTGCAATGTAGCTATATATACTCATAAGCGCATTTATTTGGCTTTCCTTGTCCAGATCAAGATGCATCTTAATGTCATCACGTAGCTCTTCCATCTCCTTCTTTGCTAATCCCTTCAATTTAGCATATTACATATGCTTGACAAGTGTTAAAGGAAAACGAGGTCTCCCTCAAATGTGGGTGAGAATAAGGAGAAACAAGACATATATGAAAGCCATATACCTTGAACACTAAGTAGGGCTCATTTAACTCAACATCAAATTCTTACGTGAAATTAAGATTCTTGAGGAGAACATCAATAGGTTTTGTACGTCCCTCCCGTAACCTTTGATCTCAAACCTAACTTTGCTTTGATCAAAATGAAGCGCATTCCAACATGAAAAGCTGTTAGATTAACAATGGATCCATGTTAATGCAATGATAATTACATGTCGTTTGTCGGGTTGTACAATACAAACCTCTTCCTCTTTCTTCTCCCAATCTTGAAATTCAGCACGTGCTCTTTCTGCGGCTAACAATGCCTACAAAATACAAAATTAGACATTTAGTTCTACAAGCAATATTACTTGAAACTAAGATATGATTTATGATAACCAGGGATATATACATACCATTTCCTCCTCATCTTGTGCTTTTTCAATTGCTCTTTCCTCTCTTCTTTTTCTTAACCTTCTCTATTTCCTTTGTATTTGATGGGTGCAAGGAAGCGGGGGTTAGGCACTAGAAGAAAAGCAAAGACTTCAACATTTTTAGAAAAAAGAAGGTTGCACACTAGTGACCTATTAGGGATATGTATTTGTATACAATGGCCACCAAACATAAACAACTTCATTACAAAGAAAAAGGGATGACCAATTAAAATATCATATCAAGGACCAAAAAAAAGAGTTATATATGATCTTATGAGGACATGAAACTTTGGCTGACCTTTCAATATACATCGAAACATTTATCATAAATCTAAATGCTCTAAAATAGGAAATCGAGACCAATTTTTTAAGACTTGTCTGAGAATAATCAAGATCTCCTTCCAAGGGAAAGTCTGATTACCTATGGGGCGAGATCGGGGAATGGATTGAGTCATTTTCCTCTCTTTCCATGAGACTAATCAATTCTTCGACATGCAAGCATTGGGTAAGAAAGCGGTAATCCATAATTTAGGAGCCTAGCCTATGTAAAACCCACTATCCAACACTGCAAGTTGCAAATGAAAACAAAATCAGTTTCATTAGTTAAAGTCCATGTCAAAAGGTGACCCGGTATTTGCGGCAGCGAGCATGGTGTAAGCGTTTTGTCTGAAAACTGCCCGTGTTTCCATCCTTGGCATGACGCATAAAAATCTGAAAAGAAAGCACGGATATACGGCAAGATATATGTCCCGCACTAGTGGTAAGATATAGTATGGCATATGTATAGTTGGAAAATCCTATAGTACACTGAAAATGGCTCTTGATATGAGATATGTTGACTCCCTTCATGCCCATCAGCGAAGATCAACACGAAGCATTATTACATCCATTTCATCGATCACGGAGACATTACAAGCATCATTACATCCATTTCACGAGATCATCGAGATACCTGAAGAGACATTACATCCATTTGGCAATCACGAGATCATCACAAGCACTATCCGTACATCCATTTCCAGCAAATAAAGAAAAAATAGAATTGCTTTGACTAATGCGAGTACAAGTGGCATCTGAGAGATAAACCTAACTCTTGCGGTTAGGCACCGTAGAACTTCGCCTTTTTACTAATGACTTGATGACTAGGAAAAGAAAGTTTTTCCTCGAATGGCCTCCGGTTCCTGTCGTTCAGCGAAGTTTTATCGTTATTCATTTGTGTTGCATTGTGAGGAGATGCATGTTATGGCAAACATAAAATTCACATCGGTTATTGCCTTACTGTTGTTGGTGTACTTGCCAAAAATAGAATTGCTTAGTTCCAGAATCATTATTACGGAGTTTGATATAGGATTATACTATATAGAGGATACCGGAAACTTGAAATCGTGCTGCAACGCTTTATGCCCGCTTTTAACAGAAGGATCTCGCAAAGCTTTAACCGACCTACGTGATTTCGAAAGGTTAGTCTCAGCTATTCCAAGAGCAACAACCACCTTAAACAATGTGGTTACCTGGTGATTAACAGTGCGATAGGTTTCAAGTCATGGTTGCCGGTATGTGAGGAATCAACGTAAATCACCCAGTTCTTGGCCATATGAATTACAATTAGAACCCAGTGATATATTACAGACGGTTCTGTTCACTAAACCGTCCGTGACAGCTATATATATCACAGACGGTTATTGCATAATACCGTCTGTGATAATTTTACAGACGGTTTTGTATTCAAACCGTCCGTGATAGCAGACGAAGAATGGTTTGTGAATGTTTCGCTGACGGTTGGTTTATAGAATCGTCTGTGATGTTCTATATTACAGACGGTTTTTCAAAACCGTCTGTGATGGTCCGTCTAATATAAGCATTTCTGTAGTAGTGACTTGTTCTTTATCGTCACTTCATTGAGTGCACGATAATCAATACACATCCGAAAACTTCCATCCTTCTTCTTGACAAATAGGACTAGCACTCCCCACGGCGACGAACCAGGTCTGATAAATCCTTTCTCCAACAGCTCCTCAATCTGCTTCTTCATCTCTACTAACTCATCGGTAGACATCCGATAAGGTCTCTTGGCTATTGGGGCTGTATCGGGTACCAACTCAATCACAAACTCTATGTCCCTATCTGGTGGCATACTGGGTAAATCTTTAGGAAAAACATCCGAGTACTCACAGACCACTGGTACATCTTCAATGCTGACTGTCCTCATACTGTTAGCCATCAGTTGTCCATCTCGAATGACAGTTGCTTGAAACTCCACCTTTCTGCCATCCGGGCTTTCCACTGATACTACTCTTCACCCACAATCTAACACAGCCTTGTGCTTGGTCAACCAGTCTATTCCCAGTATGACATCTAGGGTCTGGGTGTCCAATATAATAAGGATCACTAGGAACTCTACCCCATTTATTAGCAACTTTACCCTAGAACATCCTACATTAGATCAGAGTTCTGACCCCGGGGATTGAACTAGCAACACATGTCTAAGGTTCACCATTCTTAACCCATTTTCAAAAGCAAAATTCCAAGATATAAAAGAATGCGAAGCTCCAGAGTCAAATAAAACTGTTGCAGGTACTGAGTTAACCAGTAACTTACCTAGTACGACGTCCAGTGTGTTCTGAGCTATGTCGGTGGTGACGTGGTTGATTCGACATCTCACCATAGCTTGGGGTGTAGCTCCAGCTTGAGCAGCTCCACGGTTTCCTCCTGGTGCGGGTGTCCTTGCAGGCGTTGTCCCAAGATTGAGGCGAACAGGCGTCACACCTCCTCCTCGCTTCGGACACTGGTTGGCGAAGTGCCCTGGCTCATTGCAGCTGTAGCAACGTCTCACTATCGCTGACTGGCTTCCTACGGGTGCGATTCTGGCTTGTGCTGGCGTTAGGAAATTCTGTCCGGCAGGTCTTGGTGCTGGTGACGGTGTCTTGGCGACGTTCTGAGGCTGGAATCTGAAGAACTAATTGGGCGCGACTCTCAGCCTTTACGCTCCTGGATGAGTACCCTGCTGTGCCATCTGGTGCTTCCTGTTGTCATCTAGCTCCTTGCGCTTGTCCTCCAGGATAAGAGCCTTGTTCACCAACTCCTGGAAATCAGGGAATGTGTGGGTGATCAGTCCAACCTGTAGTCCTGAGTTCAGTCCTTTCATGAAGCGAGACTGTATGTCCTTATCCGTCGCTACATCTTCAGGTGCGTAGCGAGCTAACTGGGTGAACTTATTTAGGTAATCAGCCACTGACTTGCTACCTTGCTTCAATGCCCAAAACTCTTCCTTCTTCAAGTCCACAATTCCCTCAAGCACATGGTACTAGCGGAAAGCAGTCGTGAACTCCTCCCAATTGATCTCCTGTGGGTTTTCATGCGAGGCGCAGAAATTCTCCCACCATTCAACTGCAGTCCCTTCTAGCTGATGAGAGGCATAAAGCACTCTCTCATTCCCAATGCACTGGGTAATATGCAGCTTCCTTTCTATTGATTTCAACCAATCATCTGCCTCCAGTGGGTTTGCATTCCCGGAAAATATGGGCGGACGGGTCCTCATGAACTTTGAAAGTCTGGAGTTCTGACGCTATACCTGATTAGCTTAGTTGGCCTGGTTGGTAGCGGCTTGGGCAGTGACATGCTGCATCTGTTGCATCATTGCATGCATCAACTGCGTTTGAGCGGCAAGGAAAGCTCCAAAGTTCTGCATGTCAACTGGTAGGGCTGGATGTGGCGTAGGTGCTTCATCATTGGGGTTTCCTGCAGGGCGAGAACCACTTCCACTTCCTCCATTGTTGCCACGAGTGTTCATCATCTGTTGATTGCTCAAAGGTTTAGAGATAAGAGAGAAACAAGAATAGACAAGTAGTAGAGAAACTTATGCGGGGGGGGGAGGGAAGGTGTAACTCAAAATCCAACTTTATTAATTATTAATAACTTGGTATGGTTGCTCACAATGCCTAAGGGCTTTGCAACACATACTGCACACTCAGCAATCAAGAAGATCCAAATTAAACTAACACACTGGAGTTAACGCCTAAAGGGTGACTCTTTTTACTCTAAGACGCGACTCAGCACTCGAGTCTCAACCACTAAGCCTAAACGCTCACTCATCGATCCACCCTGAATGGGAACATCCTGGAAGACACTTGGGCGGGTGCGACGGCATCGACACAAAACGATCTCCATGAGAGTTAATTTGTCTCTTGTTAAGACTAAGTTTTTAATAAAGTTGATCATATTGGAAACCCACGCTTGACAGGTTATCCCTGTTATTAAATTAGTGACTCGTGCACGAGGCAGTTTTGGTCTGTAGTTAGAAATGTAATCAGTTGAGAGGAGCTGGAGTTTTCTCCAAGATTGACCTGCGATTAGGATGTCATCAGCTGAAGAACAGATCAGAAGATATTCCGAAGATCGCATTCTCGTCAAGATACAGACATTACGAGTTTACAGTTATATCCTTTAGTCTGACAAATGCACCCATGTATTTCATGAACTTGATGAACAAGGTTTTTATGGAATACCTGGAGAAGTTTGTCGTTGTAGTCATAGATGACATTCTAGTATACTCCAAGACAAGAGAAGAGTATGCAGAACATCTGAGGCTAGTGTTAGAGAAGCTGAGGGAACAACAAATCTTCGCTAAGTTTAGTAAGTGTGATCTCTGGAAGAGCAAAGTAGAATTTCTCGGACATGTAATGACCGCCGAAGGAGTAGCAGTAGACCCAAGAAAAGTGGAAGCAGTGTTGCGTTGGGAGCAGCCAAAGACGGTGACCCAGATCCGTAGTTTTCTTGGAATAGCAGGTTATTACCACCGCTTTATTGAAGGATTTTCGACGGTTGCGAGACCTCATACACAAATTGTAACACCCCAGCTTGTACTAAGCCCGGAATGTCACCAAACATAAACCATAACACGTTTAATACCATAGTTTAAGGTAAAATTACAGCAAGTAATCATTTAGCATAAATTGAAAATTTTGACAGCATCTCCTTTGTTTATGCATGAAGCTTAACAACATAACATCATATCAATATGTAGGATAAACAAGATCTCCATACGCAGCGATAATGATAGCTAATCATCAACTAAAACATCAATACGCATTGTAAGCAAAGGAATAAGCATCAATTTAAGTCTAGGAAGATAAAACAACTCGCTCCATAGCCCACATGTTACACATGAGGGAAACAACCAAACATAAAAACCATATACTAATGATTATTGTAACACTTATTGCCATGTCTCCAAAATGGGTGAATTAGCTAGATTATGATACTACGTGGAGGAGTGTGGCTAGATCCCTTTCCCGCGCACCGATTTCATGGTACCTAAAGAAACAAACAACGAAAACACAAGCGTGAGTTCATAACTCAGCAAAGTGTATTGAAATGAATCAACAAGGATCAAGGCAACAAACCATCATTCCAGTCTCCACAGTTATATCACAACACATCATCTTTAATATTATATACATCCTTTAAAACAACATGATAATCATCTCATGAGCATCTCATGAGTACTCTACTCATCATCTCATAAACATCTTTATTCATGTATAACATTCATGCAATGCAATGCATATGTCTCCTGGAATTCTCATACCGGTATGGTTGAGTGCACACCCGTCGGCATGCACCCTTTTCCCCCTCCCATCCCGAAGACGGAGGGTGCCTATCACTCGCTTCCATTCACCTCGGTGACGGAGTCACGATGTAGGACTTACTCAAAAGAATAGCCCCGGACTAGTCATAACTATTCTCACCGACCCTACCGGAATAGTTATGACTTATCTCACCGGACAGCCATGAAAATATGCCATGTATGCAAAATGGACAGCAACGTATACAGAAATAGACATATTGCATATCAACACATGGCATCTCCACATGTAGGACCGTATTCAACAATTGACGGTTACCGTTCAAAACATGGCATGTGAATCATTTGTCAACAACAAACATTGTTAATCATGGCATGAGGACACCATATCATCGATAACATTTAAATCATGGCCTAAGGACCTCCTATCAATTATAACATGTAAATCATGGCAAAACCACATGTTATCTATTCCAAATGCTATCAATCAATTCTAGCAACACATATAGCATACAATCCACGCAACACACTTGCCTCCAACCACGGGCAATGGAGTGACAAGAGGTTGAGGGCACTCCCGGAGGCACACCACCTGCAAACACGTGCCACACACTCAAAACGAGTCCACAATACAGTACACAAATAAATCCCACTACCCGACTTCGCATACAACTCCTAAAATCAGAAAACAGCTAATCTGTCCCTTCGGGACAGTAGCCTTCTAAAGGGCATAACTTCTGTTCTAGGACTCCAAATTGAATAAACAAGTACACCCTCGCGAAGCTTAGGAAAATTCCCAACTTTTTCTAGTTATAGGGAAAGACTGATTCGGACTCTAAGGTTGTTTAATCTAACGTTGAACACGAACTGTCCCAATCTCGTCATAGATTTGACAGCGCTCGGTAAAACGGCCATATCTCCCAAACGGCTGGGAGGATTTTAACGTTCTTTATATACACGGAAAGATAATGAAATTATCTACAACTTCCTAAAAGTCCGTACGACAAGAATCCAACTCTAAATTGGCGAAAACGCCTGCCCTAGTTCGGGTTTCCAATCTGCCCGAACCAAAACGTGAGTACAACTCTAGTTTTCATTAGATCTAACCCATGGCAGCACCTCCCTTGATCTAAAAATATGGTAATTCACCTCTACACAGCATCTAAGAAATCCCCAAAGGTTTCCCCCATTACCTTAATGACGAACCACGAATCGATCGTTCTCCTTCGCGCGAACTCCACCCGATCTCTCCCCACGCAACGTGGCCTCCGGTTCTCCTCGTCGCGGATCCTTCTACCGGCGAGGGCAGCACCGTGGCGGGGCATGGCAGCGAGGGGAACGCAGCAAGGGCACGTGGTGGTGGGGGACGAGGCGCAAGGAGGAGGGGTGGGGAGATTTGGGGAAGATGGGGGAGAGGAGGTGGGGGTGGCGGCTCAAAGGGGGAGAGATGGGGGGCGCATGGGGGAAGGGGCAGCAGGTGTGCTGCCCTAGCACACCCCCACATGGGCCCAATTGAATCCCACCATCCGGCCCACGAAGTTTCCCTCAAGCCCAACACCTCCCCGGAGCGGCCCAAACGCCCGAAAACGGCCCGAAACGCGTTAAAACGTGAAACCATAAAGTTTTAAATCTCAAATTTTACATTTTATAAAGTCTCGACATTCCGTAGTGTCATACAATTGTTGAAAAAGGAGAAAAAGTTTGTATGGACGCTAGAGTGCGAGAAGAGTTTCCAAGAACTGAAGAAGCGTCTAACTTCAGCACATGTCTTAGTGTTGCCGGATGTAAGGAACAACTTCGACATATACTATGATGCTTCACGCCATAGACTCGGATGCGTACTGATGCAGAATAGGAAAGTGGTAGCTTACGCATCAAGACAGTTAAGACCACATGAGCAGAATTACCCAAATCATGACTTGGAATTAGTTGCTGCAATGCACACCCTTAAAATATGGTGCCACTATTGAAGGGAATATGCCCTAAATCAATCATGATGATGATTGTAACATGTCTTTGTTCATGTAATTATGATAACTTTGTTTATCGGTTCCCTGAATAAATGTTGCAATTTTGTCCATTGGGTACAACCTAATTGTGAAACACATTGTCAATTGAAATTATTCTAAACGGGTCCCTTATCCATATCATTACGAGGAGCGGTGATGATTTGATCAGCACATGTATTGGTTGATGGTAATGTTTCACATACCATAGATATGGAGATATCGAACCAATAATGTAGACACATGTTGCAGAACATGGGTAGTCGGACAAGACCCACTCCGAGACGCTGTGAGTTGTTATCTCTTATAGTGCCATCAGCGTATAGTCTCGAGTGGTACGCCTATATGGTCCTTAGACCTGAGATTGTCATGGATACCTAGCATGTAGACTTGTATGCTTTGGTATCATCAAACGCTACACCGTAACAGGGTAGTTATTGATGGGGGTGTAAAGGGATGCCCGAACTTCCGTCAGGTGGAGGATAAGTCGATTAGGCGGAGCGAGACACTCACGATCCGGCTTCTTGATCGACACGATCAAAAACCCCTGCAATCGCAGCACCACACGTCCTCTGGTTATCAACCGTGCGCTGCCCGGCTGACCTCGCCACGAAGGCTAATCCCTGCCAATGAATCGAGAACACAAGCAAGAACAAGAAAGATGCACTGAATTTGAAAATTGAGGATGAATCTCACGAGTTGGGGTCTCACAAACCGATGAACGGCAATACTGTTCAAAGACAGAATTAATCTAAGCAAAACCCAAAGCAAACCCTAGCGGCGGCTACTGGATATAAAGGCTATGGGACGTCCTAGAAACCCTAGACGTGTCCGTGATGGACTCCAACACGATACATGGGCCAACGGCCCAAATTGGTGACGCAGCACCCTGGGACAGATTCTGTCCGCCAGCTTGAAACGTTGATTCCCGTCGACTCCGAAGTCCAAATGACCTGAAACCAGTGCCATTGTAAAGCTTATCTCCTTAGCTTTCCATGCATATGTGGATCATCAAAATCGGAGCCCGTTTGTGGCCTGGGCGACGATTTTAGTGAACACTGCTCCTGGTGGCCGAGGTGGTCGACTCCGAGATGAATTGAACCTCCAACTTGACTTGGACACCCTCCTTGCCTCCCTCTTGGTCCTTGCTGGTTTCCAAGGCCTTCATGGTCCTCTCCAAAGTTCCTAAGTACAATATAATCAATAATATCATTAGGTAGCATACCATCCTCACAAGTATCTGCACGGGCACTTAGGAAGGAGCTCACCTGTTGATTCAATTGTCGTGCTCGTGCTCTTGTGATGGGTCCTTGCATCACAACTGGAGGAGGCTCGGTCGTATGCATAGGAGTGATGTCCTCATCAGTTATAAAGATGACTACTGGGTATGCCATGATACATTGCCAAGGGTGTGATGATCAAGATGGGATTTGCCCCTCGTAGCTAACGGGAGAGATACCTCTGGGCCCCTCGTGTGGATGGATAGGGAAAGTGCATGGCCGTGCTAATATGACTAAGGAGTTAGTCATGGTTTGTATCCATCACACTGTCGAGTGAAGTGGTCGAGCTATCAACAAGGGTGGTGCGCATCTCGCCTTGAGCTTGATTGGTATCGTGAGGCAAAGGGATCGGTACGTGAGTGTATCAAGGTTCAGCCGAATACTAATTCTGCGCATTCGGGGATCAATACGTACTGCTAGGTGCCGCTGTTGATCAATGAATTGGAAATGAGTTTTTCTAGATTCATGTCCGACTTGCACTGAACCTAACGTGTCACACACTTAACAAGTTGGAATTGATTAACGGGTTTGTGCGTGGATGAGATCCACATTGAAGGTAGAACCCTAGCGGGCTTTGGCCCACTAGCGTGTCTATAAAAGGCGAGGCCAGGAACCTAACGGGTCACACACTTAATGAGTTGGAATTGATTAACGGGTTTGTGCGTGGATGAGATCCACGTTGAAGGTAGAACCCTAGTGGGCTTTGGCCCACTAGCGTGTCTATAAAAGGCGAGGCCAGGAACAGTGAACGACAAGGAGAAGAGCCCTCACCACATTCAGCCGCCGCGTGCCTCTCCTGCTCGCCAGAAACCCTAGCCGTGTGGCACACCTCACACGGCGTTCCTGCTCAGTACGTGTGGATACCGGTAGAGACGCTGCCGCGCGTGGTCGCGCTGTTCGGTTGGATCTCTAGCGGCTTTCGGTGATCGATCTCGGCTAGATCCATCCGGAACCACTCAGCGCAGGTCAAGGAGCACTCAGCGTAGGTCGAGAACCACTAGGCGCAGGACGAGAACCACTCGACGCAGGTCGAGAACTACTCGGCGGAGGTCGGGAACCACTTGGAGTTGATCGGGACGTGAACAACTACTTCCTCTACGCGCATGAATCTTCTTCCGCTGCATCGGCGCGTCAAGGGTAACGACTCATGATCCTCTACTTGCATGTGATTCTGGGTGTTCGCGGTAGAAATTTTGGATTTGTCGCTAGCGTAGCCTACCCGTATCCCTACAGTGGTATCAGAGCCGATCATGTGTAGTTTTGGATTTGGATTGCACGCACATGTCGATGTGCTGTTGTGTTTATCACGGGTTGATTGAATCAATCGATATCAGGGAAGTATGAGGTATGAGTTGGTAGCTCTGCACGATAAAAAAGATTAGTTCATGCTCATTTCAGATTCGTGCCATGCATTACCCCTACCGGCTGGTAACACCATCGGGGTAGTAGCAAGCGCCGAACAGATCGAGCCAACAGATCGAGATCAGTGTGGTCGCCGCCCTCTCAAGGGGAGCTCATGCATTGGATCGATGAGATCGATCCTATGGAAACTGAGGCATTTTGATGACTCGGAATCAGCTTGATTTGATCAATCCGATTGAATTTCCATAGCGTTTTCGTAGATGCGATCTATGGAAACTGAAGCATTTTGATGACTCGGGACCGCCGTGATAGTGAGCATAGCGCCCATAAATTAAAACTTGTTCACTTTCCCCCCGCTAGATTCGATCCAGCGCCTAACTTGTTTTTGCAGGGTATGTTGTGAACAGTATGGACCCTTTGTGTATGTGATGCATGATTGTATATTTGATGGCCTGCGTGTCATGGTTAATTGCTGTTGTGGGCTGTCCTATTATTGTATATCGGCCTGCGTTCCAGGATGTGATGCCTTGAATCCTCATGTATTTTTGCTACTAGCTGCTAGATGTAGTAGTTTAGTACATGTTCTTGAAGGCTTCAATCACTACTAGAAAATCTAATTTTTATCGAGTGTGAAATGAAATGGCCTACAGGCCGTTGGGAAAAACTAAAGTGGCCGACGGTGCATCTTTTTTCCGACAGTAGAATAAAAACGGACGGCTATTAGAAGATTTACCGATGGGGCTTACCATAAACCGACAGTTGGTGGAAAACCCTCAATCATAGTATGAAATCACCGAGAGGGTACAACAATTACTGTGAGTGCAATGCTAACCGTCGGCCATTACAAACAATCACCGAGTGGAAATACATTTAGTGTGTATGTATAGGTAACACTCGGTTATTGCAATGATTTGCCGACGGGGTACAAACTTTTAGCGAGGGTACAAATCAAACACTGGGCTATTGCAAAATTCATACGAGGCTGGATGAAGGTGATGTATATATGAAAAATGTAGCTCTCATTGAAATCTACAACTTTGTAGTTGACAACTTTTCCATTGAAAGTCATATATTTGACTAAATAATTGATAAAGCATCATGGGAACAAGAGTTAAAATAAGTACTTTTCTTACTTCTAGCAAGAAGAGAGTTGAGGTGAGTTGGTTAGAAGGGAGAGGTTGTGTTCAGTAGGTTGTGAGTTCGAATACTAGGCATCATGTATTTCTAATTTGAAAATAAAAAATGTTTAACTTAAGGGATTGTGGTGCAAATAAGTTGTGAGCTTAATTCCTAGATTTGAAAAAAAAATTACATTTTTTACACAAAAAATCCCACATATAGTCGTGAGAAATTACCGACGGTTAGAAAGAAAATACCTCTCACCCATGTATTTTACCGAGTGCTATGGAAACCCTCGTTAAACTAATAACCGAGGGTACCGTCGGGAATCCCACGAATGGCCGACCATGAGTAGCCGAGGGGAAGTTACCGATGGTTTACGCTCAATCATATACATGGCCTACGGTATTTTGCAATGGCCGACATATTTTTTCCACTCGGTAAAAATTAGAAATCTAGTAGTGAATCTTGATGGCCGGGTGTACAAGGTTGGTTGTGGAAGATGGAGATCATCACGTCATGGGCCATACTAGTTCACAGTCTAATTTGATTGCCTAAGATGTTTTACCTTGCATTGCTATTCTTTCAAGTCATATGCGGTGAATATGTTAACCTGATTGAATAGTTTCCCTCGAACAATTAAGAGTAAGATGCCCTTTTTCAATAGCTGCATCTATTGTCTTGTACGTTGGTGGATAAGGTCTTGACAAGTCAGGAACACCGCCCTCTTACTTGTACAATAGAGTGAGTATAGCCTAACCCGAGCACTCACAAGAATAGTATTGGTTTGCTTAACGGAGTCATCCAAATAGGATTTGGGACTTCGGGGCATCAATGTTGGGCACCGGGGCATATGATGCCACCCCAACAAGCAAGAGTCACATATGATGTGATTGGCAAGGTGTTGCCTACCTATGTCGCGGGTTCAAGTGGTATTGACAAGTCCTTACCCGAACTGTAGTGACCATGGATCTTGTTCCATGGAGATTGCCAGACGAAAAGTGATCTTAATGGAAGCATATTTTATTGAAATTGTTTAATAAGAGATTAACATGAACAAAGTGCTAAAACTTTGCTTATTTATGTTGTAGATGGCACCAAACGCTGTTAATGCAAACACTGGTTTTAACTTGTGGTCGATTCTAGAGAGGGAAAAACTCTCTGGGACGAATTTTATGGATTGGTATCGAAGGTTGAGAATTGTTCTCAAGGCTGAAAAGAAGGAATATGTTCTACACGGTCCATATCCTCATGAGTTGCCTAAAAATGCATCCGCTGCTCATAAGCGTGCTTATGAGAAGCACACTAACAACACCCTAGACGTCAACTGTCTCATGCTTGCCACGATGAACTCCAAAAGTAAAATGAGCACGCTTGTGACATCTCGGAAGATGACAGTAGGGATTGCGGCGTTACGGTACGGTTTTTTAGAGTGTTTTTGGGCTGTGTTCGGGTGTTTGGGCCTTCTGGGGGAGTTTGGGCCTTGGGGAACCTAACTCGGGCCTAGGGGGACCTTCGTGGGCCGAAGGTGGGGGAGAATTGGGCCGTATGGTGGTGTCTTTGGGCAGCAAAGGGCTGCTGCCCTGCCACTTGCGCCCCCCCTCCCCACTTGCGCCCCTCCTCCCACCCCAAACCCTAGCCGCCACCCCCACCTCCACCCCTTGCGCCTCCCCCCATTGGCTGCCTCCCTCCTTGCTCCTCCTCCCTAGCCGCCCCTCCCATCTTGGTGTGGGAGCATCCTCCCCTCTCCCAACCTAGCAAATCCAAAGCCTCTCCACTAGATTGGTTCCTCCGCTGTCTGGGATTGATTCTCCGCGAGGAACGACGCAATTCGGCGAGGATCGGTTTCATTTCGTCTCCGCGGGGATGAGGCATAGTATTCTTAGATCCTATTTTTAGGTGGTTTTTTGAGGGCTTAGGAACCCTTGTTCATGGCAGATTCGTTGGGAAGAGGAGGCTCGGGCAGATTCCAATCTCGAAGCGAAAAACAAGAGTTCGGATCCGTTCTGGCAGCAGGCTTGCGCGGCGTTTTTAAGCAGGTTAGATGCATTTTCTGACTTACCGCCTTTTGCGAAAGTTGTATACAATTTCATTACCTTTCAGTGGGTACCAAGAACGTGAATTTCCGATCAGCCGTTTAAAAGTTATGACTGTTTTACCGAACGTCATCAAAACTGTGACGAGAATGGAGCAGATCACGGTATTCTGTAGATTAAACTACTTTAGAGTCCGAATCAGCTTTTCCATATACTTAGAAAAAGTTAGGAAATTTCCTAAGATATGCGAGGATGTACTCGTTTAATCGATTCGGAGTTTTAGAACCCGAGTTATGCTTGTTGCAAGTCTGCTGTCCCGACGGGACAGAACCTCTGTTTTTGGGCTATGCGTGTAGTTTGCGAAGTTGGGGTAGAAGAGTGTTTGCGTATTGTTTTGTGGGCATGATTTTGAGTGTGTGTGGTGCCTATGTGCAGGTGGTGTGACCCCGGGGGTGCCCTCTACGTCTCGCCAATCCTTCGCCCGTGGTTGAGGCAAGTGTATTGGAATGGGTAGCGGGTTGTAGTTTGCTAGATTGGTTGAGATTGAGATTGAATATATGATATGTTCACATGCCATGCTTTAATGATTGCCATTGATATGATGAATATGCTTATTATGTTATGATGCCATGTGTTGATGTACAAGTTATTTATGATGTTGGCATGTTTGCATACATGGCATGATACATGGCCCGGGCGGTGAGAAAGTCATAACTAGTCCGGGGAAGGTTAGTGAGAAAGTTATGACTATTTCAGAGAGCCAATGAGTAAGTCATACATCGTGATTCCATCCACCGCGGTGTATGGAAGCGAGGAGTAGGCACCCTCCATCTTCGGGATGGAAGAGGGGAGAGGGTGCACACCGACTGGTGTGTACTCAACCATACCGGTATGAGTTTCCAGGAGATATGTGCATCGCATTGCATTATATGAGGATGTTATATGATGATGATATATGATGATGTCAATGATATGCTTACACTATGAATATGAGATGTGTATGATGTCGTATGTGAAAAGTGGTGATGAAGGTATTGGAATGTATTTTCTTGTTCCATTGCAATATACTTGCTGAGTGATGAACTCACGCTTGAGTTTATGTTGTTTTTCTTAGGTACCATGAAACCGGCATGCGGGAAATGGAGGTAGTCACACGTCATCACTTAGCATCACATATATAAACATTGACATGTTCTATCCTTTAATTGTGATTGTTAATTCACTGAACTACATTGTGGTTTTGATCCTTCGTTGGTTGTCAGGAGTAAATGATTAGTCCATATTTGACATGTGACGGATAAGCTTATATCCTTAGTTGTATGGTGGCTGAAAGTCCTGATTTGTCATGTTATTGCTATCGTTCATTATGCTGTGTCATATGTTAAGATTATTGTTGCTTCAATTCATGGGAAAAACAAAGGAGATGCTGCCGAAATTTTTGGTTTTAGCATTTGTCCCTTTGCTGTAATTTACTCTAATTTGTGGTATTTAGATGTTGTTTAGTCTATGTTTGGTAACATTCTGGCATATTAAATGCCGGGGTGTTACAACGCTGATGCCTACACTATGATTGTGGGTCTCAAGGGTATGTTTAAGAACCAAGCAAGGGCTGAAAGATATTCGATATCTAAAGCATTGTTTGCGTGCAACCTGGGTGAGGGTGCTCCTATTAGCCCTCATGTAATTAAGTTGATTGGTTACATTGAGAGCCTAGAGAAGCTCAGTTTTCCCCCTGCAAAATGAGTTGGCCACAGATGTGATTCTCCAGTCGCTCCCTGCGAGCTATGAACCATTCATTCTGAACTTTCATATGAACATCCTGGAGAACAATCTGACCGAATTGCATGGGATGCTGAAAACTGCGGAAGAGAGCATAAAGAAAGGCACAAATCATGTTATGATGATTCAAAAGGATAAGAAAAGGAAGCACAAGGCTACAAGTAATGGTGAGGATAAGATCCAAGACCCAAACCCAAAGCCTAAAGAAAGGCCAAAGGTTGGCCCTAATGCTTCTGATAAATGTCACTATTGCAAGGGCAATGGGCACTGGAAGAGAAACTGTCCGATGTACCTGGAAGACAAAAAGAAAGGAAAGGTTCCTTCTAATTTAGGTATTAATGTTATAGAAGTTAATCTTGCAACTTGTCCTACCGAGTCTTGGGTATTTGATACCGGATCAATGATTCATACTTGCAAATCATTGCAGGGGTTAAGAAGGACTAGAGATTGCAAGATTGGCGAGTTGGAAATTCATGTCGGCAATGGAGCAACGGTTGCTGCGAAGGCTGTTGGCGTCTATCCCTTGTCATTACCTTCTGGCTTAGTTTTGGAATTGAATAATTGTTATTACATTCCTGCCTTGAGTAAGAACATTATCTCTTCTTCTTATTTAGAGGAAGATGGTTATGATTTTGTAATAAGGAACAGGAATTGTTCAATTTATTTCAAAGGCTTGCTCTATGGTAACTGTCCATTGGTGAATGGACTGTATGTGCTAGATCTTGGTAATGCTTCTATAAATAATATTAATAAGAAACTCAAAACAAATGATGCTAATTCCACTTATTTATGGCATTGTCCCTTGGGCCATATAAATAAAAGACGCATGGAGAAGCTCCATAAAGATGGCCTTCTTTGTTCATTAGATTTTGAATCTTTTGAAACATGCGAATCTTGTTTACTTGGCAAGATGACAAAGGCACCTTTCGCTGGTACAAGTGAGAGAATGCGTGAATTGTTGGCTCTCCTGCATACTGATGTATGTGAACCAATGAGCTCAATGGCCACAGGTGGTTATCAGTACTTAATTACTTTCACCGATGACTTTAGTAGATATGGCTATATCTATATAATGAGGCATAATTCTGAATCTTTTGAAAAGTTCCAAGAGTTTCAGAATGAAGTAGAAAATCATCTGGGCAAGAAAATTTAATTTCTACGATCCGACCGTGGAGGTGAATATTTGAGCCAAGAGTTTAGTGATCATCTAAAGAGTTGTGGAATTGTTCCACAATTGACTCCGCCCGGTTCGCCTTAGTGGAATGGAGTATCTGAACGGAGGAACCGGACTTTGTTGGACATGGTACGGTCTATGATGAGTCAAGTCGATCTTCCATTGTCATTTTGGGGACACGCTCTAGAAACAGCTGCGTTCATGCTAAATAAGGTTCCATCTAAATCCGTTGATAAGACACCATATGAGATATGGAAAGGGAAATGTCCTGACTTGACTTATCTTAAAATTTGGGGCTGTGAAGCTTATGTAAAACGTATGATGTCGGATAAGCTCCACGCCAAGTCGGATAAGTGCTTCATTCTGGGGTACCCAAGGGAAACCAAAGGGTATTATTTTTATAACCGGGAAGAAGGCAAAGTGTTTGTCGCCTGGACTAGTGTCTTTTTGGAGAATGAGTTTTCCAAAAGAGATAGTGAGAGCAAGGTGCAACTTGAAGAAGTTCGAGGAATGCCTAAAAATGTTTCAGCTCCAGCTAGTCCTCAGCAGGATGAACAATGTGTTGTTGAACCTGTTGATGAGGCGCCAGCCCCACGGAGGTCCTCACGGGCAGCCGTGCTCCTGATAGGTTCATGTTCCTCATGACGGAGCAATGCTATGTGTTATTGTTGGAAAATGATGAGCCCAAGGACTATGAGAAAGCTATGGTGGGCCCATACTCTAAGAAATGGCTGGAGGCCATGAAATCCGAGTTAAAGTCCATGTATGATAATCAAGTTTGGAACTTGGTTGATCTGCCTGATGGTGTAAAAACTATTGATTGCGAATGGGTCTTTAAGAAGAAGATAGATGCCGATGGAAATGTTCACATTTTTAAGGCACGATTGGTGGCAAAAGGGTATAAGCAGATTCATGGTGTGGACTATGATGAAACTTACTCGCCAGTCGCCATGATAAAGTCTATCCGGATCATGCTAGCAATTACCGCATATCATGATTATGAGATTCGGCAAATGGATGTCAAAACGGCTTTCCTAAATGGAAACCTAAACGAGGACGTGTACATGGTACAGCCCGAGGGTTTTGTCCATCCTACTAAGAGCATCTCCAAGAGGGGCCTTAAATATGGCTCTAATTTGAATTATAGGGCTTTTGGGGAAAAGATTAACTCCAGCAACGGCCCTAAATTGTTAAAATTTAGTAAATTGCTTTAGGGCCCCTATGAGAGTAGCTATATTTAGCAACTCTGTGATTGAGCCCTATCTTTGTTGGTTTTTAGGGCCTAATTGCTGGAGTGAATATTTCGCTGGAGCCCTAAATCTAATTAGTTGGGGTCCTAAATTAAAATTTAAGGCTCATTATTAGGGCTCTCTCTTGGAGATGCTCTAATGCTGGCAAGGTATGCAAGCTTAGGAAGTCCATTTATGGACTGAAGCAAGCATCTCGGAGTTGGAACCTTTGTTTTGATGAAGTAATCAAACAGTTTGGCTTCATCAAAAATGAGGAAGAGCCTTGTATTTACAAGAAGACTAGTGGGAGCGCATTGATATTTCTGGTCTTGTATGTGGACGACATACTATTGATTGGAAATGACATTCCAATGTTAGATGCTACACAATCTTATCTGAAAAAGAGTTTCTCAATGAAATATTTGGGAGATGTAGCTTATATTTTGGGTGTAAAGATCTATAGAGATAGATCAAAAAGGCTAATTGGATTGAGCCAAAATACGTACATTGACAAGATACTGAAACGGTTCAACATGCATGATTCCAAGAAAGGTTTCTTGCCCATGTCACATGGTGTAAGTCTCAGCAAGACTCAGTGTGCTTCGACACCTGATGAGAAGGAGAGAATGAGTTGGATTCCATACGCTTCGGCTATTGGATCCATCATGTATGCCATGCTATGTACGCGCCCAGATATGTCATATGATCTGAGTGTCACGATCAGGTACCAATCGAATCCTGGTGATACTCACTGGGTGGCTGTAAAGAACATCCTTAAATACTTACGAAGGACTACCTTAAATACTTACGAAGGACTAAGGAGATGTTCTTGGTCTTTGGAGGAGAGGAGGAACTCATCGTAAAGGGTTACGCCGATGCTAGCTTCCAAACCAACAGAGATGATTCGCGATCGCAATCCGGGTTTGTATTCTGTCTCAATGGTGGGGCAGTGAGCTGGAAAAGTTCCAAGCAAGAGACAGTAGCTGATTCCACTACGGAGACCGAGTACATTGTAGCTTTTGAAGCAGCAAAGGAAGCAGTTTGGATCAGGAAATTTGTTTCTGAATTGGGCATGGTCACTAGTGCATCCTGTCTAGTGGACCTCTATTGTGACAATAGTGGTGCCATTGCACAAGCAAAGGAGCCTAGGTCTCACAAAAATCTAAACATATACTCAGGCTATACCACCTGATCCGAGAGATCATTGAGAGAGGTGTTTTGAAGATATGCAAAGTGCACACAGATCTAAATGTGGCTGATCTGTTGACAAAGCCCCTTCCACAACCAAAGCATGAGGCGCACACAACAGCAATGTGTATTCGGTACCTGTATGATTTACTCTAGTGCAAGTGGGAGATTTAAGGGAATATGCCCTAGATCAATCATGGTGATGATTGTAACACGTCTTTGTTCATGTAATTATGATAACTTTGTTTATCGGTTCCCTGAATAAATGTTGCGATTTTGTCCATTGGGTACGACCTAATTGTGAAACACATTGTCAAGTGACATTATTATAAACGGGTCCCTGATCCATATCATTACGAGGAGCGGTGATGATTTGATTAGCACATGTATTGGTTGATGGTAATGTTTCACATACCATAGATATGGAGATATCGAACCAATAATGTGGACACAAGTTGAAGAACATGGGTAGTCGGACAAGACCCACTCCGAGACGCTGTGAGTTGTTATCTCTTATATTGCCATCAACGTATAGTCTCGAGTGCTACGCCTATATGATCCTTAGACCTGACATTGTCATGGATACCTAGTATGTAGACTTGCATGCTTTGGTATCATCAAACGCTACACCGTAACAGGGTAGTTATAAAGATGACTACTAGGTATGCCACGATACATCGCCAACAGTGTTGTAACACCCCAATTTTTGCTTTTCATGAAATTAAATGATATTTTGCACTTTTGAAAATTTTTGGAATTTTCTTGGATTTATTTGGATTTAATTTGAATTTATTTCCTTTTGAGATAATTAAATAATTAAAAGTTTTAAATAAATTTTGTCAGACATATTTTATTTGAGTCCAAAATGTCCCAAAGTATTTTCCACAATTTTTCCGTAATTGTTCTGAGTATTTTGCTATTTTTCTCGAATTAAATGAATTTCTCGGAATTAATTTAAATATTTAATCGCAGGAAAAACCCTAACGGGTTCTACTGTTCATCCGACTCGGTGAGAATCGAGTCTGACTCGAGCCCGACCGAGTCGTGTTCGAGCCGGACCCAAACCCTAACCCTGCGACCGTTGGATCGAGATCCAACGGCCGAGATTGCGCCACGTAGCCCCGCGGGATCAGACCGAACCCGTCCACGCCGATCGAATCTGGGCCGTTGATTGTGCGCGTGTGGATGGCCAGGATGCGGCCACGTTGCCAGTCCGAGCCGCCGCGCGTGTGTGGGCCTCGTTTTCTGCGGTTTTCACGGACGTCGAGGGCGCTATTTAATGCGTCGCCACCCGCCCGGTGTAGCCCTTTTCTGTGCGCGTCGTTTTCCCTAGGTCTCCGTGCTCCAGCCGTCGCCGTTGCCGAGGAATCACTCGCCGAAGTTAGAAGTACGCTCCGCCGCGGTTTTTACCGTTTCCCGCCATCGTCCGCCGTTCTCCGCCGTGGTGGTGCCCAGATCCGTGATCTCCATGTCGAGGTGCTTCGGAGAGGACCACTCACTTCGCCGGAGAGATACAGAAACGTCGTTCTGTTGGTCGTCGTCTTCATCTCCGGCCACCTCTGCTCCGTCGCGCCATCGTCGGCATCGCGAAGCTGCACAACCATTCGATCAAGATCCGACCGCCCAGGTTCGTCCACGTCACCCGAGCAAAAATCCATGTTGCAGTTTTTAGATCTAATCTCAACCGTTGGATCTAAATCCAACGGCTTAGATTAAGCCACGTAGCCTTTGACCGCACCGTACCAAATTAAATCTCATCCATTAGATCTAGATCGTACGGTTAAGATTGACCCATGTTGTAGTGTTTGATGCGTTCTTAGCCATTCGATCTAAGTCGAACGGTGTAGATTGATCCACGTGCCAAGCGCCGGGTCATGCCACGTCGCCCCCGAGCGGCACGGTGAATTCGATCGGATCTCAACCGTCTGATTCGAATCGAACGGTCCAGATTGAGCCACATTTACCCACAGTAGCAAGATTGGATCTAATCTGGACCGCCAGATTTCAAACCGACGGCCCAGATCGTGTCACATGTGTGGAAACCGAACCGTCGTGGTCCACGAGGGTAAGCCCCGATCGGCGCTGACGTCATGCGCGACGTCAACGTGGGACCCGCGTGCCAGCGGTTGGGTGCACCGTGTGTTGACGTCATCCGTGACGTCATGCTGACGTCACGATGGGGTTCAGCTGTTAGTACCGTTCGACCGAGCGCGATGACGTCAGCAATGACATCATTCGAGTGGGTCCCACGTGTTGGTGACACTGTTCCCGTGGACCGGGTCCACGGTGGACCGAGCCCGAGTCGTGGACCAAGTCCATGGACCGGCATACGTTATGCTGACGATATAATTCGATTTTTCTTTAGAAAAATAATTCGGTGGAAATTCAATTTCGTCGTTGACGTCATGTTGACATCATATTTGGGTTTTCAATACAAAAAATAAATGAATTAATGCGGTTTATTTTTTTATTTGATTTTTCAAACTTCAAACGGCTATAACTTTGCGTTTTAACTTCGATTTGGGCGATTCAAATTTCTAAAAATTTGTAAAATTGTGATATTTCTGTTTATGAATTTTATTTGAATTTTTAGACACTTTTTATCTACTATTTAATTATTTATTGCTATTTGCGCACGTTACGGATAGACGTTGAAGTGACCGAAGGCTTCAAAGGTGAAGTATTGACCCAGCAGCCAGCCCAAGAGCCTGACCAAGTACTTTTTGAAGGCAAGTTATGCTTTGATCATATTGCTCCCATTTATGAAAATTAGTTTGATTCAAATTAATGCATGCTAAATTAATTAGAAAATGCTTTAATTATTTCTGGGTGTTAGATAAATGCCTAGTTGTTGTATGACACCTTGATTACTTAATTATGTGCCATGAACCGCTTGTCACCCTAGTTGTGGATTAAATAGTTGGACATTATTAAATTGCCAACATGAGTATTTAGACCATTGTAGTGTAATGCTTAGCCCTGCCACGTATACACGACATGATTTTGGATAATTAAATGTTAATATTGACTTAATGAGATATGGAACATATTTTGGAAAGTGATTTGTGTGATTGATGATAATGTTGATGGCACATGGTGCATGGTAATCAACTGGGGATTGATAAATAGATTTATACCGGGGCAAGTGGCAACGGGAATGTCGTTTTGGTTCTTTGGAAGTCTTGCCTTGGTCACCCTAAGGACTTAACCTTGCAAGCCTTTGAACTGGGTGTAACATGCAACCACATGTCTGAAATGGGACGGACCTAGTTGAATAAGTTGCTAATAACTTGCTTATGGAACCTCAGGGTGTCAACTATACCTTTTGTGTAGTTGTACGGGGGAGCCTACCGGGGTGCGGCTAGGTACCCATCTAACGGTTGATTGGCCTAGACTTCGCCTTTGCTAAGGGAAGGGTTAGTGCGCAATAACCGGGGAGGTCCACTTGTACAGTTAGAGGCTTCCGAAAGACTTTGTTACGGACACTCGCCCTTGTTGTGTTTGGCTTTATCTTGTGGGTAAAGTGCATAACCTCTGCAGAGTGTGCAACCTATTCGAATAGCCGAGTCCACGGTATTAGACACTACTCGGGAATTAAAGTCAAGGGCTAGACTTTCATGAAAATGACTTTGATTACTTGGTATGGGAATGATGAAATTGCTTTAGGATGATAAATGCTTTACTTGTGAACTGTTGATGAAAGTTATATTTGTATTACCGTTTTACTGCTTTCAATCTATTACTGTTACTGTGAACATGCTTTGCTGCAAAAGAACCTTCTTAGCCTATCCTTTGTATTAAGCCATGCATGTAGAATATTATATTGCATTTTGTGCATGACTTGCTGAGTACCAAGTACTCACCCCTTGCAACTACAGAACATCAGTTGAAGAGGAATCAACGCCAGCACTGGAGGAGGAGTTCCAAGAGGAGCCAATGAACTAGGGAAGAGCCCAATCAGTTGCCTGTGGTATATTGGTTAGCGCCACATGTTTCTCTATTTTTTTCCGCTGCAAGTTTATTTGAGTAAGACTTAAGCCCTGCGATGCGTACTTTTGTAACTTGACCATAAGGTCAAGCAACCAATTATATTCCCTTTCAATAAAGTACTTTATTATTTCGCTGAGTATGAATGTGATATATACCGATGTTGAGACTGTGTGCCCTAGCGTGATCCTGGACTAGTGCTGAATACATAGAGGGTCCGGATTTGCAAATTCGGGTGCCGACAGAGGTGGTATTAGAGCCATACTGACTATAGGACAACCCTTAGCTAGAATGGTCGAAGTGAGAATAAAACTATTTTCTAAAGTTAAAAGTTTGCCAAGATAATGAATGAATTCTCGACTTATCCCCTTCTTTCTTGTTCATACCCCTTGCTGAGTTCTTTCGGTCTCCACTTTGATTTTAAAATGTTGCGTTCTCATGTGAGTGTCTTTGGCAGATGGGGATGAGCAACAACTACGCCGAGCGTGAGGGTGTCTACGCTGCTGAGTTGTGGCGTATGCTACAGGTACTTGGAGGGTTCGAGAGACCGCTCTACCGAGGGACCACTATCGTGTAGGCAGGACTGGTCCAGGTGTGGCGCGTCAAAGTCACTGTGTATGCCCGAGAGAAGATGAAGGCAAGCCATCCACTCTACTTCACTGTGAAGAGATCTTTGTATGAGGCCGGAATCCAGGAGACGTCGCGTCTAGCAATGCGGCAGATCGCTCGCATCTACTCCAGGGAGTTGGAGGGCACCGTGTTTCCTCATCACCCGCGCAGAGACAACCGCCTTGACCGAGAGCCGATAGAGGATGATGATGCCACGACCACCCATCTGGCGAGGTTCGTCGTCGCCCAGGAGGATGTGATTGATGACACAGTTCAGGAGTTACAGAAGGCTCGCAATGAAGTCGAGGAGGTAAGGAAGCACCTGCAGGATGCTCGAGAGTACATTGCCCACGCTTCTTAGAGGATCGACGAGCTGGAGATCGCACTGTATGGGCCAGCGCCGGAGCTAGTGTTGGAGCTGCACGAACCAGAGCTTGAGGAGGACCCAGAGGAGGCTCCACCTGCACCTACACTTGCACCCACACCCCAGCCAGAGCAACAACCAGAGCCAGAGCCCAAGGAGGACGCCGCGTTGTCGACCACAGCTATCGTGGATCACGGATATCGCTTCGCGCCGATGCCGTCTCACCCACCAGTGTATCCACTGGGGAGTTCCCATGCAGGATGGATCGATGAGTGAGCATTTAGACATAGCAGTTGATACTCCTGTGTTGAGTCGCGTCTTAGAACAATAAGAGTCGCCCTTTAAGCGTTAGACTCCAGTGTGATAGATTAATTTGGATTTTCATTGCTTGCTGAGTGTGCAGTATGTGTTGCAAGGCCTTAGGCATTGTGAGCAACCATACCAAGTTATTATTGATTGAATAAAAAAGTTGGATCTTGAATTACACCTTTCACCCCGCATAAGTTCTCCACTACTTGCCTATTCTTGTTTCCATCTTTTCTCTAAACCTTGGAGCACTCGACAGATGGTGAACACTCGCGGAAACCTTGGAGGCAACGGAAGTGGTTCTTGCCCAACAGAAAACCCCAATGATGGAGCACCTGCACCCCAGCCAGCACCACAAGTGGATATACAGAACTTTGGAGCTTTCCTTGCTGCACAGATCGGTGAATGATGCATGCGATGATGCGGAATGTAATGGAGGTCCTTTGCTCAGGCCGCTGCTAACCAAGCTAATCAAGGACAACGTCAGAACTCAAGACTGTCAGAATTCATGAGGACTCATCCACCCACATTCTATGGAAACACCAATCCATTAGAGGCAGATGACTGGTTGAGGTCCATAGAAAGGAAGCTACACATCACATAATGCGTCAGAAAATGAGAGGGTACTCTATGCTTCTCATCAGCTAGAAGGAACTGCAGCTGAATGGTGGGAGAACTTCTGTGTTGCACATGAGCACCCACAGGACATCACTTGGGAGGAGTTCACAGCTGCTTTTCGTCAGTATCACGTGCCAGAAGGGATCATGGACCTCAAGAGGGAGGAGTTCAGGGCACTGAAGCAAGGCAATCAACTCGTGTCCGAATACCTGAACAAGTTCACTCAGTTGGCTCGCTACGCACCTGAAGACGTAGCGATGGACAGGGCAAGGCAGTCCCGTTTCATGAAGGGACTGAATTCTGGACTTCAGGCGGGACTGATTACCCACACGTTTCCCGATTTCCAGGAGTTGGTAAACAAGGTGCTTATCTTGGAGGACAAGCACAGGGAACTGGATGATAACCGTAAGCGCAGGATGGCACAGCAGGGAGCACGTCAGGGTGCACAGCGTTGGTTTCAGCCGCAGAATGCTGCGAGGACACCGTCGACAGCACCAAAGCCTACTAACCAGGGTTACCAGACACCAGTTCCAGCCAGGAACGCCGCTATAGGGAGTCAACATAGCAAAGTGAAGCGTTGTTATCACTGCAATGAGTCAGGGCACTTCGCCAACTATTGCCCCAAGAAGGGAGGAGGTGTGACCCCAGTTCGTCTCAATTTTGGGATCTACGCCGGCAAGGACACCTGCACCAGGAGCAAGCTGTGGAGCTGCAGAGCCGGGAGCTGCGACTCAGACTGTGGTAAGAGGCAGAGTCAACCATGTCACCGCAGATGCACTACAGAACGCTACAGACGTCGTACTAGGTAAGTTACTTGTTAACTCAGTACCTGCAACAGTTTTGTTTGACTCTGGAGCTTCGCATTCGTTTGTTTCTCAAGGTTTTGCTGCTAAAAATGATTTGGAGATTTCAAGTCTTAAATGCATGCTTCTAGTTCAAACCCCTGGTTCGGAACTCCGAACTAAAGTAGGATGTTCTGGGGTAAGAATATTAGTAGATGGGGTAGAGTTCCTAGCGAACCTTATTATATTGGAAACCCAGACTCTACATGTTATCTTGGGAATGGACTGGTTATCCAAGCACAAGGCCATGTTAGATTGTGGACGAAGAGTCATATCAGTTGAAAGCCCCTGTGGGAGAAAAGTGGGGTTTCAAACGACTGCCGTTCGAGATGGACAGTTGATGGTCAACAGTGCGAGTGCAATCAGCATTGAAGAAGTTCCAGCAGTGAACGAGTGTCGGGACCCGAATTTGCAAATCCGGACCCTCTGTGTATTCATAACTAGTCCAGGATCACGCTAGTGCACACAGTCTCAACATCGGTACATATCACAATCATACTCAACGAAATAATAAAGTACTTTAATTAAATAATCAAACTGGTTGCTCGACCTTATGGTCAAGTTACAAAAGCACGCCTCACAGGGCAAAGACTTATTAAAAGAAATAACTGCAACGGAAATAAAACAGACTTCGTGGCGCCAACCAATTTGCCACAGGCAACTGACTGGGCTCGCTCCCTAGTTAAACGGCTCCTCCTGAAGCTCCTCTTCCAAGACTGGCGTCTCTTCTTCTTTAACTAAGGTTGTATTGTTGCAAGGGGTGAGTACTTGGTACTCAGCAAGTCATGCACATAATGCAATTCTAATATTCTACATGCATGTCTTATTACAAAGGATAGGCTCGTGGTTCATTTGCAGTAAAACAACATTTATAAATACAGTAATAGATTGTAAAGCAGGAAAACACTAATAAATAGAATAATTTCACAATGATTGCACAGGTAAAGCATTTCCCAATCCTAGGCCAAGTTCACAATTCCAAACCCAAGTGTTTTCCACAAACCAAGTTATTTTCATGAAAGTCTAACCCTTGACTGTAATCCCCGAGTAGTGTCCAATACCGCGGACTCGGCTATTCGAATAGATTTTACACTCTGCAGAGGTTATGCACTTAGTACCACATGCAAGTTATTAGCAACCTACTCAACTAGGTCTGTCTCATACCAGACATGTGGTTGCATGTTTGACCCAGTTCAAAGGCTTGCAAGGTTAAGTCCTTAGGGTGACCAGGGCAAGACTACCCAAAGAACCAAAACAACTTTCCCGGTACCAATCATGGCCCACCAGATCAATCTTGCCACTTGCCCTGGTCTAAAGCGTTTATCAAACCCCCAGTTGATTACCATGCACCACATGCCATCAACATCATCATCAATAACACATGACACTTCTCCAAAACAGGTTCCATATCTCATTAAGTCAACATTAACATTTATTTATCCAAAACCATGTCATGACTACGTGGCAGGGCTAAGCATACCACTACGGTCTATTTAACCCATGTTGGCAAAATTATTAATGTCCAACTAAATATTCTACAACTAGGGTGACAAGGGGTTCATGGCATACAATTATCTATCACAAGGTGTCATACAGCAACTAGGCATTTATCTAACTCCCAGAAATATTTAAAGTATTTTCTAATTAAATTAGCGTGCAATAACTTGAATCAAATTAATTTTTGAAAGTGGGAATAATATGATCAAAGCATAACTTGCCTTCAAAGAGCAACTGGTCTTGATCTAAGTCATGATCTTGAGTTTGATCTTCAACTTCCGCACCTTCGCACAGTTCAACGTCTACGCGTAGCAGATAAAGAACCAAATAAACATCCAAAAACAACGAATAAACACACATTCGGGAAGTGCCACAAATCAAACTAATGCGTAATTTCATGAAGACTTCCAGATAATTAGTTTAGCATTTTCTAAGATTTATAAAATTTATTTTGACATTTTTGGACATATAGTTTAAGAACTACAAAATTCGTAAGTTTGGACTTTCCGTGCATAATTTAATAGTATAAATTTATTTATAAAATTTCATAAAAATTACTGTGGAGTGGTATTAATTTCTACTAAATAACAAAATTTGTTGCAAGCGATTTGGACTTAAAACGAATTTGTAGCAAAGAAGACAAAATTCGCAATTTTGGTGAACGTAACAAATAATGTTTCGTGAATGCATGCATGGTATTGTTCATGGCATATATGCGTATTCTTCAAGTTTGGCTAGACTATGGAAGACTTGGATACGGCCATTATAAATGCTTGCATGCACCTTATACATACTAATGTATATATGTATTCACGTGTACAGCCTAATATATTTTTGTATGCATGCATGCGTCCTAGCTATTACATGCAACAACTATATATTCGCATGGTGTATAAATATATATGCGTATACATGCCTAACATATATACACGCACAATTACGCACAGACAGGATCAATCGATCGATAGAGATAAAGCGTGCGCAAAAGAAAAGAGAGGTACCGATCGGCTCAGGCAGCGCAGACCGTCAGCGCAAGAGAAGGTGAGGCCGCAGAGTGCACCGGCGGCGATGTAAACAGCCGACGACGACGGAATAAAAGATTGGTAGAAAAGTGGGGAATGGCAGAAGAAATGGTTGGAGAGGAACATCCTGATCTTGTATAAATAATGCATGCAAGGAATGCAAGGAGAGGAACGTACAGGAAGTTGATTGGAGAAACGGCTAGCTGGAAAATGAAAGGCTTCATCGCATGGAGAAAACGGTTCAATGAAATTTCCTTGCGTGTGGAGTAACTCACATTGGAATGAAAGGAGGCAGAAGAAACAGCTTCAATGAAGAGGATTTCCATTACGTGCATGCATGTGGGTAGGCTTGAATGAATAAGCTGGGAGGAAACGTACACATGCATACATGTGTAGATTTCAAAAGGCTTCATGAGCACTGAACCTCATGTTACATGCATGCATGCGTAGGCTTCAATGAGTTCAGTTACATGAGTGGTGAATGCATGCATGTAATCTAGTTGCTGGTAAATGAAACGTTACTAGAAACTGATGGAGTAATTCACATGTAATGAGAAGAAAACGGCTGAAAGAAATAAAGAATCCATGCACATGGAAAATGAAAAGGCTTCAGGCATATGCGCATGGAAAATGGAGAGGCTGGAGAGAGAAGCATTCATGCATTGCTTAGGAAATGAAGGACGTGCGTTGCTAGTAATGAAGAATGTGCATGCAAAGGCTGGAGAGTTAAATGGAAACGGCTGAAGAGTTAAATGCAAGAAATGGAAACGTTCGGATGGTTTTGACGTGAATTAAGAAAGGGAAGAGAAACGGCTAGAAGTGTAAATGCTCATGCATGGAAAATGGAACGTGCTTGCATTGCTTAGAAGTGGAAAACGGCTGCTAGTAAATGAAACGTTACTAGTTCATGCGTGTGGAGTAATGGGAAACATTACTAGTTCCTTCATTGCAGGGAAATGGGAAGCGTTTGGAAAATGGAAAGGCATCATGCGTGTGGAGAATTCATGCATGTTTCAATGCTTTAAAGCATTCATGGCGTTTCAATGGAGAGGAGTTCCATGCGTGTGGAGACGTTGCTAGCAATGCATTGCATGAGAAACGACTGGAGAGTAATGAGAAGACTTCATGCATTTAGGGAAACGGCTGGAGAGAAATAATGTAGCATTGATTCATGCATGCAAGGAATGGGAGTTACAGCCAAAGTGCTAGCGTGCAGTAAATGGAGAAAGGAAGAAGAAAAGGCTCATGCGCATGGAAGGAAACAGCTGGAATGAATGAAGGGATTCATGCGTGTGGAGTAAATTCTTTCCGAGTGGTTCCTCTAAACATGTTGCTTGAACGGTAACCACAACATGCAATGAATTCCAACTAGTAACTTTCCCTGGCTCTTGCATACCGGAAGAAGAAACGTTGGAAAGGAAAATGTCCTACCCATGCATGATTTGTGCATACATGTATATATGCACACACGTGGGTACATGCTATACATATACATACATACATATATATATATATATATGTATATATATATATATATATGCACACATGTTCTCAAAACGTGTATAGGATAAAATAGCAAAAGGGGTCTGAAAATCTTGGAAAATTTCTCTAAAATACTAGGAATTATTTGGAACTTAACAAAGTTGGTCTTGTAATTTTTTGACGTATAGAATTTTCGCAAAAATTCTTTTAGTGAATCAGACACTTGTACAGATTTTTATAAAGTCAACAACTTAATTTATATAACATGTTTTTGAAAATATTTGAGAGAAACACTCTCATCTACCAATTATCTTTATTACAAACAAAATTTTAGTTATTTTTGCTTATGCAAAAATGCATGATCTTTATTTAATGCAATTAGTTAATAGGGCTCGAATTCAAATTAACCTCGAAGATTCCAAATAAATTCTGGAAAATTCCAAATAATCCCAGAAACACACTAAATATATTAAAAGCAAATTTTTGGATGTTACAACGAGTATCCAGATGTTTTTCCTAAAGATCTACTGGGTATGCCACCGTACAGAGACATAGAGTTTGTGATAGAGCTAGTACCCGGAACAACACCGATAGCAAAGAGACCTTATCGGATGTCAACCGAAGAATTATTAGAGATGAAGAAACAGCTTGAGGAGCTAATGGAAAAAGGATTCATCAGACCTAGCTCGTCGCCATGGGGAGCGCCAGTTCTATTTGTCAAGAAGAAGGACGGGAGCATCAGGACGTGCAAAGACTACCGTGCACTCAATGAAGTCACCGTGAAGAACAAGTATCCGCTACCCAGGATCGATGACCTGTTTGACCAGCTGAGAGGGGCCGGAGTATTTTCGAAGATCGACCTGAGATTAGAATATCACCAGTTGAAGATCCGATCAGAGGATATTCCGTTGACCGTATTCTCGTCAAGATATGGACTTTACGAGTTTACTGTTATGTCCTTCGGTCTGACGAATGCGCCAGCTTATTTCATGAATATGATGAATAAGGTCTTCATGGAGTATTTGGATAAGTTCGTTGTTGTGTTCATAGATGACATCTTAGTTTACTCCAAGACAAGAGAAGAGCATGCAGAACACCTGAGGCTAGTCTTGGAGAAGCTGAGGGAATAGCAACTCTTCGCTAGGTTAGTAAATTTGACTTTTGGAAGGACAAGGTGGAGTTTCTCGGACATGTAATGACCGTAGAAGGAGTCGCTGTTAATCCAAGCAAGGTGGAAGCCGTGTTGCATTGGGAGCAGCTGAAGACAGTGACCCAGATCCGCAGTTTTCTAGGAATGGCTGGTTATTACCATCGCTTCATTGAAGGCTTCTCGACGATTGCGAGACCCCTCACACAATTGTTGAAAAAGGAGAAGAAGTTTTCATGGACGCCGGAGTGCAAGAAGGGTTTTCAGGAGCTGAAGAAGCGATTGACATCAGCACCGGTGTTAGTTCTACCGGACGTCAATCAAAGCTTTGATATATATTATGATGCATCGCGCCAAGGACTGGGGTGTGTGTTGATGCAGAACAGGAAGGTCGTCGCATACGCATCAAGGCAGTTGAGGCCGCATGAGGAGAACTACCCAACGCATGACCTCAAGTTAGCTGTTGTAGTACACGCTTTGAAGTTGTGGCATCACTATCTGATTGGGAACAGATGTGAAGTGTATACAGACCATAAGAGTCTTAAATACATATTCACCCAGTCGGACATGAATATGATGAAGAGGAGATGGATGGAATTGATTAAGGATTATAATGTTGGGATCCATTACCATCCAGTGAAGGCCAACATGGTGGCCGATGCTTTAAGTCGGAAGAGCCATACCGTGAATATGTTGATAGCCGAAAGTCAGGACGAGCTGGAGGTGGTACCTGAGGGATTCTTGGCCGCGCTGGAGGTGAAGCCTACCTTAGAAGACCAGATCCGAGGAGGACCGAAGGATGATACCAAGATTATGAGGATCGAGTCCAATATGGAGGAAGGCAAGGAGAAAGATTTCAGACTGGATGAGCAAGGCACATTGTGGATGAAGGATCGCATCTGTGTGCCGAACAAGAAGGAGCTAAAGCAGTTGATCCTAGAAGAAGCCCATGACTCTAAGTATTCTATTCAATCAGGAAGTGCCAAAATGTATCAAGACTTGAAGGAAAGATTCTAGTGGCCAAGCATGAAGCGTGAAGTTGCCGAGCATGTTGCGTTGTGCGACATATGTTAGAGAGTTAAGGCAATGCATCAGAGGCCAGCAGGTTTGCTACCTGAGTGGAAGTGGGAGGAAATCGGTATGGACTTCATTACCGGTTTGCCAAGGACTCAGAGTGGATATGACTCCATATGGGTAATAGTTGACCGTTTGACCAAGGTCGCACACTTTATCCCTGTGAAGACCACTTATTCAGGAGACAAGCTAGCAGAGTTGTACATGGCAAGAATTGTCTGTTTGCACAGAGTGCCGAAGAAGATTGTATCGGACAGAGGTACCCAATTTACCTCAAGATTCTGGAATAAGCTGCATGAAGCCATGGGGACCCGTTTGAATTTCAGTACAGTTTATCATCCGCAGACGGAGGGACAGACTGAGAGAGTAAATCATATTCTTGAGGATATGCTAAGATCTTGCGCGTTAGCCTATGCTACCTCTTGGGATAAGAGTCTGCCGTATGCTGAATTCAGCTACAATAACAGCTACCAGGCCAGTCTGCAAATGTCACCATTTGAGGCATTGTATGGTCGACCCTGTCGAACTCCATTGAGCTGGAATGAGACAGGTGAACGCCATGTCTTCGGACCAGACATTCTTCAGGAAGCCGAAGAGCAAATTGCCATGATCCGGGAAAGATTGAAGGTACCTCAGTCAAGACAAAAGAGTTACGCCGATAACCGTCGCCGAGATCTGAGTTTTGAGCCGAAAGACTTTGTATACCTCCGAGTTCCACCTCTCAAGGGAATTAAGAGGTTTCATGTCAAAGGAAAACTAGCACCACGTTACGTTGGACCTTTTAAGATTCTAAGCCGTAAAGGACAAGTTGCTTACCAGTTGGAGTTGGCATAATCATTAGCAGGAGTGTATGATGTGTTCCATGTGTCACAGCTGAAGAAGTGTCTCCGAGTGCCAAATGAACATACGCCGCTAGAGTCGATAGAGATGCAAGAAGATCTGACCTACAAAGAGCACCCGGTGAAGGTTCTAGACACGATGGATCGGGAGACAAGAAATAAATCAACCCGCTTCTGCAGAGTCCAATGGAGCAACCATGCAGAAAGTGAAGCAACTTGGGAACGCGAAGATGATTTGAGAAAAGAATTTCTGAATGTATTCCTTAGTTAGCCCTGAATCTCGGGGTCAAGATTCTATTAAGGGGGGAGGTTTGTAACACCCCAATTTTTGCTTTTCATGAAATTAAATGATATTTTGCACTTTTGAGAATTTTTGGAATTTTCTGGGATTTATTTGGATTTAATTTTAATTTATTTCCTTTTGATATAATTAAATAATTAAAAGTTTTAAATAAAAATATTTTATTTGAGTCCAAAATGTCTCAAAGTATTTTCCAGAATTTTCTAGAATTTTTCTGAGTATTTTGCTATTTTTCTCGAATTAAATGAATTTCTTGGAATTAATTTAAATATTTAAGCGCTGGAAAAACCCTAACGGGTTCTACTGTTCATCCGACCCGGGTCAGACTCGAGTCTGACTCGAGCCCGACCGAGCCGTGTTCGAGCCCTACCCAAACCCTAACCTCGCGACCGTTGGATCGAGATCCAACGGCCAAGATTGTGCCACGTCACCTCGCGCGGGATCAGACCGAACCTGTCCGCGCCTTTCGAATCTGGGCCGTTGATCGCGGTTGCATGGATGGCCAGGATGCGGCCACATCGCCAGTCCGAGCCGCAGGTGGATTCCGCCGCCGCGCTTGTCTCGGCCTCATTTTTCGCGGTTTTAACAGACGCCGAGGGCGCTATTTAATGCGCCGCCACCCGCCCGGTGTAACCCTTTTCCGTGCGTATCGTTTGCCCTAGGTCTCTGTGCTCCAGCCACTCGCCGAAGTTAGAAGTATGCTCCGCCGCGGTTTTTGCCGTTTCCCACCGTCGTACGCCGTTCTCCGCCGTGGTGGTGCCCAGATCCGTGATCCCCGTGTCGGGGCGCTTCGGAGAGGACCACTCACTTCACCGGAGAGCCAGGGAAATGCCGTTCGGTTGGTCGTTGTCTTCATCTCCGGCCACCTCTGCTCCGCTGCGCCATCGTCGACATCGCGAAGCTCCACAGCCGTTCGATCAAGATCCGACCGCCCAGGTTCGTCCACGTCACCCGAGCAAAAATCCACGTTGCAGTTTTTAGATCTAATCTCAACCGTTGGATCTAAATCCAATGGCTTAGATTAAGCCACGTAGCCTTTGACCGCACCGTACCAGATTAGATCTCATCCGTTAGATCTAGATCGTACGGATAAGATTGGCCCGTGCTGTAGCGTTAGATGCGTTCTCAGCCGTTCGATCTAAATCGAACGGTGTAGATTGAGCCACGTGCCAAGCGACGGGTCATACCACATCGCCCCCCAGCGGCATGATGAACTCGATCGGATCTTGACCGTCCGATTCGAATCGAACGGTCCAGATGTAGCCACGTTTACCCATAGTAGCAAGATTGGATCTAATATGGACTGCCGGATTTCAAACCGACGGCCCAGATCGTGCCACGTGTGCGGAAACCGAGCCGTCGTGGTCCATGCGGGTCAGCCCCGGTCGTCGCTGACGTCACGCGCGACGTCAGCGAGGGACCCGCGTGTCAGCGGCTGGGTGCACCGTGTGTTGATGTCATCCGTGACGTCATGCTGACGTCACGGTGGGGTCCAGCTGTCAGTACCGTTCGACCGAGCGCGATGATATCAACGATGATGTCATCCGAGTGGGTCCCACGTGTCAGTGACACTGTTCCCGTGGACCGGGTCCACGGTGGACCGAGCCCGAGCCGTGGACCAAGTCCATGGACCGGCTGACGTCATGCTGACGTCATAATTCGATTTTTCTTTACAAAAATAATTCGGTGGAATTTCAATTTCGCCGCTGACGTCATGCTGACGTCATAATTGGAATTTTCAATATAAAAATAAATGAATTAATTCGGTGTATTCTTTTGTTTGATTTTTTAAACTTCAAACGGCTATAACTTTTGCGTTTTAACTTCGATTTGGGCGATTCAAATTTCTAAAAATTTGTAAACTTGTGATATTTCTGTTTATGAATTTTATTTGAATTTTTGGACACTTTTTGTCTACTATTTAATTATTTACTACTATTTGCGCATGTTACGGATAGACGTTGAAGTGCCCGAAATCTTCGAAGTTGAAGTATTGACCCAGGAGCCAGCCCATGAGCCTGACCGAGTACTTTTTGAAGGCAAGTTATGCTTTGATCATATTGCTCCCATTTATGAAAATTAGTTTGATTCAAATTAATGCATGCTAAATTAATTAGAAAATGCTTTAATTATTTCTGGGTGTTAGATAAATGCCTAGTTGCTGTATGACACCTTGATTACTTAATTATGTGCCATGACCGCTTGTCACCCTAGTTGTGGATTAAATAGTTGGACATTATTAAATTGCCAACATGAGTATTTAGACCATTGTAGTGTAATGCTTAGCCCTACCACGTATACACGACATGATTTTGGATAATTAAATGTTAATATTGACTTAATGAGATATGGAACATATTTTGGAAAGTGACATGTGTGATTGATGATAATGTTGATGGCACGTGGTGCATGGTAATCAACTAGGGGATTGATAAATAGATTTAGACCGGGGCAAGTGGAAAGAATGATCTGGTGGGCCATAAGTGGCACCGGGAATGTCGTTTTGGTTCTTCGAAAGTCTTGCCTTGGTCACCCTAAGGACTTAACCTTGAAAGCCTTTGAACTGGGTCTAACATGCAACCACATGTCTGAAATAGGACGGACCTAGTTGAATAAGTTGCTAATAACTTGCTTGTGGAACTTTGGGGTGTCAACTATACCTTTTGTGTAGTTGTACGGGGGAGTGTACCGGCGCTGCGGCTAGGTACCCATCTAATGGTTGATTGGCCTAGACTTCGCCTTTGCTTAGGGAAGGGTTAGTGCGCAATAACCGGGGAGGTCCACTTGTACAGTTAGAGGCTTCCGAAAGACTTTGTTATGGACACTTGCCTTTGTGGTGTTTGGCTGTATCTTGTGGGTAAAGTGCATAACCTCTGCAGAGTGTGCAACCTATTCGAATAGCCGAGTCCACGGTATTGGACACTACTCGGGAATTACAGTCAAGAGTTAGACTTTCATGAAAATGACTTTGATTACTTGGTATGGGAATGATGAAATTTCTTTAGGATGATAAATGCTTTACTTGTGAACTGTTGATGAAAGTTATATTTGTATTACCGTTTTACTGCTTTCAATCTATTACTATTACTGTGAACATGCTTTACTTGTGATAAAGATGGGATTTGCCCCTCCTAGATAATGGGAGGGATACCTCTGGGCCCCTCGTGTGGATGGATAGGGAAAGTGCATGGCCGTGCTAATATGACTAAGGAGTTAGTCATGGTTTGTATCCATCACACTATCGAGTGAAGTGGTCGAGCTATCAACAAGGGTGGTGCGCATTTCGCCTTGAGCTTGACTGGTATCGTGAGGCAAAGGGATCGGTATGTGAGTGTATCAAGGTTCAGCCGAATACTAATTCTGTGCATTCGGGGACCAATACGTACTGCTAGGTGCCGCTGTTGATCAATGAATTGGAAACGGGTTTTCCAGATTCATGTCCGACTTGCACTAAACCTAACGGGTCCACACTTAACGAGTTGGAATTGATTAACGGGTTTGTGCGTGGATGAGATCCACTTTGAAGGTAGAACCCTAGCGGGCTTTGGCCAACTAGCATGTCTATAAAAGCATGATCTGTTCCATGTGTCACAACTGAAGAAGTGCCTTCGAGTGCCAATTGAACAAACACCTCTGGAAGAGATCGAGTTGCAAGAAGATCTGACCTACAAAGAGCATCCAGTTAAGATCTTAGACACAGCTGAATGAGAAACTAGGAATAAAACAATCCACTTCTATAGAGTTCAATGGTGCAACCACTCGAAAAGCGAAGCGACTTGGGAGCATGAAGAAGATTTGAAGGAGTTTCCCAACCTCTTCTCTAGTAAACCCTAAATCTCGGGGACGAGATTCTGTTAGGGGGGAGGTTTGTAACATCCCAAAATTTTCTCTTAATATATTTAATGTATTTTGGGATTATTTGGAATTTTTTGGAATTTATTTGGAATCTTTGAGGTTAATTTGAATTCAAGCCTTAATGAACTAATTGCATTAAATAAAGATCATGCATTTGTTGCATAAGCATAAAGTCTAAAATTTTATTTATAATAAAGATAATTGGAAGATGAGAGTGTTTCTATCAAATATTTTTAAAAACATGGGTTCAGTGCAAGTTGTTAACTTTATAAAATTTTTTACAAGTGTTTGATTCACTAAAAGAATTTTTGCGAAAAATCTATACGTCAAAAAATTACGAAACCAACTTTGTTAAGTTCCAAATAATTCCTAGTATTTTAGAGGAATTTTTCAAGATTTCTAGAGCCCTTTTGCTATTGTATCCTAAACGCGTTTTGCTCCAGCACTACTCCAATTCTGAATTTACATCTGACGGTCACGAACTGAAATGAAAGACATGTCGTTTCTTTTCATTTGCACACATGAACCAGATTTTAAAACCTAATTAAAGTCCTTAATTACCATGGCTGATGATTCCTTGTATCCACATGTATGCATATTATATATATGTATATATATATATATGTACAGCATATACCCACGTGTATGCCTATTTACATGTATGCATGAATCCTGGATGTTTTCATTCTAGGCGTTTCCTTCATTTCTCTCCAGCCGTTTCTCCAGGCGCATGAAGTCTTCTCATTTCTTCCAGCCGTTTCTTCTCATTACGTGTGAATTACTCCAACAGTTTCTAGTAACACAAATTCCTGATTTACTATCTCATTACGTGTGAATTACTCCATTGAAGCAAGTGTATTGCTATCCCATTTCTATACGCATCAGTTTCTAGTAACGCATCTTCCAGCCGTTTCCCATTTAGTTCTTCAGGTCCATACTTCCATTCATTTTCCATTTCCTGCAACGTCAATACTTCCAGCCATTTCTCCATTCTCTAGCAACGTTTCTCCATTTTCTAGCAACACTTCTCCATTTCCTACACTCGTTGGAATTAGCAACGCTGACGCACCTTTCGGCCACGCCTTCCACGCCGATGGTCTGCGCTACTGCCTGCGTCGATGATCTGCGCTACTGCCTAGACGAACGCCGCCGATCGCCTCCTCCTGCGCTACTGCGTCGTGCCGTCAACGGATACTCCCTCTTCTCTTTCGCGCGCACTCTATCTCTACTGATCGGACGATCTCGTCGTGTGTATTACACATGTATATTAGGTTGCACGTGTATACATAGATATGTATTAAGATGTGCGCATGTATATACGTAAGTATATGTTAGGACGTGCACGTGTTTACATATATATGTTAGGGTGTATACGTATATATTAGGCAAACGCATGCGTGTATACAAATATATATTAGGCTGTACACGTGAACATGCAATATGTATCTATATTAGTCGTAGCCTGTATCCTTATATCTTAACTATTATAAGAATGAGTTGGTGGTGATGGTGAGTCTGCCAGGCCATTCTTGGGCCAGAACAGTAAGGGCCCAAGGCCCAATAGGTGAGTCACTATTGCTTTGCTAACCTATAGTTGTAAATCTGCAGGACAACTCAATATAGATGATTTGATTTATTTACTAGCTTACAAAGATATGTTTTGCTTGATATATGTGTTACAGAAAAATGATTTATTGTGTGGTTTAGGATCCTGCATTATAATTATGTATTATTCTCTTTTGAAATTCCGTTGCAACGCACGGGCATCTTACTAGTATATATATACACTATGCTGTTTCTTTCACGTAGCATGCATGTATTTGTATTAGTTGTAGCGTGCATACATATATATATATATATACACTATGCTGTATATATATATGTATACATGTGGATATATTCGGCTGATCCGCATGTATATATTCGGCCGATTCGCAAGTACAATTTCCCATAGGTGTATACGTATATTATTAGGATGATTTGCATATATATATATATGTATATATACTGGCCACAATATTTGGTTCCGGTTTCCTACTATCAACGGGAAACTCTAACCATGGCTTGGTGCTGTTGCCACCACTGTCGTCACTGCCATTGACATCGTCGCCGTTGGCCGCCGACTGGCTCCGGCAACCTGTGCTCGTCGGGCCGCCCGTCGATCTCCCTCTGTCTCTTCATCTCTAGCATAGACAGAACAAAGCCGATCAGCTTGCAACCGAACAATATACATATACATGATGAATAGTACCATGCATGCACTCAGCCAAATCGTTAGTTGTACATGATTTTTTCTAGAATTGCGAATTTTGCCTTTTTCACTACAAATTCGTTTTAAGTCCAAATTACTTGCAATGAATTTTGCTCATTAGTAAAAATTAATACATTCCTACATTAATTTTATTGAAATTTTACAATTAAATTTATTCGCAGAATGTCCAAATTTACGAATTTTGTAGCTCTTAAACTATACATCCAAAAATATCGAAATAAATTTTATAAATCTTAGAAAATGCTAAACTAATTATCTGGATGTTTTCATGAAATTACGAATTAGTTTGATTTCCGGCATTTTTCGAATGTGTGTTTGTTTGTTGTCTTTGGATGTTTATTCAGTTCTTTATCTGCTACACGTAGACGTTGAACTGTGCGAAGGTGCAGAAGTTGAAGATCAAACTCAAGATCAAGTCTTAGATCAAGACCAGTTGCTCTTTGAAGGCAAGTTATTCTTTGATCATATTTGTAACACCCCGGCATTTAATATGCCTTAATGCTACCAAACATAAGCTAAACAACATCTAAATACCACAATTAAACATAAATTCCAGCAAAGACGCACATGCTAAAAACCGAGATTTCGGCAGCATCTCCTTTGTTTTAACATGGATTGAAGGAGCAACAACAGTATCACAAGTTATATCATAATGGAAAGCATCTAAAACAACAATAACATGTGACATAGCAACAACATAAGTCCAGGATAAAGCATTCAACCACTTCATGAGCTAAACGAATCAAATAATAAGATCGAGCACACAGTTAAGCAATTCTCCAAGTTTCATGGCAATACTTTCATTATCATGACTCCAAATGATAACACTGTCTAATTTGTGTGGAGCTACGTGTAGATGTGTAGCTAAACCCTTTTCCCCGCATGCCGGTTTCATGGTACCTAAGAAAAACAACATAAACACAAGCGTGAGTTCATCACTCAGCAAGTATAATGCAATGGAACAAGAAAATACATTCCAATACCTTCATCACCACTTTTCACATACAACATTATACACATCTCATATTCATGGTGTAAACATATCATGGACATCATCATAAATCATCCTCATTTAACATCCTCATATAATGCAATGCAATGCAATGTAATGCAATGTGATGCTCATATCTCCTGGAAACTCATACCGGTATGGTTGAGTACACACCCGTCGGTGTGCACCCTCTCCCCCCTTCCATCCCAAAGATGGAGGGTGCCTACTCCTCGCTTCCGTTCACCGCGGTGAATGGAATCACGATGTAGGACTTACTTATTGGCTCTCCGGATTAGTCATAACGTTCTCACCGACCTTCCCGGACTAGTTATGACTTTCTCACCGCCTGGGCCATGTAATAATGCCATGTATGCAAATATGCCACATCATAATCAACTTGTACATTAACACATGGCATCATAACATAATAAACATGCTCATCATATCATTGGCAATCATTAAAGCATGGCAAGTGATCATATCATATAATCCATTTTCATCTAGTCTCAACAAGCAACCTACAAATCGCTATCCATTACAATACACTTGCCTCAACCACGGGCGACGGATTGGCGAGAAGTAGTAGGCCCTCCCGGGGTCACACCTCCTGCACAAAGGGACCACACACTCACAATCAAGCCCACAAAATAGTACGCAAACCCTCATCTACCCCGACATTGCCAACTACTCGCAAAACCCGAAACAGCGGTTCTGTCCCGTCGGGACAGCAGCCTTCCAAAAGGCATAACTTGAGTTCTGGGACTCCGAATGAATTAAACGAGTACATCCTCGCGTAGCTTAGGAAATTTCCCAACTTTTTCTAACTATAGGGAGAGATTGATTCGAACTCTAAAGTTGTTTAATCTACAAAATACCGTGATCTGTTCCAATCACGTCACAGATTTTAATATGCTCGGTAAAACGATCATAACTTTCAAACGGCTAGGCGGAATTTAAAGTTATTTATATCGACGGAAATATAATGAAATTATCTAAAACTTCTTCAACATCCGTACGACCAAATTCGGAATCTAAATTGGCGAAAAACCGAACCCTAGGTCGATCGCTTCATGCTGTGTCAAAGCAGAGAACGTGACCAACTCAAGAATCCATCTAATCTAATCAAATCCAGCACCACCAATTGATCTAAAAACTTGATAAACACCCTTATAACAGTACCTAGACCAACCCCAAGGATTCCCATGGCCATACCTTTGCCCAACGCACAAAATCTGAATGGATCTCCTCCCGGTTCGCTCCTCGCTCCTCGCTCCTTGCTCCTCGCTCCAATGGATGGATCCTCGAGGTGCAGGGGGTGGGGAGGCCACCCTAGGGCAGCAAGGGGGTGGAGGATAGGTGGTGGAGAGGTGGGGAGCAACGGGCAAGGGAGGTGGGGGCGCACGGCACAAGTGGGGAGGGAGAGGAGGTGGCGGCTAGGGCACTTGAGGAGGTGGGGGGCGCACAAGCCAAGGTGGGGGCGCCCAAAGGGCAGGGAGAGCCCCTTATTTACCAGCCCAAGCACTCTCCTAGTCCTAAATGGACTCAAACTCCATCCCACCAAAGCCCACGATCCCCTCTTTTAGGCCCAAACTCCCCCGGAAAGGCCCAAAACCCCGGAAACGGCCCAGAAACGCAAATAACCTCCAAACCCTAAGGTTTTAACCTTAATTCCACATTTCATAAAGTTTTTGACCTCATCATGCACCATTTAAAAGGTTCCGACACTCCGTGGTGACACATCACTTCATAAGGCCCAAAAACGCGAGTAAACCTCAAGCCGAAAGGTTTTATTCTCTAATTTCCCATTTTATAATGTCACACCATACCGTAGTGTCACATTCTTCCCCCCTTCAACAGGATTCGACCTCGAATCCGAAGGACGCCAAAATCAATAATAAAGTCCCCAAGGGACAAAAGGCTTCTCTGCAGCTCAAAACATTCGCACAATGACTAAAACCGAAACAAACGACAAACGAGTTCCCAAAACCAACACTTAGCAAAAAAAAATGTTCATCTAGTTCAACTAAGGACAACCGCTCACAGTTCGACCTTCACTTCAATTCCCAAACAGAATCTGCGTTTGAACCACAAAGGGCTCCATCAACCCAAAATGCTCGAATCCTCACGACAAACACTTCACACTTCTATCACAACCAACCTGACTACCACACTCCATTAAACTCAACATGACGTAATCAAAGCAAGTCACAATTCCTTTAATGACCTCTCTACATTCCCGAAAATTTCCATCGAGGGGAAAACTCATTAAGGCACAGTTGCCCTTCCGATACACGATCATACTAACATTTTATTCCATCCTTTCCCAGACAAGACTCAAATCCAAGAACAACTAGTGACGACAATTGCTCACGGCAGGACAAATATCACCGAACTACCGTCAACTTCACTTCCACCCATCGCTACTCTTAATAATGGTTAAACCCATACATCATCAACCTCCGTCACAAACCACCCTTATACCACTAAAGTTCTACACCTAGCCCCAAGCTAGGACCGTAAAACCTTACCAAACCACAATTGGTTCCTTTTTTAAGAGGGTCTCGCCCTCACACACAAACACTTAGCTATCAAGCCCAAGTGTACACACGACAACTCAAACCCAAAGCGTTAACAACCATTTTGGAAAGAATTCGGCAACATCCAAGCCAAATCACAAAGGAAGCATAACTCCCCTACACCACAACCAAGATACCATAATTTCTTCATTCTTTCTTTTCATACTAGAAAGAAATGGACATCTCGATTCTTGGCATGCATGCACACTTTTCAAGAGCACTCCGGATTAGTCATATATCCTTATATGACTTTCTCACCGACCTGGCTCGTCGACTCCTTTATGATTAATTATGCATAAACAATGTCTTGTTTTCCTTTTCACCCTTCATTCATCATGTAACAACGGCCCCGAATAGTCATTCACCAAATGACTTCTTCCTCGGTATCAAATGATGGAAACACAATTAACATCGAAGGTTGCGGAAATTCATATAGACTATGATGGCAGCATAGTTGACAGTAAAACACCACGTCGTAAAAGAAACCACATCAATTGAAAACTGAACTTGCACAACATTGCATTTCATCCAAATTCAACATTTTGGAAGAGAACATCAAAATTTCAAGTCGAGCATCTGCTCCCACAACCATCACAAACTTCCTCAAGGAGAGAGAAACTCATTCCCAAAAGGGGAACACCTCACTAACAAAATCACTTTGTAAAACTTTCATAAAGTCCACCTTTTTGAAGCACTCGCAAACATCACACACATTTTCAAAACAACTCCAACTCTAGCCAAAAAGAGTTACAAATTAAATCTCAAGAGTTTCCAACACAACCCACTAAGTCCATCTGTTTCCTTTAAAATTTATTCCAAAGATAATTCGGGAAACACAACACAAGGAATACCTTGACCGAAGGCATTCAACCAAAATGGCAAACAAAACAAACCAGTCCAAAAGCTTTTAAACACACGCTTAGCATAAAAGAACCATCTCTAGTACTCCACTACGCTTTCCATTAAAGACTTCAATAATCACTATTTACTCCTTGAGGAGCCCCAACACAAATCAACCAAAAGCTTCACAACAAATTCTTCCTTTAGTTACCATTCCCAACACTTTTAATTAGGGTTTATGATGCTTATCAAAAAGGCACCCAACCAAGACTATATTGACATGATCCCAACGGATCGCCGAATCATAATACTTTTTATTCTAAATTTGAACCATAGTACTTCCACAAATCCTTCAGCAAGATCAACATATAAATTTCATACCACCTATATGTCAATGACTCGACAATCGAAACTCATTCAGTTAACAAGCGACTTCAACATGTAAATATTATCTCCACAAGATAAGGTTCGTAAATATGATTCTACGACATACATTCATTAAGGATGAAATTGTACCTCATGTTAATTATCCAAAGCTCACTCCATCGCAACATGTTAAACTTTTCCTCTATTTTAACCATGGTTTTCAACAAGTAATCTAAACGATTACCACCACTACTAGATTATTAATAACAACCAACGAGCATAATCATCAAACGACAACATTACTTTTAGCTACCCTATAGACAGGTTACAACAAAATTGTCACTACACAACATACTCCAACTATTAAATTAAATTTAATAAGTTAGACCAAAGACGAAGTTCTTGCAATATCATCAAACTACAAAACCCATATCTTTCCAATTGGCCTCGACACTAGCATTTTAGGAACACGACTGCCTACTTCCAACCATGCTAATATTTTGCAACAACATAAATAGCAACTCTAATCAACTTCCAAATTAAAGCCACTAGTCAACCTGATTAAATTTCTCTATTAATCCATTAGATTAGAGCATCTTTAAACAACCAAAGAAAGTTTCTTTAACAATAACAAAGTCTACATCATCTTAGTGTTTCAACCATACATCAGGGTTTAAAACTTTAAACATTAACGAGGATCATAAGCACTTTTAAAGCAAGGCAACAGATTCTAAGCATGTACATTAACCCATTCAATCATTCTCGCTAAGAGTAAACTACAACACTAGTAGTCTATTTATTCTCAAGCTAGAGATATTCATCACATTTGAATTGATTCAACTCAAAATTTAACTTAGCAACACATCAATCCATAAACCACATTGTTACCTACTACATAACATGCTAAACATCAATTCTTACTAGGGACAAACGATTTCAGTCAAAAGACTACTTTCTTTGTTTGCAGCATTTTAGTTTTAAAACTCATCCCAAATTCATAAGGAAACTTGACTCTCAAAATTGCAATGAGACAAACCCAAACTTGGTCATGCAAAGGAATTCTCCAAAACACTTTTCAATCTCAAAGACTCCCACAGGAGGGAACCAACCGATCAAATAAACCTTTGCGAATAAAACCTTAGCACCAAACCTCAATCTTTCACGAAACAAGAAGGTTTTTTCAAAGATGATTTCTTAAACCAGTAAAATAATGAAATCAAACACCACGTACTACTACAAAGCCACAGAACTTCAGCCTTGTGACCTGTGTCCGCACAACTCCGCAATAACTCCTTTAACCTCAGAGAAAGACAAACACAGGGATAAATTGAATGCTTGTTCCCCATAATGCAATCAACAGGCATCAAAACTGGAAAGGCTCCCAAAAGAAGCGCGACACTAGACTCCTCTTCTTCGTCTTCAACCAGGGAAGGCAAAACCACACACCGCATACGGAACGATCCACGAAAACCCAACACTTTTCATTTGATTCAAATCTACTAAAGCCAAGAAAAGCAATGAACACCGACCGTCAGAACGGCAAAGAACATACAAAGGAAACCACCATTAACTCTTCTATTTGACTCCAGTCAACTACCCGATCAACGACAGAAAGGATAAGCACTCTTCTCCTACAGGGGTCAATAGTTCTTCGGTGATGGCGCTAACCGGCCACACCGTCAAACCTCACCCTTACTATGAAATAAGAGAGGTGATCGAAACCCTTCGGCACCAAAACCCCACTTTCATCACCACAACAGGAATAATTCAATCATTTATCTCATAGACATAGCAACGTACTATATCAAATATAGCATTTAGCAACAAGGCTTAAATACAACATTTAAGCGTAAACAACGATACCCATACCCTTCCTACTGTGCATCCATGTGTGTCAAATTTTAGATTAGTTATACCACTTTTGCAAGTTTTAATGTTGCTATCCTATGACAAAATTTTAGTAAAAACCTAAGCCATGTTTCTAAGTTATTCCACATCACATTTTAGTTGTACCCTATAGCATGACACTAAAAATACACATTCCAAGGACCTACAGCCCGCTTTGATACCAATCAGAACACCCGGCATTTAATATGCCTGAATGCTACCAAACATAAGCTAAACAACATCTAAATACCACAATTAAACATAAATTCCAGCAAAGGCGCACATGCTAAAAACCGAGATTTCGGCAAAGATCTCCTTTGTTTTAACATGAATTGAAGGAGCAACAACAGTATCACAAGTTATATCATAATGGAAAGCATCTAAAACAGCAATAACATGTGACATAGCAACAACATAAGTCCAAGATAAAGCATTCAACCACTTCATGAGCTAAACGAATCAAATAATAAGACCGAGCACACAGTTAAGCAATACTCCAAGTTTCATGGCAATACTTTCATTATCATGACTCCAAATGATAACACTGTCTAATTTGTGTGGAGCTACGTGTAGATGTGTAGCAAAACCCTTTTCCCCGCATGCCGGTTTCATGGTACCTAAGAAAAACAACATAAACACAAGCGTGAGTTCATCACTCAGCAAGTATAATGCAATGGAACAAGAAAATACATTCCAATACCTTCATCGCCACTTTTCACATACAACATTATACACATCTCATATTCATGGTGTAAACATATCATGGACATCATCATAAATCATCCTCATATAATGCAATGCAATGTAATGCAATGCGATGCTCATATCTCCTGGAAACTCATACCGGTATGGTTGAGTACACACCCGTCGGTGTGCACCCTCTCCCCCTTCCATCCCGAAGATGGAGGGTGCCTACTCCTCGCTTCCGTTCACCGCGGTGAATGGAATCACGATGTATGACTTACTCATTGGCTCTCCGGATTAGTCATAACTTTCTCACCGACCTTCCCGGACTAGTTATGACTTTCTCACCGCCCGGGCCATGTAATAATGCCATGTATGCAAATATGCCACATCATAATCAACTTGTACATTAACACATGGCATCATAACATAATAAACATGCTCATCATATCATTGGCAATCATTAAAGCATGGCTAGTGATCATATCATATAATCCATTTTCATCTAGTCTCAACAAGCAACCTACAAATCGTTATCCATTACAATACACTTGCCTCAACCACGGGCGACGGATTGGCGAGAAGTAGTAGGCCCTCCCGGGGTCACACCTCCTACACAAAGGGACCACACACTCACAATCAATCCCACAAAACAGTACGCAAACCCTCATCTACCCCGACATTGCCAACTACTCGCAAAACCCGAAACAGCGGTTCTGTCCCGTCGGGACAACAGCCTTCCAAAAGGCATAACTTGAGTTCTGGGACTCCGAATGAATTAAACGAGTACATCCTCCCGTAGCTTAGGAAATTTCCCAACTTTTTCTAAGTATAGGGAAAGACTGATTCGAAATCTAAAGTTGTTTAATCTACAAAATACCGTGATCTGTTCCAATAACGTCACAGATTTTAATACGCTCGGTAAAATGATCATAACTTTCAAACGGCTGGGCGGAATTTAAAGTTATTTATATCCACAGAAAGATAATGAAATTATCTACAACTTCTTCAACATCCGTACGACCAAATTCGGACTCTAAATTGGCGAAAAACCGAACCCTAGGTCGACTGCTCATGCTGTCCGTAACAGAGAACGTGACCAACTCAAGAATCCATCTAATCTAATCAAATCCAGCACACCAATTGATCTAAAAACTTGATAAACACCCTTAGAATAGTACCTAGACCAACCCCAAGGATTCCCATGGCCATACCTTTGCCCAACGCACGAAATCTGAATGTATCTCCTCCCGGTTCGCTCCTCGCTCCTTGCTCCTCGTTCCTCGCTCCTTGCTCCTCGCTCCAATAGATGGATCCTCGAGGTGCAGGGGGTGGGAAGGCCACCCTAGGGCAGCAAGGGGGTGGAGGATAGGTTGTGGAGAGGTGGGGAGCAACGGGCAAGGGAGGTGGGGGCGCACGGCACAAGTGGGGAGGGAGAGGAGGTGGCGGCTAGGGCACTTGAGGAGGTGGGGGGCGCACAAGCCAAGGTGGGGGCGCCCAAAGGGCAGGGAGAGTCCCTTATTTACCAGCCCAAGCACTCTCCTAGTCCCAAATGGACTCAAACTCCATCCCACCAAAGCCCACGATCCCCTCTTTTAGGCCCTAACTCCCCCGGAAAGGCCCAAAACCCCGGAAACGGCCTGGAAACGCTAATAACCTCCAAACCCTAAGGTTTTGACCTTAATTCCACATTTCATAAAGTTTTTGACCTCATCATGCACCATTTAAAAGGTTCCGACACTCCGTGGTGACACATCACTTCATAAGGCCCAAAAACGCGAGTAAACCTCAAGCCAAAAGGTTTTATTCTCTAATTTCCCATTTTATAATGTCACACCATACCGTAGTGTCACATTATTGATCCTATTTGTGAAAATTATATTGATTCAAATTATTGCATGCTAATGTAATTAGAATTGCTTTGAATAATTCTAGGAATTAGTTAATTGCCTAATTGTTGTATGCCACCTTGTCGTGTATAATTGTATGCCATGAATCCTTTGTCGCCCTAGATTGTGGATTAATATTTTGACATTAATAATTTGCCAACATGGGTTAATTAGCTCGAAGGTAGTATGCTTAGCCATGCCACGTAGATTTGCCACGATTTTGGATACTAAATTTAATATTGACTTAATGAGATATGGAACATATTTTCGGGAATGTGACGTGTTGTTGAGTTTGATGATGGCACATGGTGCATGGTAAAGAACTGAGGTGATAAAATGCTTTAGACTGGGTGTAACACCCCAAAATTTTGCTTTTCTTAAATTCATGTGTGATTTGGCACTTTGGTGAATTTTTGGAATTTTCTGGAATTTATTTGGATTTATTTGGGATTTATTTGAATTTACCGCCTTTTGAAATAATTAAAGAATTTAACTTTGCAAATAAAAATTTGTTGGAAATATTTTATTTGAGTCCAAAATGACCAAAATGATCCAAAATATTTTCCAGATTTTCTCTGGAATTTTTCTGAGTCTTTTGCTATTTTTAATGAATTAAATGAATTTCTGAGAAATTAATTGGATTATTTAATCGCTGGAAAAACCTAACCGGTTTGTACTGTTCATCCGACCGGACCCGAGTCCGAGTCAGACTCGAGTCCGACCTGAGCCAGCCGTTCCGGTCGAACCCGCTCGGCCGAACCCTAACCCGCGTGACCGTTGGATCTTGATTCAACGGCCACGATTGAGCCACGTCGACCGAACCCAAGCCCGACCGAAGCCACCGCCGCTCGAGCCGCACTGCGTGCCCAAACCCCCGCCTTTGTTGGATCTTGATCCAACGGGCCGACGTTGAGCCACGCCACCCAATCCGAATCCCTTTCGGATTACTGCGCCAAGAACGGAGTGGGCCTCGGTTTCCGCTGCTTTCACGGACATCGAGCCCTATTTAATGCGCGCCCGCCGCCATTGTCGTGTTGCCGACTTCCGCGGCGCACCAGAGCCTAGCCCACGCCGCTGAAAGCCGCGCTGCTTGCCGCGAAGCTCGCCAGAGCTGGCTTAGCGCTCCGCGCGTTCGTTTGCAGATTTCGCCGCCGTCCGCCGTCCTCCGCCGCCGTTGAGCCCAGATCCTGAACCGTGAGGTCAAGCCGCGTCGATGAGCACCACTCACTTTGCCAGAGGAGCCCCGCAGCACCGTCGGGAGTGTCGCCTTCCCCGTCTCCGGTGACCTTGCTCCGCCGCAAGCCATCGCCGTCGATCGAGCTCCACCAGCCGTTCGATCCAGATCCTAGGGCCCAGATCGCTCCACGTCACCCCTCGGTGAGTTCCACGTTGAAATCCCCAGATCTATTTCCAACCGTTGGATTTAGATCCAACGGCGTAGATTGTGCCACGTAGCCTTATTCGCACAGTACTAGATCCATTCTCAGCCGTTAGATCTAGATCAAACGGTTAGGGTTAGCCGCGTTGTTTTCCTTAGATTGGATCTTTACCGTCCGATTAAGATCGAACGGTCCAGATCAGCCGAGTTGTTTTCCAAACGCGTTAAGCCAGATCCAATCTAGGCCGTTGATTTTCAAATCAACGGCCAAGATCAAGCCACGTGGCCGGGAGGCTCACCGCCGCGGTCAGCGCACGCATGCGTGCAACGCTGACACGCCGAGCCCGCGTGTCAGCGTCTGTCCCAGCCGTGCGGTGACATCACCCATGACGTCACCGGTGGGGCCCGCCTGTCAGCGCTGTGGCCAAGCCACGTTGACGTCAGCGATGACATCACCCGATGGGTCCCACCTGTCAGTGAGACATTGGAGCCATGGAGCGAGTCCACGGTGGACCGAGCCAAACCATGCGCCGGGTCCATGGACCCGAGGCGACGTGGCGGCTCCCGATTGGTCCACATGTCATGCTGACGCAATAATTGAATTTCCGAAAAAGAAAATGATTTATTAATTCGAAATATTGATTTCAGAATTTGTTTCATACTTCAAACGCTTATAACTTTTGCATTTTAACTCTGATTTGAGTGATTCAAATTTCTAAATTTGTATAAAATTAAGATCTACTTAATGATGAATTTTATTTAATTTTTGGAACTAAGTTTTTCTCTGTAATATTATTTAATTGATTATTTAAACTTTAAATGCTTGTAACTTTTGCGTTTCAACTCCGAATTTGATGATTCCAGTTTCTAAAAATTTGTAAAATTATGCTCTCTCTGTTTATGGAATCCTTTTGGATGTTTGGACACTTTTTATCTACTATTTTATTCATTTATTGCTATTTGCACGCGTTACGAGTAGACATTGAAGTGCCGAAAGGATTCGAAGGAGAAGTGTTGACCCAGGAGCCAGCTCAGGACCAAGAACAAGTACTCTTTGAAGGCAAGTTATGCTTTGACCATGTTGATCCCATTTTGAAACCTATTTTGATTCAATTTATTGCATGCTAGTTTAATTAGAAAATACTTTATTTAATTCCGGAGAAATATGTGCCATGACCCTTGTCACCCTAGTTGAGGATTAAATAGTTGGACATTACTAAAATGGATAACATGGGAATTTAGACCATTGTAGTATATTGCTTAGACCTGCTACGTGCTCATGACTTGATTTTGGACAATCAAATGTAAATATTGACTGAATGATATATCAAACTTGTTTTGACGAAGTATCATGTGCTGTGAATAATGATGGCACGTGGTGCATGGTAATCAACTGGGGTTTGATAAATAGCTTTCGACCGGGGCATGTGGCAAGAATGATCGGGTGGGCCAGTTGTGGCACCGGGAACGTTGGTTTGGTTCTTCGGGTAGTCTTGCCCTGGTCACCCTAAGGACTTAACCTTGCAAGCCTTTGAACTGAGTCAAGCGTGCAACCACATGTCTGTAATGGGGCGGACCTAGTTAATTAAGTTGCTAATAACGTACCTGTGGGACCTCTGGGTGTCAACTATATCTTTTGTGTAGTTGTACGGGGGAGCGTACCGGGGCTGCGGCCAGGTACCCATCTTACGGTGGTTTGGCCTAAACTTCGCCTTCGCTAAGGGAAGGGTTAGTGTGCAAACACCGGAGAGGACCACTTGTGCTGTTAGAGGTTTCCGAAAGACTTTGTTACGGACACTCGCCTTTGTGGTGTTTGACTGTATCTTGTGGGTAAACTGCATAACCTCTGCAGAGTGTAAAATCTATTCGAATAGCCGTGTACGCGGTAATGGACATCGCTCAGGAATTACAGTTAAGGGTTAGACTTTCTCGAAAATAACTTGGACTTGGAAGTTGGGTTTGGTTTAATAATGATGTTGATGGAAATGCGGATTAGAATCGGGAAAGATGTTTATTTAACTCCTGGAAAAGTTATTGATGCTAAACTCGTTCTACTGCTTTCGAATCTACTTATGATACTTGTTAAATGCTGTTTACTGCAAATATACCTTGAGCTATTCCTTTGTATCAAGCCATGCATATAGTATATTAGCTTGCATTCTGTGCATAACTTGCTGAGTACCAAGTACTCACCCTTGCCGCAATACAACACCAGTTGAAGAGGAGATTACACCAGCTTTGGAGGAGGAGCTCCAAGAGGAACCGTCTAACTAGGGAGCGAGCCCAGTCAGTTGCCTGTGGTATACTGGATGGTGCCACGATGTTATCTTATTTTTCCACTGCTATTATTTCTCTTTTAATAAGTTTCGCCCTGCGAGGCGTATATTTGTAACTTGACCTTAAGGTCAAGCAACCAGTTTGATTACCTAATTAAAGTACTTTATTAGTATCGAGTGGTATGATTGTGATATTTACCAATGTTGAGACTATGTGCAATAGCGCGTTCCTGGACTAGTGCTGAATACACAGATGGTCCGGATTTGCAAATTCGGGTCCCGACACTGGGGCAAGTGGCAAGATTGATCTGGTGGGCCATGATTGGTACCGGGAAAGTTGTTTTGGTTTTTGGGTAGTCTTGCCTTGGTCAACCTAAGGACCTAACCTTGCAAGCCTTTGAACTGGGTCATTCATACAAATTCGGGTCCCGACAGAGGTGGTATCAGAGCCATACTGACTGTAGGCTCACCCATAGCTAGAATGGTCGTAGGGAGGATAAAACCTATTTTCTAAAAGATAAAATTTGTCAAGATAACGAATGAATTCTCGACTTACCCCTTTTCTTCCTTGTTCATACCCCTTGCTGAGTTCGTTTTGTCTTCCACATTGATTTTAAAATGTTGCGTTCTTACGCAAGTATCCTTTGACAGATGATGATGAAGAACAACTACGCCGAGCGTGAAGGAGGCTACGCTGCCGAGTTGTGGCGTATGCTTCAGTTTCTTGGAGGTTTTGAGAGGCCGCTCTACCGAGGGACTACACTCGTGCAGGCAGGAATGGTCATAGGATGGGACGTCCGGATCACGTTGTATGCCCGAGAGAAGACAAAGTTTAGCCGCCCTTTCCACTTCACCGCCAGGAGGTCTACCTCTGAGATGGGAATCCAGGAGGTGTCGCGTCGAGCAATGCAGCAGATCGCTCGCACTTACTCCAGGGAGCTGGAAGGCACTGTGTTTCGTCACCACCCACGCCGAGACAGCAGAGCTCAGCGGAAGCCGATAGAAGATGAAGATGCTACCGTCACTCACTTAGCCAGATTCGTCGCCGCTCAAGAGGAGCTGATCGATGATACAGTTCAGGAGTTGAAGAAGGCTCGCGAGCAGGTTGAGGAGGAGAAGAAGCACTTGGAGAATGCCCGTGAGTACGTCGCTCATGCCGCGGAAAGGATCGCAGAGCTGGAGACCGCACTGTATGGACAAGGCCCCGATCCAGTGTTGGAGTTGGAAGCCCCAGAGCCAGAGGAGAACCCAGAAGAGGCGCCACCTGCACTCGCGCCACAGCTACAGCACCAGCCAGATCCAGAGCCAGAGGAGGACGCCACGTCGTCAACCACAGCTGCAGTTGCAGGGCATGGCGATTGTTTCGCACCTATGCCGTCGCACCCGCCCCGAGGAGGCAGTGGAGGTTTTCTTGACGAGTGAGCTTAGGCGTTAAGGTTGAGACTCCTTCGTCGAGTCGCGTTATAGAATAAGATTCACCCTTAGAGGCGTTGGATTTTCATTGTTTGCTGAGTGTGCAGTATGTGTTGCAGGCCCTTAGGCATTGTAAGCAACCATACCAAGTTATTATTATTAACAATAAAGTTGGATTTTTGAGTTACACTTTTTCCCCCGCATAGTTTCCCTATTACTTGTCTATTCTTGTTCCCCCTTATCTCTGAAACCTTGGAACAATCGACAGATGGTGAACACCCGCGGAAACCTTGGAGGCAATGGAAGTGGTTCTCGCCCAGCTGGAAACCCCAATGATGGAGCACCTACACCCCACCTAGTACCGCCAGTTGACATGCAGAATTTTGGAGCTTTTCTTGCTGCTCAGACTCAGTTGATGCATGCTATGATGCAACAGATGCAACACGTCACTGCTCAGGCCACTGCCAATTGTAACACCCCAAAATTTTGCTTTTCTTGAATTCATGTGTGATTTGGCACTTTGGTGAATTTTTGGAATTTTCTGGAATTTATTTGGATTTATTTGAATTTATTCCATTTTGAAATAATTAAAGAATTTAATTTTGCAAATAAAATTTTGTTGGAAATATTTTATTTGAGTCCAAAATGATCCAAAGTATTTTCCAGAATTTTTTTGGAATTTTTCTGAGTCATTTGCTATTTTTAATGAATTAAATGAATTACTGGGAATTATTTTAAATATTAAATCGCTGGAAAATCAAACCGAAGTCGGATTCTTGTTCATCCGATCGAGCCCGAGTCGACTCGAAGTTCGAGTCCGACCGAGCCGATTGACTCGACCAAACCGGCTCCCAACCCTAATCGATCCGGCCAGTTGGATCGGGATCCAACGGCCGAGATCCGCCGTATCGGTTCGAGCCGCGTCCGACCGAACCGATTACGCCCGCGATCGTGGCTGTTGGTCGTGCCACGTGTGCGGCTCCACGTCTTCGTCTCGGCCGGATTCGCGCGGACTCGTCGCCGTCGCCGCCGTCTCGGACACGGACTCGAGGCTATTTAATGCATGGAGCTGCCCCGAGGTTCGCCTTTCCATCCTCGAGCTCGTTGCCTAGTCCACGCCACTGAGAAACCCTAGAGCCGCCGCAATTTCTCGCCGAGCCAAAGAGCGCGTCGCGAAGTTCTTCAACCTTCGCAAACCGGTAGTGCTCGCCGCTTCGCGTGGCGGATTCGAACCCCGCGGCCGAGGCGAACCTGGGCTCATACTTCATCTCGCCGGGGCTGGCGTTAACGCCCGTCGCGGGACGTCGTCTTCCCGGTTCGCCGCCAAGAAGCCGCCGCGACGCCATCGCCGTCCTCGCGAGCTCGTGGGACCGTCCGATCAAGATCCGACGTCGGATTGCGCCACGTCGTTCCACGGTAAGAACCACGTGCGATTTCGGATCAATCCTAGCCGTTGGATCTAGATCCAACGGTTTAGATTGACCACGTTCACCCCAAGCGGGCGCCATCGGATCCGTCGGGGCCGTCAATTTCAAACCAACGGCGGGATTGCGCCACGTGTCGGAAGATGGACCGACGCGGTCGGTGGCCAGACGCTGGCGTGTGAGCGCGTGTCACGACACGCTGGGCCCCAGATGTCGAGGGCCCACACGTCGGCCAGCGTTTGCGTGAGACCTCGATCGGCAGTGGGTCCCACCCGCCACCTCACCCGAAGCCGTGTGGGACCGGGTCCACCGTGGACCAAACCGCACTGTGGCCGGAGCCCATGAGCCCTGACGCCACCACCCAATCAGAGCCGACACGTGTCCATCTTTGGCGCAATAATTAATTTCCGAAAAAGAAAATGATTTATTAATTCGAAATAATGATTTCAGATTTTGTTTCAAACTTCAAACGCTTATAACTTTTGCGTTTCAACTCCGATTTGAGTGATTCAAATTTCTAAATTTGTATAAAATTGAGATCTACCTAAATATGAATTTTATTTAATTTTTGGACTAAAGTTTTTCTCTGTAAATATTATTTAATTGATTATTTAAACTTTAATAAATCATAACTTTTGCATTTTAACTCCGATTTGGACGATTCCAGTTCCTAAAAATCCAGAAAATTATGTTCTTTCTGTTTATGGATTTTATTTGGAGTTTTGGGATGTTTTTGCCTATTGTTTATTTGTGTATTGCTATTTGCACGCTTTACGAGTAGACGTTGAAGTGCCGGAAGGATTCGAAGGAGAAGTATTGACTCAGGATCCAACTCAAGACCAAGAACAAGTACTCTTTGAAGGCAAGTTGTGCTTTGACCATGTTGATCCTATTTCGAAATCTATTTTGATTTAACCTACTGCATGCTAAGTTCAATTAGAGAAATATTTTGTTTAAACATGGGGGTTAGATAAATACTAATTTGCTGTATGACACCTTGATTATTTAAATATGTGCCATGATCCCTTGTCACCCTAGTTGTGGTTTACTAGTTGGACATTATTAAATTGCCAACATGGGTTTAGACCGATGTAGTACACTGCTTAGACCTGCTACGTGCTCATGACATGATTTTGGACAATCAAATGCTAATATTGACTTAATGATATATTGAACCTGTTTTGGAAAGGTATCATGTGATGTTGATGGCACGTGGTGCATGGTAATCAACTGGGGTTTGATAAATGATTTCGGCCAGGGCATGTGGCAAAGAGTAATCAGGTGGGCCAGTTGTGGCATTGGGAGTGTTGATTTGGTTCTTCGGGTAGTCTTGCCCTGGTCACTCTAAGGACTTAACCTTGCAAGCCTTTGAACTGGGTCATACTTGCAACCACATGGCTGGAATGGGACGGCCCTAGTTGACTAAGTCGCTAAGGACTCACTTGTGGAGCCTCAGGGTGTCAATTACACCGCTTGTGTGATTGTGCGGGAGGCGTGTCGTGGCTGTGGCCGATACCCATCTAACGGTGTGTTGGTCCCATACTTCGCCTTGGCTAAGGGAAGGGATGGTGTAGAGCACGAACCAGGAGAGGACCACCTGTGTTGTTTGAGGCTTAGAAAGGCTTTGTTACTGGGAACTCGCCTTTGTGGTGTTTGACTGTATCTTGTGGGTAAAGTGCATAACCTCTGCAGAGTTTAGAATCTATTCGAATAGCCGTGTCCACTGTGATCGACAATGCTCGGAATTACGATCAAGGGTTAGATTTTCTCAAAAATAACTTTGGTTTGAAAGGTGGGATGGTTTAGTAATGAAGATGATGGAAATGTGGTTAGGATGGGGAAAATGTTTATTAAACTTCTTGAAAAGTTATTTATGCTTTACTTATTTCTACTGCTTTCGAATCTACTTATATTACTTTTCAAATCTTTTATCGCAAATATACCTTAAGCTATTCCTTTGTACCAAGCCATGCATATAGTATATTAGCTTGCATTACGTGCATGACTTGCCGAGTACTAAGTACTCACCCTTGCCTCAACATAACACAGTTGAAGAGGAGACTACGCCGGCGGAGGAGGAATTCCAAGAGGACCCGTCTACTTAGGGAAGCGAGCCCAGTCAGTTGCCTGTGGTATACTGGATGGCGCCACGATGTTGCCTTCGTTGTTTTTCCGCTATTATTATTTTTCTCTGAATAAGTTTCGCCTTGCGAGGCATACATTTTGTAACTTGGCCATAAGGTCGAGTAACCACTTTGGTTATTTAAATAAAGTACTTTGATAATATCGAATGGTATGATTGTGATATTTACCGATGTTAAGACTGTGTGCACTAGCGCGTTCTGGACTAGTGCTTTGAATACACAGAGGGTGGGATTTGCAAATTCGGGGTCCCGACAGAGGTGGTATCAGAGCCATACTTGACTGTAGGCTCAACCCTAGCTAGAATGGTCGTAGTGAGGATAAAACCTATTTTCTAAAGCTAAAAATTTGTCAAGACAAGAAATGACATCTCGACTTATCCCCTTCTCTCTTTTCTTGTCTCTTGCTGAAATTTTCCCTTACCTTGTCACAATTCAAAATTCCGAGTTCTTACGTAAAGCACTCTTGTGACAGATGGAGGAAGAGTTCAACTACGTTGATCCGGGAGTTGGTCACGCGAGAACTTTGGCATATGCTAGACTCTCGGAGATTTTGAGAAGCCCCAATACCAAGTGGAAGTGATCGGACAAGCGGGATTGATCAAGGCTTGTGACGTGAGGATTGAGGTACTGCTAGGAAAAGGGCCTGGCAATCGCCCGATACACTGCTTGCCAGAGATCTACAATGCAGATGGGTATCCAAGAAGTATCACGACGAGCAATGCGGCACATTACCCGTATCTACGCGCCAGAGAATTGAGAGTACGGTGTTCCGTTACCATCCGCGCGGCGATAACCTTCTTGACCCGGCGATTCAGGATGAGGATGCCACGCGGTTACAGATTGGCACGATTTGTCGTCGCCAGGAGGATGTACTAGATAATACAAGCAAGGAGCTACGAAGGCCCGCAAGGAGATCACGACAGAGAAGAACAGATGGCGGGAAGCTCAAGAGTATGTGGCACACCTTCTACGAAGGATTGACGAGTTGGAGATGACCTTATGCGGACGGACTCCAGAGCGATGCTCGAGTTACACGAGCGAGATCCAGAGGAGTCGGATCTCGATGAGGACACCGCTTCTTCGACTACCACAGAGGACACGATTCTTTGGACATGGCGATGGTTTGGCGCCTATGCCACAAAGACCTGCATCTGTGCCATGGAGGTTTTCGATGAGTGAGCATAGGTTCTATAGTGAGACTCCTACGCCGAGTCGCGTCATAGAAGAAAGAGTCACCCTTTAGGCGTTAGACTCCAGTGTTAGTTCGATTTGGATTTTCATTGCTTACTGAGTGTGCAGTATGTGTTGCAAGGCCCTTAGGCATTGTAAGCAGCCATACCAAGTTACTAATAATAAAGTTGGACCTTAAAGTTACACCTTTCGCCCCGCATAAGTTCCATATTACTTGTCTATTCTTGCTTCCCTCTCATCTCTAAACCTAGAGCAAATCGATTGTGATGGTGAACACCCGTGGAAACTTTGGAAGCAATGGGAGCGGTTCTTCGCCAGCCAGAAAACCCCAATGATGGAGCACCAAGACCGCCAACTTTGGATATGCAGAATTTGGAGCTTTTCTTGCTGCTTGCACTCAGTTGATGCATGCTATGATGCAACAAATGCAGCAAATCGCTTGCTCAGTGCCCTGCTAATCAAGTTAATCGGGGACCACGCGAATCTGAGACTATCGAGTTCATGAGAACTCACCCACCCACTTTCTCTCGGGAATGCCAATCCATTGGAGGCCGATGATTGGTTAAGATCAATCGAGAGGAAGCTACACATAGCTCAATGCATAGGAAATGAGAAGGTACTCTACGCTTCTCATCACCGGAAGGAAACATTGACTTAGAATGGTGGGAGAACTTACATGCCCGCAAGAGAACCCTCAAGATATCACTTGGGAAGAGTTCACGGTACTGCATTCCGACAAGTATCACGTGCTGAAGGAATCATGGACCTTAAGAAGGAAGAGTTGAGCATCAAGCAAGGGAATCGGCCGGTGGTCGACTACGAACAAGTTCACACAGCCTAGCACGCTACGCACCGAGGATGTAGCGACAGATAAATCCAGGCAGTCGTTTTATGAAGGGACTTAACTCAGGATTGCAAGTAGGGTTGATCACCCACACCTTTCCAGATTTCCAAGAGTTGGTGAATAAGACGCTTATTCTTGAGGACAAGCGCAAGGAACTGGATGAGAACAGGAAGCGCAGGATGCAACAAAGAAGGATCACGCCAGGAACGCATAGCGGCGCTGAGAGTTGCACCAAATCAATTCTTGATTCCAACCACGAGAATGCAACAAGGACACCATCCTCAAAGCACCAAGACCTGCCAATCGTAACTACCAGACCCCAGCCCGCTAGAAACGCTACGAGCGATCGGCAAAGAAACAGTGAGACGCTGCTACAACCGCAACGAGCCAGGACACTTTGCCAACAGCTTGTCCAAAGAAGATGAGAGGAGTGACCCCGATTCGCTTCAACCTAGGAACCACCCAGCTAGGACGCCCGGCACAGGAGCCACACCCTGCATCGTGGTGAGAGGCCGAGTCAACCATGTCACCGCAGATGCACTGCAGAATGCTACAGACGTCGTACTGGGTAAGTTACTTGTTAACTCAGTACCTACAACAGTTTTGTTTGACTCTGGAGCTTCGCATTCGTTTGTTTCGCGAGGCTTTGCTACTAGAAATGATTTGAGGATTGCAAGACTTAAGTGCATGCTTTTAGTTCAAACCCCTGGTTCCGAACTCCGAACGAAAGTAGGATGTTCCGGGGTGAGAATACTGATAGGTGGAATAGAGTTCCTAGCAAACCTTATAATTTTGGAAACCCAGACCTTAGACGTTATATTGGGAATGGATTGGTTATCCAAGCACAAGGCCATATTGGATTGTGGACGAAGGACTATCTCAGTTGAGAGCCCGTGTGGGAAGAAAGTGGAATTTCAAGCCACTGCAGTTAGAGATGGGCAGTTGATGGTTAACAGTACCAAGGCAATCAGCATAGAGGATGTCTCGGTAGTGAATGAGTACCCCGATGTTTTTCCCGAAGATCTACCTGGTATGCCGCCAGACAGGGACATAGAGTTTGTGATAGAGCTTGTACTGCACAAGACCGATAGCAAAGAGACCCTATCGGATGTCCACCGAGGAGTTGGTAGAAATGAAGAAACAGCTAGAAGAGTTAATGGAGAAAGGATTTATCAGACCAAGTTCGTCGCCGTGGGGAGCACCAGTTTTGTTTGTCAAGAAAAAGGACGGAAGTTTCAGGATGTGCATCGACTACCGTGCACTCAATGAAGTCACCGTGAAGAATAAGTATCCGCTACCCAGGATTGATGATTTGTTTGATCGGTTGAGGGAGCCGGAGTTTTCTCCAAGAGTGATACGAGATCGGGATACCATCGATTGAAGATCCGATCGAGAAGATATTCAAGATCGCATTCTCGTCAAGATATGGACATTCACGAGTTCTGATTATGTCCTTTGAAATTTAACGAATGCGCCACTTATTTCATGAATATGATGAATAAGGTGTTCATGGAATATTTGGACAAGTTTGTCGTCGTGTTCATAGACGATATCCTAATCTACTCCAAGACAGAGAGTGAACATGCCAGAACACTTAAGGCGAGTTTTGGAAAAGCCGAGGAACAAAGCAACTTTTCGCCAAGTTCAGCAAGTGTGAGTTTTGGAAGGACAAGGTGGAGTTTCTTGGACATGTAATGACCACGGAAGGAGTCGCCGTAGATCCAAGCAAAGTAGAAGCTGTGTTACATTGGGAGCTTGTAGAAGGCGTGACCCAGTTCGAGTTTCCTTGGAATGGCAGGATACTACCGCCGTTTCATCGAAGGCTTTTCGACAATTGCGAAACCTCTTACGCATAGCTTCTTTGAAGAAGGAAAAGAAGTTTGCATGGACGCCTTGAGAATGTGAGAAAGGATTTGAAGGCGAAGAAGCGATTGACGTCGGCCGGTGTTAGTTCTACCGGATGTTGCTCAAAGCTTCGATATTTATTGTGACGCATCGCGCCAAGGACTTGGATGTGTGCTGATGCAGAATGGAAAGGTCGTCGCTTATGCATCAAGGCAGTTGAGGCCGCATGAGGAAAATTATCCGACACATGACCTAGAGTTAGCTGCCGTAGTGCATGCCTTGAAGATATGGCGTCACTATCTGATCGGAAACAGATGTGAAGTATATACGGATCATAAGAGCCTTAAGTACATATTCACCCGATCGGATCTGAATATGAGGCGAGAGAGATGGTTAGAGTTAATCAAGGACTACAATGTTGGAATCCATTACCATCAGGGAAGGCCAACGTAGTAGCCGATGCTCTGAGTCGGAAAAGCCATACCGTGAGTACGCGTTGCTAGCCACAAGTCGGGATGAGTTATGTGAGGATTTTCGAAAATGAAGATTGAGGTAGTACCTAGGGGATTCTTGGCCGCATTAGAAGTAAAGCCTACCCTAGAGGATCAGATCCGAGAAGGATGTAAGGATGATGACAAGATCCGCAGGATTAAGTCCATCAAGGAGGAAGGCAAGGCAGAGGACTTCAAGTTGGATGAGCAAGGCACGTTGTGGATGAAGGATCGCATTTGTGTGCCTAACAAAAGGAGTTAAAGCAAGCGATTCTAGAAGAAGCCCATGACTCTAAGTACTCAATTCATCCCGAAGCGCCAAGATGTATCAGGATCTCAAGGAGAGATTCGGTGGCCGAGTATGAAGCGTGAAGTTGCCGAGCATGTTGCATTGTGCGACGTATGCCAGAGAGTCAAGGCAATGCATCAGAGACCAGCAGGATTGCTACAACCGCTGAAAATACCTGAGTGGAAGTGGGAGGAAATCGGAATGGATTTCATTACCGGTTTGCCGAAGACTTAAGGAGGTTATGACTCCATATGGGTTATAGTGGATCGCTTGACTAAAGTAGCCCATTTTATCCCAGTGAAGACCACCTACTCGGGAGATAAATTAGCAGAATTATACATGATCAGGATTGTCTGTTTGCACGGAGTGCCAAAGAGGATTGTATCGGACGAAGGTACCCAATTTACCTCAAGGTTACGGAATAAGTTGCATGAAGCCATGGGAACCCGTTTGAACTTCAAGATGCCTTATCATCCACAGACGGATGGACAGGGCGAAAAGAGTCAACCAGATCTGGAAGATATGTTGAGAGCTTGTGCATTAGCTTATGCTACTTCTTGGGATAAGAGTTTGCCGTATGCCGAGTTCAGTTACAACAATAGTTATCAGGCTAGTTTACGATGTCACCTTTTGAGGCCTTTGTATGGTCGACCTGCCGGACGCCATTGAATTGGAATGAGACCGTGGCGCCGTGTCTTTGGGCCTGATATTCTTCAAGAGGTCAAGAAGCAGATCGCCATGATTAGGGAAAGGTTGAAGATAGCCCAATCTCGATGAAGAGTTATCTTGACAATCGTCGCCGAGACTTGAGTTTTGAACCGTAAGACTTTGTATACCTCGAGTTACGCCTCTCGGGGAGTTAAGAGGTTCCATGCCAAAGGGAAACTTCGCACCCTGCTATGTTGGACCATTTAAGATTTTGAGTCGCAGAGGCGAGTTGCTTATCAACTGGAGTTGCCACGATCGTTGGCGAGGAGTGCATGATGTATTCCATGTGTCCTGGGTTGAAGAAGTGTCTCCGAGTTCCTGAGGAACATGCACCGCTAGAGTCAATTGAGTTGCAAGAGGATTTGACTTATAAGGAGTATCCCGTAAGGATTCTAGACACAATGGATCGAGAAACTAGAAACAAGTCAACCCGTTTTTGTAGAGTTCGATTGGAGCAACCATGAAGAAAGCGAAGCGACTTGGGAAGTGAAGAGGATTTGAAGAAAGAGTTTCCAAACCTATTCTCAGTAGTGAGCCACGAATCTCTGGGGACGAGATTCTATTAAGGGAGGTTTGTAACACCCCAAAATTTTGCTTTTCTTGAATTCATGTGTGATTTGGCACTTTGGTGAATTTTGGAATTTTACGGAATTTATTTGGATTTATTTGGGATTTATTTGAATTTATTCCATTTTGAAATAATTAAAGAATTTAATTTTGCAAATAAAATTTTGTTGGAAATATTTTATTTGAGTCCAAAATGATCCAAAGTATTTTCCAGAATTTTTTGGAATTTTTACGAGTCATTTGCTATTTTTAATGAATTAAATGAATTCTTGGGAATTATTTTAAATATTAAATCATTGGAAAATCAAACCGAAGTCGAGTTCTTGTTCATCCGATCGAGCCCGAGTCGGACTCGAGTTCGAGTCCGACTGAGCTTGATTGACTCGACCAAACCCGACTCCCAACCCTAATCGATCCCGGCCAGTTGGATCGGGATCCAACGGCCGAGATCCGCCTGCACGGTTCGAGCCGGTCCGACCCGAACCTGCTACGCCCGCGCGATCGTGGTCGTTGGTCGTGCCAATGCGGTACGGCTCCACGTCTTCGTCTCGGCTGATTCGCCGCGGACTCGTCGCCGTCGCCGCCGTCTCGGACACGGACTCGAGGCTATTTAATGCATGGAGCTGCTCTCGAGGTTCGCCTTTCCATGTCGAGCTCGTTGCCCTAGTCCACGCCTCTGAGGAAACCCTAGAGCCGCCGCAATTTCTCGCGGGAGCCAATGTGCGCCGCCGCGATTTCTTGAACCTTCGCCGCAAACTACCGTGTGCTCGCGCGCAGTGGCGGATTCGGAACCCGCTGGCGAGACGAACCTGGCTCATACTTCATCTCGGGACTGCGTCGAACGCTGCCGTGCGGGACGCCGTCGTCTTCCCCGTTCCGGCCGCAAAGAAGCCGCCGCGACGCCATCGCCGTCCTCGCGAAGCTCAGTGGACCGTCCGATCAAGATCCGACGTCGGATTGCGCCACGTCGTTCCACGGTAAGAACCACGTGCGATTTCCAGATCAATCCTAGCCGTTGGATCTAGATCCAACGGTTTAGATTGACCACGTTCACCCCAAACGCGGCGCCATCGATCCGGACGGATCGCCGAATTTCAAACCAACGGCGGGATTGCGCCACGTGTCGGGAAGATGGACCGACGCGGTCGGCGCCCGTCTGGCGATGTGGCGCGTGTCCACGACACGCTGGCCTCGCATGTCGAGGGCCCACACGTCGTCGGTAGCGTTTGCGTGAGACCAAGACCGACAATTGGGTCCCACTGTCGACCTACCCGAGCCGTGGACCGGGTCCACCGTGGACCAAAGCGCCGTGGTGAGCCCATGAGCGGTGACGCCACCACCAATCAGGAGCCGACACGTGTCCATCTTTGGCGCAATAATTAATTTCGAAAAAGAAAATGATTTATTAATTCGAAATAATGATTTGATTTTGTTTCAAACTTCAAACGCTTATAACTTTTGCGTTTCAACTCCGATTTGAGTGATTCAAATTTCTAAATTTGTATAAAATTGAGATCTACCTAAATATGAATTTTATTTAATTTTTGGACTAAAGTTTTTCTCTGTAAAATTATTTAATTGATTATTTAAACTTTAATAAATCATAACTTTTGCATTTTAACTCCGATTTGGACGATTCCAGTTCCTAAAAATCCAGAAAATTATGTTCTTTCTGTTTATGGATTTTATTTGGAGTTTTGGGATGTTTTTGCCTATTGTTTATTTGTGTATTGCTATTTGCACGCTTTACGAGTAGACGTTGAAGTGCTGGAAGGATTCGAAGGAGAAGTATTGACTCAGGATCCAACTCAAGACCAAGAACAAGTACTCTTTGAAGGCAAGTTGTGCTTTGACCATGTTGATCCTATTTGAAATCTATTTTGATTTAACCTCTTGCATGCTAAGTTCAATTAGAGAAATATTTTGTTTAAACATGGGGTTAGATAAATACTAATTTCTTGTATGACACCTTGATTATTTAAATATGTGCCATGATCCCTTGTCACCCTAGTTGTGGTTTACTAGTTGGACATTATTAAATTGCCAACATGGGTTTAGACCGATGTAGTACACCGCTTAGACACGCTACGTGCTCATGACATGATTTTGGACAATCAAATGCTAATATTGACTTAATGATATATTGAACCTGTTTTGGAAAGGTATCATGTGATGTTGATGGCACATGGTGCATGGTAATCAAGCTGGGGTTTGATAAGCGATTTTCGGCCAGGGCATGTGGCAAAGAGTAATCAGTGGGCCGGTTGTGGCATTGGGAGTGTTGATTTGGTTCTTGGGTAGTCTTGCCCTGGTCACTCTAAGGACTTAACCTTGCAAGCCTTTGAACTGGGTCATACTTGCAACCACATGGCTGGAATGGGACGGCCCTAGTTGACTAAGTCGCTAAGGACTCACTTGTGGAGCCTCGGGGTGTCAGTTACACCGTTTGTGTGATTGTACGGGGGAGCGTATCGTGGCTGTGGCCAGATACCCATCTAACGGTGTGTTGGTCCCATACTTCGCCTTGGCTAAGGGAAGGGATGGTGTAGAGCAACCTGAACCGGAGAGGACCACTGTGTTGTTTGAGGCTTCCGAAAGGCTTTATTACTGGGAACTTCGCCTTTGTGGTGTTTGACTGTATCTTGTGGGTAAAGTGCATAACCTCTGCAGAGTTTAGAATCTATTCGAATAGCCGTGTCCACGGTACTGGACAATGCTCGGGAATTACAGTCAAGGGTTAGATTTTCTCAAAAATAACTTTGGTTTGAAAGGTGGGATGGTTTAGTAATGAAGATGATGGAAATGTGGTTAGGATGGGGAAAATGTTTATTAAACTTCTTGAAAAGTTATTTATGCTTTACTTATTTCTACTGCTTTCGAATCTACTTATATTACTTTTCAAATGCTGTTTACTGCAAATATACCTTAAGCTATTCCTTTGTACCAAGCCATGCATATAGTATATTAGCTTGCATTCTGTGCATGACTTGCTGAGTACCAAGTACTCACCCTTGCCTCAACATAACACCAGTTGAAGAGGAGACTACGCCAGCTTCGGAGGAGGAATTCCAAGAGGACCCGTCTACTTAGGGATGCGAGCCCAGTCAGTTGCCTGTGGTATACTGGATGGCGCCACGATGTTGCCTTCGTTGTTTTTATTGCTATTATTATTTTCTCTGAATAAGTTTCGCCTTGCGAGGCATACATTTTGTAACTTGGCCATAAGGTCGAGTAACCACTTTGGTTATTTAAATAAAGTACTTTGATAATATCGAATGGTATGATTGTGATATTTACCGATGTTAAGACTGTGTGCACTAGCGCGTTCCTGGACTAGTGCTGAATACACAGAGGGTCCGGATTTGCAAATTCGGGGTCCCGACACCAATCAAGTCAATCAGGGACAACGCCAGAATACAAGACTGTCAGAGTACATGAGGACTCACCCACCCACTTTCTCCGGGAATGCCAATCCGTTAGAGGCTGATGATTGGTTAAGGTCAATAGAGAGGAAGCTACACATTGCTCAATGCATGGGAAATGAGAAGGTACTCTACGCTTCTCATCAGTTGGAAGGGACAGCCGCCGAATGGTGGGAGAACTTCTGTGCCACGCAAGAGAACCCTCAAGACATCACTTGGGAGGAGTTTACAGCTGCGTTTCGTCAGTATCATGTGCCGGAAGGAATCATGGACCTCAAGAAGGAGGAGTTCAGAGCACTGAAGCAAGGTAATCAGCCGGTGGCCGAATACCTGAACAAGTTCACACAGCTTGCACGCTACGCACCTGAGGATGTAGCGACAGATAAAGCCAGACAGTCTCGCTTTATGAAGGGACTTAACTCAGGACTACAGGTGGGACTGATCACCCACACCTTTCCAGATTTCCAAGAGTTGGTGAATAAAGCGCTTATTCTTGAGGACAAGCGCAAGGAGCTGGACGACAACAGGAAGCGAAGGATGCAACAGCAGGGATCGTGTTAGGGAGCATAGCAACGTTTGAGGGTTGCGCCAAATCAGTTTTTCAGATTCCAGCCACAGAATGCAACCAGGACACCGTCACCAGCACCAAGACCCGTCAATCAGAACTATCAGACCCCAGCCCCAACCAGAAACGCCGCTTGAGCGATCCAGGGGGACAGTGAGGCAATGCTACAATCGCAACGAGCCAGGACACTTTGCCAACAGCTGCCCTAAGAAGACAAAGCGAGTGACCCGATCCGCTTCATGCAGGATCCACACCAGCCAGGACGCATGCACCAGGAGCCAACCGAGGGACAACACAGCCAGGAGTAGCACCCAGACCGTGGTGAGAGGCCGAGTCAACCATGTCACCGCAGATGCACTGCAGAATGCCACGGACGTCGTACTGGGTAAGTTACTTGTTAACTCAGTACACGCTTGATTTTGTTTGATTCTGGAGCTTCGCATTCGTTTGTTTCTCAAGGCTTTGCTGCTAAAAATGATTTGGAGATTGCAAGACTTAAATGCATGCTTTTAGTTCAAACCCCCTGGTTCCGAACTCCGAACTAAAGTAGGATGTTCTGGGGTGAGAATACTAATAGATGGGGTAGAGTTCCTAGCGAACCTTATTATATTGGAAACCCAGACCCTAGATGTTATTTTGGGAATGGATTGGTTGTCCAAGCACAAGGCCGTATTGGATTGTGGACGGAGGATTATCTCAGTTGAAAGCCCGTGTGGAAGGAAAGTGGAATTTCAAGCTACCGCCGTTAGAGATGGACAGTTGATGGTAAACAGCGCCAAGGCAATCAGCATAGAAGATGTCTCAGTAGTGAATGAGTATCCAGATGTTTTTCCCGAAGATCTACCTGGTATGCCGCCAGATAGGGACATAGAGTTTGTGATAGAGCTTGTACCTGGTACAACGCCGATAGCAAAGAGACCTTATCGGATATCCACCGAAGAATTGGTAGAGTTGAAGAAACAGCTTGAAGAGTTGATGGAGAAAGGATTTATCAGACCGAGTTCGTCGCCGTGGGGAGAGCCAGTTTTGTTTGTCAAGAAGAAGGACGGGAGTTTCAGGATGTGCATTGACTACCGTGCACTTAATGAAGTTACCGTGAAGAATAAGTACCTGCTACCCAGGATCGATGATTTGTTTGATCAGCTGAGAGGAGCCTGAGTTTTCTCCAAGATTGATCTGAGATCGGGATACCACCAGCTGAAGATCCGATCGGGAGATGTTCCAAAGACCGCATTCTCATCAAGATACGGACACTACGAGTTTACAGTTATGTCCTTTGGTTTGATGAATGCGCCAGCCTATTTCATGAATATGATGAACAAGGTTTTCATGGAATACTTGGATAAGTTTGTCGTCGTGTTCATAGATGACATTCATGTTTACTCCAAGTCAATAGAAGAGCACGCTGAGCATTTGAGGCGAGTGTTGGAAAAGCTGAGAGAACAACAACTTTTCGCCAAGTTCAGCAAGTGTGACTTTTGGAAGGACAAGGTGGAGTTCCTCGGACATGTAATGACCGCAGAAGGAGTCGCCGTTGATCCGAGCAAGGTAGAAGCTGTGTTACATTGGGAGCAGCCGAAGACCGTGATCCAGATCCGGAGTTTCCTTGGAATGGCAGGTTACTACCGCCGCTTCATTGAAGGATTTTCGACGATTGCGAAACCTCTTACGCAATTGTCGAAAAAGGAGAAGAAGTTTGCATGGACGCCGGAGTGCGAGAAAGGATTTCAAGAACTGAAGGAGCGATTGACATCAGCGCCGGTGTTAGTTCTACCGGACGTCAATCAAAGCTTTGACATTTATTGTGATGCATCGCGCCAAGGACTTGGATGTGTGCTGATGCAGAACGGAAAGGTCGTCGCTTATGCATCCAGGCAGTTGAGGCCGCATGAGGAGAATTATCCAACGCATGACCTGCAGTTAGCTGCCGTAGTGCATGCTTTGAAGTTGCGGCATCACTATTTGATTGGAAACAGATGTGAAGTATACACGGACCATAAGAGTCTGAAGTACATTTTCACCCAATCAGACCTGAACATGAGGCAGAGAAGATGGTTAGAGTTGATCAAGGATTATAATGTTGGGATCCATTACCATCCAGGAAAGGCGAACGTGGTAGCCGATGCTTTGAGTCGGAAAAGCCATACTGTGAACACGTTGATAGCCACGAGTTAGGATGAGCTATGTGAGGATTTCCAGAGAATGCATATTGAAGTAGTACTAGAAGGATTTTTGGCCACATTAGAAGTGAAGCCTACCCTGGAGGATCAGATCCGAGAAGGACAGAAGGATGATGACAAGATCTGCATGATCAAGTCCAAGATGGATGAAGGCAAGGCAAAGGATTTCAAGTTGGACAAACAAGGCACGTTATGGATGCAGGATCGAATCGGTGTGCCAAACCAGAAGGAGCTGAAGCAATTGATTCTAGAAGAAGCCCATGACTCCAAGTATTCAATTCATCCTGGAAGTGCCAAGATGTATCAGGATTTGGAGGAAAGATTCTGGTGGCCGAACATGAAGCGTGAGGTTGCCGAGCATGTTGCGCTGTGCGACATATGTCAGAGAGTCAAGGCAATGCATCAGAGACCAGTAGGATTGCTACAGCCAATGAAGATACCTGAGTGGAAATGGGAGGAAATCGGAATGGACTTCATTACCGGTTTGCCGAAAACTCAGGGTGGATATGACTCCATATGGGTCATAATAGACCGCTTGACTAAGGTCGCCCATTTTATTCCAGTGAAGACCACTTACTCGGGAGACAAGTTAGCAGAATTGTATATGACCAGGATCGTCTGTTTGCACGGAGTACCGAAGAAGATTGTATCGGACAGAGGTACCCAGTTTACCTCGAGGTTCTGGAATAAATTGCATGAAGCCATGGGAACCCGTTTAAACTTTAGTACAGCCTATCATCCGCAGACGGATGGGCAAACAGAAAGAGTTAATCAGATTCTAGAGGACATGTTAAGAGCGTGTGCATTGGCTTATGCTACCTCTTGGGATAAAAGTCTGTCGTACGCTGAGTTCAGCTACAATAACAGTTATCAAGAAAGTTTGCAGATGTCGCCATTTGAAGCACTATATGGTCGACCCTGTCGGACACCGTTGAACTAGAATGAGACAGGTGAACGCCGTGTCTTTGGACCAGATATCCTTCAAGAAGCTGAAGAGCAGATTGCCATGATCCGGGAAAGACTGAAGATAGCACAGTCAAGATAGAAAAGCTACGCCGATAACCGTCGCCGAGACCTGAGTTTTGAACCAGAAGATTTCGTGTATCTCAGAATCACACCACTCAAAGGAGTTAAGAGATTCCATGCCAAAGGAAAACTCGCGCCGAGATATGTTGGACCATTCAAGGTTCTCAGTCACAGAGGGGAAGTTGCTTATCAGTTGGAGTTACCGCAGTCGTTGGCAGGAGTACATGATGTTTTCCACGTGTCCCAGTTGAAGAAGTGTCTCCGAGTACCCGAGGAACAGACTCCGCTAGGGTCAATCGAGTTACAAGAGGATCTGACTTACAAGGAGCACACCGTGAAGATTCTGGACACCATGGACCGAGAGACGAGAAACAAGTCAACCCGTTTCTGCAGAATTCAATGGAGCAACCACGCGGAGAGTGAAGCAACTTGGGAGCGCGAGGAGGATTTGAAGAAAGAGTTTCCGAACCTATTCTTTAGTAAGCCCTGAATCTCGGGGGCGAGATTACATTAAGGGGAGGTTTGTAACACCCCAAAATTTTGCTTTTCTTAAATTCATGTGTGATTTGGCACTTTGGTGAATTTTTGGAATTTTCTGGAATTTATTTGGATTTATTTGGGATTTATTTGAATTTACAACCTTTTGAAATAATTAAAGAATTTAACTTTGCAAATAAAAATTTGTTGGAAATATTTTCCAGAATTTTTCTGAGTCTTTTGCTATTTTTATTGAATTAAATGAATTTCTGAGAAATTAATTGGATTATTTAATCGCTGGAAAAACATAATCGGTTTGTACTGTTCATCCGACCGGACACGAGTCCGAGTCAGACTCGAGTCCGACCCGAGCCAGCCATTTCGGTCGAACCCGCTCGGCCGAAACCTAACCTGCGTGACCGTTGGATCTTGATCCAACGGCCACGATTGAGCCACGTCGACCGAACCCGAGCCCGACCGAGCCAGCCAGCTCGCTCGAGCCAGACCCGCGCCCAAACCCCCGCACCGTTGGATCTTGATCCAACGGCTAACATTGAGCCACGTCACCCAATCCGAATCCCTTTCGGATTCCGCCGCCGCAACGGAGTGGGCCTTAGTTTCCGCGCGTTTCACGGACGTCGAGAGCCCTATTTAATGCGCCGCAGCCGCTGTCGTGTTGCCGACTTCCGTGCGCACCCGTAGCCCTAGCCCACGCCACGTGAGTCACTGCCGTTTGCCCGCGCGAGCTCGCCGTAGTTGGCTTAGCGCTCCGCCGCATTCATTTGCAGATTCCGCCGCCATCCGCCGCCGTTGAGCCCAGATCCGGAACCGTGAGGTCAAGCCGCGTCGGTGAGCACCACTCACTTTGCCGGAGGAGCCCCGTATCGCCGTCGGGAGTGTCGCCTTCCCCGTCTCCGGTGACCTTGCTCCGCCGCAAGCCATCGCCGTCAATCGAGCTCCACCAGCCGTTCGATCCAGATCCAAGGGCCCAGATCGCGCCACGTCACCCCTCGGTGAGTTCCACGTTGAAATCCCCATATCTATTTCCAACCGTTGGATTTAGATCCAACGGCGTAGATTGTGCCACGTAGCCTTAATCGCACAGTACTAGATCCATTCTCAGCCGTTAGATCTAGATCAAACGGTTAGAGTTAGCCGCGTTGTTTTCCTTAGATTGGATCTTGACCGTCCGATCAAGATCGAACGGTCCAGATCAGCCGAGTTGTTTTCCAAACGCGTTAAGCCAGATCCAATCTGGGCCGTTGATTTTCAAATCAACGGCCAAGATCAAGCCATGTGGCCGGGAGGCTGACCGTCGCGATCGGCGCGCGGCGTGCGTCGCGACGACTTCGCCGGTGGGGGCACTTTGTCGATCTTTGTGGCCAAGCCACGCAGACGTCACCCGATGGGTCCCACCTGTCAGTGAGACATTGGAGCCATGGACCGAGTCCACGGTGGACCGAGCCAAACCATGCGCGGGGTCCATGGACCCGAGGCGATGTGGCAGCTCCCGATTGGTCCACGTGTCATGCTGACGCAATAATTGAATTTTCGAAAAAGAAAATGATTTATTAATTCGAAATATTGATTTCAGAATTTGTTTCAAACTTCAAACGCTTATAAATTTTGCATTTTAACTCCGATTTGAGTGATTCAAATTTCTAAATTTGTATAAAATTAAGATCTAACTAATGATGAATTTTATTTAATTTTTCTCTGTAATATTATTTAATTGATTATTTAAACTTTAAATCCTTGTAACTTTTGCGTTTCAACTCCGAATTTGACGATTCCAGTTTCTAAAAATTCATAAAATTATGCTATCTCTTTTTATGGACTTCATTTGGATGTTTGGACACTTTTTGTCTACTATTTTATTCATTTATTGCTATTTGCACGCGTTACGAGTAGACGTTGAAGTGCCGGAAGGATTCGAAGGAGAAGTGTTAACCCAGGAGCCAGCTCAGGACCAAGAACAAGTACTCTTTGAAGGCAAGTTATGCTTTAACCATGTTGATCCCATTTTGAAACCTATTTTGATTTAATTTATTTCATGCTAGTTTAATTAGAAAATACTTTATTTAATTCCGGGGAAATAGATAAATGCCAATTGCTGTATGATACCTTGGTTAATTAAATATGTGCCATGACCCTTGTCACCCTAGTTGAGGATTAAATAGTTGGACATTACTAAAATGGCCAACATGGGAATTTAGACCATTGTAGTATATTACTTAGACCTGCTACGTGCTCATGACATGATTTTGGACAATCAAATGTTAATATTGACTTAATGATATATCGAACTTGTTTTGAAGAAGTATCATGTGCTGTGAATAATGATGGCACGTGGTGCATGGTAATCAACTAGGGTTTGATAAATAGCTTTCGACCGGGGCATGTGGCAAAAATGATCGGGTGGCCCAGTCAGCAAACACCGAAGAGGACCACTTGTGCTGTTAGAGGTTTCCGAAAGACTTTGTTACAGACACTCGCCTTTGTGGCGTTTGACTGTATCTTGTGGGTAAAGTGCATAACCTCTGCAGAGTGTAAAATCTATTCGAATAGCCATGTCTGCGGTAATGGACATCGCTCGGGAATTACAGTTAAGGGTTAGACTTTCTCGAAAATAACTTGGACTTGGAAGTTGGGTTTGGTTTAATAATGATGTTGATGGAAATGCGGATTAGAATCGGGAAAGATGTTTATTTAGCTCCTGGAAAAGTTATTTAACTCCTGGAAAAGTTAGAATCGGGAAAGATGTTTATTTAACTCCTGAAAGTTGAGCTATTCCTTTGTATCAAGCCATGCATATAGTATATTAGCTTGCATTCTGTGCATGACTTGCTGAGTACCAAGTACTCACCCTTGCCGCAATACAACACCAGTTGAAGAGGAGACTACACCAGCTTTGGAGGAGGAGCTCCAAGAGGAACCGTCTAACTAGGGAGCGAGCCCAGTCAGTTGCCTGTGGTATACTGGATGGCGCCACGATGTTATCTTATTTTTCCGCTGCTATTATTTCTCTTTTAATAAGTTTCGCCCTGCGAGGCGTATATTTGTAACTTGACCTTAAGGTCAAGCAACCAGTTTGATTATCTAATTAAAGTACTTTATTAGTATCGAGTGGTATGATTGTGATATTTACCAATGTTGAGACTATGTGCACTAGCGCGTTCCTGGACTAGTGCTGAATACACAGATGGTCCGGATTTGCAAATTCGGGTCCCGACACTGGGGCAAGTGGCAAGATTGATCTGGTGGGCCATCATTGGTACCGGGAAAGTTGTTTTGGTTTTTGGGTAGTCTTGCCTTGGTCAACCTAAGGACTTAACCTTGCAAGCCTTTGAACTGGGTCATTCATACAACCACAAGTCTGGAATGGGACAGCCCTAGCTGATTAATTTGTTGATTCTAAACTTTAGTACTATTATGGTGGTGTGAGGCCCAGGTAGTGGTAACCAGTCCTCGCACGGGTGGTTCACATGGCGCAAGAGGGGGGCCTGGATGTGGTAACCAGTCCCACCAGTGTTGAAACCTCAATGAGTAGTACTGGGTTTAGATAGGCATTGGAAAGGCTTTATTACGGACACTCGCCTTTGTGGTGTTTGGCTGTATCTTGTGGGTAAAGTGTATAACCTCTACAGAGTGTAAAATCTATTCGAATAGCTGTGTCCGCGGCATTGGATATTACTCGGGGATTACAATCAAGGGTTAGACTTTCATGAAAATAACTTGATTGGTGGAAAATACTTGGGTTGGAATTGGTGAACTTGACTTAGGTTGAGAAATACTTGTGAAATATTGTGAAAGTTATTATTCTTATTATTGTTTTACTGCTTTGGCAATCTATTATTGTAATTGTCAATGCTGCTTTACTGCAAATAAACCATAGCCTATCCTTTGTAATATATATATGCATGTAGAATATTAGAACTACATTTTGTGCATGACATGTTGAGTGCTCAAAGTACTCACCGTTGCAACAATACAACATCAATTGAAGAAGAAGCGACGCAAGCTTTGGACGAGGAACTCAGGAGGAGCCGTCTACCTAGGGAGAAGCCTAGTCAGTTGCCTGTGGAAAATTGGGGGCGCCATGAGTCTATTTTTATTCCGCTGCAATTGTCTACTTTAATAAGTCTTCGCCCTACGAGGTGTACTTTTGTAACTTAACCATAAGGCCGATCAACCAGTTTCATTATTTAATTAAAATACTTTATTATTTCGCTGAGTATGATTGTGATATGTACCGATGTTGAGACCGTGTGCACTAGCGTGATTCTGGACTAGTGCTGGATACACAGATGGTCCGGATTTGCACATTCGGATCCCGATAATCCCGCTAGTGCACACAGTCTCAATATCGGTAAATACCACAATCATACTCAACGAAATACTAAAGTACTTTATTGAAAGGGAAATATAACCAGTTGCTCGACCTTATGGTCAAGTTACAAAAGTACGCCTCGCAGGGCTTACGTCTTACTCAAATAAACTTGCAGCGGAAAATAAAGAAATGCGTGGTGCCAACCAATATGCCACAGGCAACTGACTGGGCTCGCTCCCTAATTCGTCGGCTCCTCCTGAAACTCCTCCTCCAGTGCTTGCGTTGATTTCTCCTCAATTGATGTTTTGTTGTTGCAAGGGTGAGTACTTAAATCACTCAGCAAGTCATGCATAGAATGCAGCCTAATATTCTATATGCATGGCTTGTTACAAAGGATAGGCTAAGAGGTTCATTTGCAATAAAGCAACATTCACAATATCAATAATAGATTGAAAGCAGTAAAACAGTAATAACAATATTAACTTTCATAAACAATTTCATAAATAAAGCATTTACCAGCCTAAAGCAAGTTTCTCATTTCCAACACCAAGTATCCATAAACCAAGTTCATTTTCATAAAAGTCTAACCCTTGACTGTAATCACCAAGCAATGTCCAATACTATGGACTCGCAAATTAACTTAACAATACGTCATTCCATAAACCACATTGGTACATACTACATAACATGCTAAACAACAATTTTCACTTTTGACAAGTAATTTCAGTCAAACGAATACTTACTTTATTTGCAGCATTTTTTTTTCTTTTAATACTCAACCAAAACTCACAAAGAAGCTTGACTCTCAAAGTTGCAATGAGACAAACCCAAACTTGATCATGCAAGAGGAAATTCTCCAAAACACTTTTCAATCTCAAAGACTCCCATAGAGGAAAATGGTTGAAACACAATTTTCTTAAAAGGGAACCAAGCGATCAAGTAATCCATTTCAAATAAAACATTAACACCAAACCCCAAACTTTCACGAAACAAGAAGGGCTTTCAAAGATGATTTCTCAAACCAGTAAAATGACGAAATCAAACACCATTTACTCCTAGAAAGCCACAGAACTTCAGCCCTGACAACCAAGTCTGGCATAACGCCGCAATAACTCTTTTGACCTCGGAGAAAGACAAACACATGAATAAATTGAATGCTTCTCCCCATAAAGCAATCAACAAACTAAGCATCAAAGCTGGAAAGGCGACCAAAAAAAGCGCAACACTAGACTCTTCTTCTTTGTCTTCAACCAAGGAAGACAAAACCACATACCGCATACGGAACAATCCGCGAAAATCCAAGACCAAACACTTTTCTTTTAATTTCAATCGACTAAAAACCAAGAAGACCAACAAAAACCGACCGTCAGAATGGTGAAAAGCATCCGAAGGAAACCACCATCAACTCTTCTATTTGTCTCCAGCCAACTACCCGATCTACGATAGAAAAGGTAAGCACCCTTTCCACACAAGGGGTTAATAGTTCTTCGGTGATGGCTTTAACCGGCCATACCGTCAAACCACACCCTTACTATTAACAAAATGTAACACCCCGGCATTTAATATGCCCGAATGCTACCAAACATACGCTAAACAACATCTAAATACCACAATTTATCATAAATTCCAGCAAAGGTACATATGCTAAAAACCGAGATTTCGGCAGCATCTCCTTTGTTTTAACATGCTACGAAGAATCAACAATATTATAGCAATGTAAGGCAATATGAGAGACATCTAAAACATCAATTATTAAAGACTTAACGACAATATAAGTCTAACATCAAGCACTTAATGTCTCCAAGTATCACATGAACAAATAAACTCTCAACTAGTAAAGCTAAACATTAAAGCAATAATCATCACACGCAATTTATTATCAAACTAATAGAATGACTTGTGGAATCATTATGGTGAAGCTACGTGTGGGCGTGTGACTATTTCCCTTCCCCGCATGCCGATCTCATGGTACCTAAAACAATAAGAAAACACAAGCGTGAGTTCGAAACTCAGCAAGCATATTGCAATGGACAACAACAACAACAACATGGCAACAACATCTCCCATCATGTAAATCATCTTATTCATAAACACTTAACATTGTCATCATCAATATGTATGCGATGTAATGCAATGCTCATGTCTCCTTGGAAACTCATACTGGTATGGTTGAGTACACACCCGTCGGTGTGCACCCTCTCCCCCCTTCCATCCCGAAGATGGAGGGTGCCTACTCCTCGCTTCCGTTCACCACGGTGAATGGAATCACGATGTAGGACTTACTCATTGGCTCTCCGGATTAGTCAAATCTTTCTCACCGACCTTCCCGGATTAGATATTGACTTTCTCACCGCCCGGGCCATGTAACATGTCATGTATGCAAGCATGCCAACATCATATATAACTCATATATTACCACATGGCATCATAACATCTTAAACATGCTCATCATATCATAGCAATCATTAAAACATGGCAAGTGATCATATATCATGTAAACAATTCCATCTAATCTCAACATGCAACCTACAACTCGCTATCCATCACAACACACTTGCCTCAACCACGGGCAACGGATTGGCGGGAAGTAGAAGGCACTCCCGGGGTCGCACCACCTGCACATAGGTATCACACACTCACAATCATGCCCACAAAACAGTACGCAAACCCCCATCTAACCCGACATTGCCAACTACTCGAAAAACCTAAAAACAGAGGTTCTGTCCCGGCGGGACAGCAGCCTTGCAAAAGGCATAACTTGGGCTCTGGGACTCTGAATCAATTAAACGAGTACATCCTCGCGTAGCTTAGGAAATTTCCCAACTGTCTCTAGGTATAAGGAAAGACTGATTCGGACTCTAAAGTCATCTAATCTACAGATTACTGTGATCTGTTCCAATTACGTCACAGATTTTAACACGCTCGGTAAAACAGTCATAACTTTTAAATGGCTAGGCAGAATTTAACTTTCTTTATATCCACGGAAAGATAATTGAATTATCTACAACTTCTTCAACATCCGTACGGACAGACTCGGATTCTAAATCGATGAAAACACGAACCCTAGCCCGACTGCTCATGCTGTCCCAAAACAGTAACGTGGCAACATCTAGATCTAATCCAAATTACTCCAATCCAGCACCACCAATTGATCTAAAAACTTCATAAACACCCTAAGAACAGTACCTAGATCAACCCCAAGGATCCCCATGATCATACCTTTGCCCGACGCACGAAAATTCCAATAGATCTCCTCGCTCCTCGGATGGATCCGCGAGGTTGCAGAGGTGGGGAGGCCACCCTAGGGCAGCAAGGGGGTGGAGGAGAGGTGGTGGGGAGGTGGAGAGGTGGAGGGGGCAAGGGGTGCAAGGGGGGCGCACGGCATAAAGGAGGAAGGGTGGGGTGGCTAGGCAATGGAGGGGGAGAGGTGGGGCGCAAGGGCAGCAGGGGTGGACGCCCCAAAGGGGCAGGGAGACCCCTTTTTACCAGCCCAAAGCCCCTTTCCTAATCCTAAATGGATTCCTACTCCATCCCACCAAAGCCCACAACCCCCCTTAAGGCCCAAAACCCCCCGGAAAGGCCCAAAACCCCGGAAACGCTATAAACATCCAAGCCCTATGGTTTTAACCTTATTTCCACATCTCATACTATTTTTGACCTTATCATTCACATTATATAAGGTTCCGACACTCCGAGTGATACAACTCTTCAAAAGGCCCAACAACGCGAGAAAACCTCAAGCCAAAAGGTTTTATTCTCTAATTTCACATTCTATAATGTCACACCATACCGTAGTGTCACACAAAAGTGGTGACCGAAACCCTTCGGCACCACAACCCCACTTTATCACCACAACAAGCACAATTCAATCATTTATCTTATAGACATAGCAACATGGATTATTAAATGAAGCATTCAACATCAAAGCTTAAATACAACATTTAAGCGTAATGGAACGATACCCATACCCTTTCCTACTGTGCATCCATGTGTGTCAAATTTTAGATTAGTTATACCATTTTTTTTGCAAGTTTTAATGTTGCTATCCTATGACAAAATTTTAGTTAAAACCTAAGCCATGTTTCTAAGTTATCCCACATCACATTTTAGTTGTAACCTAAGGTATGACACTAAAAATACACATTCCAAGGACCTACAGCCCGCTCTGATACCAACTGTAACACCCCGGCATCTAGCATGCCTGAATGCTACCAAACATAGGCTAAACAACATCTAAATACCATAAATTAAGGTAAATTACAGCAAAGGAGCAAATGCTAAAAACCGAAATTTCGGCAGCATCTCCTTTGTTTTAACATGAATTGAAGGAACATCAACAACATAGCAATATATGGCAATATAAGAGGCATCTAAAATAGCAATAATTAAAGGCATGACAGCAATATAAGTCTAATCCCAAGCATTCAATGTCTCCATGAGCCAAACGAACAATAAGACTCTCATATCGCAAAACTAAACCATAAATCAATATGCATCACACTTAATGTATTATCAAGACCCAATTGAGTGACTGTGGGAACAATTGAGTGACGCTACGTGTAGAAGTGTGACTAATTCCCTTCCCCGCATGCCGATCTCATGGTACCTAAAACAACAAGAAAGCACAAGCGTGAGTTCAACACTCAGCAAGCATATTGCAATGGTACACAAAAACAATTACATGGCTATAACAACTCATATCATGTCTTTCATCTCATTCATGATCACATATCAATATATCACCATTATGTATGCAATGCGATGCGATGCTCATGTCTCCTTGGAAACTCATACCGGTATGGTTAAGTACACACCCATCGGTGTGCACCCTCTCCCCCTTCCATCCCGAAGATGGAGGGTGCCTACTCCTCGCTTCCAAACACCGCGGTGGATGGAATCACGATGTAGGAATTACTCATTGGCTCTCCGGAATAGTCATAACTTTCTCACCGACCTTCCCCGGACTAGTTATGACTTTCTCACCGCCCGGGCCATGTAACATGCCATGTATGCAAATATGCCAACATCATAATTAACTTGTACATTAACACATGGCATCATAACATAATAAGCATACTCATCATATCATTGGCAATCATTAAAGTATGGCAAGTGATCATATCATATAATCAATTTCATCAAGTCTCAACTAGCAACCTACAAACCGTTATCCATTACAATACACTTGCCTCAACCACGGGCAACGGATTGGCGAGAAGTAGATGGCACTCCCGGGGTCACACCACCTGCACATGGGTACCACACACTCACAATCATGTCCACAAAACAGTAAGCAAACCCTCTTCTACCCCGACATCACAAACTACTCGCTAAACCCAAAAACAAAGGTTCTGTCCCGTCGGGACAGCAGCCTTCCAAAAGGCATAACTCGGGTTCTAAGACTCCGAATCAATTAAACGAGTACATCCTCGCGTAGCTTAGGAAATTTCCCAACTTTTTCTAAGTATATGGAAAAACTGATTCGGACTCTAAAGTTGTTTAATCTACAAAATACCGTGATCTGTTCCAATCACGTCACAGATTTTAACACGCTCGGTAAAACGATCATAACGTTCAAACGGCTGGGCGGAATTGGACGTTCTTTGTACCCACGGAAAGATATTAAAATTACCTACAACTTCTTCAACAGCCGTACGACCAAATTCTGAATCTAAATTGACGAAAACCCAAACCCTAGGTCGACTGCTCATGCTGCCCGAAACAGAGAACGCGGCAAACCCAAGATTCCATCTAATCTACTAAATTCCAGCACCACCAATTGATCTAAAAACATGATAATCACCCTTATAACTGATCCTAGACCAACCCCAAGGATTCCCATGGCCATACCTTCGCCCGACGACCGAAAACCCAACGGATCTCCTCCCGGTTCGCGCGATCTCCTTCCTCGCTCCAAATCCACCGGATCTCCTCGTCGAGCGCCTCCAATGGACGGATCTTCGAGGTGTTGAGGTGGAGAACTCCCCTAGGGGCAGCAAGGGAGGTGGAGAGGGGAGGAGAGGGGTGAGTGGCGCCATGGGGAAGATGGAGAGGAAGGGAAGGGTGGAGGTGCATGGGGGGGCTAGGGGATGGCGGCTAGGGTTGGGAGATGGAGTTTGGGGCGCACCAAGGGGTGGGGGCCAGATTTGGCTGCCCAAAAGTCCCCCCCTTGGGCCCAAACCCTTCCCCCGGAGGCCCCACTCAACCCCAAGGCCCAAAGTCCTGAGAGGCCCAAACACCCTAAACGCCCAAAAACACGCTATAAATGGCATAACGTAAAGTTTTAACCTCCATTTACATATTTTATAATGTTTTGACCTCAACATCCACATTTTATAAGATTACGACACTCCGTGGTGTCACATTCTCCCCCCCTTCTACAGGATTCGACCCCGAATCCGAGACACGCCACTTCGCAAACAACCAAATCGAAGGGAGTTATGGTTCATGCCTCAGAACCCGCTTAGAAGCCCCAACGATTTGCACCAGCCAGCACTCAGAAGCAAGGAGCTAAGGATCAAAGACTGACAGCTCTAAAGATAACTCACATTCAAAACTTGCCAGAATTCTTACTCCACTTTGAAACACCGAGTACAAACATAAGGATTCAGAACGTCCCAAGCAAAAGGATAACTTCCTAAGCTAACAATGTAGGGAAACGGTCTCATATTCCTCATTTTTATGCATTCCTTGGCACTAAAGTGCCCGATCCCTTTAACCGATGTTTCTCCTCAGAAGAACACGGCACCAACCTCTAGAACCCTCTTCAGCTCCCACGCACAAAAGTGCTTTCACATCTGAACCTCTCTACTGTGGTTCGTCGTATTCTAGACAACGCGAACCAAGCAAGACACAACACTCCAAGACTACCAACTGCTTGAACAATCGGCTAACACCTTGCAAAAGATTGACCTTGTACAAAAGACCAATACCCACCACTACCACCGAAGGAAAAACCTACTTTATAACCAGGGTCCTTAAAACCCGCAAAAACAATATCAACCGAGCAATCCACATCGGTTGACACAACTCGCTCAGAGCTCGGCGACAAAAGATCCAATACACTTCGAAAAGGAAAATCAATTACTAGCAACCACCAAGTGGTCCACTAATAATTTAATCAACCCTACCGAGGGACACATCAATGACACAAGTCTCCAAGAAGGTTTGAATTGAATCCTACACAACCTTCCTTTACTCTTCACTTCCAAACTAGTTACGATCAACCACTAGCAACGCCTAATATCTTAGGTCATTACAAACCCACACTAGATTCCTCTTTCTAAGAAGGTTTAGCCCTCGCATTCTTCCTTTCAAAGATTCGGAACAAGGGTACAATCATTGAGTAAGCTCAACCAAGACCCATGAACCCAAAATGATCCACATCCAACAACTCGAACTCCAAGGCGCTAAAAGCCACATTGGAAAGAGTTCGGCAACAACCAAAGAGTACTCATGTCATTTTTCTAAGCCAAATCGCAAAGAAAACTCAAACCTCTAACACCACAGCCAAAACACCACCAATTATTCATTCTTTCTTTTCATATTAGGAAGAAATGGAAATCTCGATACATGACAAGAATGCACACTTTTCAAGAGCACTCCGGATTAGTCATATATCCATATATGACTTTCTCACCGACCTGGCTCACCGACTCATTTATCATTGAACATTTATAAACGATGCCATGCTTTGTTTTCACCATTCACTCATCATGTAACAACAATACCGAAAAGTCATTCACCAAAAGACTTCTTCCTCGGTATCACATGACTAAAACTCGAATAACATCGAGGATTGCGCTAAGTCATATAAACTATGACGGCAACATAGTTAACAGTAAGGCACCACATCATATCAGAACCCACCAACGATAGATAGCTAAACTTGCAAAACATCGCATTTTAACCAAAATCAACATTTTGGAAAAGAACATCGACTCCAAAGTCAAACATCAGCACACACAACCGCCACAAATGTTCTCAACAAGAAAGGGAAACTAATTTCCAAGAAGGGAACACTTCACTAACAAAATCACTGATGAAACATTCATAAAATCCACCCTTTTGAAACACTTGCAAACACCACACACATTTTCCAAATAACTCCAATTCTAGCCAAAAAGAGTCATAAATTAAATCCCAAGAAACTCCAACACAACCCACTATGTCCAACTGCTTCCTTTAAAATTTATTCCCAAAGAAAATTCAGGGCGAACGTGAAGGAGCGCGATCCACTTAAAACTTTTGGGTGTCAATCCATAATCATAGCACAACTAAACAAATGGGCCAAACCCACAGATCAACAACAATCCCTACGAGTTTAGGGAAACTCTGACACACAACATAAATAAAACGGCTTGATCGAAAGCATTTGACCAAGATAGCAAACAACGAAACCAGTCCAAAAGGTTTTAAACACAACCTCAGCATGAAACCCTATACTTATCTTTTAAACATTCAATATTCACTATTTACTCATCGAGAAACCCCTCAGGTTACAACAAGAGCTACAAAACAAATTCTTTCTCTTATTACCTTTCCCAATACTTATAAATAGAGTTTATGATGCTTATCCAAAGACATCCAACGAAGACTACGTCAACAAGATCCCCACGGACCAACATATCATATAACATCATATTCTAGATTGAAACAAATGCTCCAACAAATCTTTCAGCATGATCAACCAATGAATTTCATACCACCTATATGTAAACGTCTCGACAATCGAAACTTATTCAGTTAACAAGCAACTTCAACATGTAAATATTATCTCCACAGGGAAGAATTCGTAAGTGAGATTAAGTTATACTTTCATTAAGGATAAAATCATTCATCATGTTAATTATCCAAAGCTCACTCCATCGCAACATGTTAAAATTTTCCTCTACTTTAACCATGGTTTTCCAACGAGTAATATAAACAGTTACCACCACTACTTAGTCATCAATAACAACAAATGGGCATAATCATCAACCAACAACATTACTTTTAGCTACCCTATACATAGGTGATAACAAAATTACCACCACACAACATACTCCAACTATTTAAAATAGATTGAATACTAGCATTGTAGAGACACAACTGCATACTTCCAAATATACTAGTAGGTTGCAACAACATAAATAGCAACTCTAATCAACTTCCAAATTAAAGCCACTAGTCAACATGATTAAATTTCTCTATTAACCCGTTAGATTAGAACATCTTTAAACAATCGGCAAGGTTTCTTTAACAGTATCATTAATTTACATCATCTTAATGTTCTAACTATGCATCAAGGTTTAAACTTTTAACATTAACAAGGATCATAAGCACTTTTAAAGCATGGCAACATATTCTAAGCATGTACATTAACCCATTTAATCATTCCCACTATGGGGTACTCTACATCACTAGAGGTTCCCTAATCTTAAGCTAAAGGTATCAATTACATTTAATTGTTTCAACTCGCAAATTAACTTAACAATACGTTATTCCATAAACCACATTGGTACATACTACATAACATGCTAAACAACAATTTTCACTTTTGACAAGTAATTTCAGTCAAACGAATACTTACTTTATTTGCAGCATTTTTTTCTTTTAATACTCAACCAAAACTCACAAAGAAGCTTGACTCTCAAAGTTGCAATGAGACAAACCCAAACTTGATCATGCAAGAGGAAATTCTCCAAAACACTTTTCAATCTCAAAGACCCCATAGAGGAAAATGGTTGAAACACAATTTTCTTAAAAGGGAACCAAGCGATCAAGTAATCCATTTCAAATAAAACCTTAACACCAAACCCCAAACTTTCACGAAACAAGAAGGGCTTTCAAAGATGATTTCTCAAACCAGTAAAATGACGAAATCAAACACCATTTACTCCTAGAAAGCCACAGAACTTCAGCCCTGACAACCAAGTCTGGCATAACGCCGCAATAACTCTTTTGACCTTGGAGAAAGACAATCACATGAATAAATTGAATGCTTCTCCCCATAAAGCAATCAACAAATTAAGCATCAAAGCTGGAAAGGCGACCAAAAGAAGCGCAACACTAGACTCTTCTTCTTCGTCTTCAACCAAGGAAGACAAAACCACATACCGCATACGGAATAATCCGCGAAAATCCAAGACCAAACACTTTTCTTTTGATTTCAACCGACTAAAAACCAAGAAGACCAACCAAAACCAACCGACCGTCAGAATGGTGAAAAGCATCCGAAGGAAACCACCATCAACTCTTCTATTTGTCTCCAGCCAACTACCCGATCTACGATAGAAAAGGTAAGCACTCTTTCCCCACAAAGGGGTTAATAGTTTTTCCGTGATGGCTTTAACCGGCCATACCGTCAAACCACACCCTTACTATTAACAAAAGTGGTGACCGAAACCCTTCGGCACCACAACCCCACTTTATCACCAGAACAAGCACAATTCAATCATTTATCTCATAGACATAGCAACATGGATTATCAAATGAAGCATTCAACATCAAAGCTTAAATACAACATTTAAGCGTAAAGGAACGATACCCATACCCTTTCCTACTGTGCATCCATGTGTGTCAAATTTTACATTAGTTATACCATTTTTTTTGCAAGTTTTAATGTCGCTATCCTATGACAAAATTTTAGTTAAAACCTAAGCCATGTTTCTAAGTTATCCCACATCATATTTTAGTTGTAACCTAAGGTATGACACTAAAAATACACATTCCAAGGACCTACAACCTCGCTCTGATACCAACTGTAACACCCCGGCATCTAGCATGCCTGAATGCTACCAAACATAGGCTAAACAACATCTAAATACCATAAATTAAGGTAAATTACAGCAAAGGAGCAAACGCTAAAAACCGAAATTTCGGCAGCATCTCCTTTGTTTTAACATGAATTGAAGGAACATCAACAACATAGCAATATATGGCAATATAAGAGGCATCTAAAACAGCAATAATTAAAGGCATGACAGCAATATAAGTCTAATCCCAAGCATTCAATGTCTCCATGAGCCAAACGAACAATAAGACTCTCATATCGCAAAACTAAACCATAAATCAATATGCATCACACTTAATGTATTATCAAGACCCAATTGAGTGACTGTGGGAACAATTGAGTGATGCTACGTGTAGAAGTGTGACTAATTCCCTTCCCCGCATGCCGATCTCATGGTACCTAAAACAACAAGAAAGCACAAGCGTGAGTTCAACACTCAGCAAGCATATTGCAATGGTACACAAAAACAATTACATGGCTATAACAACTCATATCATGTCTTTCATCTCATTCATGATCACATATCAATATATCACCATTATGTATGCAATGCGATGCGATGCTCTTGTCTCCTTGGAAACTCATACCGGTATGGTTAAGTACACACCCGTCGGTGTGCACCCTCTCCCCCTTCCATCCCGAAGATGGAGGGTGCCTACTCCTCGCTTCCAAACACCGCGGTGCATGGAATCACGATGTAGGAATTACTCATTGGCTCTCCGGAATAGTCATAACTTTCTCACCGACCTTCCCCGGACTAGTTATGACTTTCTCACCGCCCGGGCCATGTAACATGCCATGTATGCAAATATGCCAACATCATAATTAACTTGTACATTAACACATGGCATCATAACATAATAAGCATACTCATCATATCATTGGCAATCATTAAAGTATGGCAAGTGATCATATCATATAATCAATTTCATCTAGTCTCAACTACCAACCTACAAACCGTTATCCATTACAATACACTTGCCTCAACCACGGGCAACGGATTGGCGAGAAGTAGATGGCACTCCCGGGGTCACACCACCTGCACATGGGTACCACACACTCACAATCATGTCCACAAAACAATAAGCAAACCCTCTTCTACCCCGACATCACAAACTACTTGCTAAACCCAAAAACAGAGGTTCTGTCCCGTCGGGACAGCAGCCTTCCAAAAGGCATAACTCGGGTTCTAAGACTCCGAATCAATTAAACGAGTACATCCTCGCGTAGCTTAGGAAATTTCCCAACTTTTTCTAAGTATATGGAAAAACTGATTCGGAATCTAAAGTTGTTTAATCTACAAAATACCGTGATCTGTTCCAATCACGTCACAGATTTTAACACGCTCGGTAAAACGATCATAACGTTCAAACGGCTGGGCGGAATTGGACGTTCTTTGTACCCACGGAAAGATATTGAAATTACCTACAACTTCTTCAACAGCCGTACGACCAAATTCTGACTCTAAATTGACGAAAACCCAAGCCCTAAGTCGACTGCTCATGCTGCCCGAAACAGAGAACGTGGCAAACCCAAGATTCCATCTAATCTACTAAATTCCAGCACCTCCAATTGATCTAAAAACATGATAATCACCCTTATAACTGATCCTAGACCAACCTCAAGGATTCCCATGGCCATACCTTCGCCCGACGACCGAAAACCCAACGGATTTCCTCCCGGTTCGCGCGATCTCCTTCCTCGCTCCAAATCCACCGGATCTCCTCGTCGCGGAGCGCTCCAATGGACGGATCTTCGAGGTGTTGAGGTGGAGAACTCCCCTAGGGGCAGCAAGGGAGGTGGAGAGGGGAGGAGATGGGTGGTGGCGCCATGGGGGAAGATGGAGAGGAAGGGGAAGGGTGGAGGTGCATGGGGGGGCTAGGGGATGGCGGCTAGGGTTGGGAGATGGAGTTTGGGGCGCACCAAGGGGTGGGGGCCAGATTTGGCTGCCCAAAAGTCCCCCCCTTGGGCCCAAACCCTTCCACCGGAGGCCCAACTCAACCCCCAAGGCCCAAAGTCCCCCGGAGAGGCCCAAACACCCGAAAACGGCCCAAAAACACGCTATAAATGGCATAACGTAAAGTTTTAACCTCCATTTACATATTTTATAATGTTTTGACCTCAACATCCACATTTTATAAGTTTACGACACTCCGTGGTGTCACATTCTCCCCCCCTTCTACAGGATTCGACCCCGAATCCGAGACACGCCACTTCGCAAACAACCAAATCGAAGGGAGTTATGGTTCATGCCTCAGAACCCGCTTAGAAGCCCCAACGATTTGCACCAGCCAGCACTCAGAAGCAAGGAGCTAAGGATCAAAGACTGACAGCTCTAAAGATAACTCACATTCAAAACTTGCCAGAATTCTTACTCCACTTTGAAACACCGAGTACAAACATAAGGATTCAGAACGTCCCAAGCAAAAGGATAACTTCCTAAGCTGACAATGTAGGGAAACGGTGTCATATTCCTCATTTTTATACATTCCTTGGCACTAAAGTGCCCGATCCCTTTAACCGATGTTTCTCCTCAGAAGAACACGGCACCAACCTCTAGAACCCTCTTCAGCTCCCACGCACAAAAGTGCTTTCACATCTCAACCTCTCTACTGTGGTTCGTCGTATTCTAGACGACGCGAACCAAGCAAGACACAACACTCCAAGACTACCAACTGCTTGAACAATCGGCTAACACCTTGCAAAAGATTGACCTTTTACAAAAGACCAATACCCACCACTACCACCGAAGGAAAAACCTACTTTATAACCAGGGTCCTTAAAACCCGCAAAAACAATATCAACCGAGCAATCCACATCGGTTGACACAACTCGCTCAGAGCTCGGCGACAAAAGATCCAATACACTTCGAAAAGGAAAAGCAATTACTAGCAACCACCAAGTGGTCCACTAATAATTTAATCAACCCTACCGAGGGACACATCAATGACACAAGTCTCCAAGAAGGTTTGAATTGAGTCCTACACAACCTTCCTTTACTCTTCACTTCCAAACTAGTTACGATCAACCACTAGCAACGCCTAATATCTTAGGTCATTACAAACCCACACTAGATTCCTCTTTCTAAGAAGGTTTAGCCCTCGCATTCTTCCTTTCAAAGAATCGGAACAAGGGTACAATCATTGAGTAAGCTCAACCAAGACCCATGAACCCAAAATGATCCACATCCAACAACTCGAACTCCAAGGCGCTAAAAGCCACATTGGAAAGAGTTCGGCAACAACCAAAGAGTACTCATGTCATTTTTCTAAGCCAAATCGCAAAGAAAACTCAAACCTCTAACACCACAGCCAAAACACCACAAATTATTCATTCTTTCTTTTCATATTAGGAAGAAATGGAAATCTCGATACATGACAAGAATGCACACTTTTCAATAGCACTCTGGATTAGTCATATATCCATATATGACTTTCTCACCGACCTGGCTCACCGACTCATTTATCATTGAACATTTATAAACGATGCCATGCTTTGTTTTCACCATTCACTCATCATGTAACAACAATACCGAAAAGTCATTCACCAAAAGACTTCTTCCTCGGTATCACATGACTAAAACTCGAATAACATCGAGGATTGCGCTAAGTCATATAAACTATGACGGCAACATAGTTAACAGTAAGGCACCACATCATATCAGAACCCACCAACGATAGATAGCTAAACTTGCAAAACATCGCATTTTAACCAAAATCAACATTTTGGAAAAGAACATCGACTCCAAAGTCAAACATCAGCACACACAACCGCCACAAATGTTCTCAACAAGAAAGGGAAACTAATTTCCAAGAAGGGAACACTTCACTAACAAAATCACTGATGAAACATTCATAAAATCCACCCTTTTGAAACACTTGCAAACACCACACACATTTTCCAAATAACTCCAATTCTAGCCAAAAAGAGTCATAAATTAAATCCCAAGAAACTCCAACACAACCCACTATGTCCAACTGCTTCCTTTAAAATTTATTCCCAAAGAAAATTCAGGGCGAACGTGAAGGAGCGCGATCCACTTAAAACTTTTGGGTGTCAATCCATAATCATAGCACAACTAAACAAATGGGCCAAACCACAGATCAACAACAATCCCTACGAGTTTAGGGAAACTCGACACACAACATAAATAAAAGCGGCTTGATCGAAAGCATTTGACCAAGATAGCAAACAAGCGAAACCAGTCAAAAGGTTTTAAACACAACCTCGACATGAAACCCTATACTTATCTTTTAAACATTCAATATTCACTATTTACTCATCGAGAAACCCCTCAGGTTACAACAAGAGCTACAAAACAAATTCTTTCTCTTATTACCTTTCCCAATACTTATAAATAGAGTTTATGATGCTTATCCAAAGACATCCAACGAAGACTACGTCAACAAGATCCCCACGGACCAACATATCATATAACATCATATTCTAGATTGAAACAAATGCTCCAACAAATCTTTCAGCATGATCAACCAATGAATTTCATACCACCTATATGTAAACGTCTCGACAATCGAAACTTATTCAGTTAACAAGCAACTTCAACATGTAAATATTATCTCCACAGGGAAGAATTCGTAAGTGAGATTAAGTTATACTTTCATTAAGGATAAAATCATTCATCATGTTAATTATCCAAAGCTCACTCCATCGCAACATGTTAAAATTTTTGTCGACGATTGGAGAACGGGCTCCCGTCGAGCTTACTTGTTGAATGGGGGATCAACAGAGCCCCGTCGCACGGATCGAAGAGGGCGTTCGAGCGACGCGAGGTCGGGAGAAGGAGGCCGGAAAAAAAGGGGGACGCGGTGTTTTTATCTGGTTCGGGCCTCTCACCGCCGAGATAATGACCCTACTCCAGTGTATTGTGTTCTATCTTTCGTGTGCCCTCCTATTCTGAGATCTTGAGGGGGTTTAAATACTATGACTAGAGATGCGAAAAAGTAATCGCCTCAGGGGATCACGCTATGTATCCATGTCCGTGATGCTGCCCTTGATTCAGCGTTATTTGAATTTCGGGTATGATTTCCCTTGATCTCCGGCTGATTGGTTGCCTCCTTCCTTCCTCCACAGCGCTCAGGCCCTCCGACCAAAACACCCGGCGGTCGTGGCCTCCACGAGCATGCTTGCTCGTGGGGGTGTGTTTGGTGCTTCATGACGGAGGCGCAAACGCGTATGCTCGGAGGAGAAGGAGGGATGCTCGCTTCGTTCTCCCGAGCATCTTCCCTTAGTGCCGCTTGGTCGGCGGGTTTAGCTTTTCACGGGGTACCGTGGTCTTTTGCCGGATAGCCAATCCCCGACAGCTAGCCCCGAGGTTCAAGTGGGGAACCCTCGGGCTTCCCCTTGAGCCTAAGAAGACTTGAGGGGATTGAATTTCCTTTGGTCGTGGCTCCACGACCATTTTACGTCGGGAGACGAGCTTCTTTACCCGCGGCGTGCTTGCTCTGCGTAGGCTGCGTCGTTGGTTGTTCTGCGGTTCCTTCTCCGAGAAGCCTCCTCGTAGATGCACGGTAGTTTCTCGGGAAGCGGCGCTTTTCCGGCCAGGTGTTCTTTGCGCGATAGGCGGCGATTTTTATCCCGCCTCTTCACTATCCTTTTAACCCTTTCTACCGGGAGAGGTCGGAGTCCCATTGCGTCTCTTTGCTCGTCTTGGCGAAAAATCTTCCAAGAGCCCTAGCGCCCAAGAACCCTTTTCGCTCTCCTTCCTTCTTCGGCCATGGCGCGTTTCAAGGTTAGCCGAGATGACCCGAAGGAGGCTCCAGTGCTCACTGGACGAGGGGTACGTCGACCAGGCTCGGGTCGAGTGCGAGATGATGCGGCGCGGCACCGCGAGAGGCGGAGATCGTCTCTCGCGAGTTGTACGCCATCAACGGGCCGTCGCGCCGAGCGACTTCCTCGCCTCCGTGCTTGCCTTCTGGCGGTGCGAGATCTCTCATCTCCACCCCAACTCCATCCTTTCCTCGCAATCTTCTCCCACCTTTGCGAGGCTTACGTGGGTGTAATGCCCACGGCTAGCCTCTTCTTTCACTTCTATTCCCTTCCGCACCGGCCGATGGTTCCGCCGGCCAGTGCGTTTATCTTCGCCTTGGCCCAACCGACCATACGAGTACCCCTTCGTTGCTCAAGGACTCGGTGTCGGGTTGGGCCGACCTCAATTCTACGAGAAGAAGGCGGAGGGGTCCCAGCTTGGTCTACATCGGGAGGGCGCCCGCCATCGAGACCGGGCGCGCCCGCCTGCAACCCGAGGAAGAAGCGGGTGCTCGGGACGATCGGTGAGCTTGCCTGGATGGGGCTCAGCGGTCGGGATATCGCCGGGACTTTACCTTCAACCGGGTGTCCCCACGAGGCGCCGCGAGCATCCCTTCTTCGAGGTGACCGGGTGGCACGACTTCACCCGCGAGGACAACGCAGTATGTTCCTGGACCTCTTTCCCGAGCATCGCCGCTTTCGTGAACTGCGCTATGCATCCGTGATATGCCTTTTGTCTTAGTCTTCGGTTGTGGACGCAGCTCAGGACCAATTTGGAGTCGGCGATAGGTCGCCGAGATGTTCGGCGCCCGAAGGAGAAGGAGCCGACGCCAATCGCCAGGTCCCCAAGAATATTTTTGACCGGCGACGCGGTAAGTACATTTTCCCACTTCCGTTCGAGGGCATGTTTTCCGAGCTCATTCCTCCCGATTTACATTGGCAGGGAGAAGGTCGCCCTTGAGCTTGTGGTGTCGAAGGCCGACTGGCCACAAGCCAAAGACACCGGCCAGGGGTTCCGTGAAGAGCGGCTGGTCGAGGTCGCCGAGCATCCGCCTCGCCTCGCGCCAAGCGGTCGAGGCGCCGAGCTTCGACCAAGACCCTTACCCCGCACCTTGAGTACGCCGACCGCCAGGAGGTAAGCGAACTCCGCATTTGGTTCGATGACTTCAAACGGAAGAAGCCGGAGCTGATGAGCCGATCGGGAACAGCTCGCCGAAAGCGGCGAGGAAGGCCGAGGAGGATGCCAGGTCTCTCCCGACCAAGGAGCGGTGGAGAGGCAGATCAAGGCCCTCCAGGACCAGCTCACTCGGGTGGTTGATGCCCCGAGGAGGAGGAAGAAGAGGAGGAGGCCGCCTATGCTCTGGTTAGAAGGAGCGGAGGTCGACCTCTCAAACCGCCTCGGCCGGAAGAGGTCGACATGGACGATGTCGACCTGGCGATGGCAGCGCCCGACGCCGCATGAAGGAGCGCGCCGTGGTCGTGGCCGAGGCCTCTGAGGCCGCTGCGGCAGGTCGCCCGTGGCCCGGCGAGGAGGCCGAGGAGGATGGCGCCGCTCGCGGCGTAAGGTACGTTCTTCATTCTCTTATTCCGCTCTTGTCTTGCGACTTTCTTCGGGCTAACCCCACCTGTTTGGCGTGGGCGTGATAGCTTCGGATGTCGTTTTGGACTTCCGCCAGATGGTCGAGGAGATTATCAACTCCGCATGATGGACGCCGAAGCTCGACCGCGTCGTCGGCCGGGTGATGGCCGAGGCGGGGAGGAGCGGTGCTAGCTTCGACTCGGTGGAGCCCGAGCTTCCTTCGGCGGGACTCGCGCTCCTTCGGCCGGCCGTGGAGCCTATCCCACCAAGGAGGAGCAGGAGCCGCAGGGACCGAGGACCAAAACGCCTTGGCCTTGGCCCCTTGCGAAGAGATGGCTGCGGGCGAGGCTCAAGCGCCGAGCCAGGAAGGGAGCTTGGTCGCTCCGACCAACAGCCCTTGGCCATGAGCCAAGGAGAGGAGGAGGAGGAGGTCGTCCCGGCCTAACTCCTTGGGTCCCGGGCACCAGGCGCCCCGCCACGGAGGTGCAAGGGGCGGAGGTGATCGTGCTTGATCAATCGCCTCGGCCGCGGAGCATCGGTGCGCCTCCGACTATGGAGGGACAAGAAGCGGAGGTGACGCCCTCGATCCAATGCCTTGATCGGAGAGCATTGGTCGCCTCGGTGAAGAGGAACAGAGGCGGAGGTGGTTGCTAACGACCAAGCGCCTCGGCCGCGGAGCATGGAGTGGCGGCGCTCGTGGTTGGCGTCTGACCCCGGCGTGATGGCCGACCATGGGAAAGCGGCCACGAGCCGCTTTGTGGGCGAGGATCGGCCGGGCGACCCGGGTTGATCGAAGGTGGTGACGCCGTTGCTCTCCTGGGAGCACCGGGTGCTCGAGGAGGAGCAAGACCTGACGCGCCGGCCGGGATGACTTGGTCAATCCCTTCTTTCGGTGGCGCGACCGACCGCCGCCGGAGACAAAGCTAGTCGGTCAGGGCTCTTACGTAAGTTTCCATGTTTCTTCTTTTCTGCTGCGAGCGATCTTCTCGGGAGTGCGCTCGGCTCTTTCCCTTCTCCTTTCTCTTCGCGAAGTTTGCCGCGAAGGCTATGGAGGATATCGATGCCACCTCGGTCTCGGCAGAAGAAATCGGTCGTTGCGTGAGCAAGACGCCAAGATCGCCGATCTTGAGCGTCGGAGTCTCCGAGTCTTGCGAGGCCGACTGAAGCGGTTGGAATCGGCGAGAGCCTCATCGCCGGGCTTGGACCAGCTCTTCCAGAGCGAGATCGGCCGAAGAGCACTTCAGAGCGAAGTGGCGCCGAGCTTGACGAAGAGCTGGTGAAGCTTCGGGCAGACCTTGGCCCGAGCTCGGAGCGAGGAAGCCCAGCTCAAGGAGGCGCAGCGCCTCGGAAAGCGCGACGAAGGTCGCGCGGCCCGGCGGAAGGTCCTGGACCTAGAGGCGGAGGTCGACTCCCTTAAGGACGAGCTCGCTGCCCTCCAGGCCGGTCGTAGGACTTAGCTCTTTCTTTTTATTTTTATCTTGTGTAAAACCCTGTAAAAAAAAACAACGTTTTGGATTAAATGAGCATATTCGCAGGAGTTTGGTCCTTGCCTGTTTTTTTTTTTTTTGCTTGAACTCGCTTTCAGCATATGCCCGTATGATCCCGGTTCTGCGAGAAAAGAAAGCAAGTTCCTGCATGGAGCGTAGATACGAGCAAAGAAAACAAGTTCCTGCGTAGATCAAATATCATAGACACGAGCAAAGGATCCTTGGTAAGGAGGGACGGAACGTTCCTATCATACGTAGCCCCCCTGCCATGGACAAAGGTCGTGTCCTCACTGTTGTGAGCACGAGTTTGTTCATGGGAGTTTTTAAGGGTCGCTTTGGTCGTAACGATTTTTTGAATTACTCGAATAGATCGGTTGTGTTTGAGTGAACTGTGAGCACAGAGCAGACGAGCTTTAAACCAACAATACGTAGAGCCACCATACCCGAGTGGTCACCGAGCAGGGCTTAGAGTGGATGCTCGCGCCCGACCATGCATACAAATAAGAGCTCTTGTGGAAAGTGGACGATTGGGCGAGCATCGGCCAGGGGCCAAGGGAGATGGCGTGCACATACTTGTTGGATAAGTTAAATGCAGTAGTGCTGGTAGAGCGGCGATGCTCGTTCGACAAAGCGAGGACGAAACTTCGAGACAGAGGGAAAATGATTTATTGGAAAGAACGCAAGGGGCGCGAGATAGGAGTACTCGTCTAAACGTAGAATTTACGCAGTTGATCGATGTTCCAGTCGGTGAGCTCGACCATCTGGCATCGCGAGGCGAACAGCCCCGGGCGTCTTGTAGACATGACCGTGTAGGGTCCTTCCCACCTTGGGGTCAGCTTGTTGGCCTTCGACAGTCTTGAACTCTTCGTAAGACCATGTCGCCGACTTGTAGGGCCCTAGGTCGGACTGCCTTGGCTGCATGCCTACGAAGAGCTTGTAGGTAAATTGCATCGAGCAACGCCCGCTCGCGTGTCGCCGACGAGGTCCAGGTCGACGAGGCGCTCAACCTCTTGATCGATGGAATCGATCGGTTGCACCTTGGGGAACCCAAAGACGATTTCGGGCAGCGAGAATGGCCTCCGCACCGTGACGAAGTTGGAAAGGCGTCTCGCCTGTGGCTCGACTTGTCGTGGTGCGGATAGACCAAAGAACGGCGGGAAGCTCCTCCACCCACTTCTTTGCTTGTCTTTGGTTGAGGGTCTTAAAGACTCTCTTTTATGCCCTGGACTAGCTGCCCATTTGCTCGCTCGCTGCTCCGTTACTCTGTGGATGTGCCACGAAGCGAAGCAGACCTTGGTCCCGACCTCCTCACGGTAACTTTGGAGCAGTTCACCGGTGAACTGGGTCCCATTATGCGTGATAAGGCGGTTGGGTATCCCGAACCGGGTTACCACGTTCTTGCGGAGGAACCTCTTGGCCGCTGGGCCGAGATGGTCGAGACGGGCTCGGCCTCTATCCACTTAGTGAAAGTGTCGATGGCCACGAGCAAATACTTGCAGCCTTTCGACCTCGGGAAAGGGTCCAAGGACGTCGAGCCCCAGTCGAGAATGGCCACGCAGCGGTATGGTTTGTAGGGCATATGCCGGTTGGCGGAGTTTTGCGAGCATGGAATCGGCATGCTCGGCGGTCGTTACGATTGACCGTAGCGTCCGTCAAGGCCGTCGGCCAAGAGTAACCCAATCGGAAGGCTTTGCTCACAAGCGTTACGAAAGACGAATGAGCTCCGCACATTCCTTCGTGGATATCACGAAGAAGGTGCGGCCTTCCTCCTGGGAGGCGATTTGGAAAGGATTCCTAATGCGCCTTTTCCGATAGGTCGCCTTCGATCGATCTGTCTTGAGAAGATCGCCTTGTTAGCCGGGAACGCTTCGGCTTCTTCCTCGGGCAATGTCCCATGCGCAAGGTATTGGATGAATGGCGTCATCCAATTTGCGCTTTGCTCGAGGAATGAGACCCTACCGCCGGTCTCTGGTGCCTCCTCTTGAGAGGGAATGGAGGGCTTATGTAGGTGCTCGACGAGCACCCACTTGAGCGGCGGTTTGGGAGGAACCGACCTTAGACATTTGGTCGGCCAGGGAATTATCCTTCCTGGGGATGTAGATTACCGAAATTCTTGAAGTATTTCTCCATCTTCCTTACGCCGGCCGGTCTGCAGCGCCATTGAGGTATCGAACAACGATACTCCTTGTTGACCTGGTTCACGACCAGCTGTGAATCGCCCTTCACGGTGAGCCGTTGGACTCCTAGCGATTTGCATGCCCGAAGTCCGGCCAAAGGCCTTCGTACTCCGCCGCGTTGTTAGTCGCAGTGAAATGTAGTTGGATGGCGTCTTGTAGCTGCTCTCCGTCCGGGAGACCAAGATGACGCCAGCCCGAAAGTGCTCGTATGCTCGGGATCCGTCAAAATACAAGGTCCAGGAGTTTCCTCGAATCATTGGTCCCGCCGGGTGGTGGTGCCGAGCCGACCATTCTCGCCACGAAATCAGCCAGGACTTGTGATTTTATCGCCGTGCGGGCTGAGAATACCAGCTCGAACTCGGCGAGTTCCATTGCCCACTTGGCTATGCGACCATGGCGCCCCGATTTTTCAGGATTTCCCTGAGTGGGAAGCCGGTCGGCACCACGATCTTGTGTGCTTGAAAGTAGTGACGCAACTTCCGGGAGGCCATCAAGAATGAATACGATGAGTTTCGGACCTCGGTAACGCTCCTTTGGTCCATGAAGTACTTCGCCGACGTAATAGATAGGTCATTGGGTACCATCTCTTTCATCTGCCAACACCGAGCTCACCGCGTCTGGGTTGCTTTGCCAGTATAATAGCAATTCTTCCCTGCCGTGGGTGTGACGAGGGCGGGCGGCTTGGAGAGGTACTGTTTTAGCTCTTTGAACGCAGCTGATCAGCTTCCTCCGTCCATGTGAAGCCATCATGTTTGCGGAGGGCTTTAAAGAAAGGTAGTCCTCGCTCCCCGGTCGGAGGCGAACCGGCTTAAAGCGGCCATCCTCCCGTCGAGCTTGTACTTCCTTTACGCATGTGGGCGACCTCATGTTCTCAATGGCTTCGATCTTCTCTGGGTTAGCCCCAACGCCATGTGGCCCGACCATGTAGCCGAGCACCTTGCCGGCCTTCACGCCGAATACGCATTTTTCTCGGATTTAGCTTTATTCGATGCTTATTGAGGTTCTGAAAGTTTCTTCTAAGTCAAGAACGTGACCTGAAGTACTCTTGCTCTTGACAACTATGTCGTCGACATATACCTCCAAATTTCGACCTATTTGGTGCGTGAAAGTCTTCGCATGAGGCGTTGAAAGGTTGCTCCCGCATTTCTCGGACCGAAAGACATGGTCGTATAGCGTAAGGTACCGAACGGGTGATGAAGGAAGTCTTTCCTCGTCTTCGCGCGACAGTCTGATTCGATGATAGCCTGAATAGGCGTCTAGGAAGCTCATGGTGCAATGACCCGCCGTCGCGTCCACCAATTGGTCTATGCGAGGCAGCGGATAGTTGTCTTTTGGGCACGCTGCGTTCAAACCCGTGTGGTCGGCATTTTACGCGCCACTTGCCTCCTTTCTTCCGACCAGACTGGATTGGCTAGCCACTCGGAGTGCTCAATCTCTCCGATGAAGCCAGCTTTTAGGAGTTTATCAAGTTCCTCCGGATGATTGCTTGTTTTTCCGGGAAAAGCGTCTAAGTTTCGTCTCCTTTGGTTTTGTCGCCGAACCGCTTCTTTGTGCTCGACCACCTCCTTGGGACCCGGGCATGTCGGATGGTTCCCAGGCGAACACATCCGACCTTGCTCGGAGGAAAGTGACGAGCTCGAGTTCCTATTTGGGATCTAGGAAGATCCCAAATGAACGATTTGGCCGGTTCCGACTTCGTTGAGCGGAACAGCCTTGGTCTCTCCTCCAGGTTGGAGGGCAAGTTTAGGCCGGGAATGCTTCGGCTCTTGGTCGTGGGCGCGGCGGGCAATCGACCGACCATATCAGCGCTCTTTAAATGCCGCAATTGAGTGCGGACTTGTGGTTCCCTTTGACGGTTATGACTCCGTTTGGCCCGGGAATCTTTAGGCACCGTCACGCAGCGTGAAGCGAGGCGGCCATGAACTTGGACAAGGCCGGCCTGCCGAGGATGGCGATGTAGGCAGACTCGAAGACTACCACCTCTAAGTTGATTAGCTCCGTTCTGAAGTTACTTGGGCCGCGAAACTTACGGGCAAGACGACCTGCCCCGGAGGTTTGATCGAGGTGCGGGACTATCCCGAAGAAGGGCACGGCCACACTCTTGATTTTGGAGCGAGGAATCTGCATCTCGTCCAATACCTTGGCCGCAATAAGGTCCAAAGAGCTCCTGAGTCTATGAGGACCCGACCGACGACAAGATGTGCCGATGGTGGGGTTCACGACCATCGGAAGCCTGCGGGGTTTGGTCATCCCCAAGGGACAATCGTCTCTGGAGAATGTGAGGATACCTCAGACCATTTCATTTCCGCTGACCGGAGGCTTACCCTGGGTAACATGGTGCACTTCCCTTGCAGCCTCCTTTAAGTCCCGCGGGACTTGTAGGCGGAGGAGCCCCGAAGATGACCGCTATGTGATTCCTTGGTTCTTGATATTCCATTTCATCCTCACTTTCCTCGGGCTGTTTTCCTTTGTCGTTTTCACCTGCTCGAAGCGTCGGCATGGGACCCCCCGCCGTGAAAAAGCTGCTCCAGGCGGTAGGTCCACGCTCGGCAATTCCGTAGGTCGTGCCTGCGGCGCTGGTGAAGTGGACAGATGAGGTCGCCCGTCAGTCCGCTTGGTCGCCTCGTCGGTCCGCTTGGTCGCCTCGTCCTCGAGGCCTGGTGGTTGTCCTCTTCCTCGAGCATTAGGCCCACGGCGCCGTAGCGGGTGAAGCGTTCCGGCCGTTGTTGTTCCACTGCGGCTACCATGGCGGGCGAGGGTTGCTTTTTCTTCTTCTTCTTGATCTTCTTGTCTACTGAGTCGAACCCTTTTTGCTAGGCGAGGTCTCTAGACCAGGGTGAGGCGACTTCCCTTCATCCAAAGCATTTTCTTCCATTGGGCGGCTTCATCTGCGTTGGCGTATCGATCGGCCATTCGGAAGAGCTCGTTATTTATTAGATCCGGGTGGATCTCCGTGTCCTGTGTGAAGCGCGACGCCTCGTACCCGAACTTGAAAGCTCGGACGATGACCTCGTCCGATATGTTCGGATCGAGTTCGGACTGGATGAACCTCTGGACGAATTGTCGCAGGTTTCCCGTCCGTCAGTATCAAGCGCTCAGGTCGCGCTCTTTTCGGCGGATGTAGCAGCTCTGGAAATTTGCTCGGAGCGCGGCGCTGAGCTGCCCCCAGGACCGTATGGATCCTTCCTTCTGATTGAAAAGCCACGTACGAGCAGCTCCGTCCAGGACCGTCGGCAGGTAATTTGCCATCACCCCCTCATCGCCTCCGGCGGCGAGGATGGCGGTGGTGTATATTGAGAGGAATGCGTCCGGGTTCTGGGTCCCGTTGAATCTCTCGGCGTGGCCGGGCTTGAACCTGTTCGGCCATGCGGCGTCCGGAGGAGCTCGTGAAGGCCCGGCAGCGAAGCTCGGGGTTTCGCGACGAAAACCTCGGTCCACGGGCGGCCTCCACGCGGATCTTCCACCCAACGCGCCCGGCGCTGGCCGAGTCGGAGAAAACCTCATGCGTCGGTCGTGCCGATGACCGCATGGTTGCGGAGTGCTTTCGGGCGCTTCATGTCTGACAGGCGATATCGGTCTCGCCGAGGTTGCTCTGTGGATCGCTCGGGGCCTTTCGGATCGGGTCGGCGACTGGGCGATCTCCGAGCATGGCTCCGAGATTCATCTCGTGCGAACGCACGGGGAGCGTTGTGATGGTCCCGGAAACACTCGGGCATCCCGGCCATGGGGAGGATCCGAGACTTTAGCTCGGCGGCAAGCCTCTCCAAATCTTCGGCCACGACCCTGCCCATGGCCTCTAAGTCTACTTGCTCGGGAAATCGCAGTCACGCACGCACCGCCGCCAAGGCCTGTAGCCGTTCCTCGCTTAGTGGTGAATCAAGCGGCGGCGAGCTTTGACGGCGCTCCGGAAAGCGATCGGGAGTTCGGTACCGCGAGAGTTCCTTTCCGTGGAGGCGCACTCTCCTTTGCCTGGCGGCGAATGCTCGCAAGCGTCTTTCCCAAAGACGCCTCCAAGTGGCGTCTGGCCGCCTCATAGTGGTCGTGCCTGGCGGCGTCCGAGGATCCCTCTCCGGGCTCCGCGTGGCTCCCAGCCATGTTGACTCGACGAGCGAGACGAAAGCGATGGGGACATCATTGTATCCCCTTGGGACGCGGTCTCTCGGTCGAGCTCTAGGTCGTCTGGTATGTCCAGGCCATCGTAGAGCTCGTTGCAGTCATCCTCGGGGTCTCCGAGGGTAATGTCTGGGGAATGGAGGATCTGCCCTCGCATTCCCGTGTCCGAGGAAAAGCTCCTGCACTGGGTGTGATCGATAGGATCGGTCACCCTGAGCACGTTGTCGGCGGCGTAGTACACGTCGTCATCTTCAACGTGGTCAAAAACACAAAGGTCCCGAGTGTCTCCCGAGTTTGGCATCCTCGAGGATCTTGATCCGCGACGGAATCAAACTGCCGTCCCCACTGACGGCGCCCGGTGTCGACGATTGGAGAACGGGCTCCGCCGAGCTTACTTGTTGAATGGGGATCAACAGAGCCCGTCGCCTGGATCGAAGAGGGCGTTCGAGCCGACGCGAGGCTCGGGAGAAGGAGGCCGGAAAAAAAAAAGGGGGACGCGGTGTTTTTATCCTGGTTCGGGCCTCTCACCGCCGAGATAATGACCCTACTCCGGTGTATTGTGTTCTATCTTTCGTGTGCCCTCCTGTTCTGAGATCTTGAGGGGTTTAAATACTATGACTAGAGATGCGAAAAAATCGCCTCGGGATCACGCTATGTATCCATGTCCGTGATGTCGCCCTTGATTCCCGCGTTATTTGAATTTGGGTATGATTTCCCTTGATCTCCTGGCTGATTGGTTGCTCTCCTTCCTTCCTCACAGCGCTCATTGGGCCCTCCGACCAAAACACCCGAGCAGGTCGTGGCCTCCACGAGCATGCTTGCTCGTGGGGGTGTGTTTGGTGCTTCATGAACGGAGGCGCAAACGCGTATGCTCGGAGGAGAAGGAGGGATGCTCGTTTCGTTCTCCCGAGCATCTTCCCTTAGTGCCGCTTGGTCGGCGGGTTTAGCTTTTCACGGGGGTACCGTGGTCTTTTGCCAGATAGCCAATCCCCGACAATTTTCCTCTACTTTAACCATGGTTTTCCAACGAGTAATATAAACAGTTACCACCACTACTTAGTCATCAATAACAACAAATGGGCATAATCATCAACCAACAACATTACTTTTAGCTACCCTATACATAGGTGATAACAAAATTACCACCACACAACATACTCCAACTATTTAAAATAGATTGAATACTAGCATTGTAGAGACACAACTGCATACTTCCAAATATACTAGTAGGTTGCAACAACATAAATAGCAACTCTAATCAACTTCCAAATTAAAGCCACTAGTCAACATGATTAAATTTCTCTATTAACCCGTTAGATTAGAACATCTTTAAACAATCGGCAAGGTTTCTTTAACAGTATCATTAATTTACATCATCTTAATGTTCTAACTATGCATCAAGGTTTAAACTTTTAACATTAACAAGGATCATAAGCACTTTTAAAGCATGGCAACATATTCTAAGCATGTACATTAACCCATTTAATCATTCCCACTATGGGGTACTCTACATCACTAGAGGTTCCCTAATCTTAAGCTAAAGGTATCAATTACATTTAATTGTTTCAACTCGCAAATTAACTTAACAATACGTTATTCCATAAACCACATTGGTACATACTACATAACATGCTAAACAACAATTTTCACTTTTGACAAGTAATTTCAGTCAAACGAATACTTACTTTATTTGCAGCATTTTTTTTCTTTTAATACTCAACCAAAACTCACAAAGAAGCTTGACTCTCAAAGTTGCAATGAGACAAACCCAAACTTGATCATGCAAGAGGAAATTCTCTAAAACACTTTTCAATCTCAAAGACTCCCATAGAGGAAAATGGTTGAAACACAATTTTCTTAAAAGGGAACCAAGCGATCAAGTAATCCATTTCAAATAAAACCTTAACACCAAACCCCAAACTTCCACGAAACAAGAAGGGCTTTCAAAGATGATTTCTCAAACCAGTAAAATGACGAAATCAAACACCATTTACTCCTAGAAAGCCACAGAACTTCAGCCCTGACAACCAAGTCTGGCATAACGCCGCAATAACTCTTTTGACCTTGGAGAAAGACAATCACATGAATAAATTGAATGCTTCTCCCCATAAAGCAATCAACAAATTAAGCATCAAAGCTGGAAAGGCGACCAAAAGAAGCGCAACACTAGACTCTTCTTCTTCGTCTTCAACCAAGGAAGACAAAACCACATACCGCATACGGAATAATCCGCGAAAATCCAAGACCAAACACTTTTCTTTTGATTTCAACCGACTAAAAACCAAGAAGACCAACCAAAACCAACCGACCGTCAGAATGGTGAAAAGCATCCGAAGGAAACACCATCAACTCTTCTATTTGTCTCCAGCCAACTACCCGATCTACGATAGAAAAGGTAAGCACTCTTTCCCCACAAAGGGGTTAATAGTTTTTCCGTGATGGCTTTAACCGGCCATACCACAAACCACACCCTTACTATTAACAAAAGTGGTGACCGAAACCCTTCGCACCACAACCCCACTTTATCACCGTAACAAGCACAATTCAATCATTTATCTCATAGACATAGCAACATGGATTATCAAATGAAGCATTCAACATCAAAGCTTAAATACAACATTTAAGCGTAAAGGAACGATACCCATACCCTTTCCTCTTGTGCATCCATGTGTGTCAAATTTTACATTAGTTATACCATTTTTTTGCAAGTTTTAATGTCGCTATCCTATGACAAAATTTTAGTTAAAACCTAAGCCATGTTTCTAAGTTATCCCACATCATATTTTAGTTGTAACCTAAGGTATGACACTAAAAATACACATTCCAAGGACCTACAACCTCGCTCTGATACCAACTGTAACACCCCGGCATCTAGCATGCCTGAATGCTACCAAACATAGGCTAAACAACATCTAAATACCATAAATTAAGGTAAATTACAGCAAAGGAGCAAACGCTAAAAACCGAAATTTCGGCAGCATCTCCTTTGTTTTAACATGAATTGAAGGAACATCAACAACATAGCAATATATGGCAATATAAGAGGCATCTAAAACAGCAATAATTAAAGGCATGACAGCAATATAAGTCTAATCCCAAGCATTCAATGTCTCCATGAGCCAAACGAACAATAAGACTCTCATATCGCAAAACTAAACCATAAATCAATATGCATCACACTTAATGTATTATCAAGACCCAATTGAGTGACTGTGGGAACAATTGAGTGATGCTACGTGTAGAAGTGTGACTAATTCCCTTCCCCGCATGCCGATCTCATGGTACCTAAAACAACAAGAAAGCACAAGCGTGAGTTCAACACTCAGCAAGCATATTGCAATGGTACACAAAAACAATTACATGGCTATAACAACTCATATCATGTCTTTCATCTCATTCATGATCACATATCAATATATCACCATTATGTATGCAATGCGATGCGATGCTCTTGTCTCCTTGGAAACTCATACCGGTATGGTTAAGTACACACCCGTCGGTGTGCACCCTCTCCCCCTTCCATCCCGAAGATGGAGGGTGCCTACTCCTCGCTTCCAAACACCGCGGTGCATGGAATCACGATGTAGGAAGTACTCATTGGCTCTCCGGAATAGTCATAACTTTCTCACCGACCTTCCCCGGACTAGTTATGACTTTCTCACCGCCCGGGCCATGTAACATGCCATGTATGCAAATATGCTAACATCATAATTAACTTGTACATTAACACATGGCATCATAACATAATAAGCATACTCATCATATCATTGGCAATCATTAAAGTATGGCAAGTGATCATATCATATAATCAATTTCATCTAGTCTCAACTACCAACCTACAAACCGTTATCCATTACAATACACTTGCCTCAACCACGGGCAACGGATTGGCGAGAAGTAGATGGCACTCCCGGGGTCACACCACCTGCACATGGGTACCACACACTCACAATCATGTCCACAAAACAATAAGCAAACCCTCTTCTACCCCGACATCACAAACTACTCGCTAAACCCAAAAACAGAGGTTCTGTCCCGTCGGGACAGCAGCCTTCCAAAAGGCATAACTCGGGTTCTAAGACTCCGAATCAATTAAACGAGTACATCCTCGCGTAGCTTAGGAAATTTCCCAACTTTTTCTAAGTATATGGAAAAACTGATTCGGACTCTAAAGTTGTTTAATCTACAAAATACCGTGATCTGTTCCAATCACGTCACAGATTTTAACACGCTCGGTAAAACGATCATAACGTTCAAACGGCTGGGCGGAATTGGACGTTCTTTGTACCCACGGAAAGATATTGAAATTACCTACAACTTCTTCAACAGCCGTACGACCAAATTCTGACTCTAAATTGACGAAAACCCAAGCCCTAGGTCGACTGCTCATGCTGCCCGAAACAGAGAACGTGGCAAACCCAAGATTCCATCTAATCTACTAAATTCCAGCACCTCCAATTGATCTAAAAACATGATAATCACCCTTATAACTGATCCTAGACCAACCTCAAGGATTCCCATGGCCATACCTTCGCCCGACGACCGAAAACCCAACGGATTTCCTCCCGGTTCGCGCGATCTCCTTCCTCGCTCCAAATCCACCGGATCTCCTCGTCGCGGAGCGCTCCAATGGACGGATCTTCGAGGTGTTGAGGTGGAGAACTCCCCTAGGGGCAGCAAGGGAGGTGGAGAGGGGAGGAGATGGGTGGTGGCGCCATGGGGGAAGATGGAGCGTAAGGGGAAGGGTGGAGGTGCATGGGGGGGCTAGGGGATGGCGGCTAGGGTTGGGAGATGGAGTTTGGGGCGCACCAAGGGGTGGGGGCCAGATTTGGCTGCCCAAAAGTCCCCCCCCCTTGGGCCCAAACCCTTCCACCGGAGGCCCAACTCAACCCCCAAGGCCCAAAGTCCCCCGGAGAGGCCCAAACACCCGAAAACGGCCCAAAAACACGCTATAAATGGCATAACGTAAAGTTTTAACCTCCATTTACATATTTTATAATGTTTTGACCTCAACATCCACATTTTATAAGATTACGACACTCCGTGGTGTCACAAATATAGCTTGAAAATTTAATCGAAGTGCTAAAATTTGGGGGACTTTGTTAGAACTTAGTCTCTATGTGGGTGGGCTTGTGAACACCAAATAGCAACAGGGAGCAACCACAACACAAAACAGCAAATCACTAACCTTTTTTCCCCAACTCCACACGGCAGCCACCATTTCATCTCCTCCCCAATAACGTGCAGCCCCATCTCCCTGGCCAAGCTCTTGTGGGGGAAGCACACCTCCATGGCAGCACCTTTAAGCTCCTCCCCAGCCCCTCCAAGTTGCTGCAGCTCCCCCATCAGCTCCTCCACCTGCAGCAGCCCAACCAAGCACCTCCTCCTCCTCCCCATGGCTCCTCCTTGAGGGAGGCAAAGGTGAGTTTCCCCATGGCTAGATCTGGTTCTTGAGGGTCTCCTCCTGCTGTTTTGGGCGCCCTAGGTCAGATTTGGGGAAAGTTTTGGAGGGAAACCCATGTTCTAGGGTTTGAAGCAAAGTTCTGATTTTCGAGCAGATTTCAGAGCTGCTGTTTTTCATCTTTTTGAGAAATTTAGAAGCTTCATCTCTCTGGCCGGCTGAAGAATTAGTTGTAGATAATCAAGTTATCTTTCATTTCCAGCTGGAATCGATCGATTTCGTTAATCCAGCCGAAAGTTATGACCAATTTGGTACAGACTGTCCTGAGTTGGATCAAATCGTACAGAGCTGCTGTTCCACTCGGTTTTGGGAGGGTTAAACTAGTTGATGATCAGTTGGGGGTTGTGGTAATTGTAGGTAAGGTTCTTATCTTTCATTAGGAACTGGGATATCTCAGTTTGGTTGAATGGTTAAAGAGTTATGTATGTTTGAAGTCCCTGCTGTCTGAAACTCTGAAATTGTGGATGCTGAACATTGCTCTCTGTTCCTGGCCGAACTGGGAGTTGTGCTTGTAGTGGATGGAAATTTGGCCAAAGCTAAATTGTAGATATGCCTCTTAAGCTTCATTAGAACTTGGAAGCGATCAATTTCATTGAACTTTCTAGAAGTTATAGTCGTTTTGGTGAAATCTGTCCAGAATTGTCGCAGCTGTGCAGAGTACTGTTCTTTTATGTGTTTGGGCTAGATAAAGCAATGGGTGGTCAATTGTGGGTAGAGGTATGTGTAGGTATTGCTCTTATGTTCAATTATAAACTGGAATCGTTCAATTTGGTTGAGTAGATAAAAAGATATGCTCATTTGAATTTCATGCCGTTCTGAAAATTCAGAGATTAGGATTTAGTTTGGAGTAGGGTTGAGCATTTCTAAGTATTACTTGGCTATTTATGTGTGGTGTTAACCTTTCACCTTCCTCTTTGGTTTGATGAATGTTTGCATATTTTTGGAGCTATTTTGGGTTTTCATTTGTCATTCCATATCATGTGCATAGCATGCATCTCATTCATATGCATTGTGCTCATGTAGAGAGCGATCACGCGGAGGGTGACACGACCGTGGCCGAGGGAGTTACCGAGGAGCAACTCGTTGTTGAAAATCCGGCAGAAACTCAAGGCAAGCACCTAAGCATATTCAACCTTATATGTAAATGTTATTTTGGTGAATGAATTGCTTATTAGATGACTAAGTCATGCATTAGGAGTTAAATGGTGGGATGGTATTAGGACCTAATTGCTGCACATACACCCTTTGATATTTGTTGAACACCTCTTTTAGAGCTAGTCTATGGTAAATATAATGTGTCCATGCTTAGTTTGCTTAGATGTCGGGTATGGGCCAAGTGGTTGATGGTTCCATCGCTTGAGAATAATTACTTCACACATTTGGGCTACAATGGCTTTGGGTAAGAACTGAAATGTGAAATTGAGACCGGGCGAGAGGGTTGGATCATTTGAGTGAGTCTCGCCTGTGTCGGTTGAGGACCGATCCGTTGTTTGCCCTTTGATCGAGCACACTTTGTTAGTCGCATGCCGAAAATGGGATGGTAAGCTATTCTCTTATCGCATGGCATTCGATGGGGCATGCCCTCATGCGGTTGGGCGTGGTTGAGGGCGAGGCTTAGGCCGACTCTCGAGGGCCAAGCCGGGTTTGGGCCGCTCCAGGGGGTTCTAGGTGCTCGGACCGCATGAAGATGTCCCCAACGAATTGGTATGGATGGGAGGAGGGTTGACATGAGGTTCCTTCATGGGATTCATGTCGTGTGATTGATGATCCCCTGCAGGGTGAGTAAACGATTCGAATTGTCGCGCTCTCGGATATGAGCACGCTTGGTCATTGCACATTCAACGTAGTAATAACTTAAACTTGATGCTAGTTGGTATGATGATGATTATACTTGTTCATGATGATACTTGCTTTACTTTAAATGTTTAATTTCAGATTTCACTCTAGTAATAGGCGCTGTCCATAAATGCTATAAAACTTGTGAATTGAGTAGTGGAATGCAACTATACAACAAAGTTAAGCTTTTCCGCACTTTTACCTTAAGCTTATTTCCTTGCTACATCCAAATGCATAATCTTTCGAGTCGGTCATATATGGACCATGGGTAAGTCTTGCGAGTACCTTTTGTACTCATGCTTCTGCTTTGTGGTTTTCAGGTGAGGATCAGGATGGATGCGAGTTCTGTCCTTACTGCCTCTCGGTGTCCGGGCGGGGCACCAAGTAGAGGCTACCTGCGACGTTGCACACGCCCAAAAGTTTTTAGGGGCAGGACACTTCCGGAGATGTCATACTTTTTTTTTACTTTAGTGATTGTGCTTTCATTTTGTTGTATAGATAGCCTTAAGCTATGTCATGTCTAGGCTTGTATACTTGGCTACTTCTGTTGTTGAAGCTTGCTGTATTTTGGTGCTCGTATCATGCTTGTATGTTGCTCGTATCCTTGTCAACTATTATGCTATGTTAATTGTTCTTCTGTCTGCTGTGTGGATGTCCTCTCTTCTATAGGCATCATGCCGAAATTTTGTAGAAATTCTGAGTCTAGGTAGGATCTTATTATTTGTGTGGTTGTCTGGTTTCGTCTTTATGCTTGAGTTAGTTTGGTTTGTTGTGCTTCCGCGTTGCGTGTCCGGTTGTGGGGTTTTGAGTTCGTTGCCCCCTTTATGCAAATTGAGTTGATATGGCAATGGAAACCGGTATGCGGGGCGATCCTGGGCGAGCTTCGGGTCACATACCGGGGGAATACCGAGATTGTTGTTGAGTTATTTGAATGGTCTCATGGTTGTCTCAATTGGGCTTGGGTGCTAGCATTGCGAGCGCCATTGGCGATCCGTTGCTAGCCTCCAAATCCGATGAGGACGACCGAGCATTCAAATAACCCGAGGATGGTCTGGGCGGCTCCTCACACAAAGCCTTTCCAAAGCTACTTCTAGACTCGGTACTGCCCGCTAAGGTTTCAACACTGAAGGGACTAGTTACCACACTCAGGGGCCCCCTCTTGCGCCTGTGAGTCAACCCGTTAACCCAGGGCTCACTCCACCATGATAGCACCGAAATCTGGACATCACAGTTTACTCGGCTAGGTCTGTCCCATTCCAGACTTGTGGCTGTATGCTGGACTCAGTTCAAATTCTTGCAAGGTTAAGTCCTTTTGTTGACCAGGGCAAGACTACCCAAATGAATTTACAGGTATCCAAAACCCAGCAAAACCAAATACGACCTCCCATGTGCCACTCTTGGCCCACTGGAAACAATCTTGCCACTTGCCCCAGTCTAAATCATTTTACCACCCGGTTGATTACCATGCACCACGTGCCATCATCAACATCAATAACACATGTCACATCTTCTGAAAACACATTCCATATGTCATTAAGTCAAGATTAACATTTAACATTCCAAAATGATGCCGTTGATACGTTGCAGGGCTAAGCACACTACATGCGATCTATATAACCCATGTTGGCAAATTAATAATGTCCAACTGATATTCCATAATCTAGGGTGACTAATGATTCATGGCATACAATTATTATAGACAAGGTGGCATACAACAAGTAGGTCATTTATCTAATTTCCCAAATTAATTGAAAGTATTTCTAATTAAATTATCATACAATACTTTGAATAAACATAGTTTCAAAAGTGGGAACAACATGGTCAAAGCATAACTTGCCTTGGAAAAGGTTATGTTCCTGGTCTTGAACTTGTTCCTGGGTCAAAACCTCTCATTCGAAGCCTTCGGGCAGTTCAACGTCTACACGAATCGGATAAATAAACAACAAATAAATAAAAATAGAGAAAAACCCAAGTCCAAAAATTAAATAAAAATCATCATTAAATAGAGCTCAGTTTTATAAAAATTTAGAAACTGGAATCACCTCAATCGGAGTTAAAACGCAAAAGTTATAGTTGTTTGAACTTTGAAAAATCAATTAAAAAGAATGAACCGAATTAATTCATTTATTTTTCTATTGAAAATTCGGAAATATGACGTCAGCATGACGTCAGCGCGGATTTTGAATTTTGGCCGAATTATTTTCCTAAAGGAAAATCGAATTATGACGTCATGCTTGCGTCAGCCGATCTATGGACCCGGTCCGTGGCTCGGTTCGGGCCCACCGTGGACCCGGTCCACGGGATTGTGTGCCACTACAGGTGGGTCCACCCATGATGACATCATGCTTGCATCAGCATGGCTCGGCTGGGACAGCTGACATGCGGGTCCCACCGTGATGTCAGCATGACGTAACACGCGCGCAGCATAGTGGCTGACATGCGGGCCCATTACTGACGTCACGCGTGATGTCAGCGACGACCGGCTCTGACCCACGCCGCTTCGGCTTCACGCGACGTGGCACGATCTGGACCGTTGATTTGAAATTCAATGGTCAAGATTGGATCTAATCCCGCACGTTTTGGATTTACGCGATTTGATCTAGACTGTTCTATTTGGATCGGACAGTTGAGATTGGATCTGGCTCGCCGCGTAAATGGGGTGTGACATGGCATGACCCGGCGTTTGACGCGTGGCATGATCTACACCGTACACTGCGGATCGGATGGCTAGGATCAACTCTAGTGCTAACACGTGAAACGAAACTAACCGTACGATTTAGATCTAATGGTCACGATCTAATCTACCACGGTGCAGTAAGGGCCTACGTGGCTTAATCTGGTGCATTGGATATAGATCGAACGGCTGCTAATAGATCTAAATAGTAACATGGGATCTAATACGAACTGTACGATCTAGATCTAATGGCTGGAATCTAATCTGGAATTTGCACGGGGATGATGACGTGGACGAACCTGGGCCCTTGGATCTTGGTAGGATGACTGGCATAGTTCGAGGGTGTCGGCGATGTCGTGCCAGAGCTGGCGGCCGGGTCTGGGGACGACGACACGGCCGACGGCGTTTTAGACGTGCTCCGACGAGGTGAGTGGTACTCCCAGGTGCGCCTCGTTGCGACGGTCTCGGATCTGGCCTTAGTCGCGGCAGAGAACGGCGGAAAAAGGCAAAGACCTCGGCGGCTACTCCTCCCACTCCGACGAGCAATCGCGGGCACAGCGGGGCTCTACTGGCAGTGGCGTCTAGGGCAAAAGATGTGCGATGCGAAGGCGATCCTTGGGCACGCACGCGGGCATTAAATACTGGCTCTAATGTCGAGATAGGCGCAGAAATCGCGGCGAGGCCGGTACGGGCGGCGGAGTCCGGCGCGGACACAGAGAGGCGACGTGGCGCAATCCTAGCCGCACACGTGGCTCGATCCAATGGCCTCCCTCACGCGCACATGCGGACATGAACTCAGCCACCAAATCCCGATCTAACGGTTCAAGGCACGCGTCCACGTAGACGAATCTCAGCCGTTGGATTCAGATTTGACGATCGCGCAGATAGGGTTTAGGTCCAGCGCTGTTCAGCTTGATCGGACTCGAGTCGGACCAACAGTACAAACCCGTTAGGGCTTTTCGAATTTTTTTCGTTTTATTCTTTAAAATAATTCCCAGAAATTTATTTAAATTGAGCAAAATAGCAAAATGATCAGAAAAAATCAGGAAAATACTTTGAGACATTTTGTACTCAAAAAAATATTTCCAATAAAATTTTATTTGAAACTTTTAAATATTTAAATAATTCAATAAAGGACTTAATTCAAATTAAATTCAAATAAATTTCAGAAAATTCCAAAAATTCAAATAACTCAATAAATTAAATAAAGGCACAAATTTGGGCCGTTGAGCATGAGGGAACCATCAAAATGCATTGTCTAATACTCGAGCTCTTCATCGGCTATGGGATTTTGTAGTTCCATCCACTTGGCGGTAAAGTCGGCGAGTGCTTGTGATTTGATGGCAGTGCTCAGCTTGAATACAATCTCGAAGGCTCCAAGCTCGGCGGCCCATTTTGCAATCCTCCCAGTGGCCTCCGGGTTGTGGAGTATATCTCCAATCGGGAAAGTAGTGGCCACTGAAATCGTGTGCTCTTGGAAATAATGCTTGAGCTTACGGGAGGTAACTAGTACAGCGTACAATAATTTCTGTATTTGCTGGTACTGTACCTTGGACTCACCCAATACTTCGCCGACGAAGTAAATTGGGCGTTGCACCTCCTGCAGATGTCCTACCTCCTCTCACTCCACAACAATTACCGCACTGACTACATGAGTTGTTGCTCTCGCCGTATCCGAGTCGGGAAGCGGGCCTCTGGCGAACTACTCGTGAGTAGATGGCCATGGCCTTCCCCAACCCAAACGGGAGTCCAAAAGAAGAACCATTGGAATCCCTCCCAAATTGTATCTGGTTCGAATCCGAAGGAGCAAGCTTGTCGAATCTGTCAGCGTTGAAGCTCAGGCCCCCGAAATAGAAAACCTGGCTGGGAGCAAAGGTGACGTTGATTCTGTTGAAGGAAGCCATCGAGCTTGACGAGATTGATCTTCGTGCGTTCCCCTACCTAGCGCACCAACTGTCGACGTTTGTTGTCGGCAATAATGAATATGGGGCTAGGCGCTGGATCCAAACTTGATGGTAACACAAGACAAGGGTTTATACAGGTTCAGGCCCTTAGCGATGGAGGTAATACCCTAGTTCTGTGCTCTGGAATTATGAGTAGCTTGATCTCTATCTCGTGCCCCCCTCTGGGCCCCCCGCCCCCTTATATAGGAAAGGGGCGGAAGAATCCGAGTTGGCTACATGGTAGAATCCTGATCGGTTACAGGGTGGAGATTCTATTTCTGACCTTTCCTACCAGAAACGCTATCCTCCGAGATTCTAATCGTCCTTCCTAAAACGAGTTGATTACCATCTTTTGTCCTTCCTTGTTAGGTACGGTGATGATAGTCTGGGCGGTGCCCGGTCTCATTGTGACACCACGGAGTGTCGTATCCTTATTTATTGAGCATGATGAGGTCAAAAACATTATGTGATGTGGAATTAAGGTTAAAACCATAGGGTATGGAGGTTAATAGCATTTCCGGGCCGTTTCCGGGAGTTTGGGCCTTTCCGGGGGAGTTTGGGCCTAGGGGAAAGGGTCGTGGGCCTTGGTGGGGAGGAGTTTGAGTCCTTTTGAGGAAATGAGACCTGGTTAGAGGCCAACCCCAGCCCCTTTTGTGTGCCCCCCTGCTGATTGTGCGCCCCACCCCCATACCCTAGCCGCCACAACTCCATCTCCACCTCCCTTGCTTGCGTGCGCCCCTCCCCATTGCTCCCCATTGCTCCTCCACCCCTCCACCACCTCTCCACCTCCCTTTCTGCCCCTAGGGGAGTTCTCCACCCCTGCACCTCGAGGATCCATCCATTGGAAGCGAGGAGCGAGGAGCGAGAAGCGAACCGGGAGGAGATCCATTCAGTTTTCGTGCGTTGGGCAATGGTATGACCATGGGAACCCTTGGGGTTGGTCTAGGTACTGTTCTAAGGGTGTTTATCAAGTTTTTAGATCAATTGGTGGTGCTGGATTTGAGTAGATTGGATTAGATCTAGAAGTTGCCACGTTCTCTGTTTTGGACAGCATGAGCAGTCGACCTAGAGTTCGGTTTTTCGCCAATTTAGATTCGGAATTTGGTCTTACGGATGTTGAAGAAGTTGTATATAATTACAATACCTTTCAGTGAGTATAAAGAACTTTAAATTCCGCCCAGCCGTTTGAAAGTTATGCCTGTTTTACCGAGCGTATTAAAATCTGTGACGTGATTGGAATAGATCACGGTATTTTGTAGATTAAACAGCTTTAGAGTCCGAATCAGTCTTTCCCTATACCTAGAAAAAGTTGGGAAATTTCCTAATCTACGTGAGGATGTACTTGTTTAATTGATTTGGAGTCTTAGAACTCGAGTTATGCCTTTTGGAAGGCTGCTGTCCCGACGGGACAGAACCGCTGTTTTCGGGTTTTGCGAGTAGTTGACCATGTCGGGGTAGATGAGGGTTTGCGTACTGTTTTGTGGGCTTGATTGTGAGTGTGTGGTCCCTATGTGCAGGTGGTGTGACCCCGGGAGGGCCTTCTACTTCTCGCCAATCCGTCGCCCGTGGTTGAGGCAAGTGTATTGTAATGGATAGCGATTGTAGGTCGTTTGATTGATTGAGATTGAAGTTCGAATATATGATATGTTCACATGCCATGCTTTAATGTTTGCCATTGTTATGGTGAATATGTTTATTATGTGATGATGCCATGTGTTAATGTACAAGTTATCCATGATAATGCCATGTGTTAATGTACAAGTGATTCATGATGTTGGCATATTTGCATACATGGCAAGATACATGGCCCAAGGCGAGAAAGTCATAACTAGTCCGGGAAGGTCGGTGAGAAAGTTATGACTAATCCGGAGAGCCAATGAGTAAGTCCTACATCGTGATTCCATTCACCGCGGTGAACGAAAGCGAGGAGTAGGCACCCTCCATCTTCGGGATGGAAGGGGGGAAAAGGGTGCACACCGACGGGTGTGTACTCAACCATACCGGTATGAGTTTCCAAGGAGATATGTGCATCGCATTGCATTATATGAGGATGATTTATGATGATGTCAATGATATGCTTACACTATGAATATGAGATGTGTATGATGTTGTATGTGAAAAAGTGGTGATGAAGGTATTGGAATGTGTTTTTTTGTTCCATTGCAATATACTTGCTGAGTGATGAACTCACGCTTGTGTTTATGTTGTTTTCTTTTAGGTACCATGAATCTGACATGCGGGAAAGGGAGCTAGTCACACGTCATCACTTAGCATCACACATTTGAACAATGACATGTTCCTTCCTTTATGGTTATGGTTAAGTCTTTGAGCTAAACTGTGGTTTCGATGATTCGTTGGTCGTTATGAGTAAATGATTAGTCCATATTTGTCATGTGACGGATAGATTTTCTATCCTTAGTGGTATGGTGGCTGTTTTTCCGTTTGATCATGTTATTGCTATCGTTCATTATGCTATATTGACATGTTATTATTGCTGTTGCTTCAATTCATGTTAAAACAAAGGAGATGCTGCCGAAATCTCGATTTTTAGCATGTGCGCCTTTGCTGGAATTTATGTTTAACTGTGGTATTTAGATGTTGTTTAGCTTATATTTGGTAGCATTCAGGCATAGTAAATGCCGGGGTGTTACACTCATGCAGCTAGTTCGGCCCGTGCCCTCTGGGTTGGTCCTCGCGACCCGCCATGTAGATACCCGGGGTCCATATACTCCACAGGCTCTATGATTTTAAATGCACGAATTCAAGTCAAATTCGGGAATATTTTTTAAAACTTTCAATTTTAGGGTATATACCTATCTATAACAATTCAAATAAAACCTATACCTTTGAAAAAATATACTCGAATTCAAATATTTGAAAGAATTTGGATTACATGCTTTGCTGATTTATATATATACTCCGCACATGCCTACAATTAAACTATCATCAAAAAAGAAATTCTAGTTTGAATTTCAGTTCAAACTTGTTTGAACTAGTTTGTAAACTGGTTAATCTTAATATTTGAAAATTTTCAAAATTTTTGAATGCAAATTAATAGGAAAAATATACATTTTGAGTCTTGGTGCCTAGGCTCCATGGTTTCCCAGGTAATTGTACAATATATATACATGCATACAATTGACGTTGATATTGGCATGCAAATAGTGATCAAAGAGGCCAACTAGCATCTACAAACTGCAAAGAAATGCCCAGGCATATATAGGTCAAAAAGAACTGTCACTACCTTAAAAACCTACATTTGTGTCGGTTCGAAACACTCATCTGTTCGGTTTTCAAACCAACACAGATATACCGACAGTAATAATCGAAGATTATCAGTGTAGGTTTTCAAACTGACACTAATAAGACTATTTGTGTCGATTTTTTGCTAGAACCGACACAAATAATATGATAAAAGCTTAACTTTGAAGTTCTTACAGGATCTAGTGCTTTAGTGCTGGAATGATCGCATGTGATATGCAACGCATCCATCTTCCCTTAACCCCGCAGAGCACCCGAACACCGATTTTTAAATGTTTTCATACTTCGAACACGGTTTGAGCTATATTTTAGTGATCATATACTCCAAAACTTCAGAGGTCGTTTTGAGGCCCTAAACGATGTTTTTTTGAAATTCTGTCACCACGCTTACACTCATGCAAATCATCATTGAAAGACCTGCTAATTTTTTAAACTTCAACAATTTCGGAAGGAACTTCTCATTAGCTTTCGAACGAGCTAAAGAAGGCTCCGATCGGATTTACAAGTCAAAAGTTATGGCCTTTTTAGCGAGACGCAGAGGCGTTGACAATTTGTGTCGATTTTTGGCTAGAACCAACACAGATAATGGGACTACTATTTGTGTAGATTTTTGGCTAGAACCGACACAAAAAATTTGACTATTTGTGTCGGTTCCAATTTAGAACCGACACAAATGTATTTGTGTCAATTTTTAATTGAAACCGACATAAATAATGTATTATTTGTTTTGTTTCAATTAAAAACCGATACAAATAGTCTTCTCGCTATTTTAAGTTTTAAAACTGACACAAAAACTTTATATGTGTCGGTTTAAAAAAAATCGACATAGATAGACCATCACCTATTAGGTGTTTTGTAGTAGTGTGTGCCAATTACGTTAGGATATATATATGTATATGTATATGTATATGTACATATGTATATATATATACACATATATATGGGGGCATATCCTGTGCAATCAAAGGTTTGGTGCAATCATCGTGCAATCAAACTAAAAAAAGTTTCAAAAAATTCTGAAAACAATCATGGATGTACATATCAACTTACCCCATCTACGTATAAAATTTCATGATCAAATTCGTCCTATGCTAGAAGTTACAAAAAAGACAAATTTGGGGTGCATTTAAACTGTAAAAGTTTGTTAGAAATTTGTATTTTTTGTAACTTCTAGCATAGGACGAATTTGATCATGAAATTTTATACGTAGATGGGGTAAGTTGAGATGTACATCCATGATTTTTTTCAGAATTTTTTGAAACTTTTTTAGTTTGATTGCATAGGATATGCCCCCATATATATATATATATATATATATATATATATATGTACATATGTATATATATATATATATATACATATATATATATATATATATATATATATCTTGGCGAGAGTATTTTAAATTTGTAGACCTGATATATGTTAAAAATGATATGATGCTAACTTACTTTAAGTTGGATTACTGATGATCCATACTTTTTTTCCATGACTTATATAATATTAAATATCCTGACATAATTGGCACAGTTCTTTTCGGCCCGTATATGTAGGGATGGAACTTGTACGGATAGTTTTCGACCGACTGACCGACCGACCGAATTGATTTGGATGATGATTTGGATAGTTTCACAGATATCCAGTTGATTTCTCGGATAAGGATATGGATACAGATAATTTATATGGATACAGATACGGATATGGAATACTGATTATCCGACGAATACGGAATATCCGAGTTTTTGTTTAGATAATATCCGAATATGACATACGGATATTATCCGAATAACTTGAACCATATCCATGAGATCAGAGATGAGAACATGTAACTGCTGCAAGGTTACATACATGTGGAATTGTAGTTTGTGGAATATGGATGACCAGACGTGGATGTCATATACTCATATGTACTTATGCTATGTAGTTATTTCTATGTGGCTAACTGGCTATGTTTTCTTCTAAAGAATGATTATGTTTGATGTTTGCCAATTGTTGAGTTCTGACGATCATCATTCATCATTCATCAATGACGAACTTGACACTTAAGGTCTATTAGACTATCACTATCCAGTAGAGACCACTACTTATAAATTTGAGTAGTTTTCATAGTAGATTAAATAAATTTGATGGTGCCTTAAAAACAAAATTTAAATATAATTTATTTTTAAATAATAGCTGGAATTTAAATAAAATTCTCAAATTTTTTATTGATCTTTCTCCTAATTTTCAATTTAAATTTAGAAATTTTGAATTTGTACTAATTTAATAATATTCGTGCACAAATTTTGTAATTTTTGACATTTTTTTATTTTTTAAAATTCCTAATTTTGAATTTAAATTTGGACCGATTTTGGAAAAAAAAAACTGAAATTGGATTTTAAAATATCCGACTAATATTATTCGTATCCATGTTGATTCCGATCCGTATTTGATTTGTATTCGTAACCGATATTGTCCTGTATAATTCGTATTCGATTCTGTATTCAACACTATTAGTATTCGATTCTGTATTCGATAAAAAAAACGGATACAGATACGAATAGGACGATATTTGACCAAATCCGATCCGATCACATCCGTGCGTATATGCCTGGGCATTTCTTTGCAGTTTGTCGCTGCTAGCTGGCCTCTTTGATCACTATTTGCATGTCAATATCAACGTCAATTGTATGCATATGCATACTAGTCATGGAGAATCTCATCTGATCCACAGGATATTCCTAACGACTATACACACGCTCGTTTGCTGTTATACTTCCACATGTTATCTCCGTGACTCCACAACTACAGCTAACATCAAATGCGCGCGAGGCTGTACTAACTAACACGGATTGATCGTTGATTCCTATGGTCGGCTAAAAATGACGTGCTACCGTTCTTGACAAAATCAGGCAACTTCCTTGCAATTTCCTTGCAAGACTAACTAGTAATTAATTCGAAATGTTTCAGCTCCATCAATTTTTTATCCCCTTCATGGTCTATCATGCGCAAGTATACACTATTAGCACAACTTTCCATGTAATTGTATGGCAGGATATTAAAATCCCTATGAAAATAAAGCTATATTTGTTATCCATCCCCAGTACTTATATATGACCGAAAGTAAATACTTTAATAGAACTATGTATATATAATCCTCACCATTTTAAATTGGATCAGCCACATTAATCGGTGGTGAAGATTTTTTCTTCTGCATTAATTAATATGGTAATTTATAGCCCTTATCGCGGATGTGGTGGCTTTTTTATATTTTAATAGCTACTCTTCAACCCTTGCATCTGCATGCTTGCATGTAAGAAATTAATTATTATATATTTTTAGTTACAAAAAAGATTTCAAACTTTTTTCTCTCACTTTTTTTCACGCTGCACCCCTCATATTTGTATCATGATTAGTAAATGATGTAAAAAGTGTTCGTAAAATGCGTAATTTTCATACAAATACTACTACAAAATGGTACAACACTATTTGTTAAGAGCCAAGAGGTCTCGAGTTCAAGACCCGCTTGGTGCAATTAAAAAATAATAATTGCAGCCCACTTCTATTCCACGTCTTAGGCCTGAGGGAGCCTACACGTGAGGGGGAGTGTTAAAGTATAAGTGAATTGCCCGTCTTTCCTCATCAGCTTAAGCTTTTGGGTGAATTGGCTGTTGCATACAACTCAATACTATTGCTTTATTTGTGTTGGTTCTCAATTTTTCAGAAAAAACCGATTGTGATAGAAGATTAGGTGAGAGTGTAGTAATTAGAGGGGATTCATCACAATCGATTCTAATGTTAGAACCGATTGTGATGAGCCATGCACATTACAAATCAGTTCTAAGGTTGGAACCAACTGTAATGTACCATGCATATCACAATTGATTCATGCCTAAGAACATATTGCGATGTGCATCACTAGATTTTGTATACCCTTGGGTTTAACTCTCCTCTGTTGGTGTTCTAGAGGCAAAAAAATTGCCGCCACCCTAAAAAACACAACATACTCTGCTGAGAAAATATGAAATCCTTGCGGATGGGTGTTAAGAGGGCAAGTTGAAGCCATAGATTGAGGAGATTTTACCTCTATTTTTTCTCATTTGTGGTTTTCTACAAAAGGTGACCATTCCTTCAAATCCCTTAAATTTTGCATTAGGAAATTTGATTTTGATTTGTTGAATGTGTTACATGTCATTAGTGCTATGGTTGAAACTAATATGCGTAAGAAATTATGAAATCCACGAGGATGGGTGTTACGAGGGTACAGTTGAATCCCTAGCTTGAGGAGATTTCTCCTCATTTGTAGTTTTCTTCAAAAGGTGATCATTCCTTCAAATCTCTTCAATTTTGCACTAGAAATTAAATTCGATTTGATTTGGTGAATGTGTTACATGTCATTATTGTTGCTATAATTAATATGATCAATGCTAGAGTTTATGTTGCGTAACCTATGCGTCTCCCGTTTGAAGGTGCTTGTTTATAAATATGTGAAATGACATATTCATAAATAAGTAGTCTCAAATTGTTCATGTTTTTTTGACAGTTCGAGCATAAATGGTTTGGGCAAGTTCCTAATGAAGTTATTGTACAACTTTAGAGAAAGTTTCAGCAACATCTCCCTGGTGTTCTCAGGGTACACACCCTCTTGACATGTAGTTGATACATGTATTTCGAAAATAGTAGGGAGATACTGCCGAAGTTTTCTCTAGAGTTGTACAACAGCTTAGGAACTTGCATGAACCACATATCCTCAAATGGGATTAGGACCTAACCTATTAGAGATTTAGAGTCACCATTGGTATGTACTATATATAGTTGGTAAATAGGTAGACATTTATTTAAGATCATTCAATTCTTCAATTTTGTTAATGCTTCCACCCTTATTTTCTTCCATTGAAGTCAAAAGAATTGCAAGCATAATTACTACATTAGGTAATTCGATATCATTATTGATGTTTTAAATATGTCTCCTAACTAGAATATTGAAAGCTCTTAACAAGGGAAGAAGGTATCGGAGGTAAAATTACATATATTGGAACACATCCTCTATTTTGCAAATATAATTAAATAATATCTCAGTATTTAAAATAGCTTGATATCGCTCAAGTTTTTTCTCAATTTTTTGTATGTGGTTTAATTGTAGATGGATCGTGAAGAATGGATATGAGTGCTGAATTTCAAAGCGGTGTTAAGGAGTTCATAAGAATTGCAAAAGAAGAGAAAGTGAGGAGGGATGTAAACTTCATATATTGGCCTTGCATTGATTGCACCAATCTTAGGAGATTTAACAACTCAGATCAAATTGAAGACCACTTGATTCAACATGGTTCTGTGAAGAATTACACTTGTTGGATCCATCATAGGGAGACAAGTGGTACCCGTCTGGTATGCAACGAAGACATACTGTAATCCGATCAAGATTTGGAGCATAATATGTTTGAGGACGACAATTTAATGTAAATGTTGCAGGATGTGGAGGGAAATTACATGGAAAGAAAGTTTGAAAATTTTGAAAGCTTGATGGAGGACGATGCCAAACCATTGTTCTCTGCTTACAAAGCAAAATACAACAAGTTGGTTTCGGTTCTTGCATTGTTTGAACTGAAGGCAAAACACCGTTGGACAGATACAAGTTTCAATGCACTTTTAGTTCTTCTATCGGATGTGCTTTTGAAGGGAAACGAGTTGCCAACAAGCATTTATGAAGCGAATAAGCTACTATGTCCCATGGAAATGGAAATAGAAAGGATACATGCATGTTAGAATGATTACATATTGTACCACAACGTACATAAGGAATTGAACATTTATCTAGTTTGTGGTGTATCACGGTACAAACAAAAGGAGAAGCGTAATGATAAGAAGTGTAGGAGTCAAACTGACAATGGTAAAGATGTCAAAAAAGGGGCTCTGGCCATGGTATTGTTGTACTTACCCATCATTCCCCGTTTGATATAGTCATCATAGCACTTGACCAGCTTGTTGTGTATCTACAATCTCCCTCCTTGATTGTGCATGAAGTGGAAGTATATCGTGATGTCGCTGCTAATCTCAGGACCCAAACAGTCAAAAAATGATATTGATGTGTACCTAGCACTACTAATTGAGGATTTGGTAAAATTATTCACCGAGGAGGTCATAATGTTGGATGCATACAAAAGAGAGAACTTCAACCTATGGGCTATGATATTTTTGCACCATACAGAACAAAGGGAGCTAAAGTATGTCCTACTTGTGAAGAGGAGACTGAGAGCTTGTGGCTGGTGAATTCGAAGAAAACTGTGTACATGGGTCACCGTAGGTTTCTATCTCGAAGTCATCTATACTGTAAGATGGACGTCAAATTTGATGTGAAGACGGAAGTTCGTTCGACCATGTAGCCTATAAGTGGAAGGCAAGAATACCCGTGGAGGATATTGATGTTCAATATGGAAAGAGCCATAAATCTTTTCGTCCCAGGACAATTTGTAAGAAGATGTCGATATTTTGGGACTTACCACACTGGAAGGAGTTAAATGTCCATCATCGCATTGTTGTCATGCACATTGAGAAGAATGTTTGCGATAATTTGGTTGGCATCATGCTGAACATACCTGGGAAGATCAAGGATTGTGTGAATGCTCATCGTGATATGGCCTACATGGGAATCGAACCTAAGCTTGCAGTGATAGAGAAGGATGGAAAAAGTGTGTACATCCCCCTTGCATGCTATACCTTGTCCAAGAAGGAGAAAGAAGACCTCTGCAAGTGTCTTCAATGTATTAAAGTTCCATCGGCCTACCCCACAAATATTTAGAAGTTTATATCCATGAATGATTTGAACTTGCTTGGTATGAGTTCCACGACTATCATGTCTTGATAACCCAAATGCTCACTATTGCAATCAGAAATATTCTACCAGAGGATGTCAGGTTGGCTATCATGAAGCTAAGTTATTTCTTCAATACGATTTCTAGTAAGGTTATCGATCCCAGTGTACTAGAAAACTTACAGATTGAGGTGGTGCAGACTCTTTGTTAGCTTGAGATGCATTTTCCTATCGTTCTTCGATGTTATGGTCCACCTCATTGTTCACCTTGTTAGAGAGATTAAGATATGTGGGCCCACATGCCTATGTTACATGTATCCATTCGAGAGGTACATGGGTATACTAAAATCATACATAAGGAATCGGTCGAAGTCTAAGGGTAGTATTGTTGAAGGTTATGGGACTCAAGAGGTTATTGGGTTTTGCATGGACTATCTAGGTAAAAAACAACCAATTGGTGTTCTCATATCTCGTCATGAGAGAAGACTTGGTGGCAAAGGAACCATTGGGTCCAAACTAATGAATCCACAATTTGATATATACTGTAAAGCGCATTTTAAAGTACGTATTATTCGGTTGCAGTTATTACAGATATCTTGTAAGCTATAAGTACCCCCAGATAAATTGATAACAGGGACGCGAGGACACACTTAAGACAAGCAAAAAGCAAGATACAAGCACATTGACATGCACGAACCTTTCTGTAATAGTTCGACAGCGATAGTGAAACCACTGGAGTAGGGTTATTATCTCCACTATGGGAGGCCCAAACCAGTATAAACTCTTGTCCACTTTCCGAGTATCCTGCTCCCTTCGTGCATCTTTCAGACGCAAACCCTTCACCGAAAAAGGGGCTCTGTTGATCTCTCATTCAACAAGTAAGCTCGACGGGGACATGTTTCCCAAACGTCGACAGCTGGCACCGTCTGTGGGGACTCTGCTAGTCCTTTCGTGAAGAATCCCTAAGAATGCCTAATTCCCAAGATACTCAAGACCTCTGCGCCTTTGGCGGCGTCGAAGATGGTGACATGTACTATGCCGATGAAGGTGTAGCTGATGTCGCTGACCCAAAGGGTCAGACTGAACCTGGAGTCTTTCCCCGATGGCCACAGCATGAGAGCAGTACCTTCACTCTCAGCGTGATACCCTCAAAGATGATGAGGAGTATGTTGGACTCTACGGATGGTCTAGACATTCCCGACCATTTTGAGCTCGATCGTGAAACTATATCGCGAGGGGACATCATGATGTCACCTTCACGATTATCGCATTCCCGTGATGTCAATATGGCGGGAGGAGAAGAAGACCCCAAGGTTGAATCCCCGAGAGCTACCCGTCATCGCCGTTATGAAGCGGCCAGAAACCACCTAGAAGCATCCCTAAATAGGTCCTTGGCGAGCATCCGCCATCAAGCTCGTGAAAAACCAAGCGCCAGGACTGAAACCATAGCTCGCGAGAGTTCCCGTGGGTGTCTGTCGGGACCCGAATTTGCAAATCCGGACCCTCTGTGTATTCAGCACTAGTCCAGGATCACGCTAGTGCACACAGTCTCAACATTGGTAAATATCACAATCATACTCAACGAAATAGAAAGTACCTTAATTATAGTAACCAAACTGGTTGCTCAACCTTAAGGTCAAGTTACAAAAGTACGCCTCGCAGGGCGAAAACTTATTAAAAGAGAAAAAACAGCAGCAGAAAATAAGATAACTTCGTGGCACCATCCAGTATACCACAGGCAACTGACTGGGCTCGGTCCCTAGTTAGACGGCTCTTCCAGATACTCCTCCTCCAAAGCTGGCGTCGGCTCTTTTTCAACTGATGTTGTTTTTGTGGCAAGGGTGAGTACTTGGTACTCAGCAAGTCATTCACAGAATGCAAGCTAATATACTACATGCATGGCTTAATACAAAGGAATAGCTCATGGTTCATTTGCAGTAATAGCATTTAACAAGTAATATAAGTAGATTCGAAAGCAATAGAAACATTATAATATCAATAACTTTTCCAGGAGTTAAATAAACATCTTTCCCTTTCCTAGTCCACATTTCCATCAACGTCATCAATTAACCCAACCAAACTTTCCAAGTCCAAGTTATTTTCATGGAAGTCTAACCCTTGACTGTAATTCCAGAGCAATGTCCAATACCGCGGATACGGCTATTCGAATAGATTTTACACACTGCAGAGGTTATGCACTTTACCCACAAGATACAGTCAAACACCACAAAGGCGAGTGATCGTAATAAAGCCTTTCAGCAACTGCTAATTACACAAGTGAACCTTTCCGGTTTTTGCCATAGACCATCCCTTCCCTTAACAGACGCGAAGTATGGGACCGACATACCGTTGGACGGGTACCATGCCGTAGCCTTGGTACGCTCCCCATTCAAGCTACACAAAAGGGTGTAGTTGACACCCGAGGTATCACATGCAAGTTATTATCAACTTACTCAACTAGGACCGTCCCACTCCGGTCATGTGGTTGCACGATTGACTCAGTTCAAAGGCTTGCAAGGTTAAGTCATTAGGTTGACCAGGGCAAGACTACCCAAAGAACCAAATCATCCTTCCCGATGCCACAACTGGCCCACCCGATCATTTCTTACCACATGCCCCGGTCGAAAACTATTTATCAATCCCCAGTTGATTACCATGCACCACGTGCCATTATCATCACAACACATGATACTTCTCAAAAACAGAATCAATATCTCATTAAGTCAATATTAACATTTGATTGTGCAAAATCATGTCGTATGTACGTAGCAGATCTAAGCATTATACTACAACGGTCTAAATACCAAGGTTGGCAATTCAATAATGTCCAATTATTTAATCCTCAACTAGGGTGACAAGGGGTTCATGGCATACAATTATTTATGTCAAGGTGGCATACAGCAACTGGGCAATTAACTAATCTCCCATAATTAATTAAAGCATTTTCTAATTGAATTAGCATACAATAATTTAAATCAAAATAATTTCAAAAATGGGATCAACAAGGTCAAAGCACAACTTGCCTTCAAAGACTACTTGATCTTGGTCTTGAGCTGGCACCTGGGTCAGCACTTCACCTTCGAAGCCTTCTAGCACTTCAACGTCTACTCGCAAAGCATGCAAATAGCAATAAATAAAAAAATAATAGACAAAAAGTGTCCAAACTCTCAAATAAAGTCCATAAACAGAGAGAGCACAATTTTATGAATTTTTAGGAATTTGAATCGTCAAAATCGGAGTTAAAACGCAAAAGTTACAAGCGTTTAAAGTTTGAGTAATTAATTAAATAATAATACAGAGAAAAACTTTGGTTCAAAAATTTAATAAAATTCACCATTGGGTAGATCTCAATTTTATAAAAATTTAGAAATTTGAATTACCCAAATCGGAGTTGAAATACAAAAGTTATAAGTGTTTGAAGTTTGAATCTAAATCTAAAATCAATAAACCGAATTAATTCATTTATTTTTATATTGCAAAACCGAATAATGATGTCAGCATGACGTCATCGCAGGATTTGAATTTCCACCGAATTATTTTTCTATTGGAAAAGCGATTTATGACGTCAAAGATGACGCGTCAGCCTCTCCCGGCGGCGACAAAGCGGGCCGGGCCGCGATTTCGAGTGACGTCATGGTGTGGTTCGGTCGTCCCGCTGACACGCGGGCCCGACGTGTCAGCGACACGCGCCCATGTGCTTGTTGCGGCTGGTGTGCACGTGGCTCGATCTATGCCGTTGAATCTAGATCTAACAGCGGAGATTAGATCTTAAAAATCGAGACGTGAGAAATACCTCCGGGCGACGTGGACGAATCTGGACCACACGATGCGGATCGGACGGCTGAGGACCTTCGCGGGGGTTGATGGTGTGCGGCGGCGCTAGCTTGGCCGGAGACGAAGACGGCGACCTCAGTGAGGGCGTTTCGCGCGATCTCCGACGAAGTGAAAGGACTCCACGGGTGCGCCTTTGCCTGGCGGTTTCGGATCTGGGCTCAAATGCGACGCGGGACGGCGGACGACGACGAAGAGGACGAAAAACCGTGGCGGAGTGAAGCTCCAACTCTGGCGAGCGATTTCTGCCACGGCAGGGCGTCCCAGGCGGCGGCTAGGGCAAAGTGTGCGTGAGGTCAAGGCAGTCCTCAGGGCATGTCCCGGGCATTAAATACCCTCGGCGTCCGCGCGAAAAGCGGAGACCTAGGCCCACACGGCAGCGGAGTCCGGCAGGGTTTCGGATGGGGACGATGCAATCTGGACCCTCCACGTGGAGCGATTAACGATCGAGATCTCCCGGGCGCAAATGGATCCGGACCGGATCCTGTCGAATCGGCACGGGCCAATCCTGACCGTTGGATCCAGATCCAACGGTCCGGATCGACCAGGGTTAGGGTTAGGTTGGACTGGGTCCGGCTCAGACGCAGCTCGAGTCGGGTCTGAGTCGGACTCAGGTTCCGACTCGGTCGGATGAACAGTGCGAACCTGATCGATTTTCCAGTGATTAAATAATCGATTTAATTCGTAGAAAATTCATTTTAATTCGGAAAAATAGAAAAATACTCGAAAAAATTCCAGAAAAATTCTAGAAAATATTTTAGGGCATTTGGGATTCAAATAAAATATTTTGAAAAAAAATTTAATTGTAAAAATAAATTCTTTAATTATTTCAAAAGGGAATAAATTCAAATTAAATCCAAATAAATTCGAGAAAATTCCAAAAATTCACAAAAGTGCAAACTAACATTTAAATTCATGAAAACCTAAAATTGGGGTGTTACAAACCTCCCCCCTTAACAAAATCTCGTCCTCGAGATTCAGGGCTTACTAAAGAATAGGTTTGGAAACTCTTTCTTCAAATCCTCCTCGCGCTCCCAAGTTGCTTCACTCTCTACATGGTTGCTCCATTGCACTCTGCAGAAACGGGTTGACTTATTCCTTGTCTCTCGATCCATGGTGTCCAGAATCTTCATGGGGTGCTCCTTGTAAGTCAGATCCTCTTGCAGCTCAATTGACTCCAGCGGTGTTTGCTCATCGGGCACTCGGAGACACTTCTTCAGCTGGGACACGTGGAACACATCATGTACTCCTGCCAATGAATGCGGCAACTCCAGCTGATACGCAACCTCGCCTCTGCGGCTCAAAACCTTGAAAGGTCCGACATATCGCGGCGCAAGTTTTCCTTTGGCATGGAATCTCTTAACTCCCTTGAGAGGTGTAACCCTAAGGTACACGAAATCCTCTGGTTCTAAACTCAAGTCTCGGCGACGGTTGTCCGCGTAACTCTTCTGTCTTGACTGAGCTATCTTCAGTCTTTCCCGGATCATGTCAACTGGCGGTGCTGGTTGGGGTGCAGGTGCTCCATCATTGGGGTTCCCAGTTGGGCGAGAACCACTTCCGTTGCCTCCGAGGTTTTCACGTGTGTTCAGCATCTGTCGGTTACTCCAAGGTTTCAGAGATGAGGGGGAACAAGAATAGACAAGTAGTAGGGAAACTTATGCGGGGGAAAGTGTAACTAAAAAACCAACTTTTATTAATTAATTCAATAATAACTTGGTATGGTCGCTCACAATGCCTAAGGGCCTTGCAACACATACTGCACACACTGCAAGCAAATGAAAATCCAAATCGACTAACACTGGAGTCTAACGCCTCTAAGGATGACTCTTATTCTATAACGCGACTCGACGAAGGAGTCCAAATTTCAAAACCTACGCTCACTCGTCGAGAAAATCTCCACTGCCTCCTCGGGGCGGGTGCGGCGGCATAGGTGCGAAACAATCGCCATGCCCGGCAACTGCAGCGGTGATTGACGACGCGGCATCCTCCTCTGGCTCGGGATCTGGCTATTGCTATTGTTGTGGCGCGAGTGCAGGTGGCACCTCTTCTGGATCCTCCTCTGGCTCTGGGGCGTCCAACTCCAACACTAGCTCCGGGCCCTGTCCATACAGTGTGGTCTCCAGCTCCACGATCCTTTCCGCAGCGTAAGCGACGTACTCACGAGCATTCTCTAAGTGTTTTTCCCTTCCTCAGCCTGCTCGCGAGCCTTCATCAACTCCTGAACTATGTCGTCGATAAGCTCCTCCTGGGCGACGACGAATCTAGCTAAGTGTGTGACGGTAGCATCCTCATCTTCTATCGGCTTCCACTGAGCTCTGCTGCCTCGGCGTGGGTGGTGACGGAATATTGTGTCTTCCAGTTCCCTGGAGTAAGTGCGAGCGATCTGCTGCATTGCTCGACGCGACACCTCCTGGATTCCCATCTCAAAGGTAGACCTCCTGGCGGTGAAGTGAAAAGGGCGGCTAAACTTCGTCTTCTCTCGGGCATACACCGTGATCTTGACATCCCATTCTATGACCAGTCCTGCCTGCACGAGTGTAGTCCCTCGGTAGAGTGGTCTCTCAAAACCTCCAAGAAACTGAAGCATACGCCACAACTCGGTAGCGTAGCCTCCCTCACGCTCGGTGTAGTTGTTCTTCATCATCATCTGTCAAAAGACGCTCGCGTAAGAACGCAACATTTTAAAATCAAGGTAGAAGACAAAAGACACAACAAAAGGGGTATGAACAAGAAAGAAGGCGATGTGTCGAGAGTTCATTCATTATCTTGTCACATTTTAGCTTTAGAAAATAGGTTTTATCCTCACTACGACCATTCTAACTAAGGGTGAGCCTAAAGTCAATCTGGCTCTGATACCACCTATGTCGGGACCCGAATTTGCAAATCCGGACCCTTTGTGTATTCAGCACTAGTCCAGGATCACGCTAGTGCACACAGTCTCAACATTGGTAAATATCACAATCATACTCAATGAAATAGAAAGTACCTTAATTATAGTAACCAAACTGGTTGCTCAACCTTAACGTCAAGTTACAAAAGTACGCCTTGCAGGGCGAAAGCTTATTAAAAGAGAAATAACAGTAGCGGAAAATAAGATAACTTCGTAGCACCATCCAGTATATCACAGGCAACTGACTGGGCTCGGTCCCTAGTTAGACGGCTCCTCCAGATACTCCTCCTCCAAAGCTAGCGTCGCCTCTTCTTCAACTGATGTTATTTTCGTGGCAAGGGTGTGTACATGGTACTCAGCAAGTCATGCATAGAATGCAAGCTAATATACTACATGCATGGCTTAATACAAAGGAATAGCTCATGGTTCATTTGCAGTAACAGCATATAACAAGTAATATAAGTAGATTCAAAAGCAATAGAAACATTATAATATCAATAACTTTTCCAGGAGTTAAATAAACATCTTTCCCATTCCTAGTCCACATTTCCATCAACGTCATCAATTAACCCAACCAAACTTTCCAAGTCCAAGTTATTTTCATGGAAGTCTAACCCTTGACTGTAATTCCCGAGCAATGTCCAATACCGCGGACACGGCTATTCGAATAGATTTTACACTCTGCAGAGGTTATGCACTTTACCCATAAGATACAGTCAAACACCACAAAGGTGAGTGATTGTAACAAAGCCTTTCGGCAACTGCTAACTACAGAAGTGAACCTTTCCGGTTTTTGCCATGCACCATCCCTTCCCTTAACAGAGGTGAAGTATGGGACCGACATACCGTTGGACGGGTACCATGCCGTAGCCTTGGTACTCCCATTCAAGCTACACAAAAGGGTGTAGTTGACACCCGAGGTATCACATGCAAGTTATTAGTAACTTACTCAACTAGGACCGTCCCACTCCGGTCATGTTGTTGCACGATTGACTCAGTTCAAAGGCTTGCAAGGTTAAGTCCTTAGGTTGACCAGGGCAAGACTACCCAAAGAACAAAATCATCCTTCCCGATGCCACAACTGGCCCACCCGATCATTTCTTGCCACATGCCCCGGTCGAAAACTATTTATCAATTCCCAGTTGATTACCATGCACCACGTGCCATTATCATCACAACACATGATACTTCTCAAAAACAGATTCAATATCTCATTAAGTCAATATTAACATTTGATTGTCCAAAATCATGTCGTATGTACGTAGCAGATCTAAGCATTATACTACAACAGTCTAAATACCCAGGTTGGCAATTCAATAATGTCCAACTATTTAATCCTCAACTAGGGTGACAAGGGGTTCATGGCATACAATTATTTATGTCAAGGTGGCATACATCAACTAGGCAATTAACTAATCTCCCAAAATTAATTAAAGCATTTTCTAATTGAACTAGCATACAATAATTTAAATCAAAATAATTTCAAAAATGGGATCAACAAGGTCAAAGCACAACTTGCCTTCAAAGAGTACTTGATCTTGGTCTTGAGCTGGCTCCTGGGTCAACACTTCACCTTCGAAGCCTTCTGGCACTTCTACGTCAACTCGCAAAGCGTGCAAATAGCAATAAATAAACAAACAGTAGACAAAAAGTGTCCAAACTCTCAAATAAAGTCCATAAACAGAGAGAGCACAATTTTATGAATTTTTAGGAATTTGAATCGTCAAAATCGGAGTTAAAACGCAAAAGTTACAAGCATTTAAAGTTTGAATAATTAATTAAATAATAATGCAGAAAAAAACTTTGGTCCAAAAATTTAATAAATTCACCATTGTGTAGAATTCAATTTTATAAAAATTTAGAAATTTGAATCACCCAAATCGGAGTTGACATGCAAAAGTTATAAGCGTTTGAAGGTTGAATCTAAATCTAAAATCAATAAACCGAATTAATTCATTTATTTTTATATTGCAAAACCGAATAATGACGTCAGCATGACGTCATCGCGGGATTTGAATTTCCACCGAATTATTTTTCTATTGGAAAAGCGATTTATGACGTCAGCATGACGTCAGCGGCTCCCGGCCGAACCGACCGACATGCAGGCCCGGCCGTGATTTCATGGTGTGGTTCGGACGTCCTGCTGATATGCGGGCCCGGCGTGTCAAGGACACGCGCCCATGCGCTTGTTGCGGCTGGGGTGCACATGGCTCAATCTGAGCCATTGGATCTAGATCTAACGGCGGAGATTAGATCTTAAAAATAAAAACATGAGAAATACCTTTGGGCGACGTGGACGAATCTGGACCACACGATGCGGATCGGACGGCTGAGGACCTTCTCGGGGGTTGATGGCATGCGGCGGCGCTGGCTTGGGTGGAGATGAAGACGGCGACCTCAGTGAGGGCATTTCGCGAGATCTCCGACGAAGTGAAAGGACTCCACGGGTGCGCCTTGGCCTGGTGGTTCCGGATCTGGGCTCAAATGCAACGGAGGATGGCGGACGACGACGGAGAGGACGGAAAATCGCGGCGGAGTGAAGTTCCAACTCCGGCGAGCTATTACGGCCACGGTTGGGCGTCCCAGGCGGCGGAGGCTAGGGCGAAGTGTGCGTGAGGTCAAGGCGGTCCTCAGGGCATGTCCTGGGCATTAAATACCCTCGGCGTCCGCACGAAAAGCGGAGACCTAGGCCCACACGGCGGCAGAGTCCGGCAGGGTTTCGAACGAGGACGATGCAATCTGGACCCTCCACGTGGCGTGATTAAAGGTCGAGATCTCCCGGGCGCAAACGGATCCGGACCGGATCCGGTCGAATCGGCACGGTCCAATCCTGCATGGTTAGGGTTAGGTTGAATGGGTTCGGCTCAGACGCGGCTCGAGGTGGGTCCGAGTCGGACTCGGGTTCCGACTCGGTCGGATGAATAGTGCAAACCCGATCGATTTTCCAGCGATTAAATAATCGATTTAATTCGTAGAAAATTCATTTTAATTCAGAAAAATAGCAAAATACTCGGAAAAATTCTAGAAAAATTGTAGAAAATATTTTAGCGCATTTGGGATTCAAATAAAATATTTTCAACAAAAATTTATTTGTAAAATTAAATTTTTAATTATTTCAAAAGGGAATAAATTCAAATTAAATCCAAATAAATTCCAGAAAATTCCAAAAATTCACAGAAGTGCAAAATAACATTTAAATTCATGAAAACCAAAAATTAGGGTGTTACAAACCTCCTCCTTAATAGAATCTCGTCCCCGAGATTCAGGGCTTACTAAAGCATAGGTTTGGAAACTCTTTCTTCAAATCCTCCTCGCGCTCCCAAGTTGCTTCAGTCTCTGCATGGTTGCTCCATTGCACTCTGCAGAAACATGTTGACTTATTCCTTGTCTCTCGATCCATGGTATCCAGAATCTTCACGGGGTGCTCCTTGTAAGTCAGATCCTCTTGCAGCTCAATTGACTCTAGCGGTGTTTTCTCATCGGGCACTCGGAGACACTTCTTCAGCTGGGACACGTGGAACACATCATGTACTCCTGCCAACGAATGCGGCAACTCCAGCTGATACGCAACCTCGCCTCTACGGCTCAAAACCTTGAAAGGTCCGACATATCGCGGCACAAGTTTTCCTTTGGCATGGAATCTTTTAACTCCCTTGAGAGGTGTAACCCTAAGGTACACGAAATCCTCTGGTTCAAAACTCAAGTCTCGGTGACGGTTGTCCGCGTAACTCTTCTGTCTTGACTGAGCTATCTTCAGTCTTTCCCGGATCATGGCAAACTGCAAGCTCTAGCGATGGTCGTACGTAATCTTCAGAATTTCCCCGAACAAGTGGACCTGGAGGCGATGGGCACAGTCGTAGCTGAGGACTTGGAAAAACTCACCACTGACATAAAGATTCCAAGTTCACTGCGCGATAAAGAACCCCGGAGCATTTCCCGAGAATATTGACATCACACCCTTGTCTGCTCCCGACACAGCAATTCTCGAAGCCTTATTTGGGAAGGCCGTGGGAGGTATGATCGGTACCACGAGGATTCTCGGAGATATTCCCGAGCAACCTCAAGTGCTCAAGGTATGCTCATCACGGTAACAGGCATACCGAGCATTCTGCCTCAGATATATCCCCGTCGTGCTGACATTGAGAAGTTTTCTCTCGCCTTGGCCCACGCATCGAAAGTCAGTATAGCGATGATCGCCGCGATCACCGCAACCAAAGAGACCACTGCAATGCCCCGGCTTTCGGATGTCGGGCCTTTGCAGCGCCTCTTCATAATGTCTCATGGCTGAGCAAGTTCAAGCCTGGCCACATTGAGAGGTTCAATAGAACCCAGAATCCGGATGAGTTCCTCTCCATTTACACCACTGCAATTTTAGCAGCTAGAGGTGATGAGGCAGTTAATGCAAACTTCCTACCTACAGTGCTCGACGGAGCTGTTGAGGAACGCGGTATGCTACTCTAGCACAAATTAAAACAATTTCTACCGCGCAACCAAAAAGCTACTCGCAAGAATAGGATCATAGATCAATTACCACTAGACGCGCAGTTGCCGAATCCTTCGTGCGTCGATGTAGTGGATCGTTCCTGCTGCAGTCGTGGATCGTCCTCGCGTCGCCGTGGATCGTCCTCGCCTCGTCTGGCCGCGGATCGTCCTCGCACGCCGCAGTCGCAGTAGCGTCACCACAGCAGTCCACACATCCAGGGATGGGACGCCGTGCGTTGGTGTGCAAGCACCGGATCGCTCGGTAGGGGCAGCGAGAGGAGGTGGCTAGGGTTTCTGGCGAAACACCTCTAAAATGCACGGGAAAGTGTGTGCTGCGTCCAGCCTCCTCCCATCCTTATATAGCCACGAGGTGAAACCCTAGGCAGTCAGGGCCCATCTACGTGCTAAGCCCACGAGGTCCATTAATTACGGATCCAATCCGAATTAATGCGTCCCACTGCTAAGTGTGTGACCACAGAGGTTCATGCGCATTTGGACATGGATTTGGAAGACCCTTTTTCTAATCCAATAGTTGGTAGCGGCTCCTTGCGAGAGCATGCCAACTCCCAAACGCATATGACTAAAGTAATGCGATGTAATAATCCCTTTGCCAAACTATATGAAGATCGAACTCAAGGCAAGAAGAATGTCATCCTTTGTGATTCAATCCATCTCTCGTATCCGTGATATATTAATAAGTTGTGATTGACTCCTCAATCACGGCATGGCTATGCACTTCCTTAATAATATCACACGAGTGGCCTAGACATATATCTTCGTTACACCGGAGTGGCAAATCCCATCTTGATCGCTCACTTCCCTCTGCATGTTTCATAGTGAACATGAAAGCTACCTTTATAACTATCCGGTTAGGAAATAGTGTTTGGTAACCCCAAGGTAAACTATTACACATGTAGGAAATATGATAATCTCAGGTCTAAGGATCATACATCTACTATGTATGAGATACACTAATGACACATAAGAATGTAACATTCTCGCAGTGTCTCATTGTGGGTCTACCTAACCCCTATTCTTCAACATGTGTTCACAATGTATTGATGATATCTCCATATCCCATGATCTATGAAACATGATCATTGATCAGTACATGTGCTGATCTATTCATCGTTGTCCTATACGATGATATCCGATCAAAGATATTTATCGAATTATATCAATAAGTAAAGAGCTTCATAAACAAGTCACACACTTGTTGATCAAAACAATGATATACATTCATTGGACCAATAATCATATTATTATTCATAAACATAGTCATGTTTCAATCATCCATATGATTGCCTCAAGGGCATAACACTAACAATCTCCCACTTGCACTTGAGTCAATCAATTAAGTATCTAATACCAATAGACCTCGTGTGCGCCTCATGCTTAGGCAGTGGCAGTGGCTTTGTGAACGGATCAGCCACATTAGCTTCCGTATGTATTTTGCATATCTTCACGTCACCTCTATCCACAATCTCGCGAATAAGGTGAAAGCATCGGAGTATATGTTTGGACTTCTGGTGTGATCTAGGCTCTTTTGCTTGTGCAATGGCACCACTATTATCGCAATAGATGTCCATTGGACTAGATGCACTAGCGACCACACCAAGCTCTGAGATAAACTTCTTTATCCATACTGACTTCTTTGCGGCATCCGGCCGCAATGTACTCCGCTTCGTCAGAGTCAGCCACCGTGCTTTGCTTGGAACTCTTCCGACCATCGCTTCCTCCATTTAGTGTAAACACAAAACCGGATTGTGATCGAAAATCATCTTTGTCAGTATGGAAGCTTGCATCGGTGTAACCTTTTACAACCAGTTCTTCCTCACCTCCAAAGACTAGGAACATACCCTTAGTTCTTCTTAAGTACTTTAGAATGTTTTTCACGGCTATCCAATGACCATCACCGGGATCCGCTTGGTATCTACTTGTGACACTTAGAGCATACGAGACATCTGGGCGCGTACAAATCATGGCATACGAAGCATATGGAATCTTGCTCATCCTGTCTCGCTCATCAGTTGTCGAAGGACACTGATTCTTGCTTAGACTGATGCCATGTGACATTGGCATGAAACCTCTCTTAGATTCATGCATATTGAACCTTTTCAATACTTTGTCAATGTACGTTTCCTGGCTTAATCCAATCAACCTTTTTGATCTATCTCTATAGATCTTTATGCCCTAGATATAACATGCTTCTCCCAAGTCCTTCATTGAGAAACTCCTTTTCAATGAAGTCTTAACGTCTTCAAGCATAGGAATATCATTCCCGATCAATAATATGTCATCCACATACAAAATCAGAAACACAAGTGCGCTCCCACTAGCCTTCTTGTAAACACAAGGCTCTTCTTCGTTTTTGATAAAGCCAAATCCTTTGACCACTTCATCAAAATGAATGTTCCAACTCCGAGATGCTTGCTTTAACCCATAAATGGATCTCTGAAGCTTGCATATCTTTTTAGCATTTTTAGGATCAACAAAACCCTCAGGTTGTATCATGTATACATTCTCAGATAGATTCCAATTAAGGAAAGCTGTTTTGACGTCCATTTTCCATATTTCATAATCGAAATATGCAGCAATTGCTAAAATGATCCGAACAGACTTGAGCATGGCTACCGGTGAAAAAGTTTCATCATAGTCAATTCCTTAAACTTGTTTGAAACCCTTTGCCACCAACCGTGCCTTATAGATCTGAATATTTCCATCTACGTCTGTCTTCTTCTTGAAAATCCATTTGCATTATATGGTTTTTACACTATCAGGAGGATCGACCAAGTTCCAAACTTGATTGTCATGCATGAATTGAATTTCGGATCTCATGGCTCCAAGCCATTTTTCGGAGTTTGGGTCCATCATGGCTTCTTCATAAGTCGTGGGCTCATCATTGTCTAACAATAATATGTCATGTCCATATCTTATAGGTTCATGAAGCGGCCTCCCAGACCTACGTGGGGCTGGTGTCTCTTCCACAGGTTGTACAACATTTTGTACATCATGTGATGGTTGATGGGCGATTTGAACATGTTCATGTGATTCTCGAACTTCATCGAGATGCACATCACTCCCACTGATTTCTTTTGAAAGAAACTCTTTCTCCAAAAAGACACCATTTCGAGCAACAAAAACTTTGTTCGCGTTTCTTTTGTAAAAGTAATATCCTTTTGTTTCTTTAGGATACCCCACAAAGAAGCATTTTTCTGATTTAGGTGCGAGTTTATCTGATTGCAAACATTTTACATAAGCCTCACATCCCCATATCTTGAGAAATGACAACATGGGACTTCTCCCAGTCCATATGTCATATGGTGTCTTCTCAACGGAATTTGATGGGACCCTATTTAATGTGAACGCAGCTGTCTCTAGAGCGAACCCCCAGAAGGATAATGACAGATCTGTTTGGCTCATCATTGACCGAACCATATCCAATAAAGTTCGATTCCTTCGTTCAGATACGCCATTCCATTGAGGCGTTCCTGGTGGAGTATGTTGTGGAACGATTCCACATTGCTTTAGATGATCACCAAAATCTTGGCTCAAGTATTCACCACCACGATCTGATCGTAAGTGTTTTATTGATTTGCCAAGTTGATTTTGTACTTCGTTCTGAAACTCTTTGAACCTTTCAAAGGTTTCAGACTTATGCCTCATCAAATAGATATATCCATATCTACTAAAGTCATCAGTAAAAGTTACAAAGTACTGAAACCCACCTCTAGCAATCGAGCTCATTGGTCCACATACATTTGTATGTACTAGTTCCAACAATTCACTCGCCCTCTCACTAAAACCTGTGAAAGGGGTTTTTGTCATCTTGCCAAGTAAACAAGACTCACATGTTTCAAATGATTCAAAATCAAATGAGGTGAGAAGTCCATCACCATGGAGCTTCTTCATGCGCTTCTCATTTATGTGACCCAAGCGACAATGCCATAAAAAGGTAGGGTTCAAATCATTTGGTCGATGCCTTTTGACATTAATGTTTTAGACATGTTTTTCTTTGAGTTTAAGGACGTATAACCCATCCACCATGGGACAACAACCATAATACATATCATTCAAAAATATTGAACAAACAAAGTTCTTTATTCTGAATTCATAACCTTCATGTTCCAAACAGGAAGATGAAATAATGTTTCTACTCAAGGCCGGAACAAAATAACAATTATTAAGTTCTAAAACTAATCCTGAAGGCAAATGCAATGGGTAGGTGCCAACGGCAAGACCAGCAACTCTTGCTTTATTCCCCACGCGAAGATCCACTTCTCCTTTCGCCAAGACTCTACTCTTTATCAGCCCCTGCATCGAATTGCAAATGTGAGCAACCGATCCAGTATCATATACCCAAGAGCTGGAAGAAGTAGTAGCAAGATTAATTTCTATAACATTAATACCTGAAGTGGAAGTCACACTCCCATTCTTCTTATTTGCCAGGTACTTCTCACAGTTCCGTTTCCAATGTCCTGACTTCTTGCAATAGAAGCACTGGGTTTCGGGTTGAGGGCCGACTTTGAGCTTCTTAAGCTTAGTTTTGAGGCTCGTGATCTCATCTTGAGCCTTGCCCTTGCCCTTGTCCTTTCCCCAAGCCTTAGCTTTCCTCTTTTTGAAGGCAGCTGTTTTCTGAACCATCATCACATGATTGGGTTTCTTCTTAATGCTTTCCTCGGCAGCCTTAAGCATCCCATGTAGCTCGGTCAGGCTATTCTCCATGCTATTCATATGAAAATTCATAATGAATGGCTCAAAGCTCTGAGGCAGAGACTGGAGAATTACGTCTGTAGCCAGACCAATGCTAAGGGGAAACTCAAGCTTTTCCAATCTCCCAATGTAGCCAATCATCTTGATTACATGTGGGTCGACTGGATCGCCTTCACCACCTTACAAGCAAAGAGAAGCTTTGAGATACCATACCTCTCAGCCCTTGCTTGGTTCCCAAACATGCCCTTCAAGCCCACAATCATATTGTAAGCATCCTGGTCCTCATATTGCTTTTGCGACTCGAGTCCATGGTGACAAGCATGAGATAGCTGACCTCTACTGAGGCATTAACATGTTTTTCATAATCAGCCTTCAAATTGCGAGGAGCATTTTCAGGGTTCATCGAGGATTGGATTCTCTAGAACATACTCCTTTTTTTCATGCTTGAGAACAATTCTCAAGTTGCGATACCAATCAACAAAATTTGTTCCATTTAGTTTTTCTCTTTTCAAAACTGATCTCAAAGCAAAACCAGGTGCAACAGTAGGAGGTGCCATTGAACTACAACAAAAACATGCAAAGTTTCTAAGCACTATGTTTATGTAATACTTTCATTAAGCATTTTAACAAAAGAAACTCCTATCATGTGCCCCCTTTATGGACACATGGTGAGCATTCAAGATCCATATTCATTAGACCCTAGTGAGCTTTGGCATCACACTAGAAATCTAATGACATAGGTAAGCAACATCTTTGCTAATTACATCTTATGTAACTCTTGTTGGTTGAGCATGAAAACAAGTAATGAATGCCTCCATCAACTTTGAGTCATGGCTAGCTCAACCCGCCCCTAGGGCTCACATGAGGGAGGGAGCACTTCCCGTTTCCGGGTGCCAATTAAGAAACCTACCCCATGTGTGTTTTCCTAGACACCAATCGTCTTGTATCCGTTCCTTCATTACTAAAATCATATTCCAACCACTTATGTCCCTAAGCCCAAAACCGTTTTGATAGCTTAGTTAAATCAACCATTATTATGCGCGATGTGTCCAACACATCCCTATCATCTATTAAGATAGTCATTGATATACTACTTTGGCAGTCATATTAATAACGATCTAAATTCTTGATAGGTGCAACAATTGGGTGGACAAGTTTGATTTAAAATTTTAACTATGGTGATGAACAATATCTACTATGAACACGGCATCACATGCAATGAGCATAAAGAAAATAGCAAGGATTAAACACACATCCACATATAATCAAATTAAGATGTGAAATAGTATGGCCCTTAGCATTAGGATCTCCATCATCATGCTTGATTGTTCACCTTGCCATCATGCTTGATTGTTCACCTTGGCGTCATGCTTGATGCCACCATCTTCATCATTGTAGATGCAACTCCTTACGACTTTGATAATGAATATTACATGAGGGTTTGAAACATCACAAGTCGACACGCAGGTCGTTATACATTTTAGATTGAAATAGCCTTATGGCTTGACACGGCACGCAAGCCATGTAAATATTACATGCATCACATACACATAGGCCATACTATTTCACACAACATCCTGCAAAAACGAGTTAAACAAAATAGATTCTACGACAGCGGGGTTCCAAGGGGCAGCGCCCAAGGCGGGGTTCCAAGGGGCAGCGCCCCTGGAGGGGTCCAAGGGGCAGCGCCCCTAGCGGCGATTCAATCTATTTTTCAGAGACATGTTTCCTATCAAAGGAAAACGCACTGAAAATTGCCACGGATCAATCGTATTGACCCAATCCGATTCAATCTGATTGGCTTGGTCCCATATGGTCACGATTCGTGAACCCTGATTGCGTTAACCCGACCGGTAAGAGCAACGTCGTACCATGAACAGACTCACCCAAATCAAGATTTATTCGGTTTGCACTTTCCTCAAACCCTAAACCGATCGATCTCATCGACGGCTGCCTCCACCAATTCATCACATGAATCAGTTGAACACGTAATAGATCCAATTTACTATCCTCACATATCATATGTGCAACATCCAGATAACAAATCTACACGAGATGGCTCTGATACCACTGTTGAGGAACGCGGTATGCTACTCTAGCACAAATTAAAAAAAATTCTACCGCGCAACCAGAAAGCTACTCGTAAGAATAGGATCATCGATCAATTACCACTAGACGCGCAGTTGCGGAATCCTTCGCGCGTCGATGTAGTGGATCGTTCCCGCTGCAGTCGTGGATCGTCCTCGCCTCGCCGTGGATCGTCCTCGCCTCGTCCAGGGATGGGACGTCGTGCGTCGGTGTGCAAGCACCGGATCGCTCGGCAGGGGCAGCGAGAGGAGGTGGCTAGGGTTTCTGGCGAAACACCTCTAAAATGCACGGGAAAGTGTATGCTGCGTCCAGCCTCCTCCCATCCTTATATAGCCACGAGGTGAAACCCTAGGCAGTCAGGGCCCATCTACGTGCTAAGCCCACGAGGTCCATTAATTACGGATCCAATCCGAATTAATGCGTCCCAGCCCGTTAAGTGTGTGACCACAGAGGTTCATGCGCATTTGGACATGGATTTGGAAGACCCTTTTTCTAATCCAATAGTTGGTAGCGGCTCCTTGCAGAGCATGCCAACTCCCAAACGCATATGACTAAAGTACTGATGTAATAATCCCTTTGCCAAACTATATGAAGATCGAACTCAAGGCAAGAAGAATGTCATCCTTTGACAGTTCAATCCATCTCTCGTATCCGTGATATATTAATAAGTTGTGATTGAATCCTAAATCACGGCATGGCCATGCATTTCCTTAATAATATCACACGAGTGGCCTAGACATATATCTTCGTTACACCGGAGTGGCAAATCCCATCTTGATCGCTCACTTCCCTTTGCATGTTTCATAGTGAACATGAAAGCTACCTTTATAACTATCCGGTTAGGAAATAGTGTTTGGTAACCCCAAGGTAAACTATTACACATGTAGGAAATATGACAATCTCAGGTCTAAGGATCATACATCTACTATGTATGAGATACAATGATGACACATAAGAATGTAACATTCTCGCAGTGTCTCATTGTGGGTCTACCTAACCCATGTTCTTCAACATGTGTTCACAATGTATTCATGATATCTCCATATCCCATGATCTATGAAACATGATCATCGATCAGTACATGTGATGATCTATTCATCGTTGTCCTATACGATGATATCCGATCAGAGATATTTATCGAATTATATCAATAAGTAAAGAGCTTCATAAACAAGTCACACACTTGTTGATCAAAACAATGATATACATTCATTGGACCAATAATCATATTATTATTCATAAACATAGTCATGTTTCAATCATCCATATGATTGCCTCAAGGGCATAACACTAACAGGAGCTACTCGGACTTGGCTCTTCAATCAAAAGGAGGGGTCAATTCACTCCTAGAGGCAGCTCAGCAGCGCGCTCATAGCAAATTTCCAGAGCTGCTACATCCATCTAGGCAAAGAGAGCGACCTCGAGCGCTTGATCCGGACGGAAGGTGAGTCTTTGCGATAGTTCGTTGAAAGGTTCGTTTAAGTGCGAAATTCGATCCTAAATGTTTCGAACGAAGCATTCGTCCGTGCTTTCAAGTTCGCAGTCCGAGACATCCGTTTCACACAGGATCTGGAGATCCATCCTGATCTAACGTCCAACGAGCTATTCCGCATGGCCGATCAGTACGCAAATGCCGAAGAGGCAATCCAGTGGAAGAAAATGCTGGACAAGGGCGAGCTCCCACCTCAACCCAGCTTAGAAGGCTCCACGAGCAAGAAGAGTGCAAGCTCCATGGAGAAAAAAGATCAAGAAAAAGGAAAAGAGGCTATTTGCGCCAAACATGATCGCGGCTGTCGAGCGGGCATCAGCCGCAAGATTCGCATCCACAGCAGCGTAAGAATTTCAACAAAAAGCCAGGGGTCGACCATCCCAGTGCTGCAACAACCAAGGTCACAATGACCGATGTGCCCCGCTGAGCAACCATTTCTACCCACTCCATCAGGCGTACAGGCATGACCTCCGTAATTGCCAAACCATGATGTTCTTCTTAGAACAGTTCTACAATGGAAAAGGTCCCACACCTACGCTCCCAGAGTAAGGCGAGAACAGTAAGGGCAGAAAACCCGCTGACGACGAAGAGGATATGGACTATCTGTGAATCATGTGATGAAAAATTGGCTTGATTTTGTGCTGAAAATTTGGTTAGGATTAATCTTGCAAAATTGCTTGCATAAAGGACCAAACATTCAAACATCCAAAAAACAGAGACTTTGCATTTGCGCCAGACCAAACATCCAAAAACAGTGAGTTTCGCATGTATGACGGACCAAACTTTTTGGTCTATCATAAACGTGATTTTGATGCTTTTACGCTTGTTCAAGAAATCGCGTTTTTCCCATGTATGACGGACCAAACTTTTTGGTCTGTCATAAACGTGATTTTGATGCTTTTACGCTTGTACAAGAAATCGCGTTTTTCCCATGTATGACGGATCAAATTTTTGGTCTGTCATACACATGCTTTTGGCGACCTCGTTTTTCCCATGTATGACGGACCAAATTTTTTGGTCTGTCATACACATGCTGTTGGCGACCTTGTTTTTCCCATGTATGACGGACCAAATTTTTTGGTCTGTCATACACTTGTTTTTGGCAACCTCATTTTTTTTCCATGAATGACAGACCAAATTTTTTGGTATGTCATAAATGTGCTTCTGAAGGTTTTTGCGTGGGACAAAGTTCTTAAAAACAGTAAGTTTTACATATACGCTGGACCAAATTTTTTGGTCCGTCATGAATACGTTTTTGCTCGATTAGGGTTTTGAGCAAAATTGGAATTGTGTTTGATTTGTTTTTGAGATTATGAAATTTGTGAGAATTTCATGATGCTTGAAGTGGACTTTATGCAATGCTCGTGTGAGTATTTGCATGGATTGAGTAGAGTCAAGTCGTGGACTTGTGCTCGGAATTATTTTGTGGTTTGTTCATGTGCAGGTATTGCTTGAAGACGAACATGGTCGATGATGGGATCGGAACTAGGTTCATGGAGGAGCTGAGGTTTGGGACTAGGTTCAGGGAGGAACTGAGGTCTTGGTGGTCAAGGATGTCATGCGGGAAGTTCGGGCTAAGAGAATGGTGCACATGAAGAATGGTTAGTCACGTGAGAATGGCAGGAGGTCATTCGCGTGCAAAGTGTTAGTCACGTGAGTATGGCAGGTGGCCATACGCGTGCAAAGTGTTAGTCACGTGAGTATGGTAGGGTTGCCATACGCGTGCAAGAGTTGTACTCGGCCAGGTTGGGCCAAGTAGAGTTGTATTGGATACAGATTCCTTCTAGGGAATAGGAATCGTATTCAGAACTCCTTGTGGGTTGGTCCTTTAAATAGGAGGGGTTGTCTCCTGTTGAAGGGCATCAAGCCTTGAGCAAGTTTTAGGGTTTGTACTCTTTTGATGAGAGTACTTTAGACAAAAGAAATAAAGATCAATTCTTCCAAGATTTTTGCGTGCTACAGTAACCACATTGCTACAGTGTTTTTCTGTCTTGGTTCTTGTTTGCATGCTTGTTCTAATTCTAGATTGATTTTTGATCGTTGAGTTTCATCTTGATTTGATCCATCAAAAACCTTTCTAGGGTATTGATTTAGAGTTCCTCAAAGTCTAGTTGATTAAACTTTTGTCGGTTCTGTTAAAACTTTCAAGTTTACGTTAGATCAATTCTCGTCAAGTTCTGGAATAGCAAGCTTGCGAAGCTCATAACTTTTGATCCGTAAGTCCGATCGAGCTGATTCTTTTTGGGTTTGATTCGTATTGGAATCTAGTTTCTTGTGTCCAAATTTTAGATCGTTACGACGGATGGATCTCCGGGAATTCTCATTTTACCAAGCATCTATCAATCTGTTTTTGTTGATTACAAGGCAATCTTTTGAATCCGAGTTGGGGGTGTTCTTTCAGTAGATCGAAAATTTGGTTTTAGCTTCCGCACAATCATTCACCCCCCCTCTGATTACTATATTCGTATACTTCGATCCTACAAGTGGTATCAGAGCGAGGTTTTTCTAATCTATCTTAACCGGTGATTAGATTAATGGATCGTTATTCGACAAAACCATGTGTGTTCGATGGTGTTGATTTTCAGTTTTGGAAGGCCAAGATGGAGGCGTTCATCCAAGCACAAGGCTTCACAATTTGGGAGAAGGTCTACAAGCCATATGAAGTCCCTGCAAACGACAACGTCAACGACTCCAATCGCACACATGTTGAAGCAAACAAAGAAGGCGCGCAACTTGATCATCCAAGGTTTGGGACGCAGCGACTTTGACCGTGTGATCCATCTCAAGTCCGCATATGAGGTATGGAAATCTCTTTGTGATTACCATGAGGGTTCTAACACTATTAAAGAGGTTTGTCAAGATCTTTACAAAAAAGAATACATGCGATTTGAGATGAAACCCGGTGAGTCGCTAGATGACTTCTTTGCACGTTTCAATAAAATTCTTAGTAATCTTCGTGTTGTTGGAGTTAGCTTTGATGATGCTGCTAATGCTAGACAATTGCTTGGTGCTTTAGACATGTCTATTTGGGAGATGAAAGTTACATCCATTAGAGAATCTACTGTCATGAGTACGCTTACATTAGATGTTCTGTATTCTAAATTGAAAACTCATGAGTTGGATGTTCTTGCAAGGAAAGGTAATATTAAATCAATTGCTTTGATCTCTAACCCTAACATGTCAAATGCAAATTCTTCTTCTAGCTTTGCCTTGTCTTCCATGTCTTCTTTAACAGATGAGCAACTTGAAGAGTTTCCTGAAGAAGATCTGGCACTACTCTCTTCTCGCTTTAACAAAGCTTTGCAGAATGTAAGAATGAGAAAGAGAAGTGGTCCTCCAAGATGCTATGAGTGTGGTGACCTCAACCATATTCGCACAAATTGTCCTAAGCTTGCAGGAAAAACATCAAAGGAGGAGAAGGACAACGACAGAAGGAATGAGAAGAAAAGGCTCTCGTCAAATGATAGGAAGAAGAAGAGCTTCATCAACCGCAAGGTGGTTCACCGAGTTCTTTCCGCTCTTGAACAAGTCAATTTGAGCGATGTGGACTCGGAGAGCAGCGAAGATGATGCAACTCCAAGCAAGCATGATTTGATGGGATTGTGTCTCATGGCAAGCAGCAAGGATAGCTTCACCGAGGACGGCAATGACAGCGACTTCAATGAGGTAGATCCTTCTTATGATGAATTAGCCAATGCTGTTGCCCGTCTTGGAAAATTACTTGACAAACGTGATAGAAAAATTAAGAAACATGATATTCTTGTGGAGTCATTGAATGCTGAAATTGCTAGACTTAAGACATTGATTCCTAATGATGATACTTGTAAATCATGTGACTTATTTTACAATGAGCACACTTTGCTTAGGAAAGAACACGCTCTTCTGTTGCATCTAAATGAGAAAAATGAGAAACATGTTAAACATGCTAACTGTTCCACTGATGATTTGCATGGGAAAAACGCTCAACTCTTGAATTAAAATTGAAAAATTGAGTTAAAATTGAGTAAACAATGGGAAGAACACGCTCTTCTGTTGCATTCTTCTGTTGCTCAACTCTTGAATTAACTCAAGTAATCAACTCTTGCATGAGAAACAATGGGAAGAACAACTCTTGAATTAACTCAAGTAATCAACTCTTGCATGAGAAACAATGGGAAGAACAACTCTTGAATTAACTCAAGTAATCAACTCTTGCATGAGAAACAATGGGAAGAACACGCTCTTCTGTTGCATTCTTCTGTTGCTCAACTCTTGAATTAAAATTGAAAAATGCAAATGCTAGGGTTTCTCAATTGACTGATAATCTGCTTACTCATGAGGTTCTTTCATGCTCTACTTGTCGTAAACAGAAAGGGAAGGTCGATATTCCTTGCAATAATTGTTTAACTCTTGCTAAGAAAGTTGATTACTTGCAAAATTCTTTGGAACGTTTCACTAATGGCAAGAAAAAGTTGAACATGATTTTGGATCAATCTAAGGTTAGCACAAACAAGAGAGGTTTAGGTTTTGATCCTTATGCCACATACGAAACTAAACCTCGCACTGTTGTTCAGGCTCCTTGCAAAATTGAGTTATCTAATGAACCTAAGAAAATTGCTTTTCAATCTGCTGGTTTTTTATCCTCTACTATGATGAATGCAAAATGTGCCTTTACTGTTAAAGCTAAACATCATGTCAAGTACACTTGCACTCATTGTGGTAGAGATGGACACTTAGTAGATTATTGCTTTAGACTAGCCAAACAACAAAAGAAGGAAAGAACTGAGGCTAGGTCAAATTTCAGCAAAGCACATTTTACTCCTTATGCGCCTAGAGTGATGAAAACACCTTCTGTTCCTAGAAACATGGGAAAAGACAAATCTGATTTTATGCATAAAAATTATCGTGTTGTGCCTACTGTTGTGCGTCGTGTGTCTCAGTACTGGATTCCCAAAAATCTCATTCCTAACCCCAGTACTAAGACCTCGACATGTTTTGTTGCTATGTAGGCTTCTCTCGATAGGAAGGAGAACATATGGCTAGTGGATTCCGGATGCTCACGCCACATGTCCGGTAATAAGAATTGGTTCTCCTCCCTCACTCGTGCATCTCGTGCCGAAAGTGTTACTTTTGGAGATGCTTCTTCCTCTTCTGTTGTGGCAAAAGGTACAATAAAGGTAAGTGACAAGTTTATGTTCAAAGATGTGGCTCTTGTTGAAAATTTGAAATATAACTTGCTTTCTGTCTCACAAATGCTTGATGAAGATCTTGAGATAAGCTTTAAGAAAAATGAATGCAAAGTGCTAGATGCCTTAGGTGATCTTGTGTTCAAAATTTCTCGTTTTGGAAGAGTCTTTAAAGCTGATTTTGATGCATCACCTTCTTCTAAGCATAGGTGTCTAATTGCCAATGTTTCTAAAGATTTATTCTTTTGGCATCGTAGACTTGGTCATGTTGGTTTTGATCATCTTACTCGTGTAAGTGGTTTAGATCTTATACGTGGCTTGCCTAAGCTTAAGGGTGATAGCAATCTAGTATGTTCTTCTTGTAGACATGGTAAGATGATTGCAGGTTCACATCCACCTCTTACCATGGTGATGACAAACGCTCCAGGACAGCTTCTACATCTTGATACAGTTGGACCATCTCGAGTTCAATCCTTTGGAGGCAAACGGTATGTGCTTGTGATTGTTGATGATTTTTCTAGATACTCTTGGGTGTATTTTATGGCATCTAAGGATGAGGCTTTTAGTGATTTTAGGAGTCTTGTTCTTAGGCTTTCTTTTGACCATCCAGGAGCTCTCAAAGCTATTAGAAGTGATAATCGAACTGAATTCAAAAATGCTTCCTTTGATCCAGGAGCTCTCAAAGCTATTAGAAGTCATACTCGTGGCTATCTGTCGGGACCCCGAATTTGCAAATCCGGACCCTCTGTGTATTCAACACTAGTCCAGGAACGCGCTAGTGCACACAGTCTTAACATCGGTAAATATCACAATCATACCATTCGATACTAATAAAGTACTTTATTTAAATAACCAACTGGTTACTCGACCTTATGGTCAAGTCACAAATGTACGCCTCGCAGGGCAAAACTTATTAAGAGAGAAAATAGTAGCAGCGGAAAATAAGATAACTTCGTGGCGCCATCCAGTATACCACAGGCAACTGACTGGGCTCGCTCCCTAAGTAGACGGTTCCTCTTGGAGCTCCTCCTCCAAAGCTGGTGTAGTCTCCTCTTCAACTGGTGTTGTAGGGTGGCAAGGGTGAGTACTTGGTACTCAGCAAGTCATGCACAGAATGCAGCTAATATACTACATGCATGGCTTAATACAAAGGAGTGGCTCAAGGTATATTTGCAGTAAACAGCATTTGACAAGTAATATAAGTAGATTCAAAGCAAAGAGAAACAAGTAAAGCGTAGATAACTTTTCAAGAAGTTTAGTAAACATCTTTCCCATCCTAATCCACATTTCTAACATCATTGTCAATCCAACCCAACCTTTCAAGTCCAAGTTATTTTTGAGAAAATCTAACCCTTGACTGTAATTCCCGAGCGATGTCCAATACCGCGGACATATTCGAATAGATTCTACACTCTGCAGAGGTTATGCACTTTACCCACAAGATACACAAACACCACAAAGGCGAGTTCCGTAGAACAAAGTCTTTCGAAACCTCTAACAATACAAGTGGTCCTCCCGGTTATTGCACACTAACCCTTCCCTTAGCTAAGGCGAAGTCTAGGCCAATCAACCGTTAGATGGGTACCTGGCCTCACCCCAGACGCTCCCCCGCATAAACTTACACAAAGGGTGTAGTTGACCTCCGAGGTCCCACAGCACGTTATCAAGCAACTTAGTCAACTAGGTCCATCCCATTACGGACATGTGGTTGCACGTTAGACCCAGTTCAAAGGCTTGCAAGGTTAAGTCCTTAGGGTGACCAGGGCAAGACTACCCAAGAACCAAATCAACATCCCCAATGCCACAACCGGCCCACTGATTACTCTTGCCACATGCCCCTGGCCGAAAACTATTTATCAAACCCCGCTTGATTACCATGCACCACGTGCCATCAACATCACATGATACCTTTCCAAAACAGGTTCAATATATCATTAAGTCAATATTAGCATTTGATTGTCCAAAATCATGTCATGAGCACGAAAGTGTCTAAGCAGATACTACAACGGTCCTAAAACCCATGTTGGCAACTTAATAATGTCCAACTAGTAAACCACAACTAGGGTGACAAGGGGTCATGGCACATACTTAGATAATCAAGGTGTCATACAAAGAAATTGGTACTTATCTAATCCCCATTTTTAAATAAAGTATTTTTCTATTTGAACTTAGCATGCAGGTTAAATCAAAATAGATTTCAAAATAGGATCAACATGGTCAAAGCACAACTTGCCTTCAAAAAGTACTTGTTCTTGGTCTTGAGTTGGATCCTGAGTTAATACTTCTCCTTCGAATCCTTCCGGCACTTCAACGTCTACTCGTAAAGCGTGCAAATAGCAAATACACGAATAAACAATAGGCAAAAAGTGTCCAAACATCCAAATAAAATCCATAAACAGAGAGAGCATAATTTTATGAGTTTTTAGAAACTGGAATCGTCAAATTTGGAGTTAAAATGCAAAAGTTATGATTATTTAAAGTTTAAATAATCAATTAAATAATTTTACAGAGAAAAACTGTAGTCCAAAAATTAAATAAAATTCATATTTAGTTAGATCTCAATTTTATACAAATTTAGAAATTTGAATCACTCAAATCGGAGTTGAAATGCAAAAGTTATAAGCGTTTGAAGTTTGAATCAAATTTGAAATCATTATTTCGAATTAATAAATCATTTTCTTTTTCGGAAATTAATTATTGCGTCGGCTGGACACGTGTCGATCCTTCGATTGGTTGGTGGCGTCGGTGGTCCATGGACTCGGTCCACGCTCGGCTGGGTCTCACCGTGGACTCGGTCCCACGAATCCACGTGTCAGCGACATGTGGGTCCCCTCGGGTAGCGTCACTGCCGACGTCGGCCGGGCTCACCACAATGGCCGACAGTGGGACCAGTGGCGTCATTCTTGGCGTCGGCGCTCGCGCCGGCCCGACATCTTGAGCCCGCCATGGCGTCGGCGTGGCGTCATGGTGCGGTTTGGTTGGGCCGACATGCGGCCTCAGCGTGTCGAACACGACGCTCACGCCGCGTGCGGCGCCGGCCATGGCGGTCGATCTCCGACACGTGGCTAGATCTCGGCCGCTTGATTTGAAAATCAGCGGTCAGATTGAATCTGGACTCACGCGTTTGGGGTGAACTCGGTTGATCTGGACCGTTGGATCTAGATCCGACGGCCGAGATTGGATCAGGATTTTGACGGGATCTCACCGTGAGATGACGTGGCGCAATCTGGGGCGTTGGATCGGGATCGGACGGTGATGGAGCTAAAGTCGGCGATGGCTTCACGGCGGAGTGCATTGCCGGCCGAGGCAGCGACCACACGAGCAGCGTTTGGGGCGTGCTCGGCGAGTGAAAGGTCTCTTGGTGCGCCTGGCCGGGGTTCGGATCCGGTCTTGGGCCGGCGGAGGGCGGCGTCGGCGGAAAATGGCTAGAACCGCGGCGCTTCCCCTCAAACTTCGGCGAGCGATTCCGGCGGATCGGCGGTGAGGCTCGGTGAGCTAGAGCGATGGCTGCGCAAGGTCGAGCGATCCTCGGGGTGTGATCCGGGCATTAAATAGCCTCGGCTTCGCGGGACACGGAAACCTAGTTCTCCTCGGCGGGCGGCGGCGCGAGTCCGGATCCGGCGGCGGCGACGACGGTCGGCCGACTCCACGTGCGCGATCAACGGCCACGATCGCCGCGACGGGCGCGGGTCCGTCCGGTCTCGGCTCGAACCGATGCACGATCAATCGGGCCGTTGGATCTCGATCCAACGGTCGGGATCAACAGGTTAGGGTTGGGTTCGGCCGACTTCTGGCTCGGTCGGACTAAGTCTGACTCAGTGCGGCTCGATCGGATGAACAGTGCAAACCCACTCGCATTTTCCAGCGATTTAATAATTAAAATAATTCCCGATAATTCATTTAATTCATTAAAAATAGCAAAAGACTCGAAAAATTCGGAAAAATTCTGGAAAATACTTTGGATCATTTTGGACTCAAATAAAATATTTCCAACAAAATTTTATTTGCAAAGTTTAATTCTTTAATTATTTCAAAATGGAATAAATTCAAATAAATTCCAAATAAATCCAAATAAATTCCAGAAAATTCCAAAAATTCACCAAAGTGCCAAATCACACATGAATTTAAGGAAAGCAAATTTTTGGGGTGTTACACTATCGTGTGCTTGTTTTGGAGACTAACAAAATTGTGGAAACTTGTGAAGTTACTTTTGATGAGGCTAGTCCAGGCACTAGTCCAAGTGATGCAGGTACAGGCGCATACATTCAGGGGGAGAAAATCTTTGAAGATAATGATGATGTTGAAGATGAGGTCTTGACTCTTCCTAATGCACAACAAGCTGTAGCACCCTTGGCACCTACTACTACATCACCTACAGCTAACCATCCTCAAGCTACAACATCATCTGTACATGCTGAAAATGAAGAAGGAGAAGGAGAAGTCTCAAAAGCCAATGCTCCCTTGCACATTCAAAAAATGCATCCATCTGAACAAATGATTGGAGACCTAAATGAGAGAGTCACTCGATCCAGGTTTATTCATTCTGACACTCATGCTCATTCTGCTTTAGTTGCTTCTTTTGAACCCAAAGATATATCTCATGCATTATCTGACGAATCTTGGATCAATGCCAGGCATGAAGAATTAGAGAATTTTGAATGAAATAAAGTTTGGAAACTTGTCTCACCACCTCCTGATTTTAATGTTATTGGAACTAGATGGGTTTTCAAAAATAAACAAAGTGAGGATGGTGTTGTTGTTAGAAACAAGGCTAGATTGGTTGCTCAAGGTTACACTCAAATTGAAGGCTTAGATTTTGATGAAACCTTTGCTCTTGTTGCTAGAATTGAAGCCATTAGAATCCTTTTAGCTTTTGCTGCATCCAAAGGTTTCAAATTGTATCAAATGGATGTGAAAAGTGCTTTTCTTAATGGCTACATAAATGAGGAGGTTTTTGTCAAGCAACCACCTGGTTTTGAAAATCCAAAGTTTCCAAATCATGTGTTCAAACTATCAATAGCTTTGTATGGTTTGAAACAAGCCCCTAGAGCATGGTATGATAGGCTAAAAACATTTTTACTTGAAAGGGGGTTTTGAATGGGAAAGGTTGACAAAACTCTCTTTTTACTCAAGCAAGGCAATGATCAACTATTCGTTCAGATTTATGTTGATGATATTATCTTTGGTGGTTCCTCTCATGTTTTAGTGTCTGAGTTTTCAGAAACAATGAGGAAGGAGTTTGAGATGAGTATGATGGGTGAGTTGACATACTTTTTGGGATTTCAAATCAAGCAAACAAAGGATGGTACTTTTGTGCATCAAAGCAAATACACAAGAGACTTGCTACATCGTTTTGGGATGGAAAACAGCAAACCAATCATGACACCTATGGAAAGCAATTGCACACTTGATCCGGATGAAGATGGTGAGCCGGTTGATCAAAAGGAATATAGAAGCATGATAGGTTCACTTTTGTACCTCACTGCATCAAGGCCGGATATACAATTTGCTGTGTGCTTGTGTGCTCGTTTTCAAGCTTCACGACGTACTTCACATCGACAAGCTGTCAAGCGAATTTTCAGGTATCTTCATGGAACTCAAGATTTTGGCATTTGGCTTTCTGCTTTCTCATGCATTAGTTTAAGAGCCTTTTCTGATGCTGATTTTGGAGGATGTAGAATTGATAGAAAAAGTACATCTGGTACATGTCATTTCTTGGGCAATTCTCTCATTGCATGGTCATCTAGAAAACAATCTTCTGTTGCACAATCAACTGCTGAATCTGAATATGTGGCTGCTGCTAGTTGTTGTTCTCAAATTCTTTGGATAGTAGCTACACTTAAAGATTATGGGGTTAATTTGGATAGTGTTCCTCTTTTGTGTGATAATAGTAGTGCAATTTGCATTGCTAAGAACCCCGTGCAACACTCTAGAACAAAACACATTGACATCAGATTTCACTTTCTTAGAGATCATGTTGAAAAAGGCAACATTGTGCTTCATCATGTGGATACTGAACATCAATTGGCAGACATTTTTACAAAACCTTTGTCTTCTTCTCGTTTTGCTTTTATTCGGGGAGAACTTGTGATTGTTCATCCAATGGGTTTGTTTTGAGGGGGAGTTTCCTTGCCAAGTTCTTTCACTTAATGAGCTCACTTTATCATATTTCTTTATATGTTATGTAATTGAGCTAATATATGATAATCTAATTATCTCACTTGAACTAAAAATGACATTGCGGAATTCCCTGGACTGATTACCTATAGCTAAATACTCTGTGATATCTTACTCTTCTAGGCTTGATATTGAATTTTTTTGACAAATTTGGGCTATGGAGCAAGTGTATTTTCAGCTTTACTCTTTCATAAGACCTTTTAATCATTTTTGCATGTTTACAATCAAAGAAAAAGAAAAGAAAAGGGAATCAATAAAAAAGGGTTGTTAAAAGCAAAAGCTTCAAGTTGTATGCTTCAGGCTTGCTTTCCCTAAAAAGATAAGATGTATGCTTCAAGCATGCCATTCCCTCAAAGATAAGATGTATGCTTCAAGCATGCCACTCCTAGAAAATAAAAGAAGTATGCTTCAAGCATGCCACATGCAACTTATTGTTTAAAGATTAAATTGGTCTACTAGATTGGAGTTGAAACTACTTGCTCGCCCTAAGTTGTTAGTTGCTTCAATTTTTAAAGCCTTGCTTTTTCTGCTAAGATCTTGCTTAGTACTTGGCTATAGTTGACTAAATTGAGGTTGAGATGCATGTCATTCCCTAACTTGTTAAAATCACATCAAGATCATGTATTTTGCATATTATGTGATATATAAGGTTATATGATCGAATGAGCTCATCTTTTCCTATCTTGGCACTTCCTTGTTTCTCTTTGTGAAATCATTGTTTCAAGAAAAATTTTGAATCTGTTCTCTCTCTTGTACTCTTGATGAATCCATTGTCAAAGGGGGAGAAATTTTGGGAATATTTGAGAAGTTCAAAGAAAAAGGGGGAAAAAGTTTTTTTTTTGAAATTTGAGCATTTTTGGAGAATTTTGGAATTCTTGGAATTCTTGGACACATTGCACATTCACACATTTTCATTCTCAGGGGGAGATTTTGTTTTGCCTTTTTGTCAAAGAGGGAGGTTCTGTGTTTTGGTGTTAATCCTTTGGATCTCAAAATCTTTTGTAAAAGAGAATGCCAATGTTCAAATCTAAAGTGGTGTTGCCAATGTTTTCATCAAGGGGGAGATTGTGAATCATGTGATGAAAAATTGGCTTGATTTTGTGCTGAAAAATTGGTTAGGATTAATCTTGCAAAATTGCTTGCATAAAGGACCAAACATTCAAACATCCAAAAAACAGAGACTTTGCATTTGCGCCAGACCAAACATCCAAAAACAGTGAGTTTCGCATGTATGACGGACCAAACTTTTTGGTCTGTCATAAACGTGATTTTGATGCTTTTACGCTTGTTCAAGAAATCGCGTTTTTCCCATGTATGACGGACCAAACTTTTTGGTCTGTCATAAACGTGATTTTGATGCTTTTACGCTTGTACAAGAAATCGCGTTTTTCCCATGTATGACGGACCAAATTTTTGGTCTGTCATACACATGCTTTTGGCGACCTCGTTTTTCCCATGTATGACGGACCAAATTTTTTGGTCTGTCATACACATGATGTTGGCGACCTTGTTTTTCCCATGTATGACGGACCAAATTTTTTGGTCTGCCATACACTTGTTTTTGGCAACCTCGTTTTTTTTCTATGAATGACAGACCAAATTTTTTGGTATGTCATAAATGTGCTTCTGAAGGTTTTTGCGCGGGACAAAGTTCTTAAAAATAGCAAGTTTTACATATACGCTGGACCAAATTTTTTGGTCCGTCATGAATGCGTTTTTGCTCGATTAGGGTTTTGAGCAAAATTGGAATTGTGTTTGATTTGTTTTTGAGATTATGAAATTTGTGAGAATTTCATGATGCTTGAAGTGGACTTTATGCAATGCTCGTGTGAGTATTTGCATGGATTGAGTAGAGTCAAGTCGTGGACTTGTGCTCGGAATTGTTTTGTGGTTTGTTCATGTGCAGGTATTGCTTGAAGACGAACGTGGTCGATGACGGGATCGGAACTAGGTTCATGGAGGAGCTGAGGTTCGGGACTAGGTTCAGGGAGGAACTGAGGTCTTGGTGGTCAAGGATGTCATGCGGGAAGTTCGGGCTAAGAGAATGGTGCACATGAAGAATGGTTAGTCACGTGAGAATGGCAGGAGGTCATTCGCATGCAAAGTGTTAGTCACGTGAGTATGGCAGGTGGCCATACGCGTGCAAAGTGTTAGTCACGTGAGTATGGTAGGGTTGCCATACGCGTGGAAGAGTTGTACTCGGCCAGGTTGGGCCAAGTAGAGTTGTATTGGATACAGATTCCTTCTAGGGAATAGGAATCGTATTCAGAACTCCTTGTGGGTTGGTCCTTTAAATAGGAGGGGTTGTCTCCTGTTGAAGGGCATCAAGCCTTGAGCAAGTTTTAGGGTTTGTACTCTTTTGATGAGAGTACTTTAGACAAAAGAAATAAAGATCAATTCTTCCAAGATTTTTGCGTGCTACAGTAACCACGTTGCTACAGTGTTTTTCTGTCTTGGTTCTTGTTTGCATGCTTGTTCTAATTCTAGATTGGTTTTTGATCGTTGAGTTTCATCTTGATTTGATCCATCAAAAACCTTTCTAGGGTATTTATTTAGAGTTCCTCAAAGTCTAGTTGATTAAACTTTTGTCGGTTCTGTTAAAACTTTCAAGTTTACGTTAGATCAATTCTCGTCAAGTTCTGGAACAGCAAGCTTGCGAAGCTCATAACTTTTGATCGGTAAGTTCGATCGAGCTGATTCTTTTTGGGTTTGATTCGTATTGGAATCTAGTTTCTTGTGTCCAAATTTCAGATCATTACGACAGTTGGATCTCCGGGAATTATCATTTTACCAAGCGTCTATCAATCTTTTATTGTTGATTACAAGGCAATCTTTTGAATCCGAGTTGGGGTGTTCTTTCAGTAGATCGAAAATTTGGTTTTAGCTTCCGCACAATCATTCACCCCCCCTCTGATTGCTATATTCGTATACTTCGATCCTACACTATCAGGAGCCCTGTAATCATATTGCGGTAATATTCGGGGGCTCCTCAGCCTACAAATCTCGTCGAGACCTAAAGGAGGCGGCACAGGAGGTGCATCATGTCACTCAGGGCAAACCCGCTGTGCAGCAGCTTAGGTAGTCCAAGCTGCCCATTAACTTCTCCAAAGATGACTGTCCCCTTGGATTAACCAATCCCCCGAGGCTTCCAATGGTCGTAAACTCGACCATCAATAACACCACGGTGGGATGGGTACTCATCGACAACAGAAGCTCCTTAGATCTCATATTCGCCAAAGTTTTGGACGAGATGCAAGTCTCTCATTCCAAAATCAAGAGCATAGTGTTCCCCTTTTTACAGGATTGTCCCGGGCACCTCGGCCAAACCTCTCGGCCAGGTCGTTTTGCCCGTTACCTTCAGGAGTCTAAGCAATTTTTCAGATAGAGATGATCACCTTTGAGGTGGTCGATTTTGAGTCAACCTACAATGCCATCCTCGGCAGATCGGCTCTCGCCAAGTTCATGGCTGCTACTCATCATGGGTAACAGTGCTTGAAGATTCCCGGTCCAGGCGGAGTAATCATCATGTGACGAGAAGGCATTGTACATGGTTAGGCAATTGCCTCATCGCCGCGCGCGATCAAGAGCTGAAGAATTCCCAGCCAAAAGTTGCCCTCTAGTCCATAGGAGAGACCAAGACGGTTCCGTTAAGCGACGCAGAGCCGACCAAGGTCGTGCTTTTAGCATCTTCCTTAGATCCTGTTGGCATCGAAAAACTTGATGACATGTCGATCGCCGCCAACACAAGAGAATGCTAGGTTCAGATTCTGTGGGCATGCCAGCTGATTTGATCACACAATCGGCAAGAGACGTATTTCCTGACACGATCAATCATAAGAACGATTGGGGCTTGTCGATAGGTCAATCCTAATTGGTCCGAGATGAACCAGCGTAGATCGGGAGTTTCGATAGATCTAACCAACCCTTGAGAGCCGATCAGATAGGGTAAAAGCCTACTCTTCCCCAAAAAAGGCGATGCGCAACAAGATCAGGAAGAGAGTAGAGCTTGGCAGGGCGCAATGCAATAGAGACCAACAATCGGCGATGCACAACTCGTGTTGATCAACGTGTATTACAAGAGGAAAGATTGACTAAAAATGACTACTCCTAGTGCTGAAAGGTAAAGTAATTGATTGATTGGTTGTTTTGATGTGTCCTTGATGTAGCTCGTTGGTCGCCTTTTATAATCCTCAGGCCTGATCATATTTGCCTCAGTCTCTTCATCCACTCGTACCGGCCTCAAATTCTTCCTTCCAACTTGGGCATGACCGTATCTGGTCCAAGTCGTATTGCTTTCGGTCTTTCCCTCCAATCCATGTGTTACCATATGATCGCTACTTTCTAAATCATATGTCTGCTGCCCCTTGCCAACTTGGTTCATGCCGGTCGCTTCATACTCGCACCAAGATCGCACCCATATCGGTTACTCAATTTTTGGGTGCTAACATATGCCCCCCATTTTTTGGATATGTATGGGCATGTCCCAAAAATCAACCGTTAGTGCCTCAGCAGGTCGTCATCTTCATCGTTCCTTCTCCCTAGCAGTTATTTCCTAGATATGCCGCACCATAATTCTTCCCGCGCCGAATCACTTCGTATTTCACCAGCATTTACTTGAAGGACGGTTCGTTCTTCATGCCATGATGATTCAGCTGCTCACTTTACCCTATAAGTACCAGATAAGTCGTATTTCACCACATCACCTTGAAGTAATCTTCACCATCTGCGCCATGTCTTCTTTTTCTTCTGACTCTTCCTCCTGTTACTAAACATCATCGGATGATGATTTGGCCATCGCCTCTGCTCTCCAAGAAGAGTTATCGGCTGAGGTTCGTGCCGAAGAAGAAGTGTCCGATCACGAAGCCATCGCCCGCGCCTTTCAGGAGGAGTTTGACGCTGATGCCGCCGCCGACCCTTTAGCAGCCGCTCCTCTTCCTGCGGAAGCCGTGGAACCTGATGCCGACGCAGATGCTGCTCCTACGGAGGTCACCCCGAAAGCCGCTGATCCTCCACCGGCCGATGATGAGCCGGCGTCTTCACCAACCCCCCTGCCGATGCTGCCCTCCTAGAGTCATCAAATTGTAGCAGCATTTCAAGTGCAGGTGATGTTCCTGGCGGGAAGTGTCGTTGGCTTCACTAGGTCTTCGCCCTTTTTTTATACGGATGGCACCTCCCTTTTGTATTTTTCCTTCAATCGTGGTTGTTTACCCTATGTAGCCGATATTGTAAATGCTTTACCTTGTCTTTAGCCGATGATGTAACTCAAGGGAATATGCCCTAGATCAATCATGGTGATGATTGTAATATGCCTTTGTTCATGTATTATGATAACTTTGTTTATCGGTTCCCTAAATAAATGTTATGACTTTGTTCATTGGATACGATATGATTGTGAAACACATTGTCAAGTGACATTATTCTAAATGGGTCCCTGATCCATGTTGATCCATGTCATTACGTGGAGCGGTGATGATTTGATCAGCACATGTATTGGATGATGATAATGTTTCACATACCATAGATATGGAGATGTCGAACCAACAATGTGGACACATGTTGAAGAACATGCACTACAGGAATCAGGGGAAAATTCGTGGGCCAGAAACTCATGAATGTAGGCCAAAACCCACGAATTTACATTAAATTCGTGCGCAAACCGTCGAATTTATGTCACAAATTTAACTCGACGAAATTAATCAATTAAATTCGTGGGCACTCACGAACTTAACTTAAATTCGTGGGTTTTTGCCAGACCCATGAATTTAACTGGCGACCTGAGTTAAATTCGTGGGCCAGAAAAACCCACGAATTTAAGCAGTTAAATTCGTGGGCTATGTGGCCCCACGAATTTATCAGTTAAATTCGTGGGCCAGAAAAACCCACGAATTTATTAGTTAAATGCGTGGGCCAGAAAAACCCACGAATTTAATCCCCACGAATTTATTAGTTAAATTTGTGGGCCAGAAAACCCACGAATTTATCAGTTAAATTCGTGGGCCAGAAAAACCACAAATTTATCAGTTAAATTCGTGGGTTTTTCTGGCCCACGAATTTATCCGACATTTATACTCAAATATATTATCCATATGCATCACACTCAATACATGCAATCAAACTTATTCAACATTCAATCAAACACTTAATATCTATATCGATCACGCATATATATATCGATCGATATGCATCTCATTCAACACAACCATCTTCACATTCAATCTTATTAAACACATCACAATAAGTTCATCACAAGATTCAAGAGTATTACCAACAATTCAAGAGTATTACCAACATGATTCAAGAATCAAACTCCACAACGAATAACTAAGTCACCGAAATGTATAAAATTTCGGCATGACCTCTCTAGTAAACAGGACATCCACTCTGTAGACAAAAAAACATTTGCAGTGATAATATATATATCAATCTCTCAAACCAGAAGGAGACATTCTAGCAGATCCTTAGATAATCAATCACACATCCAACGGCAATTTGTAAACTACGCATTACAATCCACATTACAATCTATCCATCACAATACAAATACGACGACGAAGTCATAAGGTCCAACAGTAATACACCAATCGAGCTCACAATGGAATTCATGTCTCGGGGTTGTTGGAGTTGTGAGCACTACTACCACCGCCGGAGGGCGTGACTATGACATCTTCTATGATGTCGTCGTTAGTACGTGCTGGAGGGCGTGACCCAGAAACCTGCACATTCAAGACTAGGTTGTGTTACAAGTAACATATCGTCGGTTTTTTCTAAATGTGCTAGAATCGAGTAAGTTTAGCAAGAATCGCTCAATTATCTCAATTTGACTAGGTTTGGCTCACAATTGACAAAATTCACTCCTTTTGTGAACTTAGCAAATATCGAAATGATTTGTGCAAGACTTAAGCTATATATTGCTAGATGTGCTAGGATCGACTCAGTTTTGCACGAATAGGTCAATTTCGTCAAGTTGACTAAGTTTGGATCACAATTGACAGAATTACCTTGTTTCGCAAACTTAGCAACCACTAAGATGAATTTGACAAGATTTAAGCTATATTTGGCTAAATGTGGTAGAATCGACTCAGTTTTGAATGAATGCCTCAATTTGACTAGGGTTTAGATCACAATTGTCAATTTCCACACGTTTCGCATTCTTAGCAAACATTGGAATGATTTAAGCTAGATTTGCCTAAATGTGCTAGAATCGAAAAATTGTTGCAGAAATACATCAATTTGCAGGATTTGACTAGTCTTGACCCACAAATAACAAAGTCAACTCAATTCGCAAACTTAGCAAACATTGAGATGATTTGTGCAAGGTTTAAGCATAAGTTGCCTAAATGTCCTAAAATCGACTAAGTTTTGCACGTATAACTGAATTTGCTCAAGTTGACTAACTCTGGCTCAACTTTTACAGAATTAACCTTTATTTGCCTAAATGTGATATAATTGACTAAATTTTGTGAAGGTAGCTCAATTTGACTTGGTTTGGCTCACAATTGACAAACTTAGCTCGTTTCGCAAACTTAGAATGTTTTTGACATCCATACCTGTGGTGTCGTCTAAGGTGGCTGCATGGCCCAATGGTTGAAGTACATAGGCATTCCATGGCTTGGCATAGGTGGTGGGTACATGTAGAATGGGTTTGGAGGCTGGGAGCCCTGTAAGGCATAGACAGGTACATTATGCCACATTTAAATCATTCGTTCAAATTTTGAATAACGAATTGAACCGATCCATCTTTACCTGTGGTGCCTCTCCTACAGAAGGTGGCTGCATCTGTGGAGTGAACATGTAGAAAGGACGAGGAGGCTGGGAGCTCTGTGGATCATAGTTTGTGATATAAAGTATACATAATAGAGTTTTTTAAAAATAAAGAATGCATGAGAATTTCATATAACCTGAGGTGCATCTCCTAGGGGTGGTGCCTGCATCCCAGTAGGGTTTATGAAGGACGCTGGGGGAGGCTGAGCACCCTGTGATGCTTCTCCTTGTGGCGGTGGCTGCATGTGCGGAGAAAACATGTAGAAAGGAGGTGGCTGGGAGCCCTATGACATAATAGTCAAGTTTGTGAGAAACGTGATTTTATGAGCTAAGTGAATTATAGAGTAATGAACTCAAGTATCTTTACCTGGGGCATAAAAGAAGGGCGAAACACTGGCACGTTAGGTCCAAGAGATTGTGATAGTTGCTGCATATAGATTGTTTGTTAGATTTTAATCATAGATGTACAAATGAGCGATTTGTTGAAAGTTGAGATTGTACCTGCAGATACATTTTCATGTATTCTAAGTCTTCTCGGCTTCTGCGAGCTTCCTCTCGTGCTTGACGAGACACTTCTTGCACTTGATGAGCCTCCTCTCGCGCTTCACGAGCCTCCTCCCGCGCTTGTGCTTCCCGTGCGGACCTCGACGAGTGAGCACTCCCTTGTGAGGAAACCGAGCCTCATGGAAGACGATCGCATTCGACAACTCCGTCCCCCATGGCCCACTTACAAACGATATATACTGAAATGTGACCATGCAACATTTTTTTATTCATAGAGCAAAAACAATTAAAATCAGTTTTATTAACGAACCTCCCATGCTTTAGGCCCCCTCCAGCGTGGTACAAGGCTTCCACATCGACCGGTGCGGCCGTCCAATCAAACTCTGGCCCATGATGTTGTGTCATTTGTAATGCATATGACGCCTACAAAACAGCATATTGGTGTTCCTGGATTTAAATTTGCACAAAATATATTGTGTCATTTATACTTACCATCCTCTCACTAGCCCCGTCATCGCACAAAACATCCGGGTTCTGTGGATCCTCACCTTTGTGCCCCCGGATGTAAACTTCCACAAAAGGGGGAGTACTCCCACTTTCAGCCTCCTACGGTGCAAAGTTAGAAACATAGTGACAAATTCACTAACAATTATAATACCGATACTTACCATGCGTTGCTCTAGGCCAATGTGTCTGTCTGCGCCGTATTTGTGCTTCCCCAATCTACTTCTTCTGCTCCCTCGATTTCTATTTGATTTTTCTTGAAAATCCTCCAACGCCCAGTACTGGCACATCCACCTCCAAGCCTCAATGTCCTTCATTATCCAATCGACCGAGCTCTCGAGATACTCTTGTTCTGTCAGGTGTATACTCCTCGCCTCTGGTCCTCTTCTCATGTTCACCTTCTTCACCTTCTTGTAAAAATTGATGGCAGCTTGAATCCGTGCATTGTTGAATGAATCTCCGACAACCTTTTGTGCCGCCCTGTTGAAGATGCTTTTGGCCTTCTTCAAAACGTTGTAATTGTCTTCATTCTCAAGCCAAAACCTCTCCTACATATAATCACACATTGTCAAATTGTATTTACATTTAAAGGAATACTCAAATAGAGTAAATACATAACGCTCAGTGCTTCCAGTTGTGGGCCGCGAATCTATCCCCGCCTGACTCAACCATGCCAGGGTAGTAGTAGTGGCTAAGGGCTCCCAGCACGGCGTTAACCTTTGTAATGTGGCCTGTCCCAGTCCAACCCGGCTCTTTCCAGTGCCTATAACAAAATACAAGACAAAGATGCATCAAAACAATAAGTTGTCACTTAGCTCATGCTAAAAGAAAAGACATGAAAGATATAACTGTTACCTGCTCCCGTGTAGCTCTATCAACCTCCTATCGGCCGGGTTGCATCTCGGACGAACTGAGATGGTTTTACGAATACTAAAATGCAAATCATTAGTTTGTAGACATTACAATGTAAATATGGACATTAAATGATAATCCAATACTACGCATATACCTGATGGTACCCGAAGAAGACCCGCCCTCTTCAACTGGGTCTAAGGTCGCCGCCAAGTCTGTATCTGCCGCTGCCTCGGCCTCGGCGTCTGCATCTGTATCTGTCGTCCCACCGCCACCACCCCCAACGTCGACCTCCTCGTTGTCCGCCTCACCCATGTCCTCATCCTCACATCCCACCTGCCCCTCGTCCTCAACCCCCACCTGCCCCTTGTCCTCCTGAGGCTGCTCCTGCACCTGTTCTCGTGCCTGCTCATCGAAGCACCTCTGGAGCTACTCTCGCCGCCGCCTAATCAAGCAGCCTCAAAGAATATATGGCGCTGCCGGCCGTCGAGTCCTGAGCATCAGAACCCCTGCTCCTCGATCTTCTGGAGGACGACCCGCTGAACTTACCTTTAAGCTTGTCAACTTGATGCCTGAACATGCTCATCTGTTCAAATTTGACAAGAGTTAGTGAAGGAGACAACAATAACTTGTAAAAAATGAAGGAGATAACAATAACTTGCAAAGTGAATGAGACAATAATAACTTGTAAAAAATGAATGAGACAACAATAATCTTACAAAATATACATATCAAAAGTTGTCGGTGTCGGAATCTGCTTCTGCGACTCGTATTTCCTTGAGACATGCTTGAACACGTGCAATCCTTACTGACTTTTGAGGGCGTTTTCGTGAAGGGCCTGGTTCATCTGTTATTAAGTCTATGGCATCGATAGGTAATTGATCGAGTCCCGCCCCGTCGGAGACAAGGAAAGAATCCCCCATAGCTTCTTCTTGATATACATCACCTACATCATCTTCTACGTTGCTTTCCACATACGAAACATCCCCAGGCGGATATACTTCAGGATTAACTTGAAATAAAACCCACCAAGCCTTCAAGCTAGGGTGAGGATAGCTAAGGTAGTACACCTGCTCAACCTGATGTGCAAGCACAATGTTATGGATGTGGCCCTGAAGCCGCGAACTATGCTTCACCTCCACCATCCCAAAGTCATCGACACGTGTGCCGTTGTGTGGATCGAACCAATGGCAATCAAAAAACACAACCTTCCGTTCTTTGGCAGCCCCAAAGGTATACTCAATTATGTTTTGTACAACACCGTAGTAGTCTAATATATCACCGCTGGAATCGGATGACGTTGTGACTACTCCGCTGTTTGAAGTGGCCGCAAGTGGACGGCTAGCTTCTTATTTCGCTGTTCGAAAAAGGAACCCATTCACATCATAGCGACTATAGCTCCTTGCCGTCACATCACCATGCGAGAGCTGTCGGAGATCGTCAGGGACGGAGGCATCACGCATACACTATATAGCAATATGCATCACTGTTAGTCTAATATTAGGTTACTACAACAATTCATTTTAAAAAAATGAATAAATAGTCAAATTACATGCTGACAGAACCATTGCACGAAGCTTGGGCGCCTTGCAACCCATCACGACGTAGGTTATCCAATTTCTTAGTTGTGGGTTATCGAGTTGACTTCCAATTTTCTTTGTCAAACACTCTGCATCATTTATTCACGGGTTAAAAAGGACTCTACACTGAAATGTTGAAAACATAATTCAGAAAGTCACTTACTCAAAATATTTTTCAATTTCTACCATGTTAGTGAACATGTAAAGCATGGCCAGGTTCCACTCCTCATACTCAGCATGGTGTGCAATGTACGACCCAACAGGTTAACCCTTGCATTGAAAAAGCTTAAGTTCGCACAACGGTTCTTCTTCCGCAGCACGGTACCGATTCGTAGGGGCATTCATGTTGTGCTTGAGTGCGAAATACTTTGTTGAGAATTTTGTGATCTCTTTACTTGCATAAGCCTTTGCGATACACCCCTCTACCCTTGCCTTGTTGCGCACTGTAGCTCTGAGCTTTTTTAACTCCCTTTTCTGACTATACATCCATCTGAACTGCGCAGGACCTCCAACCTTCGCTTCCCAAGGCAGATGCACCAGCAGATGTTGCATCACATTCATAAAACCAGGTGGGAAAGTTTTTTCCAACTTGCATACAAGCAATGGAATTCTCTTCTATAACTTCTGCATCAACGTCTTCGAGATTTCCTTAGCGCATATCTGCCTGTAGAAGTAACTGAGCTCGGCTAACATCCTCCACAACTCATTATCAAAATAGCCACGAAACATTACCGGAACAAGTCTTTCCATGATGATATGGTAATCATGACTCTTTAGCCTATTTAGCTTACCGGTGCTGACATTCACAACCTGTTTTATGTTAGATGCATAGCGATCAGGAAACTTTAGAGTTTTCAAGCACCTCAAAATCTATTTACGGTCTTCTGGCTTCACACAGTATGGAGCTCGTGGCCAGCTCTCATTTCCATTTAAACCAACTTTAACCTCGAGCCATGGCCTAGCACAATGATCACCCATGTCTTTCCTAGCACTCACGTTTTCCTTTGTTTTGTCGGTTACATCAAACACCATGCTTATGATGCTTTCTGCCACATTGCGTTCTTGGTGCATCAAATCTATGTTATGCGGCAGAATCAAAGCTTTCGCGTAAGGCAGCTCCCAAAGAAAAGAAATATGAGTCCAGTTGTGCTCCTTTCCATAGCCAGTGAAACCCACTTCCGTAGATCGTTCAAGCCGACTATGCCATTCAGCTATCTCTTCTCCTGTGAGTCGCTTCGGCGGCCCTTTTTTAACTTTCTTTCCTTTTCGAAATGCTTTGACGTCGTTCCTGAAATGGTGCCTCGCCGGAAGCCACCGTCGATGGCAATCGAAGAATGTGATCTTCTTACCGTGCGTGAGCCTGAATGCATCATAGTCAGCCATACAAATTGGACAACACAGGCGACCATGAACACACCAGCCGGCCCAAATGCCATATGCCAACAAATCAAGGACCGACCACAGGTATGCGGCTCGTAAGGTAAATTCTCTACCAGCAACACTGTCGTATGCCTTTTCCCCTCGCCACAACTTTTTCAGCTCATCAATTAAGGGCCGCATGAACACATTGAGATCCTTCCCTGGATGCTTAGGACCTGGAATGACAAGAGCAAGGAATATGAACCCCTCTTTCAAACAAATCTCAGGTGGAAAATTGTATGGCATGATGAAGACCGGCCAACAAGAGTATGGGCTAGCGATTGTGCTGAAAGGTGTGAAACCGTCCGTGGACAAACCAAGATGAACACTCCTAGGGTCGCTTGCAAATGCAGGATCGAATCGGTCCAATGCCTGCCATGCCTCGCCATCAGACGGATGCACCATCATATCCGGGTCTTGGTCCTCACGTTTACCTTCTTTGAGCCACCGCATATGCTTCACTGTTTGTTTTGACATGTACAGCCGTTTAAGCCTATCCGTGATCGACATGTACCGAAGCTGTTTAATCGCGACCTTTGTAGTCACTGATACCCCTTCCTCATCTACCACCTCAACGAATCTACACTTACCGCAATGCATACAATGAGTATCCTTGTCATGATCCTTCCAGAACAGCATGCAATTATTCTCACACACATCAATCTTCTGGTAATTCATCCCGAGGCCAGCCATCAACTTTTCGATCGGTACAAATCCTTTGGCATCTTGTGGTTAGGCGGAAGGACATCATTCATAAGTTCAAGCAAAGCGTTGAAGCATTTGTTCGAAAAGTTGAACTTCGACTTCATCAACATAAGCCGTGTAACCGCCTGCAGGACGGTCACATTGGTCAAGTCATGCAGCTTCTCATCTGAGGCGTCTAGGAGCCTATAGAATTCCTTAACCTCCTCCGGCTGTGACCCCTCCCCCGAGTTAAATTCAATTCCCCTGCCAAGATCATCCATCATCTCTTCCATCCGGTCGAGATCCTCCCCATGGTCCGACTCAATGGCCTGCCCTGCGGCCTCTCCATGACGGTGCCACACCAAATAGTTAGGCATGAACCCATTTTTGCAAATGTGATACTGCACTATATCCTTGGTGTAGTAGCTGTTATTCTCACAGAGGGTACACGGGCAATACACATATTCAGCTCCTCCAGCAAATGCTTGCTTCAAGAAAGCATCCGTGATCTGCCCCCATTCCCTTGAGTGCCCCCCATCACTCCTCCATCCGTCATACATCGCCCTTCGATCGTCACCCATTCTCAAACCTAAACAAATGAAACGATGTCAACGTACAACCGTGGCTTAGGTGACAAAGACAACCCTATTAGGAAAGATGTGTTCTAAACCCACCCAAGAATGGAGGCCGTTGCATGTGACCTGTGATGTGCGCTACAAACCGAACGAAATTTCGGCGTCATAACCCCGCTGTTCTCCAAACGCACGCCTGATGCTGGTGCGTCGGAGAACAACAAGGTTATGCAGCCGAAATCACGTTCGGATCGCTCGCACGTCACAGGCCCCATGCAACAACCAACATTCTCGGGCTGTCCAAAATACGATGGACAATTCTGGAACCGCGCACCTCACAAGCAAATGTGAGATGCACCGTTCCCGAACAGGTGATGCCTAGGCTCTCTACTTGTCGGGACCCCGAATTTGCAAATCCGGACCCTCTGTGTATTCAGCACTAGTCCAGGAACGCGCTAGTGCACACAGTCTTAACATCGGTATATATCACAATCATACCAAACGATACTATCAAAGTACTTTATTTAGATAATCAAAGGGTTACTCGACCTTATGGCCAAGTTACAAATATATGCCTCGCGAGGCTAAACTTATTAAAAGAGAAATAACAGGAAAATCAAATAACTCGTGGCGCCATCCAAAGATACCACGTGCAACCGATCGGGCTCGCATCCCTAAGTAGACGGGTCCTCTTGGAACTCCTCCTCCGAAATCCGTAGTCTCCTCTTCAACTGGTATTGTGTTGAGGCAAGGGTGAGTACTTGGTACTCAAGAAGTCATGCATGTAATGCAAGCTAATATACTATATGCATGGCTTGGTACAAAGGAATAGCTCAGTGGTATATTTGCAAAGAAATGCCTTTTGACAAGTAATAAAAGTAGATTCAAAGCAAAGAGAAATAAGTAAAGCATAAATAACTTCTCAAGAAATTTAATAAACATTTTTCCCCATCCTAAACCACATTTCCATCAACTTCATTACTAAACCAACCCAACATTTCAAATCCAAGTTATTTTCAGAAAGTCTAACCCTTGATCAGTAATTCCCGAGCATTGTCCAAAGATCGTGGACTCGGCTATTCAAATAGATTCTACACTCTGCAGAGGTTATGCACTTTACCCACAAGATACCAAACACCACAAAGGCGAGTTCCGTAACAAAGCCTTCGGAAGCCTCAAACAACACAGGTGGTCCTCTCCGGTTCGTGCTCTACACCATCCCTTCCCTTAGCTAAGGCGAAGTATGGGACCAACACACCGTTAGATGGGTATCCGGCCACACCCACGATACGCCCCCCGCATAATCACACAAACGGTGTAATCGACACCCCGAGGCTCCACAAGTGAGTCCTTAGCGACTTAATCAACTAGGGCCGTCCCATTCCAGCCATGTGGTTGCAAGTATGACCCAGTTCAAAGGCTTGCAAGGTTAAGTCCTTAGAGTGACCAGGGCAAGACTACCCAAGAACCAAATCAACATCCCCAATGCCACAACCGGCCCACTGATTACTCTTGCCACATGCCCTGGCCGAAAATCGTTTATCAAACCCCGCTTGATTACCATGCACCACGTGCCATCAACATCACATGATACTTTTCCAAAACAGGTTCAATATATCATTAAGTCAATATTAGCATTTGAATATCCAAAATCATGTCATGAGCACGTAGCAGTCTAAGCAAAGATACTACAACGTTCTAAACCCATGTTGGCAATTTAATAATGTCCAACTAGTAAACCACAACTAGGGTGACAAAGGGTCATGGCACATACTTAAGTAATCAAGGTGTCATATAGCAAATTGGTATTTATCTAACCCCATGTTTAATCAAAGTATCTTTCTACTTGAACTAGCATGCAATAGTTTAAATCAAAATAGATTTCAAATAGGATCAATATGGTCAAAGCACAACTTGCCTTCAAAAAGTACTTGCTCTTGGTCTTGAGTTGGATCCCGAGTCAACACTTCTCCCTCGAATCCTTCCCAAGCACTTCAACGCCTACTCGTAAAGCGTGCAAATAGCAAATACACAAATAAACACTAGGCAAAACATCCCAAAACTCCAAATAAAATCCATAAACAGAGAGAACATAATTTTCTGGATTTTTAGAAACTGAATCACAAATTTGGAGTTAAAACGCAAAAAGTTATGATTTATTAAAGTTTAAATAATCAATTAAATAATATTACAGAGAAAAAAACTTTAGTCCAAAAATTAAATAAAATTTATATTTAGGTAGATCTCAATTTTATACAAATTTAGAAATTTGAATCACTCAAATCGAGTTGAAACGCATAAAAGTTATAAGCGTTTGAAGTTTGAATCTAAATTTGAATCAATATTTCGAATTAATAAATCATTTTCTTTTCGAAATTAATTATTATACAAAGAAGGACACGTGGCAGCCTCGACTTGGCGGTTGACGTCACTGGTCCATGGACTTGGTCCACGCCGCTCGGGTCCACCGTGGGACTCTGGCCCACGACTCCACGTGAGATCGACATGTGGGCTCACTCGGTGACGCTATCGCCGACGTCACCGGGGCTCACTTACTGCGTCGACAGTGGGTCCCACCGATGACGCCATGGGTGACGTCCGGCTGGTGAACGCCGGCCGACATGCGGGCTCCGCCATGACGTCCGCGATGACATCATGGTGCGGTTCAATACGCCGCCGACACGCTGCCCTACAGTGTCGGCCGTTACACGCGAGTCGGTGCGCCGACGGCGTCGCTTCCTCGACATGGCGGCGCAATCTTGGCCGCTTGATTTGAAAATCGACGCCCAGTATTAGATCGTCGCTTTCACGCCGCTTGAGTTAACGCTGCTTGATCTCGACCGTTGGATCTAGATCCGGACGGCCGAGATTAGATCTGGAATTTTGATCGGATCTCACCGTGCGGTGACGGTGGGCACAACCGGGACGCGTTGGATCTTGATCGGACGGGCGAGAAGCTTTCGAGCGACGGCGATGGCGTCTTGGCGGAGCTGGGCCGAGCTGGGGACGGCGACACGTTAACGGCACGCTTGCGGCCTCCTCCGGCTGGCAGATGTCCCTTCAAAGGTGCCTCGCCGCGGTGAGTCCGATCTGAGGTCAACGCGCCAGGACGGCGACGGCGGCGGAACGGGCAAAGACCGTGGGCGAGCGGCGCGCAACTACGGCGAAGCTCGCGACGGGTTAAACGGGCGGCGTGCTTTGCTCTCGGTGAAGTAGAGAAGGGAGGGCGCGGGATCACGCGTCTCGGTATGCCTCGCTTTAAATAACCTTTCGGCGTCCGTGCGTAAAACGGAGACCCTAGTTTTCCACGCGCGGAGTCCGGCTCGACTCGGGCGAGACGACGACGGAGAGCCGTACATCGTGGCACGATCAACGGCCACGATCGCGACGGGGCGCGACCGGTCCGACATTACGGCCTGGTTTCGGCCGGATCTCACCGCTGGATCTTGATCCAACGGTTGGGATTGATTAGGTTAGGAGTGGGTTCGGTCGAGTCACGTGGCTCTGCCTGGACGAGTCCGACTCGGGTTCCGACTTTCGGCCGGATGAACAATACTTGACCCGAGTTTGATTTTTCGTGATTTAATATTTAAAATAATTCCTAGTAATTCATTTAATTCATTAAAAATAGCAAATGACTTTAAAATTCCAAAAAATTCTCGAAAATACTTTGGATCATTTTTGACTCAAATAAAATATTTCCAACAAAATTTTATTTGCAAAATTAAATTCTTTAATTATTTCAAAATGGAATAAATTCAAATAAATTCCAATTAAATCCAAATAAATTCCGTAAAAATTCCAAAAATTCACCAAAGTGCCAAATCACACATGAATTTAGGACAAGTAAAATTTTGGGGTGTTACAAACCTCCTCTTAATAGAATCTAGTCCTAGATTCAGTGGCTTACTAAAGGAATAGGTTTGGAAATTCTTTCTTCAAATCCTCTTCAAGGCTTCCCAAGTCGCCTGGCTCCTTCATGGTTGCTCCACCTCGAACTCTACAAAAACGGGTTGACTTGTTTCTAGTTTCTCGATCCATTGTGTCTAGAATCCTCACTGATACTCCTTATAAGTCAAATCCTCTTGCAACTCAATTGATTCTAACGTGTCTGCTCCTCGTGAACTCCTGGAGACACTTCTTTAATCGGGACACATGGAATACATCATGTACCCTCGCCAACGACCGTGGGCAACTCAAATGATATAACTTCGCCTCTCATGGCTCAAAATCTTAAATGGTCCAACATAACGGGTGCAAGTTTCCCTTTGGCATGGAACCTCTTAACTCCCCCGAGAGGCGTAACTCTGAGGTATACAAAGTCTTCTCGGTTCAAAACTCAAATCTCGGCGACGATTGTCGCGATAACTCTTCATCGAGATTGGGCTATCTTCAACCTTTCCTAATCATGGCGACTGTTCTTCTTTTCTTGAAGAATATCGTGCCCAAAGACACGCAAGGCCACGCCGGTCTCATTCCAATTCAATGGCGTCCGACAGGTGAGTCGATCATACAAAGGCCTCAAAAGGTGACATCCGTAAACTAGCCTCGATAACTATTGTTGTAATCGAATTTCGTGCATACTGGCAAACTCTTATCCCAAGAGGTAGCATAAGCCAATGCACAAGCTCTCAACATATCCTCCGCACCGGTTGACTCTTCGGTCCGCTTCATCCGCTGCGTGGATGATAAGTCAGATTCCGAAGTTTAAACGGGTTCCCATGGCTTCATGCAACTTATTCCGTAATCTTGAGGTAAATTGGGTACCTCGTCTGATCCTCTTTCTTTACACTGCAAACAAACAATCCTGGTCATGTATAATTCGCTAATTTATCTCCCGAGTAAGTGGTCTTCACGGGATAAAATGGGCTACCTTAGTCAGCGATCCACTATAACCCATATGGAGTCATAACCCCTTGAGTCTTCGCAAACCTAGAATGAAATCCATTCGATTTCCTCCCACTTCCACTGTATTTTCGCGGTTGTAGCAATCCTGTGGTCTCTCGATGCATTGCCTTGACTCTCCGGCATACGCCGCACAATGCAACATGCTCGGCAATTTCACGCTTCATACTCGCCACCGTAATCTCTCCTTCATCCTCGATACATCTTACGCCTCCAGGTGAATTGAGTACTTAGAGTCATGGGCTTCTTCCAAAATCAGTTGCTTTAACTCCTTTTTGTTAGGCACACAAATGCGATCCTTCATCCACAACGTGCCTTGCTCATCCAACTTGAAGTCCTCTCGCTTGCCTTCCTCCTTTTGGACTTAATCCTACGGATCCTCGTCATCATCCCTCTCGTCCTTCGGATCTGGTCCTCTAAAGTAGGCTTTACTTCCACGTGCCAAGAATCCGCTTAGGTACAACCTCTCAATCTTCATTTTCTCGAAATCCTCACATAACTCATCCCGACTTGTGGCTAGCAACGTACTCACGGTGCATGGCTTTTCCGACTCGAGCATCGGCTACCACGCTTGGCCTTCCCGGATGGTAATGGATTCCAACATTATAGTCCTTGATCAACTCTAGCCATCTCCTTTGCCTCATATTCAGATCCGACTGGGTGAATATGTACTTAAGGCTCTTATGATCCGTATATACTTACATCTGCTTTCCAATCGTATAGTGACGCCATATCTTCAAAGCATGCACTACTGACTAACTCTAGGTCATGTGTCGGATAATTTTCCTCATGTTGGCCTCAATCGCCTTGATGCATAGGCGATTTACCTTTCCATTCTCGTGACAAGACACATCCTGGGCCTTACGCGACTGGCCGCAATAAATATCGGGCTTTGAGCAACATCCCAGGTAGAACTAACACCGTCTTGATGTCGATACGCTTCTTCAGCTCCTCGAAATCCTTTCTCACATTCAAGGCCCATGCAAACTTCTTTTCCTTCTTCAGCAATTGCGTAAGAGGTTTGAATTGTTTAGAAGCCTTCAATGAAACGGCGGTAGTATCCTGCCATTCCAAGGAAACTCAGACCGGTCACTGATCTTCACGCTCCCAATGTAACATGCCTTCTACTTTGCTTGGATCTACTGGCTTAATTCTTCGCAGTCATTACATGTCCAAGAAACTCCACCTTGTCCTTCCAAAAATCACACTTGGTCGAACTTGGCTAAAAGTTGCTTGTTCCCTCAGCTTTTCCAAAACTCGCCTTAAGTGTTCTAAGGCATGTTCATCCTCCTGTCTTGGAGTAGATTAGGATATCGTCTATGAACACGACGACAAACTTGTCCAAATATTCCATGAACACCTTATTCATCATATTCATGAAATAGGTCGGCGCATTCGTCAATCCAAAGGACATAATCAGAACTCGTAATGTCCATATCTTGACGAGAATGCGCCTTCTGAATATCTTCTCGATCGGATCTTCAATCGATGGTATCCCGATCTCAGATCAATCTTGGAGAAAACTCCGGCTCCTCTTAATCGATCAAACAAATCATCAATCCTGGGTAGCGGATACTTATTCTTCACGGTGACTTCGTTGAGTGCACGGTAGTCAATGCACATCCTGAAACTCCCGCCCTTTTTCTTGACAAACAAAGCTGGTGCTCCCCACGAACTCGGTCTGATAAATCCTTTCTCCATTAACTCTTCTAGCTGTTTCTTCATCTCTACCAACTCCTCGGTAGACATCCGATAGGGTCTCTTTGCTATCGGTGTGCAGGTACAAGCTCTATCACAAACTCTATGTCCCTGTCTCGCGGCATACCGGGTAGATCCTCGGGAAAACATCGGGTACTCATTCACTCTTGGGACATCCTCTATGCCGATTGCCTTGGTACTGTTAACCATCAACTGTCCATCTCTAATCTGCAGTGGCTTGAAATTCCACTTTCTTCCCACACGGGCTCTCAATCGAGATAGTCCTTCGTCCCACAATCCAATACGGCCTTGTGCTTGGATAACCAATCCATTCCCAATATGACGTCTAAGGTCCGGGTCTCCAAAATCAAAAGGTTTGCTAGGAATTCTATTCCACCTATTAGTATTCTCACCGGAACATCCTACTTTCGCTCGGAGTTCGAACCAGTGGGTTTGCACTAAAAGCATGCACTTAAGTCTTGCAATCCTTAAATCATTTCTAGTAGCAAAGCCTTGCGAAACAAGCGAATGCGAAGCTCGAGTCAAACAAAGCTGTGCAGTCGAGTTAACAAGTAACTTACCCAAGATCTGACGTCCGTAGCATTTTGCAAAGGTGCATCTGCGGTGACATGGTTGACTCGGCCTCTCACCACGATGCAGGGTGTGGCTCTGGTCTTTGGCGCCCTAGCTGGGTGGTTCCTAGGTTGAAGCGAACTGGGGTCGCCTCGCTGTCTTCTTCGGACAATTGGCAAAGTGTCCTGGCTCTGCGATTTGTAACAGCCTCACTTGTTCCTTTCATCGCTCGAGTAAGCGTTTCTAAGCGGGTGGGGTTTGGTAGTTTTGATTGGCAGGTCTTGGTCTGGGGATGGTGTCCTTGTTGCATTCTCGTGGTTGGAATCAAGAATTGATTTGGTGCAACTCTCAAGCGCTATGCGTTCCTGGCGTGATCCTTCTTTGTTGCATCCTGCGCTTCTGTTCTCATCCGGTTCCTTGCGCTTGTCCTCAAGAATAAGTGCCTTATTCACCAACTCTTGGAAATCTGGAAAGGTGTGGGTGATCAACCCTACTTGCAATCCCGAGTTAAGTCCCTTCATAAAACGACTGCCTGGATTTATCGTCGCTACATCCTCGTGCGTAGCGTGCTAGGTGTGTGAACTTGTTCGGTAGTCGGCCACCGGTGATTACCTTGCTTGATGCTCGAACTCCTCCTTCTTAAGGTCCATGATTCCTTCAGGCACGTGATCTTGTCGGAATGCGGTGTGAACTCTTCCCAAGTGATATCTTGAGGGTTCTCCTGCTGCGGCACGTAAGTTCTCCCACCATTCGGCAATGTTCCTTCCAACCGATGAGGAAGCGTAAAGTACCTTCTCATTCCCTATGCATTGAGCTATGTAGCTTCCTCTCGATTGATCTTAACCAATCATCGGCCCAAAGGATTGGCATTCCCAGAGAAAGTGGGTGGGTGAGTCCTCATGAACTCGATACCTTTGTATTCTCGGGCGTGGTCCCTCGATTAACTTGATTGGTCGTGGCCTGAGCAAGGATTTGCTGCATTTGTTGCATCATAGCATGCATCAATCGAATCAGCAGCAAGAAAGGCCCAAAATTCTCGTGCATATCAATCGGGTCGGTGCTCTATCATTGGGGTTTTCAACTGGGCGAACCACTCCCATTGCTTCCAAAGTTCCCACGGTGTTCACCATCCGTCGATTTGCTCAGGTTTAGAGATGAGAGGGAAACAAGAATAGACAAGTAGTATGGAACTTATGCGCTTAAAGGGATAAACTTTAAGGTCCAACTTTATTATTAATAACTTGGTATGGCTCACATAATGCCTAAGGGCCTTGCAACACATATCGCACACTCAAAGAAACAAAGCAAATCCAAATCGAACTAACTCGAGTCTATCGCCTAAAGCGGTGACTCTTTATTCTATGACTGACTCGCGAAGGAGTCTCACTATAGAACCTATGCTCACTATCGAGAAAACCTCCACGGCCTGGGTACTGTGGCAAGATAGGCGCCAAACGACGCCATGTCCAGCAATCGTGGTCATCCGTGGTAGTCGGCTGAAGCGCTTGTCCTCATCGAGATTCGACTCTTCCGGATCTGGCTCGTAGCTCGAGTAATCGCCTGGGTCTGGTCCGCATAAAGTCATCTCCAACTCGCCAATCCTTCGTAGAAGGTGTGCCACATACTCTTGAGCTTCCCCGCCATCTCGTTTCTTCTCTCGTCGTGATTCTCCTTTGGCGCCTTCAGTAGCTCCTTGCTTGTATTATCTAGTACATCCTCCTGGCGATTTACAAATCGTACAATCGTAACCGTGGCATCCTATCCCGAATCTCCTTCGGTCGAAGGTTATCGCCGCGGATGGTAACGAACACCGTGATTTCCAACTCTCGCAGATACTTCGGTAATGTGTCGCATTGCTCGTCGTGATACTTCTTGGATACCCATCCGCATTGTAGATCTCCGGCAAAGCAGTTGTATCGGGCCATTGCCTGGCCCTTTTCCTAGCGTGTACCTCAATCTTCACATCACAAGCTTTGATCAATCCCGCTTGTCCGATCACTTCTACTTGGTATTGGGGCTTCTAAAATCCGAGAGTCTCAGAGCATATGCCAAAAGTTCCGGCAAGTGACCACTTCCTATCAACGAGTTGAACTCTTCCTCCATCCGTCACAAGAGTGCTTTACGAAGAACCCGGAATTTTTAAATTGTGACAAGGTAAGGGAAAATTTCAGCAAGAGACAAGAAAAGAGAGAAAGGGATAAGTCGAGATGTCATTTCTTGTCTTCACAAATTTTTAGCTTTTAGAAAATAGGTTTTATCCTCACTACGACCATTCTAGCTAGGGTTGAGTCACAATCAAGTATGGCTCGATACTACCTTCGCTGACCCCGAATTTGCAAATCGACCCTTCAGGTATTCGACTAGTCCAGAACGCGCTAGTGCACATACCTTTAACATCGGTATATATCACAATCATACCAAACGATACTATCAAAGTACTTTATTTAGATAATCAAAGGGTTACTCGAATTTATGGCCAAGTTACAAATATATGCTTCGCTGAAAGTAAACTTATTAAAAGAGAAATAACAGCAATGAAAATCAAATATCCGTGGCGCCATCCAAGATACCACGTAACCGATCGGTCGTGATCCCTAAGTAGACGGGTCCTCTTGAACTCCTCCTCCAAATCGTGAGTCTCCTCTTCAACCGTATTGTGTTGAGGCAAGGGTGAGTACTTGGTACTCAAAGAAGTCATGCAGTAATGCAAGCTAATATACTATATGCATGGCTTGGTACAAAGGAATAGCTCAGGGTATATTGGCAAGAAATGTGCCTTTTGACAAGTAATAAAAAGTAGATTCAAAGCGTGAGAAATAAGTAAAGCATAAATAACTTCTCAAGAAATTTAATAAACATTTTTCCCATCCTAAACCACATTTCCATCAACTTCATTACTAAACCAACCCTAACATTTCAAATCCAAGTTATTTTCGTAAAGTCTAACCCTTGACTCAGTAATTCCCGAAAGCATTGTCCAAGACTGCAGGACTCCTGGCTTATTCAAATAGATTCTACACTGCAGAGGTTATGCACTTTACCCACAAGATACAATAAACACCACAAAGGCGAAGTTCTCAGAATAAAGCCTTTCGAAGCCTCAAACAACACAGTGGTCCTTCCTAAGCCGGTGGCTCTACACCATCCCTTCCTTAGCTAAGGCGAAGTATGGGACCAACACACCTAGATGGGCATCGGCCACACCACGATACGCCCCCCGCACAATCACACAAACCGTAATCGACACTGAGGCTCACAAGTGAGTCCTTAGCGACTTTAATCAACTAGGCCGTCCCATTCCAGCCATGTGGTTGCAAGTATGACCCGGGCTCAAAAGGCTTGCAAGGTTAAGTCCTTAGAGTGACCAGTGGCAAGACTACCCTAAGAACCAAATCAACATCCCCAATGCCAACCTGCCCACCCTACTCTTGCCACATGCCCCTGGCCGAAATCGTTTATCAAACCCCGCTTGATTACCATGCACCACGTGCCATCAACATCACATGATACTTTTCCAAAACAGGTTCAATATATCATTAAGTCAATATTAGCATTTGAATATCCAAAATCATGTCATGAGCACGAGCAGTCCCAAGCAGATACTACAACGCTTCTAAACCCATGTTGGCAATTTAATAATGTCCAACTAGTAAACCACAACTAGGGTGACAAAGGGTCATGGCACATACTTAAGTAATCAAGGTGTCATATAGCAAATTGGTATTTATCTAACCCCCATGTTTAATCAAAGTATCTTTCTACTTGAACTAGCATGCAATAGTTTAAATCAAAATAGATTTTAAATAGGATCAATATGGTCAAAGCACAACTTGCCTTCAAAAAGTACTTTGCTCTTGGTCTTGAGTTGGATCCTGAGTCAACACTTCTCCTCGAATCCTTCCCAAGCACTTCAACGCTCACTGCAAAGCGCAAATAGCAAATACACAAATAAACACTAGGCAAAAACATCCCAAAACTCCAAATAAAATCCATAAACAGAGAACATAATTTTCTGGATTTTTAGAAACTGAATCGCTAAATTTGGAGTTAAAACGCAAAGTTATGATTTATTAAAGTTTAAATAATCAATTAAATAATATTACAGAGAAAACTTTAGTCCAAAAATTAAATAAAATTTATATTTAGGTAGATCTCAATTTTATACAAATTTAGAAATTTGAATCACTCAAATCGAGTTGAAACGCAAAAGTTATAAGCTGCTTGAAGTTTGAATCTAAATTTGAATCAATATTTCGAATTAATAAATCATTTTCTTTTTCGGAAATTAATTATTGGCCAAAGAAGGACACGTGGCAGCCTCTCGATTGGGCGCTACTGACGTCACCGTCCATGGACTTGGTCCACGCCGGCCAGGTCCACTGCGGGACTCGGCCCACGACTCACGCGGAGACTCGACATGTGGGCTCACTCGGTGACGCCATCGCCGACGTCCGGGCTTTCACCACGATGCGTCGAGTGTGGGTCCCACCGATGACGCCGCGGGTGACGCGCGCGCTACCGAGCAAACGCCGACATGCGGGTCGCCATGACGCTGCGATGACATCATGGTGCGCTTAAGCCGCCACGCCGGCCGACACGCTGCCCGGCAGAAATAATGTTACACGACGGCGCTGACCGCTGGCGGTCCAGGCTTCCCGACACGTGGCGCAATCTTGGCCGTTGATTTGAAAATCGATCCCGGTGACAGATCTCGCTTTCACGCGCTTGAGTTAACGGCTGCTTGATTCGACCGTTGGATCTAGATCCGACCGCCGAGATTAGATCTGAATTTTGACGGATTCACCGCATGCGTGACGTGGCACACCGGGACGTTGGATCTTGATCGACGGGCCGAGAAGCTTCGAGCGACCGCCGATGGCGCGGCGAGCCGGGTTGGCCGAGTCGCGTGACATCGCTAACCCGCGCGTTATGCTCTTCCGGAGGCGAGATGTCCTTCGTGCGCTCTCGCGGTGAGTCTCGATCTGAGGTCAACGGGCGGCTGACGGGACGGCAAGGAACGGCAAAGACCGTGCATGGAGCGGCGCGCAACTACGGGCGAAGCTCGCGACGGGTTAAACGGGCGCGCTTTGCCTCTGAAGTAGAGAAGGGAGGGCGCGATCACGGCGTCTCGGTATGCCTCGGCTTTAATAGTTTCGGCTCTGCGGCGTAAAACGGAGACCTAGTTTTCCACTACGCGATGATGCACGGGCGCGAGTCCGGCTGGCGGAGACGACGACGGAGAGCCGTGACACGCGGCACGATCAACGCCACGATCGACGGCGTGCGACCGGTCCGGTCCTGACACGCTTCGCCTGGTCGCGGATCTCAAATGCTGGATCTTGATCCAACTGGGATTGATTAGGTTAGGATGGTTCTACGAGTCACGTGGTTCTGGCCTGACTAGTCCGACTTCCGGTTCGACTCGGCCTGATGAACAAAGATTTGACCCGAGTTTGATTTTCCAGCGATTTAATATTTAAAATAATTCCTAGTAATTCATTTAATTCATTAAAATAGCAAATGACTCGTAAAATTCCAAAATTCCTGAAAATACTTTGGATCATTTTGGACTCAAATAAAATATTTCCAACAAAATTTTATTTGCAAAATTAAATTCTTTAATTATTTCAAAATGGAATAAATTCAAATAAATTCCAATTAAATCCAAATAAATTCCAGAAAATTCCAAAAATTCACCAAAGTGCCAAATCACACATGAATTTAGGACAAGTAAAATTTTGGGGTGTTACACTACTGTTCGACGCAAACCCTAAACACCAAACTAAGTCACCGAAATGTACAAAATTTCGGCATGACCTCTATAGTAAATAGGACATCCACTCAGCAGACAAAAAAACATTTGCATTTATAATATATATATATATCAATCTCTCAAACCAGAAAGAGACATTCTAGCAGATCCTTAATGCAAACACAAGTGATAAGTAACTAATCAATTACAAGCCACTTCATGACTTAACAGACCATTAGTTGACAAATAGAATGGCATTTCCGAAACAAATTTAGTCTCAATGTGAGCATTTCACACTATATCCAGAGCATGTTGTTCTATAAGTTCTAACCAGCTACAGATTCTACCATACACGAGGGAAAGTGACCACTAAACCATCCATTGCAATTTATAGCATTGACAGATCTCAGACATCATTCAACAATGGATTGTCTTGCAATCAAGATGCTCACAGACAAACAATCACAAACAGTGGGATACAACATTATAACCCTTCTAGGCATTACAACAAACACTTGGTATACACAAGAGTTCATCTACTACCACTTACCACTGAGAGGAGAGGAAGGAGGAGAAGATGCCGACCGTGGGGAGGAGCAACAAGGGGAGGACTCGCCGGCTTGGGGAAGGACATCGGCCGGCCGGGGAGAGGAGGACTCGCCTGCTCGGTACTGCTGCTGCCGCCGCAAGAGCTCATTGCTGCTGCTGCTGCTGGCGTCGGGTGGGGAAGCAAGGCGACGCTCGGCGCTAGGGGAGGCGGCGCCTGCACTTGGGGAGGACGGTTAGGGCAGCGCCGGCTCGGGATCGATGGAGGACTAGCTAGGGCGGCGCGGCGGCTGCAGGGAGCAGAGGGCGAGTGCTGCCGCGGGGCGGCTCCAGGTTTTGGAGGAGGCAGCCGAGGGATGGGGGAAGAAGATGGGGGGCGCCAGCTGGGAGCAGAGGGCGAGTGCTGCCGGGGCGACGCATGCAGGTTTTGGGTGCGCACAAGTTATGGGGAAGAAGAAGGAGGAGCAGGGTGTCGGGCTGCCCTCGGCCGGTTATAACCCTCTGATAAATTTGTGGGCACGCGGGCCGACAAATTTAATTAACTTTATGTGCCCGCCGATGAATTTATTAACATCGTGGGTATTTCATCCGCCGACGAATTTAAGTACTAAACTCGTGGGTTTTTTTTCAGCCCACAAATTTATTTAAATACGTGGGTACCGACGAATTTAAATGTCTAAATTCGTGGGTTTTATTTTGGCCCACGAAGTTAAAGAAACCCACGAATTTTTCACTGTTTCTTGTAGTGATGGGTAGTTGGACAAGACCCACTCCGAGACGCTGTGAGTTGTTATCTGTTGTAGTGCCATCAGCGTATAGTCTCGAGTGGTATGCCTATATGGTCCTTAGACCTGAGATTGTCATGGATGCCTACCATGTAGACTTGTATGCTTTGGTGTCATCAAACACTACACCGTAACAGGGTAGTTATAAAGATGACTACTGGGTATGCAATGATACATCGCCAAGAATGTGATGATCAAGATGGGATTTGCCCCTCCTAGATAACGGGAGAGATACCTTTGGACCCCTCATGTGGATGGATAGGAAAAGTGCACGGCCGTGCTAAGATGACTAAGGAGTTAGTCATGGTTTATATCCATCACACTATCGAGTGAAGTTGTCAAGCTATCAACAAGGGTGGCGCGCATCTTGCCTTGAGCTTGACTGGTATCGTGTGGCAAAGGGACCAATATGTGAGTGTATCTAGGTTCAACCGAATATTGATTCTGTGCATTCGGGGGGTCAATACGTACTGCTAGGTGCCGCTGTTGTTCAGTGAATTGGAAACGGGTTTCCGGATTCACGTTCGACTTGCATTGAACCTAACGGGTCACACACTTTACGAGTTGGAAACGTTTTAATGGGTTTGTGCATGTATAAGATCCGTGTTAGAGATGGAACCCTAGCAGGCTTCGGCCCATTAGCGTATCTATAAAAGGCGAGGCCAGGAACAGTGCGCGCATGAGATAGAACCCTCATCACGTTCAGCCGTCGTGCTCCTCTCCTGCTCCCCAGAAACCCTAGCCGTGTGGCGAGGTGCTACCACACCCCGCACGATGTTCCTGCTCGGTATGTGCGGATACCGGTAGAGGCGCTGCCGTCCACAGACGCGTTATTCGGTTGGATCTCCGGCGACTTTTTGTGTTCGATCTCGACTAGATCTATCGGGAAGCTCTCGGCGTAGATCGAGAACCACTCGGCGGAGGTCGAGGAGCACTCGGTGTAGGTCGAAAACCACTCGGCGGAGGTCGGGAACCACTCGGAGTTGATCGGGACATGAACGACTACTTCCTCTATGCGCGCGTATCTTCTTCTGCTGCATTGGCACGTCAAGGGTAACGACTCATGATCCTCTAGTCGCATGTGATCTTGGATAATTCGTGGTAGAAAATTTTGATTTTATGCTCGCGTAGCCTACCCTTACTCGAACAGTGGTATCAGAGCCGATCATGTGTAGTTAAGGATCTGGGTCGCGCGCACATGTCGATGTGTTGTTGTGTTCATCACGGGTTGATTGGATCAATCGGTATCGGGGAAGTATGAGGTATGAGTTGGTAGCTCTGCACGATTAAAAAGATTAGTTCGTGCTCATCCAGATTGTTGCCGTGCATTACCCCTACCGGCTGGTAACACCATCGGGGTAGTAGCAAGTGCCGAACAGATCGAGATCGGTGTGGTCGTTGCCCTCTCACAGGGACCTCGCACGTTGGATCGATGAGATCGATCCTATGGAATCTGAGGCATTCTGATGAATTGGAATCGGCTTGATTTGATCAATCCGTTTGAATTTTCATAGCGTTTTCATAGATACGATCTATATTCCCCGAAAAATTTTCTACGGGCGCTGCCCCTTCGAACCCCGCTCGCTAACCGGCTAGCGGGATCACCATGATAGTCAGCATTGCGCCCATATACTAAAATTTGTTCACTTCCCCTACGCTAGAATTCGATCCAGCTCCTAACTTATTTTTGCAGGGGTGTGATGTGAACAGTATGGACCCTATGTGTATGTGATGCATGGTTGTATATTTCATGACCTGCGTGTCATGGTTAATTGCAGCTGTGGGCTGTCCTATTATTGTATAACGGCCTGCGTGCGACATGTGATGTCTTGAATCCCCATGTAATTTTGCTACTAGCTGCTAGATGTAGTAGTATAGTACAGATTCTTGAAGGCTTCAACCCAAATGGCCAAGTGTGCAAGGATGGTCTGGAAGATGGAGATCTCCATGTTATGGGCCATACTAGTTCACATTTTAATTTGATTGTTTGTGATGTTTTACCTTGCATTGCTATTCTTTAACATCATATGTGGTGAATATGTTAACATGATTGAATAGTTTCCCTCGGAAAAATTAAGAGTTAGATGCCTTTTTCCAATAGCTGCATCTATTGTCTTGTACTTTGGTGGATCAGGTCTTGACAAGTCAAGAATGCCGCCCTCTTCCTTGTACAATAGAGTGAGTGTAGCCTAACCTGTGCACTCATAAGCATAGTGTTGGTTTGCTTAACGGAGTCATCCAAATAGGATTTGGTACTTTGGGCATCAATGTTGGGTGTCGGGGCATATGATGCCGCCCCAACAAGCAAGAATCACATACAATGTGATTGGCAAGATGTTGTCTACCTATGTCGCGGGTTAAGTGGTATTGACAAGTCCTTACCCGAATCACAGTGACCATGGATCTTGTTCCATGGAGATCACCAGAGGGAAAGTGATCTTAATGGAAGCATCTTTTATTGAAACTGTTTAATAGAAGATTAACATGAACATAGTGCTAAAACTTTGCTTATTCATGTTTTACATGGCACCAAATACTATTAATACAAACACTGGTTTTAACTTGTGATCGATTCTGGAGAGAGAAAAACTCTCTGCGACAAATTTTATGGATTGGTATCGTAACTTGAGAATTGTTCTCAAGGCTGAAAAGAAGAAATATGTTCTAGACGGTGCATATCCTGATGAATTGCCTGAAAATGCATCCGCCGCTGATAAGCGTGCTTATGAGAAGCACACAAATGACACCCTAGACGTCAGCTGTCTCATGATTGCCACGATGAACTCTGAGCTCCAAAAGCAATATGAGCACGCCGATGCCTACACTATGATTGTAGGTCTCAAGGGCATGTTTGAGAAATAAGTAAGGGCTGAAAGATATTTGATATCTAAAGCATTGTTTGTGTGCAAGCTGGCTGAGGGTGCTCCTGTAAGTCCTCATGTAATTAAGTTGATTGGTTACATTGAGAGCCTGTAGAAGCTCGGCTTTCCACTTCAGAACGAATTGGCCACAGATGTGATTCTCCAGTCGCTCCCTGCGAGCTTTGAGCCGTTCATTTTGAACTTTCATATGAACAGCCTGGAGAAGAATCTGATTGAACTGCATTGGATGCTGAAAACTGCGGAAGAGATCATAAAGAAAGGTACAAATCATGTGATGATGATTCAAAAGGATAGGAAAAGGAAGCGCAAGGCTAAAAGTAATGGTGAGGATAACATCCAAGACCCAAAGCCAAAGCCTAAGGAAAGGCCAAAGGTTGGCCCTAATGCTTTTGACAAATGTCACTATTGCAAGAGCAATGGGCACTGGAAGAGAAACTGTCCAAAGTACCTGGAAGACAAGAAGAATGGAAAAGTTCCTTCTACTTCAAGTATTAATGTTATAGAAGTTAATCTTGCAACTTGTCCAACTGAGTCTTGGGTATTTGATACCGGATCAATGATTCATACTTGCAAATCGTTGCAGGGGTTCAGAAGGACTAGAGATTGCAAGATTGGCAAGTTGGAAATTCGCGTCGGCAATGGATCAATGGTTGCTGCGAAGGCCATTGGCATTTATCCCTTGTCGTTACCTTCTAGCTTAGTCATGGAATTGAATAATTGTTATTACATTCCTGCCTTAAGTAAGAACATTATCTCTTCTTCTTATTTAGAGGAAGAGGGTTATGATTTTGTAATAAAGAACAAGAATTGTTCTATTTATTTCAAAGGTTTGCTCTATGGTAACTATCCATTGGTGAATGGGCTATATGTGCTAGATCTTGGTAATGCTTCTATAAATAATGTTAATGCTAAAAGACTCAAAATAAATGAAACTAATTCCACTTATTTATGGCATTGTAGCTTGTGCCATATAAATAAAAGACGCATGGAGAAGCTCCATAAAGATGGTCTTCTTGATTCATTAGATTTGCAATCTTTTGAAACAGGTGAGTCTTGTTTACTTGGCAAGATGACAAAGGCACCCTTCACTGGTTCGAGTGAAAGAATGTGCGAGTTGTTGGCTCTCGTGCATACTGATGTATGTGGACCAATGAGCTCCATGGCCAGAGGTAGTTATCAGTACTTCATTACTTTCACCGATGACTTTAGTAGATATGGCTATATCTATCTAATGAGGCATAAGTCTGAATCGTTTGAAAAGTTCAAAGAATTTCAGAATGAAGTACAAAATCATTTGGGAAACAAAATTAAATTTCTACGGTCCGACTGTGGAGGTGAATATTTGAGCCAAGAGTTTAGTGATCATCTAAAGAGTTGTGGAATTGTTCCACAATTGACTCCGCCCGGTACGCCATAGTGGAATGGGATATCCGAACGGAGAAACCGATCTTTGTTGGACATGGTACTGTCCATGATGAGTCAAGTCGATCTTCCGTTTTCATTTTGGGGACACGCTCTAGAAACAGCTGCGTTCATGTTAAACAGGGTTCCATCTAAATCCGTTGATAAGACACCGTATGAGATATGGAAAGGGAAACGTCTCGACTTGTCTTTTCTTAAAATTTGGGGCTGTGAGGCTTATGTAAAATGTATGACGTCTGATAAGCTCCACGCCAAATCCGATAAGTGCTTCTTTGTGGGGTACCCAAGGGAAACCAAAGGGTATTATTTTTATAACCGGGAAGAAGGCAAAGTGTTTGTCGCCCGGACTGGTGTATTTTTGGAGAATGAGTTTTCCAAAAGAGCTAGTGGGAGCAAGGTGCAACTCGAAGAAGTTTGAGAAATGTCTGAAAATGTTTCAGCTCCAACTAGTCCTCATCAGGATGAGCAACATGTTGTTGAACCTGTTGATAAGGCGCCAGCCCCACGGAGGTCCTCACGAGCAAGCCGCGCTCCTGAGAGGTTCATGTTCCTCATGATGGAGCAACGCGATGTGTTATTATTGGAAAATGATGAGCCCAAGGACTATGAGGAATCTATGGTGGGCTCGGACTCTGAGAAATGGCTGGAGGCCATGAGATCAGAGATAAAGACCATGTATGATAATCAAGTTTGGAACTTGGTTGATCTGCCTGATGGTGTAAAAACTATCGAGTGCAAATGGGTCTTTAAGAAGAAGATAGACGCTAATGGAAATGTTCACATTTTCAAGGCACGATTGGTGGAAAAATGGTATAAGCAGATTCATGGTGTGGACTATGATGAAACTTATTCGCCAGTCACCATGGTGAAGTCTATCCGGATCATGCTAGCAATTGCCGCATATCATGATTATGAGATTCGGCAAATGGATGTCAAAATGGCTTTCCTAAATGGAAACCTAAGCGAGGACGTGTACGTGGTACAACCCGAGGGTTTTGTCGATCCTACTATTGCTGGCAAGGTATGCAAGCTTAGGAAGTCCATTTATGGACTGAAGCAAGCATCTCGGAGTTGGAACCTTCGTTTTGATGAAGTGATCAAATAGTTTGGCTTCATCAAAAATGAGGAAGAGCCTTGTATTTACAAGAAGGCTAGTGCAAGTGCACTTATATTTCTGGTCTTGTATGTGGATGACATACTATTGATCGAAAACCATATTTCGATGATAGATGCTGCACAATCTTATCTGAGAAAGAGTTTCTCGATGAAAGACTTGGGAGATGCAGCTTATATTTTGGGCATGAAGATCTATAGAGATAGATCAAAAAGGCTAATTGGATTGAGCCAAAGTACATACATTGTCAAGAAACTGAAATGGCTCAACATGCATGATTCCAAGAAAGGTTTCTTGCCCATGTCACATGGTGTAAGTCTTAGTAAGACTCAGTGTGCTTCAACACCTGATGAGCAAGAGAGAATGAGTCGGATTCCATACGCTTCGGCTGTTGGATCCATCATGTATGCCATGCTATGTACGCGCCCAGATGTGTCATATGCTCTAAGTGTCACGAGCAGGTACCGAATCCTGGTGATAGTCACTCGGTGGTTGTAAAGAACATCCTTAAATACTTAGACCATCTCCAACCCATTCCTGTCCCCTCCCTCATTCCCTTCGCGAAGGGATTCCCATTCCCTTCAGCGCTCCAACGGGTTCCCTTCAGCATTCCCTTCAGCCTGGGATTCTCTCTCCCATTCCCTCCAGGAAGGGATTCTCTCTCCTTTCCCTATACAATTCCCTTTAAAGGGAATCTGTTGGAGATGAGTGGAAATAAAGGGAATGGGAATGGGGAAGGGAACAGGGAAGGGAATGAAATGAAGGGAATATGGTTGGAGATGGTCTTACGAAGGACTAAGGAGATGTTCTTGGTCTTTGGAGGAGAGGAGGAGCTCGTCGTAAAGGGTTACGCCGATGCTAGCTTCCAAATCGACAAAGATGATTCGTGATCGCAATCCGGGTTTGTATTCTATCTCAATGGTGGGGCAGTGAGCTGGAAAAGTTCCAAGCAAGAGAGACAGTAGCTGATTCCACTACGAAGGCCGAGTACATTGCAGCTTCTAATGTAGCAAAGGAAGCAGTTTGGATCAGAACATTTGTTTCTGAGTTGGGCGTGGTCACTAGTGCATCCTGTCAAGTGGATCTCTATTGTGAAAATAGTGGTACCATTGCACAAGCAAAGGAGCCTAGGTCTCACCAAAAATCCAAACATATACTCAGGTGGTACCACCTGATCCGGGAGATCATTGAAAGAGGTGATGTGAAGATATGCAAAGTGCACACGGATCTAAATGTGGTTGATCCGTTGATAAAGCCCTTTCCACAACCAAAGCATGAGGCGCACACGAGAGCAATAGGTATTCGGTATTTATATGATGGACTCTACTGCAAGTGGGAGATTGAAGGGAATATGCCCTAGATCAATCATGGTGATGATTGTAATACGTCTTTATTCATGTATTATGATAACTTTGTTTATCGGTTCCTTGAATAAATGTTATGACTTTGTTCATTGGATACAATCTGATTATGAAACACATTGTCAAGTGATATTATTCTAAACGGGTCCCTGATCCATGTCATTATGAGGAGCAGTGATGATTTGATCAGCACATGTATTGGATGATGGTAATATTTCACATACCATAGATATGGAGATATTGAACCAATAATGTGGACACATGTTGAAGAACATGGGTAGTTGGACAAAACCCACTCCGAGACACTATGAGTTGTTATCTATTATAGTGCCATCAGCGTATAGTCTCGAGTGGTACGCCTATATGGTCCTTAGACATGAGATTGTCATGGATCCCTACCATGTAGATTTGTATGCATTGGTGTCATCAAACACTACACCATAACAGAGTAGTTATAAAGATGACTACTGGGTATGCAACGATACATCACCAAGGATGTGATGATCAAGATGGGATTTGTCCCTCCTATATAACGGGAGAGATACTTTTGGGCCCCTCATGTGGATGGATAGGAAAAGCGCACGGCTGTGCTAAGATGACTAAGGAGTTAGTTATGGTTTATATCCATCACACTGTCGAGTGAAATTGTCAAGCTATCAACAAGGCTGGCGCGCATCTCTCCTTGAGCTTGACTGGTATCGTGTGGCAAAGGGGTATGTGAGTGTATCAAGGTTCAACCGAATATTGATTCTGTACATTCGGGGGTCAATACGTACAGGCAGGTGCCGCTGTTGATCAGTGAATTGGAAATGGGTTTCCAGATTCACTTCCGACTTGTACTGAACCTAACGGGTCACACACTTTAGAAGTTGGAAACTGTTTAATGGGTTTGTGCTTGGATAAGATCTGTGTTGGAGATGGAACCCTAGCGGGCTTCAACCCACTAGCGTATCTATAAAAGGCGAGGCCAGGAACAATGCACGCATGTCGGGACCCCGAATTTGCAAATCCGGACCCTCTGTGTATTCAGCACTAGTCCAGGAACGCGCTAGTGCACACAGTCTTAACATCGGTATATATCACAATCATACCATACGATACTATCAAAGTACTTTATTTAAATAATCAAAGGGTTACTCGACCTTATGGCCAAGTTACAAATATATGCCTTGCAAGGCGAAACTTATTAAAAGAGAAATAGCAAAGAAATGAAAATCAAATAAACCGTGGGCGCCATCCAAAGATACCACAGCAACCGATCGGGCTCGCATCCCTAAGTAGACGGGTCTTCTTGGAGTTCCTCCTCCAAAGTCGGCGTAATCTCCTCTTCAACCGATATTGTGTTGAGGCAAGGGTGAGTACTTGGTACTCAAAGAAGTCATGCCTGAGAATGCAAGCTAATATACTATATGCATGGCTTAGTACAAAGGAATAGCTCAGGGTATATTTGCAGAAATGCTTGACTTTTGACAAGTAATATAAGTAGATTCAAAGCAGAGAAATAAGTAAAGCATAAATAACTTTTCAAGAAGTTTAATAAACATTTTTCCCATCCTAAACCATATTTCCATCATCTTCCTGTTAAACCAACCCATCTTTTCAAAACCAAGTTATTTTCGTAAAGTCTACCCCTTATTGTAATTCCCGAGCATTGTCGATCACAGTGGACTCGGCTATTCAAATAGATTCTACTCTCTGCAGAGGTTATGCACTTTACCCACAAGATACAGTCAAACACCACAAAGGCGAAGTTCCTCAGAATAAAGCCTTTGGAAGCCTCAAACAACACAGTGGTCCTCTAAGACGTGCTCTACACCATCCCTTCCCTTAGCCAAGGCGAAGTATGGGACCAACACACCGTTAGATGGGTACTGGCCACAGCCACGATACGCTCCCTGCATAATCACACAAAAGGTGTAATCGACACCTGAGGCTCCACAAGTGAGTCCTTAGCGACTTAGTCAACTAGGGCCGTCCCATTCCAGCCATGTGGTTGCAAGTATGACCCAGTTCAAAGGCTTGCAAGGTTAAGTCCTTAGAGTGACCAGGGCAAGACTACCCAAAAACCAAATCATCACTCTCAATGCCACAACTGGCCCACGATTACTCTTGCCACATGCCCTCGAAATCTGTTTATCAAACCCCAGTTGATTACCATGCACCACGTGCCGTCAACATCACATGATACTTTTCCAAAACAGGTTCAATATATAATTAAGTACATATTACCGTTTGATAGTCCACAATCATGTCATGAGCACGAGTGTGTCTAAGCAAAGATACTACAACTATCTAATCCGATGTTGGCAATTTAGTAATGTCAAACTAGTAAACCACAACTAGGGTGACAATAGGTCATGGCACATACTTAAGTAATCCAGGTGTCATATATCATATTGTTTTTTATCTAACCCCTGTGTTTAAACAAAGTATCTTTCTAATTGAACTAGCATGCAATAGTTTAAATCAAAATAGATTTCAAATGGGATCAATATGGTCAAAGCACAACTTGCCTTCAAAAAGTACTTGCTCTTGGTCTTGAGTTGGATCCTGAGTCAACACTTCTCCCTCGAATCCTACGGCACTTCAACGCCTACTCGTAAAGCGTGCAAATAGCAAATACACAAATAAACACTATGCAAAAGATCCCAAAACTCCAAATAAAATCCATAAACAGAGAGAACATAATTTTCTGGATTTTTAGAAACTGGAATCACAAATTTGGAGTTAAACGCAAAAGTTATGATTATTTAAAGTTTAAATAATCAATTAAATAATTTTGCAGAGAAAACTTTAGTCCAAAAATTAAATAAAATTTATATTTAGGTAGATATTAATTTTATACAAATTTAGAAATTTGAATCGCTCAAATCGGAGTTGAAACGCAAAAGTTATAAGCGTTTGAAGTTTGAATCTAAATTTGAATCAATATTTCGAATTAATAAATCATTTTCTTTTGGAAATTAATTATTGCGTCAAAGATGGACACGTGGCAGCTCTGATTGGCTCGCTGACGCCACCGGTCCATGGACTTGGTCCACGCCGGCTTGGGTCTACTGTGGACTCGGCCCACGACTCACGTGTCGCCGACATGTGGGCCCTCTCGTGACGTCATCGCCGACGTCGGGGCTCACCGCAGTCTTGGACAGGTGGGACCCATTGTGACGTCATGGGTGACGTCGGCGCTGGCGGGTCGACCAGCGACATGCGGCCCCTTCCGACACGCGGGCCCAGCGTCGGCGTCTACACGACGCTGCGTCGGCGTTGACCGCGGCGGTCCATCTTCCCGACACGTGGCGCAATCTCACCGTTGGTTTGAAAATCAACGGCGCGGATTAGATCCAGGGTTAACACGCTGAAACTACTCGTTGCTCGTGGGCCGCTCGATCTAGATCGGACGGTCCAGATCTAATCCTATATTCGCACCGCTACAAAGACGCGTGGCAATTGTGAACCGCTGGATCTTGATCCAACGATCCGCATCTAATCGGGTTTGGGAACACGTGAGCTCACCTCAACCGTCCGATCTGATCCGACGGTCCTCCGAGCTCGCGGACGGCGATGGCTTTACTCTGGCGCTGCTTGACCGGAGACGGGACGACGACGATTTAACCCGACGGCGTTTGGGGCGTGCTCGGCAGATGAAGCCTCCTTCGTGCTCGTCGCATGGACTCGGATTCGGGCTCCTTCGGCGGAAGAACGACGACGGCGACGACGGCGAAACCGGCCAAGAAACCGCAATGCGGAGGGAAGAGACAACTCCGGCGAGCGATTGCGGCTCAACGGTGGCGGCTCGGCGAGATGGCTCGGGGAACGGTGCGCAAGGATGAGGGCAACCTCGGGGGCGTCTCACGCTTTAAATAGCCTCGGCGTCCGTGCCTAAGCGGAAACCTAGTTCGCTACTGGCGGCGCGGCGGCGAAGTCCGGCTCGGACTTCGGCGAAGACGATTTAAATCGTGGCCGCCCACGTGGCGCGATTAACGGCCACGATCGACGGGCGCGATCGGATCCGCCCGATTACGGCCGAATCCGTGCAGGCGGATCTCACCGCTGGATCTTGATCCAACGGTTGGGATTGATTAGGTTTAGGAGTGGGTTCTGGCCGAGTCAATCGGCTCGCCGGGTTCGGTCGGACTCGAGTTCGACTGGCCGGATGAAACGATTTGACCCGAGTTGGATTTCCAGCGATTTAATATTTAAAATAATTCCGTGAATTCATTTAATTCATTAAAAATAGCAAAAGACTAAAAATTCCAAAAATTCTGGAAAATATTTTGGAACATTTTGGACTCAAATAAAATATTTCCAACAAAATTTTATTTGCAAAATTAAATTCTTTAATTATTTCAAAATGGAATAAATTCAAATAAATTCCAAATAAATCCAAATAAATTCGAGAAAATTCCAAAATTCACCAAAGTGCCAAATCACACATGAATTTAAGAAAAGCAAAATTTTGGGGTGTTACAAACCTCCCCTTAATAGAATCTCGTCCGAGATTCAGTGGCTCACTAAAGAATAGGTTTGGAAACTCTTTCTTCAAATCCTCTTCGCTCCCAAGTCGCTTCGCTTTCCTCATGGTTGCTCCAATCGAACTCTACTGAAACGGGTTGACTTGTTTCTAGTTTCTCGGTCCATTGTGTCTAGAATCCTCACAGGATGTTCCTTATAAGTCAAATCCTCTTGCAACTCAATTGACTCTAGCGGTGTCTGCTCTCGTGAACTCGGAGACACTTCTTTAATCGGGACACATGGAATACATCATGTACTCGCCAACGATCGTGGCAACTCCAAATGATAAGCAACTTCGCCTCTGCGGCTCAAAATCTTAAATGGTCCGACATAACGGGTGCGAGTTTCCCTTTGGCATGGAACCTCTTAACTCCCTCGAGAGGCGAACTCGAGGTAAACAAAATCTTCTCGGTTCAAAACTCAAATCCTTGCGACGATTGTCAAGATAACTCTTTGTCGAGATTGGGCTATCTTCAACCTTTCCCTAATCATAGCGACCGCTTCTTCACCTCTTGAAGAATATCAGGTCCAAAGACACGGCGCCGCGGTCTCATTCCAATTCAATGGCGTCCGACATGGTCGACCATACAAAGGCCTCAAAAGGTGACATCTCAGAACTAGCCTGATAACTATTGTTGTAATCGAACTCAAAGATACGGCAAACTCTTATCCCAAGAGGTAGCATAAGCCAATGCACAAGCTCTTAGCATATCTTCAGAATCTGGTTGACTCTTTCGGTCTGTCCATCCGCCTGTGGATGATAAGCTGTACTGAAGTTCAAACGGGTCCCCATGGCTTCATGCAACTTATTCCAGAATCTTGAGGTAAATTGGGTACCTCGGTCCGATACAATCCTCTTTGGCACTCCGCAAACAGACAATCTCGATCATGTACAATTCTGCTTAATTTATCTCCCGAGTAAGTGGTCTTCACGGGATAAAATGGGCTACTTTAGTCAAGCGATCCACTATAACCCATATGGAGTCATAACCCCTTGAGTCTTCGGCAAACCGGTAATGAAATCCATTCCGATTTCCTCCCACTTCCACTCAGGTATTTTCAGCCGTAGAGCAATCCTCGCCTGTCTCTCGATGCATTGCCTTGACTCTCTCCGGCATACGCCGCACAATGCAACATGCTCGGCAACTTTACGCTTCATACTCGGCCACGAGAATCTCTCCTTGAGATCCCGATACATCTTGGCGCCTGTGGTGAATTGAGTACTTGGAGTCATGGGCTTCTTCCAAAATCAGTTGCTTTAACTCCTTTTGTTAGGCACACAAATGCGATCCTTCATCCACAACGTGCCTTGCTCATCCAACTTGAAGTCCTCTCGCCTTGCCTTCCTCCTTGATGGACTTAATCCTCGCTGGATCTTGTCATCATCCTTTGTCCTTCTCGAATCTGATCCTCCAGGGTCGGTTTTACTTCTAATGCGGCCAAGAATCCGCTTAGGTACAACCTCAATCTTCATTTTCTGAAACTCCTCACATAACTCATCCTGACTTATGGCTAGCAACATACTCGCGGTATGGCTCTTCCGACTCAGAGCATCGGCAACTACGTTGGCCTTCCCGGGATGGTAATGGATTCCAACATTGTAGTCCTTGATTAACTCTAGCCATCTCCTTTGCCTCATATTCAGATCCGACTGGGTGAATATGTACTTAAGGCTCTTATGATCCGTATACACTTCACATCTGTTTCCAATCAGATAGTGGCGCCATATCTTCAAGGCATGTACTACGGCAGCTAACTCCAGGTCATGTGTCGGATAATTTTCCTCATGCGGCCTCAACTGCCTTGATGCATAAGCGACGACCTTTCCATTCTGCATCAGCACACATCCAAGTCCTTGGCGCGATGCGTCACAATAAATATCAAAGCTTTGAGCAACGTCCGGTAGAACTAACACTGGTGCTGATGTCAATCGCTTCTTCAGCTCCTGAAATCAATTGCGTAAGAGGCTTCGCAATTGTCGAAAAGCCTTCAATGAAACGGCGGTAGTATCCTGCCATTCCAAGGAAACTCCGAATCTGGGTCACAGTCTTCGGCGGCTCCCAATGTAACACAGCTTCTACTTTGCTTGGATCTACGGCGACTCCTTCTGCAGTCATTACATGTCCAAGAAACTCCACCTTGTCCTTCCAGAAATCACACTTGCTGAACTTGGCGAAAAGTTGCTGTTCCCTCAGCTTTTCCAAAACTCGCCTTAAGTGTTCGGCATGTTCATCCTCTGTCTTGGAGTAGATTAGGATATCGTCTATGAACACGCATTTACAAACTTGTCCAAATATTCCATGAACACCTTATTCATCATATTCATGAAATAAGCCGGGCGATTCGTCACCCAAAGGACATAATCAGAAACTCGTAATGTCCATATCTTGACGAGAATGCGATCTTGAATATCTTCTGATCGGATCTTCAACTGATGGTATCCCGATCTCAGATCAATCTTGGAGAAAACTCCGGCTCCTCTTAACTGATCAAACAAATCATCAATCCTGGGTAGCGGATACTTATTCTTCACGGTGACTTCATTGAGTGCACGGTAGTCGATGCACATCCTGAAACTCCCGTCCTTCTTCTTGACAAACAAAGCGGTGCTCCCCACGGCGATTTAACTTGGTGCGATAAATCCTTTATCCATTAACTCTTCCACTGTTTCTTCATCTCTACCAACTCCTCGGTAGACATCCGATAGGGTCTCCTTGCTATCGGTCTGTACTGGTACAAGCTCTATCACAAACTCTATGTCCTGTCTGGCGGCATACCAGGTAGATCTTCGGGAAAAACATCGGGTACTCATTCACTCTTTGGGACATCCTCTATGCTGATTGCCTTGGTACTGTTAACCATCAATCGTCCATCTCTAAGCTGCAGTGGCTTGAAATTCCACTTTCTTCCCACACGGGCTCTCAATCGAGATAGTCCTTCGCCCACAATCCAATACAGCCTTGTGCTTGGATAACCAATCCATTCCCAATATAACATCTAAGGTCTGGGTCTCCAAAATTATAAGGTTTGCTAGGAACTCTATTCCATCTATTAGTATTCTCACCCTAACATCCTACTTCCGCTCGGAGTTCGGAACTGTGGGTTTGAACTAAAAGCATGCACTTAAGTCTTGCAATTCTCAAGTCATTCCTAGCAGCAAAGCCTTGCGAAACAAACGAATGCGAAGCTCAGAGTCAAACAAAATCAAGTGTGTATCGAGTTAACAAGTAACTTACCCAAGACGACGTCCGTAGCATTCTGCGGTGCATCTGCGGTGACATGGTTGACTCGGCCTCTCACCACGGTGCAGGGTGTGGCTCCTGGTGCCGGCGTCCTAGCTGGGTGGTTCCTAGATTGAAGCGAATCGGTCGCCTCTCGCTGTCTTCTTTGGACAATCTGTTGGCAAAGTGTCCTGGCTCGTTGCGCTTGTAGCAGGCGTCTCACTGTTCCTTCGGGCTGCCTGGGGTAGCGTTTCTAGCGGGGCTGGGTGCAGTAGTTTTGATTGGCAGGTCTTGGTGCTGGGGATGGTGTCCTTGTTGCATTACGTGGTTGGAATCAAGAATTGATTTGGTGCAACTCTCAGCGGTATATGCGTTCTCGACGTGATCCTTGCTTTGTTGCATCCTCGCGCTTCTGTTCTCATCCAGTTCCTTGCGCTTGTCCTCAAGAATAAGCGCCTTATTCACCAACTCTTGGAAATCTGGAAAGGTGTGGGTGATCAATCCTACTTGCAATCCCGAGTTAAGTCCCTTCATGAAACGAGACTGCCTGGATTTATCCGTCGCTACATCCTCGGTGCGTAGCGTGCTAGGCTGTGTGAACTTGTTCGTAGTCGGCCATCGGCTGATTACCTTGCTTCGATGCCTCGAACTCCTCCTTCTTAAGGTCCATGATTCCTTCAGGCACGTGATATCGCTGAATGCATTGTGAACTCTTCCCAAGTGATATCTTGAGGGTTCTCTGCGTGGCACGTAAGTTCTCCCACCATTCGGCAATGTTTCCTTCCAACCGATGAGAAGCGAAAGTACCTTCTCATTCCCTATGCATTGAGCTATGTGTAGCTTCCTCTCAATTGATCTTAACCAATCATCGGCCTCCAATGGATTGGCATTCCCAGAGAAAGTGGGTGGGTGAGTCCTCATGAACTCGACAGCCTTTGTATTCTCGGCGTGGTCCCCGATTAACTTGATTAGCAAAGTGGCTCGAGCAAAGGACATGCTGCATTTGTTGCATCATAGCATGCATCAACTGAGTCTGAGCAGCAAGAAATGCTCCAAAATTCTGCATATCATCTGGCGGTGCTGGTGCTCTATCATTAGGGTTTTCTGCTGGGCGAGAACCGCTCCCGTTGCTTCCAAAGTTTCCACGGGTGTTCACCATCTGTCGATTTGCTCTAGGTTTAGAGATGAGAGGGAAACGAGAATAGACAAGTAATATGGAACTTATGCGGGGCAAAAGGTGTAGCCTTAAGGTCCAACTTTATTATTAATAACTTGGTATGGCTGCTTACAATGCCTAAGGGCCTTGCAACACATAACGCACACTCCGCAAAACAAAGCAAATCCAAATCGAACTAACTCGAGTCTAACGCCTAAAGGGTGACTCTTTACTCTATGACTCGACTTCTGGCGAAGGAGTCTCACTATAGAACCTATGCTCACTCATCAAGAAAACCTCCATCTGTCACAAGAGTGCTTTACGTAAGAATTCGGAATTTTTAAATTGTGACAAGGTAAGGGAAAATTTCAGCAAGAGACGAGAAAAGAGAGAAGGGGATAAGTCGAGATGTCATTTCTTGTCTTCACAAATTTTCAGATTTAGAAAATAGGTTTTATCCTCACTACGACCATTCTAGCTTAGGGTTGAGCCTACAGTCAAGTATGGCTCTGATACCACCTCTGTCGGGACCCCGAATTTGCAAATCCGGACCCTCTGTGTATTCAAAGCACTAGTCCAGAACGCGCTTAGTGCACACAGTCTTAACATCGGTATATATCACAATCATACCATACGATACTATCAAAGTACTTTATTTAAATAATCAAAGGGTTACTCGACCTTATGGCCAAGTTACAAATATATGCCTTGCAAGGCGAAACTTATTAAAAGAGAAATAGCAAAGAAATGGAAAATCAAATAAACCGTGGCGCCATCCAAGTATACCACAGTAACCGATCGGGCTCGCATCCCTAAGTAGACGGGTCTTCTTGGAGTTCCTCCTCCAAAGCCGGGCGTAATCTCCTCTTCAAGCGATATTGTGTTGAGGCAAGGGTGAGTACTTGGTACTCAAAGAAGTCATGCAATGAATGCAAGCTAATATACTATATGCATGGCTTAGTACAAAGGAATAGCTCAGGGTATATTTGCGATGTGACTTTTGACAAGTAATATAAGTAGATTCAAAGCGGTAGAAATAAGTAAAGCATAAATAACTTTTCAAGAAGTTTAATAAACATTTTTCCCATCCTAAACCATATTTCCATCATCTTCCTCGTTAAACCAACCCATCTTTTCAAAACCAAGTTATTTTCGTAAAAGTCTACCCCTTGACTGTAATTCCCGAGCATTGTCCAAAGATCCGTGGACTCGGCTATTCAAATAGATTCTACTCTCTCGCAGAGGTTATGCACTTTACCCACAAGATACTGATCAAACACCACAAAGGCGAGTTCCGTGAATAAAGCCTTTCTAAGCCTCAAACAACACAGGTGGTCCTCTCCAGACGTGCTCTACACCATCCCTTCCTTAGCCAAGGCGAAGTATGGGACCAACACACCGCTAGATGGGTACCTGGCCACAGCCCACGATACGCTCCCCGCACAATCACACAAAGGTGTAATCGACACCTGAGGCTCCACAAGTGAGTCCTTAGCGACTTAGTCAACTAGGGCCGTCCCATTCCAGCCATGTGGTTGCAAGTATGACCAGTTCAAAGGCTTGCAAGGTTAAGTCCTTAGAGTGACCAGGGCAAGACTACCCGAAAACCAAATCATCACTCCCAATGCCACAATCGGCCCACGATTACTCTTGCCACATGCCCCGATCGAAATCTGTTTATCAAACCCGATTGATTACCATGCACCACGTGCCGCCAACATCACATGATACTTTTCCAAAACAGGTTCAATATATCATTAAGTCCATATTAGCGTTTGATTGTCCAAAATCATGTCATGAGCACGAAGTGTGTCTAAGCAGCATACTACAACGATCTAAACCCATGTTGGCAATTTAGTAATGTCCAACTAGTAAACCACAACTAGGGTGACAAAAGGTCATGGCACATACTTAAGTAATCAAGGTGTCATATATCAAATTGGTATTTATCTAACCCCCATGTTTAAACAAAGTATCTTTCTAATTGAACTAGCATGCAATAGTTTAAATCAAAATAGATTTCGAAATGGGATCAATATGGTCAAAGCACAACTTGCCTTCAAAAAGTACTTGCTCTTGGTCTTGAGTTGGATCCTGAGTCAACACTTCTCCCTCGAATCCTTCCGGCACTTCAACGTCTACTCGTAAAGCGTGCAAATAGCAAATACACAAATAAACACTAGGAAAAACATCCCAAAACTCCAAATAAAATCCATAAACAGAGAGAACATAATTTTCTGGATTTTTAGAAACTGGAATCGTCAAATTTGGAGTTAAAACGCAAAAGTTATGATTATTTAAAGTTTAAATAATCAATTAAATAATTTTGCAGAGAAAAACTTTAGTCCAAAAATTAAATAAAATTTATATTTAGGTAGATCTTAATTTTATACAAATTTAGAAATTTGAATCGCTCAAATCGGAGTTGAAACGCAAAAGTTATAAGCGTTTGAAGTTTGAATCTAAATTTGAATCAATATTTCGAATTAATAAATCATTTTCTTTTTCGGAAATTAATTATTGCGTCAGCATGGACACGTGGCAGCTCCTGATTGGCCTGCTGACGTCAGCCGGTCCATGGACTTGGTCCACGCTCGGCTTGGGTCTACCGTGGACTCGGTCCACGACTCTACGTGTCGCTGACATGTGGGCCCTCTCGTGGCGTCATCGCCGACGTCGAGGCTCGCTCACCACGGCCGACAGTGGGACCCATTGTGACGTCATGGGTGACGTCGGCGCGGCGGGTCAGCCAGCGACATGCGGCCCCTCGACACGCGGGCCCTGGCCGGGCCATCTGCCACGCACGCTGCGTGGGCGGCGTTGACCGCGCGGTCCATCTTCCCGACACGTGGCGCAATCTCACCGCTGGTTTGAAAATCAACGGCGCGATTAGATCCAGGGTTAACACGTTGAAACTACTCGTTGCTCGTGGGCCGCTCGATCTAGATCGGACGGTCCAGATCTAATCCTATATTCGCACCGCTACAAAGACGTGGCAATTGTGAACCGCTGGATCTTGATCCAACGATCCAGATCTAATCGGGTTTGGGAACACGTGAGCTCACCTCAACCGTCCGACCGATCCGACGGTCCTCCGAGCTCGCTGGACGGCGATGGTTTACTGGCGCCGGGCTTGACCGAGACGGGACGACGACGAACCCGACGGGCGTTTGGGGCGTGGTTCGGCGAGATGAAGCCTTCCTTCGTGCGCGTCTCGTCGCGACTCCTGGATCTGGCTCCTTCGCGGAAGACGACTGACGACGGCGGAAACCGGCGCAAGAAACCGCGGAGGAAGAGACAACTCCGGTGAGCGATTGCGGCTCAACGGTGGCGGCCCGGCGAGATGGCTCGGGGAACGGTGCGCAAGGATGAGGGCAACCTCGGGGGCGTCTCACGCTTTAAATAGCCTCGGCCTGGTGCTCTAGAGCGGAAACCTAGTTCGCTACTGGCGCAGGCGGCGGCGAAGTCCGGCTCGGACTTCGGCGAAGACGACGAATCGTGGCCGTCCCACGTGGCGCGATCAACGGCCACGATCGCCGCGAGCGCGATCGGATCCGGCGATTACGGCTCGGCCGATGCAGGCGGATCTCGGCCGTTGGATCTTGATCCAACGGTTGGGATTGATTAGGTTTAGGAGTGGGTTCGATCGAGTCAACTGGCTCGGTCGGGTTCGGTCGGACTCGAGTTCACTGGTCGGATGAACAAGATTTGACCCGAGTTGGATTTCCAGCGATTTAATATTTAAAATAATTCTGAATTCATTTAATTCATTAAAAATAGCAAAAGACTCGAAAAATTCGGAAAAATTCGAAAATATTTTGGAACATTTTGGACTCAAATAAAATATTTCCAACAAAATTTTATTTGCAAAATTAAATTCTTTAATTATTTCAAAATGGAATAAATTCAAATAAATTCCAAATAAATCCAAATAAATTCCAGAAAATTCCAAAAATTCACCAAAGTGCCAAATCACACATGAATTTAAGAAAAGCAAAATTTTGGGGTGTTACAACGCATGAGATAGAACCCTCAGCACGTTCAGCTGCGGCGCACCTCTCCTGCTCACCAGAAACCCTAGCTGTGTGGCGAGGTGCTAGCACACCCCGCACAGTATTCCTGCTCAGTATGCGTGGATACCGATAGAGACGCTGTCGTCCACAAACGTGCTATTCGGTTGGATCTCCGGTGACTTTTGGTGTTCGATCTCGACTAGATCTATTGGGAAGCTCTCGGAGTAGATCAAGAACCACTCGGCGAAGGTCGAGGAGCACTCGGCGTAGGTCGAGAACCACTCGGAGGAGGCCAGGAACCACTCGAAGTTGATCGGGACGTGAACGATTACTTCCTCTACGCGCGCGTATCTTCTTCCGCTGTATCAGCACGTCAAGGGTAACTACTCATGATCCTCTACTCGCATGTGATCTTGGATGATTCGTGGTAGAAAATTTTGATTTTATACTCTTGTAGCCTACCCGTACTCGAACAGTAACGGACATTCAATACAAAGTGCCGACGTTTGATTGGTGTTAATCTTTTTCAACCATCAATTTTCATCTGTCTTCATACCTTGTTGCGTACACGGTGAAGATATTATCCGTCGGTCGATACGACTTGAACTGACCAACGCACTACTAGTCGTTCTTTCTGGTGCGCACCAATTAATGGACACGCATCACTTTTATCTCTCCTCATTAACTACCTTGCAGCCTTTTCCTCGGCACGTTGTGTCCCGCCAACTGCTCGCTTAGTGGGTGCAAAACTTGGGGCGTGAGGCTCGGAACCATTTTAGACAAGGAGTCCTTTTCTTTATATAGTTGTTCCTTTTTCCTTCCGTATTCCTATTCTTGTGACATTCCTTTTGAATCGTTCTTCATCCGACTGACGACTGTTGAGTGTTCTTTGCCCAGGCATCGTTCGTTGGCTTGGTCTTTCTCTCGCCGTTCGTCTTGGATACTTCCGGCAATCTCTCCTCAGATTTTGTGACCGTAAGCCCCTTCTGCTTTTATAGAGATCACCAGCTCAATATGATTTCGCCTTCTTTAGATTGCTCCTTCTTCTTGTAGATGATGATCCAGGTTCCGGTCCCCGAGATGGATAGACAATTCTTGCTCAGTCCTGAGGGAAGTGAAGATCCAACCGATTTTATAAACAAGAAGTCATCAGGATCCCTCTGAACACCGTCAGCCATAATCTAATGGGGGGGAAAGATAGGTTCAGAGCCTGACCCGTCGGTATCAAGGGTTGGAGAACTTGGTACAACAGGATGGCCATCAGCAAGAGAGCGGACTTGGAAGCATGGGAGATAGCCAATTGCATCAGCCTTTCTCTATCGGGCATGTGTAGAGATGAATCTTTGCTAGCCGCGGTTTCCTACTTCTGGTCAGACGCCTTCAACGCCTTCTCCTTTCGCCCTGGATTCTTTCGTCCGACTTTGATTGATGTGGTGGTTCTCACCGGTCTCAAGTCGATAGGTCATTAGTTTCACGCCTTCGAGGCAGCCACCACTCACCGACTATCGACCAAGATTAGCTGGTCCCAATATATCAGAGAATATAGCCGATCGTCAGGCCCGGTGGAGCCTCGCAAGCACACAGCTTTCCTGAACATGTGGCTGGATAGGTTTCTTTTCTGTGGTGCTACCTTGGGCCCTACTAATAGTTTCCAAGCTCTGGCTGAAGCTCTGGTAGCGGACAAGGATATGGCCATGGGGAAGCTTCTGCTGGGTGCAGTCTATCGAACGATGCACCTCATTACTTCGAAGTTGAATGGTGCATCCACGTCTCACGCCGTTGGTCACCAGGGAGGGCCTCTTTGGTTTGTCCAACTATGGCTGATGGCCCAATTTCAGCACCCCTTCGGGTTTACTCCATCTTTGGAACTTCAATTCCCCTGCGAGGATTCACCCGAGGATGAGTCAGAGGATGAGCAGCCGTCCTTCAGGCACTGCCGATCGTATGGAGAGGCTCTATCTCAAGTCCTGACGAGATACCGAAAGCTCGATGTGGCATCCTTTACCAGGTTCTTTTCTTATTTTTATGAGATCAAGATCATCCCTCTTTTGGACTTCCTTCTATACCGACAGATTGATGATTTGGAGTACGAGCTCACTGGTTACTACCGACCGAACAACCCTGACGATGAATGTTTTAGACACATTATTTCCCTGGGTGTCTTTTCGGTCGGCCTTAGCTCTTCAAGCTGCACCCAGAAGTCTTCTTACGAGTATTATCATATGTCCGTCTATGCCAGACAACTGGGACTCGGGCTACTACCTCCTCAACTAGTGCTATTTAATAGGATTAGTGAGCGGGAAGAGCTCGGATGTTCCCTTGATGTGAGTATCGCGCTGGACCTGGCGAAGAGCTGCTGATCGATCTCATCCCCTTAATCATCCTTTCTGGTCGGTCTACCGTGGCTTTTACCTGTTGGTGGGAGGAATGGAGTCGTCATCTTTTCCTTGCCCCTTTGGACGAGATGCACCATCGCTTCGATGAGTCTCGTCCTCTACCCCCGGGTTCAGAGGTACCCAAAAGACTAATCTCTTTTTGGCATGCCCTTGTTGTGTTCTTTTATCGATTCCTTTCGCTGTCTATTTCTCAGGATGCTGAATATACACGGCCGATTCTTTCTGCCAGTGGCAAGGTCATTAAGTTTTATGACAACATTATCAGTCACACCAATGTCGGCCTTGGTTCTCCTACCTTAGAGGATATCAAGAAGAGGGGCCACGGATGGGTGTCGGCTCCTTCTCGGCAAAAGAGGAAATCGGCCAATACGCCAAGAGGCGATTCTCCTCTAAGGGTTGGAGAGATGGATGTAACCCAGCTAGCATTCCCTCTTGCTGGTGCGAACCCTATCAGGGCTGCTGAGTGTCTCGTTTCCTTACTGATTTATCAAGTCACTCTTTGCCTACGGCCTCTCCTATTTTCCTACTTCAGCTCCAAAGAAGAGGCTTGCCGGGCGTAGAAGACTCGCTACCACCACATCTCTTATGTCTCCACCAGCTATTGCGCCTCCCGCATTAGCACTTCATGTATCCATTTCCTTGTTGTCGAATCTACGCTAGACTTTTCTTGACGTTTGTATCTTCGTGTAGCCGATCATAGGGAATACGGCGCTTAAGGCTCACCCTGCCGTGACTCATGATGCCCCCACGGGTGTGGCCATCGATTCCCTGAAGGAGGTCGTTGTTAAAGATCCGGCTGATCCTGCTGATGTGGGGATTACTGCGGTTGCCGAGGTTGTTGGAACTGTCTCTGCGGAGGAGGGTAGTACCATCGCTGCCGCTAGGGCCACTGGGGCAGAAATAACGCTTCCTCCTGTGGCCGATCCGTCAGGTCCGGCTGGTAGTTCCTCCGCTTCGGGGTTCTCAGCTACCATCCTCCCTCCGAATTCACCTCCCGGTGTCGATGTATCCTTCTATTTTTGTTGTCTCTTTTCAAGATCTCTAGTTCTAACTAATACCCGTTTCTCAGCTATTGGCTAGCACCCTCCGTGGGTTTACCACAAAAGAGCTTGGTTTCTCTTTTGGTGAGGCTCCAACAGCCGCTATAGTTCCCACAGCGTCAGCCGTCCATCAGCCATCCCAGGCGGAATCAGAACTTCCGTTCGTGTCCTCGCCTCACTGGGATAAGTTGAAATAGCTCCACCGATTGCTGGTGCGATCGGGACCGAAAGTTCTGGATGCCTTCCCACCAATAGCTGCCATTCTCACTAACGTGGCCCCTGCCTTCCTGTGGTGACCATGGATAGGTTCCATGACCTGCACCAGTTTTTCTCAAAAAAGGATATTGTCTAGCAGGCACTAGTGCATCGTCATCAGCGAGAGGAGGTCACAAGAGAGAGCGCTGAGCTTGATGTTTTAGTGGCCGCCGGGAAAACGGAAGAAAGCTGACTTTGATGCCGCGGTGTCTTTGGCCAAAGACTTAGCGCCGTCGAGGGCTTCTCCGATCGACGAGATCGCTCGCTTGAAGCAGGCTTTGGCCGAAGCTGAAGCCCACCTTGCCGATGTCGATCATGCCATCGGCTCAGCCCAGGCGGATCTTCAGGCGCGTTAGACCGAGCTTGTGATGACCTTCCAGTTGGTTGAGGCTAAGGCCAAGGCGGTTGTACCTATCCCAGGCAGTGAGTCAGGTGACGAAGCCTTGATTATGAGTGTATGTTGAGCCGCGAAAGCTTCTACTAATAGCATTCTTCCTTTTATTTGAATGATGCAACCGAACACCTATTTGGAACTTCTTATCCTTGGACAAACGTTATTATTTTGATTATCCTTTTGGTGTCCTTTAGTCGATGTGACGTGTCAGTCATACAACCGCAAATAACCGCATTGAGTTAATTTGGCTTTTCTCGCTTTTTGGCTGCTGTCAGTCGTTCTTGCTATGCTTTTCTATTAGGACCCGATCCAAATGCTAGGGTGGTACCTTTTCAAATACTTCCCGTTGATGGCCTTGGTGAATGGCTCCCCTTCTAAGGTCTCTAGTATGTATGAATTGCCTTGCACCAGTTGGCTAATTTTATACGGGCCTTCCCATGTTTGTGACCACTTCCCGTACTTACTGTCTTTTGTTCTGACTGGCAGGATAGTCTTCCATACTAGATCACCCTCTTCAAATGACTTGGGCACCATCTTTTTGTTGTACGCTCTTGCCACCCTAGCTTCGTTCTTCTAGATCTGCTCTAGTGTTTTAAGCGGCAGTTCTGTCAGACCCTCTAGATTATCGGCTAGCGTGTTTCTGTAATCCTCAGCCACTACAATGTCTTGTTTGGTTGTCTTGAAGGAACTTATGCCGATTTCTATTGATAGTACCGCTTCTTGCCCATATACCAACTGATACAGCGATACTTTGGTATCTCCATGGCACGATACTCTGTATGCCCACAATGCATTGGCCAATGTTGTGTGCCATCCTCTGGGTTTGTCAGCGATCTTTCGTTTAATTAACTTGAGCGTAGTACGGCAAGGAATCTAGCATCTTGATCCCTAAGACTCGGGTGAAGCTTTGGAATGCCTTAGACATGAACACGGTGCCTTGATCGGTGATAATAGTTTGCAGGACTCCGAACCGATAGACAATGTGTTCCTGGATGAATGCTATCACTTTCGTAGTTGTGACCTTTTTCAACGGGATAGCTTCGATCCACTTGGAAAAGTAATCTGTGTGTGTGGATCAAGGAGTACACCCGTTGTTGGACATCCCTGACACTCCAACGAGCTCAAGGGATTCTGAGGATGTTCCTTGACTCTCCAACGAGCTCAAGGAATTCCGAGTGCATATGGTTTAAATACCCCTAGTCATACACAAGTACTTGGCTAAGCTGGTCCCATAAACGGCATGTGGCTCACATGATAGTTACTTGATGAGATGGCACCAGGATTTAATCCTTAAGGTCCTTAACCAACATTGCTACACCATGACCACAATTGAACTATCATCATCATAATCATTTTGATGATTGCGATCGATGGACTAAGTCCATCTATCTCGGTTTTTAACGATGTTCTAAGCATGGCTAGGCAATTTGTAAGAACCCATACATAGTAATAAACCAAGCACCTAAGGCAACAATGGAATACGAGAGGAACATGTCAAGGGGATAATACGACAACATGGTAGTAACTAAGCATTCTACCCAAACATAATTGTAATTAAAAGTAGGCATGCAATTGATAAAATAACTTCAAATATAATTTGCAATTAATGGGATCAAGTATGTTCAAGGAGTAAGTAGTGCCTTGCTGCTCGTTATTGATATCGTAAGCGTAGTCGTACTCGGGAGTGTCCTCCAAAGCGTCAACACCTATCGAGAAAAATCCAATTCAAACAAATATCGAAAAGAGTTCAAATGAATATTACTAACGAAGAATGCTCAAATATGCATGAAAATGCTCATTATTTGAATTTAATAGTCATAATATGAACATAAAATTTGAGTTTGTGAAGTTTGGACTTGTTTGTCAAAAGTTATCACCAAAACAATATAGTTTGGGTGGGAGTTAACAATGCTACAGCTTGTTAAAGATCCTATGATAGATCCACATATACGTAACCCAAGTCTTGTTTTTCTATTGGATATGAAAGAGGATGATCCTATGAATGCATAGGAATTGGTTTCACCCAATTTGGAGTTACAATGCAAAAGTTATGGTCACTTGAAGTTGGTTTGAGGGTGTAGCTTGATCAAACTCGGAAGTTCCGATTGAGAATATCGGATAGTTCGATTAGGACTTAGAAACTTTTTTCAATTGGAACCACAAAAGGTGCTTCTCTGGACAAATCGGAAGTTCCAATCGTGGGTATCGGAACATCCAATATGTGTGAATTTCAATGTTGTGCAACGTTAGGATTTGAAGTATATTTGGAGTTTTAGCCACATCGGATGTTCCGATTATAGGATTGGATGTTCCGATGTGTGCCGAACTGTGCAATACAACATGATTTTTGTTTAGGTCTTTGGATGGCTACTACACATTGTGCTCCTACACTTCAAGAAAATGAAGTAGGGTAGAACCTTACCACCCCTAGGAGGTCCTTGCACTTGGTGGAAGTCGATTCGGTGAAGAGATCAAGAATGACGTCGCGATGATGATCTTCAATGTTCTTCCCAGTACCCACTTCTCCTCCTCGCTCACGGGAACGATGCCTTCACTCCTTGTGCTTGTAGCAGCTTCAACTCCTCCTCCTCAAGCTATCAAACTTACATGCATGACCAGATCGTCGACGGGGAGATGATTTTCATGGAAAGGAAGATGGATGAGTTCTAAGTGACAAAATTTCAGAAAAAGGGAGGGTAAAGGAGGGATTAGAACTCACCCAAAACATGGTGCATTAAAAATCCACTTGGATGGATTTGTAGCTTGGGGTGAGAGAATTCCAATGGTATAGCATGCACAAGCTCAATCTCAGTTTTTGGAGAGATTTTTGGGGGAGAATGGATGGGTGAAGTAGGAGTGTTCTTGCTTGCTCTCCTTACTATTTTCAGAATGGGAGTTGGCTGCAAATGAGAGGATTGGAAGAAAAAGAGAGGTGGAGAAACCCTTTTATATGGCTGCCCATTCATGCTTACATGTGGGGCTAGGTCCCACATGTCATAGGGTGGGTGAGGGAGTGGGTATGAGTGAGTGAAGTAAGAAAAGGCAGGTTTGGTATGTGCAGTCTACTACCCTCCCATGTAGGCATGGCCCACAAGTCATTGACTAGTTAGGAAGGTGGGTAGAGGTGAGTAAAGTGATAAATGACAGAGTAGGTATGTGCAGTCCACAAGTTCCAAGGTAGGCTTGGCCCACATGTCATTGAATGTGGGCAAAGTAGATGGGTGTAGTTTTGAAAATGATTTTCAAGATTTTGTAACTTCATTTTCATGCAAGATAAATGGTCTCTCACTTGTACAATTATAATCAAGTGAAGGTCGCAATGAAAATATGGATGACGTTATCATGACATTCCTCACTTACTGTCTTAATGAAATTTAGGCTGTTACAAAACCCACCCCCCTTAAAAGAATCTCAACCTTGAGATTACACGGCCTCATCGAAGAGGTAGGGGTATTCGGCTCGGAGGTGATCCTCACGCTCCCATGTGGCCTCATCGGGGGTGTGGTTACTCCACTGAACCTTGAAGAATTTGATGGTGTGATTCCGGGTAACAAGCTCCCTTTCGTCGAGAATACAAATTGGTTGCTCTTTGTAAGATAGATCGGGTTGCAATTCAAGAGTGTCCAACTCTGTGACTTCAGTTGGAACACGAAGGCACTTCTTTGGTTTAGAGACATGAAAGACGTCATGTACATTGGCAAGTGAAGGTGGAAGCTCTAACTGATATGCCACGGCTCCTCGCCTTGCTATAATTCGAAAGGGTCTGACGTAACAGGGGCCAGCTTTCCCTCCACATGAAACTAACAAACACCTTTCATCGGTGAGACTTTGAGATAAACATGATCATCGACTTCAAAACTAAGTTCACGGTGGCGACGATCAGCGTAGCACTTTTGACGAGACTGCGTTGTCCGCAATCACTCTTGGATAAACCGAACTTGCTCTTCCGCTTTGGTGACCAATTCAGGGCCAAAGATTGATCTTTCCCCAAACTCGGACCAATTGAGTGGAGTCCTACAAGGCCTCCCATAAAGAGCCTCAAATGGAGACATTTGGAGACTAGCTTAATAGCTATTGTTGTAAGAAAACTCTGCAAATGGCAAGCATTTCTCTCAATTCTTACCATAGGTGAGAGCACAATCTCTAGGCATATCTTCAAGAATTTGGTTCACCCTTTCAGTTTATCCATCCGTCTGAGGATGATACGCGGTGCACCTGGTTGACGACATGGACCAGGAGGCAAGCGTCTCCTAGACCTAGACCTCATCGAGGCAACACATGAATGGGCTTTGCTACATCCATGGTTTATCTACAGGCCCTTCGTAAACACGCTCGGGGACTGTTCGCCTAGTGATGGAGGATGGTCGGGTGCTCGCCAGCACCTGGAACATTGACCAATTACGTAAGTTCTTTGTCTAGTTTTTCATTATTGCTTTTTCTACGCAAGATCAACGAGTTTTTTTTTTCTACAAAATTCGGATCTTTCGCCCCCGTGATTTCCATTCTTCCCAAGATTTTGTGAATGTCTTTGAAGTCCATGCCCATTGGTAAGCCGACTCAGCCTCGCACAAGGGCACACTCTCTTCCTCAGTCAAGAACATACGCTCAATCACATTATCCTAAGGTTTGGCTAGCGTGCGCGAGAATGACCAAAGCGTAACGACTAGCGCTAGACCACTAAACTCACCTCCAGAGGCCTCAGTCTACATAAGCCAATTATTGTTCATAGTAGTGCTTCGCTGCAAGTTACGATCACATATAGATGCCCTCTTGGTTGATCCAGAGTTCCAGTTCGATCTACGTGTTCCCGGTCGTTGTACGCATTGTCGAGCAACCGCATATCTTTTCTGTCCTCGTCAAAACCACGCTTGCAACCTAGGGGCATGGGTCAAGATGCTTGGGAGGGGATGAGTGTAACACCCCAAAATTTTGCTTTCCTTAAATTCATGTGTGATTTGGCACTTTGGTGAATTTTTGGAATTTTCTGGAATTTATTTGGATTTATTTGGAATTTATTTGAATTTATTCCATTTTGAAATAATTAAAGAATTAAACTTTGCAAATAAAATTTTGTTGGAAATATTTTATTTGAGTCCCAAATACCCTAAAATATTTTCCAGAATTTTTCTGGAATTTTTCTGAGTCTTTTGCTATTTTTAATGAATTAAATGAATTACTGGGAATTATTTTAATTATTAAATCGCTGGAAAATACGAGTGGGTTTGCACTGTTCATCCGACCGAGCCCGAGTCAGACTCGAGTTCGAGTCCGACCCGAGCCACGTGACTCGACCGAACCCGCTGCCGAAAGCCTTAACCGCAGCGTGCTTGGATTCAGATCCAACGGCCACGATTGAGCCACGTCACCGAGCCCGAGCCCGAGCCCGACCGAGCCAGCCAGCTCGCCCGAGTCCGACCCGGACCCAAACTCGCGCACCGTTGGATCTCGATCCAACGGCTGTGCGCGTGCCACATCACCATGCCCGTGTCGCCGCCGGACTCCGCCGCCGCAACGGAGAGGACCTCGGATTCCGCGCGTTTCACGGACGCCGAGGACCCTATTTATTGCGCCGCCACCCGTGTCGGGATCGCCGCTTCATTGCGCACCCGTAGCCCTGAACAACGCCGCTCGAGCCGCCGTGGTTGCGCCGCTAGAGCTCGCCGGAGTAGGGAGAAGGAGCCGCGGTTTCGTCAAATTCGCCGCCGTCGTCCTCGTCGCCCGTTGACCCAGATCCGAGACCGGGAGGTCAAGACGCGTCCGGGAGTCCAACTCACCTCACCGGAGCGCGCCCGAAACGTCGTCGGCTAGGTCGTCGTCCCCCGCGCCGGTGACCCAGCGCCGCCGCTCGCCATCGCCGGACCTCGAGCTCCTCGGTAGTCGGATCTTCATCCAAGGGCCTAGGTGCGCCACGTCATCCCGGTGAGAACCACGTGCGATTCCCGAGATCCGTTCTCAACCGTTGGATCTAGATCCAACGGTCCAGCTCAACCGCGTTCACCCCACACGCGTGAGTCCAGATCTAATCTGGGCCGTTGATTTTCAAATCAACGGCCGAGATTGCGCCACGTGTCGAGAAGCCTGACCGTCGCGGTCAGCGCCGTCCACGCGCGGCGTCGTGTAGCGCCGACACGCTGGGGCCCGCATGTCGCGGCTTGGCCAAACCGCACCATGGCGTCATGCCGACGTCATGGCGGGCCCGCATGTCGGCCGGCCGTATCTGGCCGAGGCCGACGTCAAGAATGACGCCAGCGGGTCCCACCTCGCTGTGGGTCGAGCCTCGCCGACGCCGCGATGACGTCACCCGAGGGATCCACATGTCGCTGACACGTGGATTCGTGGGCCGAGTCCACGGTAGACCCGAAGTGGCGTGGACCGAGTCCATGGACCGGTGACGCCACCAACCAATCGAAGATCGACACGTGTTCCAGGTGACGCCAATAAATGATTTTCCGAAAAAGAAAATGATTTAATAATTCGGTTTAATAATTGATTTGAATTTCAAAACTTCAAACGCTTATAACTTTTGCGTTTCAACTCCGATTTGAGTGATTCAAATTTCTAAATTTGTATAAAATTGAGATCTACCTAAATATGAATTTTATTTAATTTTTGGACTAAAGTTTTTCTCTGTAAAATTATTTAATTGATTATTTAAACTTTAAATAATCATAACTTTTGCATTTTAACTCCAAATTTGACGATTCCAGTTTCTAAAAACTCATAAAATTATGTTCTCTCTGTTTATGGATTTTATTTGGATGTTTGGACACTTTTTGCCTATTGTTTATTCGTGTATTTGCTATTTGCACGCTTTACGAGTAGACGTTGAAGTGCTGGAAGGATTCGAAGGAGAAGTATTGACTCAGGATCCAACTCAAGACCAAGAGCAAGTACTTTTTGAAGGCAAGTTGTGCTTTGACCATGTTGATCCTATTTTGAAATCTATTTTGATTTAACCTATTGCATGCTAAGTTCAAATAGAAAAATACTTTATTTAAAAATGGGGGATTAGATAAGTACCAATTTGCTGTATGACACCTTGACTATCTAAGTATGTGCCATGACCTCTTGTCACCCTAGTTGTGGTTTACTAGTTGGACATTCTTAAGTTGCCAACATGGGTTTTAGACCGTTGTAGTATACTGCTTAGACCTGCTACGTGCTCATGACATGATTTTTGGACAATCAAATGCTAATATTGACTTAATGATATATTGAACCTGTTTTGGAAAGGTATCATGTGATGTTGATGGCACGTGGTGCATGGTAATCAACTGGGGTTTGATAAATAGTTTTCGACCGGGGCATGTGGCAAGAATGATCAGGTGGGCCAGTTGTGGCATTGGGGATGTTGATTTGGTTCTTCGGGTAGTCTTGCCCTGGTCACCCTAAGGACTTAACCTTGCAAGCCTTTGAACTGGGTCTAACGTGCAACCACATGTCCGTAATGGACGGACCTAGTTGACTAAGTTGTCGATAACGCACTGTGGGACCTCAGGAGGTCAACTACACCCTTTGTGTAAGTTGTGCGGGGAGCGTGCACGGGTGAGGCCAGGTACCCATCTAACGGTTGATTGGCCTAGACTTCGCCTTAGCTAAGGGAAGGGTTAGTGCGCAATAACCGGGGAGGACCACTTGTATTGTTAGAAGTTTCCGAAAGACTTTGTTATGGGAACTCGCCTTTGTGGTGTTTGACTGTATCTTGTGGGTAAAGTGCATAACCTCTGCAGAGTGTAGAATCTATTCGAATAGCCGTGTCCGCGGTATTGGACATCGCTTGGGAATTACAGTCAAGGGTTAGATTTTCTCAAAAATAACTTGGACTTGAAAGGTTGGGTTGGATTGACAATGATGTTAGAAATGTGGATTAGGATGGGAAAGATGTTTACTAAACTTCTTGAAAAGTTATCTACGCTTTACTTGTTTCTACTGCTTTCGAATCTACTTATATTACTTGTCAAATGCTGTTTACTGCAAATATACCTTGAGCCACTCCTTTGTATTAAGCCAGGCATGTAGTATATTAGCTGCATTCTGTGCATGACTTGCTGAGTACCAAGTACTCACCCTTGCCACCCTACAACACCAGTTGAAGAGGAGACTACGCCAGCTTTGGAGGAGGAGCTCCAAGAGGAACCGTCTACTTAGGGAGCGAGCCCATCGGTTGCCTGTGGTATCTTTGGATGGCGCCACGAAGTTATCTTATTTTCCGCTGCTACTATTTTCTCTCTTAATAAGTTTTGCCCTGCGAGGCGTACATTTGTGACTTGACCATAAGGTCGAGTAACCAGTTGGTTATTTAAATAAAGTACTTTATTAGTATCGAATGGTATGATTGTGATATTTACCGATGTTAAGACTGTGTGCACTAGCGCGTTCCTGGACTAGTGTTGAATACACAGAGGGTCCGGATTTGCAAATTCGGGGTCCCGACAATGAGGCCGCATGTGTATTTCTTTCTCTCGACCTAACCCATGCTCGCAACTCGGAGAAATGGTGTTAGATCATTAAGTGAAAGGCATGTGCGATTTTTTCTAACTTTCCTATGAATGAGCTCGTGCTCGCAACTTAGGTGCACAACCTTTGTTCACAGCGAGGCTTAGTAGGGACGAACTATCGTGTTTTCCTAAAAGAATGCGTGCTCGTGTCTTCGTCCTTTACTATTTGTATATTATCTTTTCGTTCTGCTCGTTTTGCTTTGTTTGTTTTTGCAGGTCATCCATCGACAACAGGCAAGAAATAATATAAGCAAAACAAAAAAGAAGACAAGTCATTTTCAATTTGAAGCATTCCTTCATACATTCAATTCAATTACATATGAGGTATTTTACAATGGGAGCTACACTCCGCCGAGCTTCGCCTTTTTGATGAACGAGAGTTCTTCCCTCGCCTCATCAAGCTCATTCTCGAGCCCGAGGAACCACCGCTAGGCATCGTGCCCCTCGCATGCTTCTTGGTGGAGTCGCTTCGCTTCTTCTTTGAGCTGGGCGATCAACTCGGTGGCCTCCCGCGTAGATCTGTTCAGCTCCTCCACCTTTTCCTCCATGGCCTTCTTGGCTAGCTCGCCCTGGAAGATTCACTCTTTGCAGTCCATTGCAAACTCTTCGGCTTTGCGCCGCGTCTCCTCGTCCGAAGCCTTTAGCTCGCCAGCGCTTGCTCGAGCTTCGCTATCTTGGCATCTTGCTCGGCGTTGTGCTTTGCCAAATCCTTAGGAGGTACGGTCGCTGCCTCAAAGTCCCCCATGGTCGCGTTTAGCACCAGCAAGGCAGAAAGCTTTAGCTCTTGCTCATTGCAAAAGAAAAAGATATTAGAACATGAGAAGTCTTACCCAGCGGAGACGATCGTGCAAGTTGTCCTGAACTTGCTGCATGATCTCCCATGACAGAAGGTCAGCAACACCTTCCGCGCCTTCCTCCCAAGCAGGCGCTTCGCTCGGGGGAACCTTGCCTTCTTCTTGACACCAGACATCTACCAATCTCGGGGGCTCAAGGGACTGCCCCAGCAGAGCAGGTTTCACCGGGGCAGGTTCCTTGTCGGGACCCGAATTTGCAGTCTAGGATAACGCTAGTGCACATCTCAACATCGGTAAATACCACAATCATACTCAACAAAATAGTAAAGTACTTTATTGAAAAGGAAATATAACAGGTTGTTTGACCTTAAGGTCAAGTTACAAAAGTACGCCTCGTAGGGCTTAAGTCTTACTCAAAATAACTTGCAGCGAAAAATAAAGAAACGTGTGGCGCCAACCAATTTGCCACAGGCACCTGACTGGGCTCTCCCCTTATTTCGTCGGCTCCTCCTGGAACTCCTCCTCCAAAGCTGGCGTTGATTCTTCTTCAACTAATGTTTGTGTAGTGGCAAGGGTGAGTACTTAAAGCACTCAGCAAGTCATGCACAGAATGCTGTCTAATATTCTACATGAATGGCTAATTACAAAGGATAGGCTAAGATGGTTCTTTTGCAGTAAAGTACATTCATAAATAACAATAATAGAATGAAAGCAGTAAAACAATAGTGGTAATAATAATTTCATAAACAATTTCACAAGTAAAGCATTTATCAGCCTAAAGCAAGTTCATCATTTCCAACACCAAGTATCCATAAACCAAGTTCATTTTCATAAAGTCTAACCCTTGACTGTAATCCCTGAGCAGTGTCCAATACCGCGGACTCCGCTATTCGAATAGATTTTACACTCTGCAGAGGTTATACACTTTACCCACAAGATACAGCCAAACACCACAAAAGGCGAGTGTCCGTAACAAAGCCTTTCGGAAACTTCTACCTTAACAAGTGAACCTCCCCGGTTGCCATACACTATCCCTTCCCTCAGCAGAGACGAAGTATAGGACCGACATACCGTTGGGTGGGTACCATGCCACAACACCTGGTACGCTCCCCCGTACAACTACACCTAAGTATAGCTGACACCCAGAGGTACCACATGCAAGTTATCCGTAACCTACTCAACAAGGTCTGTCCCATTCCAGACATGTGGTTGTACGATGAACTCAGTTCAAAAGCTTGCAAGGTTAAGTCCTTAGGTTGAACAGGACAAGACTACCCAAGTAACAAAACCAAATTAACATTCCCGGTGCCACTCTTGGCCTACCAGAACAATCTTACACTTGCCCCAGTCTAAATCATTTTATCACCCCGGGTGATTACCATGCACCATGTGCCATCAACATCATCAGCATTAACACATGACACTTTCCAAAATAAGTTCCATATCTCATTACTCAACAGTAATAATTGATCATCTAAAATCATGTCATGACTACGTGGCAGGGCTAAGCTACATCGATCTAATCAACCCCTGTTGGCAATTTAATAATGTTCAACTAAATAATCCACAACTAGGGTGACAAAGGGGTTCATGGCACATAATTAAATAATCAAGGTGTCATACAGAAACTAGGCATTTATCTAATTCCCAGAAATATTTAAAGCATTTTCTAGTTAAACTAACATGCAATAATTTGAATCAAAATAATTTTCAAAAATAGGATCAACATGACCAAAGCATAACTTGCCTTCGAAAAGTACTTGTTCTTGGTCTTGAGCTGGCTCCTGGGTCAAAACTTCACCTTCGAGGCCTTCAGGCACTTCAACGTCTACTCGTAACGTGCACAAATAGCAATAAAATAAATAAACAGCAAGCAAACAAGGTTCAAGAATTCAAATAAGATTCATAAACAGAAAGAGCTCAATTTGACAAATTTTTAGAAATTTGAACCACTCAAATTAGAGTTAAAACACAAAAGTTATAGCATTTAGAAGTTTGAAACTATATTTAAAAAGAATAAACCGAATTAATAAAATAATTTTTATTCGGGAAAAACATTTATGACGTCATCATTGACACGTGGCACAATCTACACCCTACAACTAAATCTAACGGCTTAATTAATCCATTCACGCCGGACTGGAACTTGGTTCGGCATCATTCATGACGGACCACATAGTTGGTCCGGCGTCGCTCACGATGGACCGAAAAGGTGGTCCGGCGCACGCGGGCCACACTCGGTTACTTGGGAAATTTGGTCCGGCGCTACATAACACTACATGTCCACGGTGGACCCTAATTTTGATCTGGCGTAAACATGGACTACACGTTCACCACGAACCATTAACTTTGGTCCAGCAACGTTCACGGCGGACCAAATAGTTGGTCCAGCGTCACTCACGATGGACTAAATTGTTGGTCCGGCATACACATGCTTACATCTAGGTTTTTTTCTAATTTAATTTGGGGTTTTGCACGGTGACGTGGACGAACCAGAGATGTTAGATCTTGATCGGACGGTTGTCGGAGCTCGAAGATCCCAGGGATGCTGCGGAGGCTTGAGGATGTCGGAGTTGGAGAAGATGACACGGCCCACGGTGAAGTGATTCCTCCCCTTCGGTGTGTCTTGTCACGGGGAACCCGGATCTGGGTCGCAGGCGATGGAGCATCCTCTACGGCGACAAAATGAAGCAAAAACCGCGGCGGCGCTAGTGCAACTACGGTGAGCAATTAGCTCCGAACGGTGGCAGCTACGGCACTGGAGGCTAGGGCAAACAGAGCGCACATTAAATAGTGCCATAAGCGTCCATGGAAACCAGAGAAACGAGGCCCACACGTTCACCACGGCCCAAAATTTTGGTCCGGCGTAAACGTGTTACGCTTGGTTAGCGACGGAGTCCGACGCGGCCACAAACTGGATGACGTGGTGCAATCAGAGCCGTCGGATCGGAATCCAACGGTTCACACGAATTAGGGTTTGGGTTAGGTTTGGTCCAGCGCTGTTGGGTTTAGCGCAGGTTGGGCTCAGTCCGGCGTCATTCACGACGGACCGAACTTTTGGTCTGGCGTCACTCACGACAGACCGAAAAGTTGGTCCAGTGCGGCTAATTCGGTCGGACTCGAGTCAGAGTCAAGTCTGACTCGGGTAGGTTGAACAGTGAAACCCATTACGGTTTTTCCAGCAATTTTAATTTTTAAAATAATTCTTGAAATTCAATTAAATCGAGAAAAATAACAAAATACTTAGAAAAATTCTGGAAAAATACTTTGAGATATTTTGGACTCAAATAAAATATTTCCAACAAAATTTTATATGATACTTTTGAATTTTTAAATAATTCAATAAAGGACTTAATTCAAATTAACTCAATAAATTAAATAAAAGCACAAATTTTGGGATGTTAAAAACCTCCCCCCTTAACAGAATCTCGTACCCAAGATTCAAGGCTAACTAAGGAATAGGTTCAGAAATTCCTTCTTCAAATCCTCTTCGCGCTCCCAAGTCACTTCACTCTCTGAATGGTTGCTCCACTGGACTCTGCAAAAATGGGTTGACTTGTTTCTCATCTCTCGATCCATTGTGTCCAAAACCTTTATTGGATGCTCTATATATGTCAGGTCTTCCTGTAGCTCTATCGACTCAAACGATGTTTTCTCATCCGGTACTCGCAAACACTTCTTCAGTTATGACACGTGAAATACATCATGCACTCCTGCCAACGACTGCGGCAACTCCAATTGATAGGAAACTTCACCCCTATGGCTTAAGATCTTAAATGGGCCAACATATCGCGGTGCCAGTTTCCCTTTGGAGTGAAATCTCTTAACTCCCTTGAGAGGTGTAACTCCGACGTATACAAAATCTTCTGGTTCAAAACTCAGCTCTCGGCGACGGTTATCGGCGTAACTCTTCTATCTTGACTGAGCTATTTTCAATATTTCTCGGATCATGGCAATCTGCTCTTCGGCTTCTTAGAGAATGTCTGGTCCAAAGACATGGCGCTCGCCTGTCTCATTCCAATTCAGTAGTGTTCGACAGGGTCAACCATACAAAGCTTCAAATGGTGACATTTGCAGACTGGCTTGATAACTATTGTTGTAGCTGAACTCGTCATATGGCAAACTCTTATCCCAAGAGGTAGTATATGCTAGAGCACAAGCTCTCAGCATGTCCTCCAGAATCTGATTAACTCTTTCAGTCTGTCCATCCGTCTGCGGATGATATGCTGTACTGAAGTTCAAATGGGTCCCCATGGCTTCATGAAGCTTATTCCAGAATCTTGAGGTAAATTGGGTACCTCTGTCCGATACGATCATCTTCGGCACTCCATGCAGACAAACAATACTAGACATATATAACTCTGCTAGTTTATCTCCTGAATAGGTGGTCTTCACGGGTATGAAGTGAGCGACCTTGGTCAAATGATCCACTATGACCCATATGGAATCGTATCCACCTTGAGTTATAGGTAAACTGGTAATGAAGTCCATTCCGATTTTCTCCCACTTCCACTCAGGTATCTTCAATGGCTGCAGCAAACCAGCTGGCCTCTGATGCATGGCTTTAACTCTTTGGCATATATCGCATAATGAAACATGCTCGGCAACCTCACGCTTCATACTTGGCCACCAAAATCTATCCTTCAGGTCTTGATACATCTTGGCACTTCCCGGGTGAATTGAATACTTGGAGTCAAGAGCTCCTTCTAGAATCAACTGCTTCCGCTCCTTCTTGTTCGGCACACAGATGTGGTCTTTAATCCACAATGTACCCTGCTCATCCAACTTGAAGTCCTTAGCCTTGCTTTCATCCAACTTGGATTTAATTATCCTTATCTTATCATCCTCCTTCTGACCTTCTCTGATCTGGTCTTCTAAGGTAGGTTTCACTTCTAAGGCTGCCAAAAATCCTTCTGGTACAACTTCCAGCTTCATCTTCTGAAAATCCTTGCATAACTCGGCTTGACTCTCTTCCACCAATATGTTCACGGTGTGGCTCTTCCGACTCAAAGCATCGGCTACTACATTAGCCTTGCCGGGATGGTAATGGATTCCGACATTATAGTCCTTAATCAATTCCAACCATCTCCTTTGCCTCATATTCAGATCCGACTGGGTGAATATATACATGAGACTCTTATGATCCATATACACTTCACATCTGTTTCCAATAAGGTAATGACGCCACAACTTCAGAGCATGCACTACGGTTGCTAACTCTAAGTCATGCATCGGGTAATTATCCTCATGCGGCCTTAACTGTGTTGATACATACGCGACTACTTTTCCGTTCTGCATCAACACACATCCAAGTCCTTGGCGCGATGCATCACAATAAATGTCAAAACTCTGATGCACATCCGGTAAAACTAACAGTGGCGCTAATGTTAATCGCTTCTTCAACTCTTGGAAGCTCTTCTCGCACTCTGGCATCCATGCGTACTTCTTCTCCTTCTTTAACAATTGCGTAAGAGGTCTAGCAATCGTCGAGAATCCCTCAATGAATTGACGGTAATATCCCGCCATTCCAAGGAAACTACGAATCTGGGTCACCGTCTTCGGTTGCTCCCAATGCAACACTGCTTCTACCTTTCTCGGATCAACTGTGACTCCCTCGGCAGTCATTACATGTCCAAGAAACTCAACTTTACTCTTCCAGAAGTCGCATTTGCTAAACTTGGCAAATAGCTTTTGCTCCCACAACTTCTCAAGAACTAGCCTCAAGTATTCGGCATGCTCTTCTCTTGTCTTGGAGTAGACCAGAATATCATCAATGAACACGATGACAAACTTATCTAGGTATTCCATGAAAACTTTATTCATCAGGTTCATGAAATAAGTAGGTGCATTTATCAGACCAAGGACATAACTGTAAATTCATAACGTCTATATATCGACGAAAATACAGTCTTCGGCACGTCTTCTGAGTGAATCTTCAGCTGGTGATATCCTGATCGCAGGTCAATCTTGGAGAAAACTACAGCTCCTCTTAACTGATTGAATAAGTCATCGATCCTGGGTAACGGATATTTATTCTTTATCGTCACATCATTGAGTGCACGATAATCAATACACATCTGAAAACTCCCATCCTTCTTTTTGACGAATAGGACTGGCGCTCCCCACGGCAATGAACTAGGCTTGATAAATCCTTTCTCCAACAGCTCCTCGATCTGTTTCTTCATCTCTACTAACTCATCGGTAGACATCCGATAAGGTCTCTTAGCTATTAGGGCTGTACCACGTACTAACTCAATTACGAACTCAATGTCCCTATCTGGTGGCATACCGGGTAAATCTTCAGGAAAAACAACCGGGTATTCACTGAAAACTGGTACATCTTTGATGCTGACTGCCTTCACAATGTTGACCATCAGCTGTCCATCTCGAACGGCAGTTGCTTGAAACTCAACTTTTCTTCCACAAGGGCTCTCAACTGATATGACCCTTCGTCCACAATCTAACACAGCCTTGTGTTTGGACAACCAATCCATCTAAGTATAACATCTAGGGTCTGGGTACCTAGTATAATAAGGTTTGCTAGGAATTCTACCCCATCTATTAATAGTCTTACCCCAGAACATCCTACTTTGGATCGGAGTTCTAACCCAGGGGTTTGAACTACAAGCATGCATTTAAGGTTCACAATCCTCAAATCATTTCTAGCAACAAAATCTCGAGAAACAAATGAATGCGAAGCTCCAGAATCAAATAGTACTGTTGCAGGTACAAAGTTAACTAGTAACTTACCTAGTACGATGTCCGTAGCATTCTGCAGTGCATCTGCGGTGATATGATGGACGCGGCCTCTCACCATATTTTGAGTTGCGGCTCCAGGTTGTGTGGCCCCACGGCTTGCTCCTGGTGTAGGCGTTCTTGCTGGAGTCATCCCAAGGTTAAAGCGGACTAGCGTCACACCTCCTCCTCGCTTAGGGCAATTATTGGAGAAGTGCCCTGGCTCATTGCAGGTGTGACACCCCGGCATCTAGTATGCCCGAATGCTACCAAACATAGACTAAACGACATCTAAATACCACAATTAAACATAAATTACAACAAAGGTGCACATGCTAAAAACCAAAATTTCGGCAGCATCTCCTTTGTTTGAACATGAATTGAAGCGATAGTAACAACAAGGCAGTTCATAGCAAAACATAAGGCATATAAAACAGCAATATAAACGAATATAGCATCAACATAAGACAATAATACTAAAGCCAACCACTCCATAAACTATGGCTAAGCAAATAAGGATCACAAGCACACAAAAATTATTCCAAACACCTAGTTCATGGCACTTATTATGAACTTGACGAAACAATAGTAAATGCGGCTGGACTACGTGAAGATGTGTAGCTATTTCCCCATCCCACAAGCCGGTGTCATGGTACCTAAAATAAACAACATAAACACAAGCGTGAGTTCATCACTCATCAAGTATATTGCAATGGTACAAACATAAACAATTACATGGCTACAACAACTCACATCATGTATATCATGTCATTCATGATCACAAATCATTATCATCATCATTATGTATGCAATTCGATGCGATGCGATGCTCATATCTCCTTGGAAACTCATACCGGTATGGTTGAGTACACACCCGTCGGTGTGCACCTTCTCCCCCCTTCCATCCCGAAGATGGAGGGTGCCTACTCCTCGCTTCCCCACACCGCGGTGGATGGAATCACGATGTAGGACTTACTCATTGGCTCTCCGGAATAGTCATAACTTTCTCACCGACCTTCCCCAGACTAGTTATGACGTTCTCACCGCCCGGGCCATGTATCATGTCATGTATGCAATCATGCAAACATCATAAACACTTGTACATTATCACATGGCATCATAGCATAGTAAGCATATCCATCATATCATTGGCAATCATTAAAGCATAGCATGTGAACATATCATGTATTAGATCTCAATCACAACTGATCTAGCAATCAATAACCCGCTACCCATTCCAATACACTTGCCTCAACCCCGGGCGACGGATTGGCGAGATGTAGAAGGCACTCCCGGGGTCACACCACCTGCACATAGGGACCACACACTCACAATCATGTCCACAAAACAGTACGCAAACCCTCTTCTACCCCGACATTGCCAACTACTCGTAAAACCCAAAAACAGAGGTTCTGTCCCGTCGGGACAGCAGCCTTCCAAAAGGCACAACTTGAGTTCTAGGACTCCGAATCAATTAAAAGAGTACATCCTCGCGTAGCTTAGGAAATTTCCTAACTTTTTCTAAGTATATGGAAAGACTGATTCGGACTCTAAAGTGGTTTAATCTACAAATACCGTGATCTTTTCCAATCACGTCACAGATTTTAATACGTTCGGTAAAACAAGCATAACTTTCAAACGGCTGGGCGGAATTTAAAGTTCTTTATACCGACGGAAAGGTATTGAAGTTACCTACAACTTCTTCAACAGCCGTACGACCAAATTCCGAATCTAAATTGGCGAAAACCCAAACCCTAGGTCGACTGCTCATGCTGCCCGAAACAGAGAACGTGGCCAACTCAAGATTCCATCTAATCTAATCAATTCCAGCACCACCAATTGATCCAAAAACATGATAATAATCCTTAGAATAGATCCTAGACCAACCCCAAGGATTCCCATGGCCATACCTTCGCCCGACGCATGAAAACCCAATGTATCTCCTCTCGGTTCGTGCGATCTCCTTCCTCGCTCCAAATCCACCGGATCTCCTCGTCGCGGAGCGCTCCAATGGATGGATCTTCGGGTTGGTGAGGTGGAGAAACCCCCTAGGGGCAGCAAGGGAGGTGGAGAGGTGAGGAGAGGAGTGGTGGCGCAAAGGGGAGCAAGGGGGAGGTGGGGGCGCATGCAAGGGAGAGGGGGAGGTGGGGGTGGCGGCTAGGGCATGGAGGGGGAGGGAGGGGGCGCACCAAAGGGGGTGGGGGCGCAGGGCAAGGGCAGGTGGGCTCTATTTACAAGCCCAAACTGTTCTCCTACTCCTAAAAGGACTCAAACTCTCCCCCACAAAGGCCCACGACCCTTTCCCCTAGGCCCAAACTCCCCCGGAAAGGCCCAAATCCTCAGAAACGGCCCGGAAACGCAAATAAACCTCATACCGTAGGGTTTTAACCTTAATTCCACATTTTATAATGTTTTTGACCTCAACATTCACATTTTGTAATGCCACAATATCTAATTTCATATTTTATAAAGTCTCGGCATTCCGTAGTGTCACATTCTCCCCCCCTTAAACAGGATTCGACCTCGAATCCGATAGACGCCAAAATCAACAACAAAGTCCCCTAGGGACAAAAGACTTCTCTGCAGCACAAAACATTCGCACAACGACTCAAACCGGAACAAACGACAAGCGAGTTCCCAAAACCAACACTTAGCGAAAAAGTATTGATCTAGCTCAACTAAGGGCAACCTCTCACAGTTCGACCTTCACTTCAATTCCCAAACAGAATCTGCGTTTCAACCACAAAGGGCTCCATCAACCCAAAACGCTCGAATCCTCACGACAAACACTTCACACTTCTATCACAACCAACCTGACTACCACACTCCATTAAACTCAACATGACATAATCAAAGCAAGTCACAATTCCTTTAACGACCTCTCTACATTCCCGAAAATTTCCATCGAGGGGAATAACTCATTAAGGCACACTTGCCCTTCCGATACACGATCATACTAACATTTTATTCCATCCTCTCCCAGGCAAGACTCAAATCCAAGAACAACTAGTGAAGACAATTGCTCACGGCAGGACAATTATCACCGAACTACCGTCAACTTCACTTCCACCCATCGCTACTCTTAATAAAGGTTAAACCCATACATCATCAACCTCCATCACAAACCACCCTTATACCACTAAGGTTCGACACCTAGCCCCAAGCTAGGATCGTAAAACCTTACCAAACCATAATTGGTTCCTTTCTTAAGAAGGTCTCGCCCTCACACAAAAACACTTAGCTATCAAGCCCAAGTGGACCACATACGACAACTCAAAACCAAAGCGTTAACAACCATTTTTGGAAATAATTAGGCAACATCCAAGCCAAGTCACAAAGGAAGCATAAATCCCCTACACCACAACCAAAATACCAAAATTTCTTCATTCCTTTCTTTTCATACTAGAAAGACATGGAAATCTCGATACATGACAAGAATGCACACTTTTCAAGAGCACTCCGGATTAGTCATATATCCATATATGACTTTCTCACCGACCTGGCTCATCGACTCTTTTATCATTTAACATCTAAAAACGATGTCATGTTTACTTTTCACCATTCCTTCATCATGTAACAACACTGCCAAATAGTCATTCACATGATGACTTCTTCCTCGGTATCACATGAATAAATCTCGAATAACATCGAGAATTGCGCTAATTCATATAAACTATGACTGCAGCATAGTTAACAGTAAGGCACCACATCATATCAGAACCCACCAATGATAGATAGCTAAACTTGCAAAACATCGCATTTTAACCAAAATCAACATTTTGGAAAAGAACATCGACTCCAAAGTTAAACATCTGCACAAACAACCGCCATAAATTTTCTCGAAGAGGAAGGGAAACTCATTTTCAAAAGAGGACACTTCACTAACAGCTTCGCCGATGAAACATCCACAAAAACCACCTTTTGAAGCACATGCAAACTCTACACATTTTTTTTTCCAAATAACTCCAACTCTAGCAAAGAAAAGATTACAAATTAAACCTCGTGAGTTTTCCAACATAACCCTCTATGTCCATTTGTTTCCTTTAAAATTTATTCCAAAGATAATTCAGTGTGGACGCGAAGGAGCGCGATCCACTCAAAAACTTTTGGATGTAAACTCAAACTCACAACACGAACTAAACAAATTCGCCAAAACCAAAGGTCGACACCAAACACTACGAGTTTTGGGGAAACTCTGAAACTCAACATAAGGAACACCTCAACCGAAAGCATTCAACCGAGATGGCAAACAACCAAACCAGTCCAGAAGGTTTTAAACTCAAGCTCAGCATGAAACCCTATACTTATCCTTTTCAACATTCAATATTCACTTTTTTTTACTCATTGAGAAATCCCTCAGGTTACAACAAGAGCTTCAAAACAAATTCTTTCTCTTATTATCTTCCCCAATACTTATAAATAAAGTTTATGATGCTTACGAAAAGACATCCAACGAAGACTAAGTCAACAAGATCCCCACGGACCAACATATCATATAACATCATATTCTAGATTTGAAACAAGTGCTCCAACAAAACTTTCAGCGTGATCAACCAATAAATTTCATACCACCTATATTTAAACGTCTCGACAATCGAAACTTATTCAGTTAACAAGCGACTTCAACATGTAAATATTATCTCCACAGGGAAGAATTCGTAAGTGAGACTCTAAGTTATACTTTCATCAAGGATAAAATCATTCATTGTGTTAATTATCCAAAGCTCACTCCATCGCAACATGCTAAAATTTTCCTCTATTTTAACCATGGTTTTCCAACGAGTAATCTAAACAGTTACCACCACTACTTAGTCATCAATAAAAACAAATGGGCATAATCATCAACCAACAACATTACTTTTAGCTACCCTATACATAGGTGATAACAAAATTACCACCACACAACATACTCCAACTATTTAAAATAGATTGAATACTAGCATTAACACCGCCCTTAACAACATCATTAACAATAAGTCTTATGTCTTCTCAATTGATATCAATACTAGCATTGTAGAGACACAACTGCATACTTCCAAATATACTAGTAGTTTGCAACAACATAAATAGCAACTCTAATCAACTTCCAAATTAAAGCCACTAGTCAACATGATTAAGTTTCTCTATTAACCCGTTAGATTAGAACATCTTTAAACAACCGGCAAGGTTTCTTTAACAGTATCATTAATTTACATCATCTTAATGTTCTAACTATGCATCAAGGTTTAAACTATTTAACATTAACGAGGATCATAAGCACTTTTAAAGCAAGGCAACAGATTCTAAGCATGTACATTAACCCATTCAATCATTCTTGCTAAGAGTAAACTACAACACTAGTAGTCTATTTATTCTCAAGCTAGAGATAACAACCGCATTGAATTGTTTCAACTCACAAATTAACTTAACAATGCATCATCCCATAAACCACATTGGTACATGCTACATAACATGCTAAACAGCAATTCTTACTAGGGATAAACGATTTCAGTCAAAAGACTACTTACTTTGTTTGTAGCATTTTAGTTTTAAAGCTCATCCCAAATTCATAAGGAAATTTGACTCTCAAAATTGCAATGAGACAAACCCAAACTTGGTCATGCAAAAGGAATTTTCCAAAACACTTTTCAATCTCAAAGACTCCCACAGGAGGGAACCAACCGATCAAATAAACCTTTGCAAATAAAACCTTAACACCAAACCCCCAATCTTTCACGAAACAAGAAGGGTTTTTCAAAGATGATTTCTTAAACCAGTAAAATAACGAAATCAAACACCACGTACTCCTACAAAGCCACTGAACTTCAGCCCTGACAGCCAGGTCTGGCATAGCTCCGCAATAACTCCTTTAACCTCGGAGAAAGACAAACACAGGAATAAATTGAATGCTTCTTCCCCATAAAGCAATCAACAAACTAAGCATCAAAACTGGAAAGGCGCCCAAAAGAAGCGCAACACTAGACTCCTCTTCTTTGTTTTCAACCAAGGAAGACAAAACCACACACCGCATATGGAACGATCCGCGAAAAATCCAATACCAAACACTTTTCTTTTGAATTCGATTGACTAAAGCAAAGAAAACCAACCAAAACTGACCGTCAGAACGGTAAAGAACATCCACAGGAATCCACCACCAAACTCTTCTATTTGACTCCAGTCAACTACCCGATCTACGACAGAAAGGATAAGCACTCTTCTCCTACAGGGGTTAATAATTCTTCGGTGATGGCGCTAACCGGCCACACCGTCAAACCTCACCCTTACTATGAAATAAGAGAGGTGGCCGAAACCCTTCGGCACCAAAACACCACTTTTATCACCACAACAGGAACAATTCTAACATTTATCTCATAGACATAGCAACATGCATTATCAAATGAAGCATTCAACATCATAGCTTAAATACAACATTTAAGCGTAAAGAAATGATACCCATACCCTTTCCTACTGTGCATCCATTGTGTGTCAAATTTTAAATTAGTTATACCACTTTTGCAAGTTTTAATGTTGATATCCTATGACAAAATTTTAGTTGAAACCTAAGCCATGTTTCTAAGTTATTCCACATCACATTTTAGTTGTACCCTATAGCATGACACTAAAAATACACATTCCAAGGACCTACAGCCCGCTCTGATACCAACTGTAACACCCCAGCATCTAGTGTGCCCGAATGCTACCAAACATAGACTAAACGACATCTAAATACCATAACTAAACATAAATTACAACAAAGGTGCACATGCTAAAAACCAAAATTTCGGCAGCATCTCCTTTGTTTTAACATGAATTGAAGCGATAGTAACAACAAGGCAGTTCATAGCAAAACATAAGGCATCTAAAACAGCAATATAAACAAATATAGCATCAACATAACACAATAATACTAAAGCCAACCACTCCATAAACTATGGCTAAGCAAATAAGGATCACAAGCACACAAAAATTATTCCAAACACCTAGTTCATGGCACTTATTATGAACTTGACGAAACAATAGTAAATGTGGCTGGACTACGTGAAGATGTGTAGCTATTTCCCCTTCCCACAAGCCGGTGTCATGGTACCTAAAATAAACAACATAAACACAAGCGTGAGTTCATCACTCAGCAAGTATATTGCAATGGTACAAACATAAACAATTACATGGCTACAACAACTCACATCATGTATATCATCTCATCCATGATCACAAATCATTATCATCATCATTATGTATGCAATGCGATGCGATGCGATGCTCATATCTCCTTGGAAACTCATACCGCTATGGTTGAGTACACACCCGTCGGTGTGCACCCTCTCCCCCCTTCCATCCTTGAGATGGAGGGTGCCTACTCCTCGCTTCCCCACACCGCGGTGGATGGAATCACGATGTAGGACTTACTCATTGGCTCTCCGGAATAGTCATAACTTTCTCACCGACCTTCCCCGGACTAGTTATGACGTTCTCACCGCCCGGGCCATGTATCATGTCATGTATGCAATCATGCAAACATCATAAAAATTTGTACATTATCACATGGCATCATAGCATAGTAAGCATATCCATCACATCATTGGCAATCATTAAAGCATAGCATGTGAACATATCATATATTAGATCTCAATCACATACGATCTGGCAATCAATAACCCGCTACCCATTCCAATACACTTGCCTCAACCACGGGCGACGGATTGGCGAGATGTAGAAGGCACTCCCGGGGTCACACCACCTGCACATAGGGACCACACACTCACAATCATGTCCACAAAACAGTACGCAAACCTTCTTCTACCCCGACATTGCTAACTACTCGCAAAACCCAAAAACAGATGTTCTGTTCCGTTGGGACAGCAGCCTTCCAAAAGGCACAACTTGAGTTCTAGGACTCCGAATCAATTAAAAGAGTACATCCTCACGTAGCTTAGGAAATTTCCTATCTTTTTGTAAGTATATGGAAAGACTGATTCGGACTCTAAAGTGGTTTAATCTACAGAATACCGTGATCTGTTCCAATCACGTCACAGATTTTAATACGTTCGGTAAAACAAGCATAACTTTCAAACGACTGGGTGGACTTTAAAGTTCTTTATACCCACGGAAAGGTATTGAAGTTACCTACAACTTCTTCAACAGCCGTACGACCAAATTCCGATCCTAAATTGGCGAAAACCCAAACCCTAGGTCGACTGCTCATGCTACCCGAAACAGAGAACGTGGCCAACTCAAGATTTCATCTAATCTAATCAATTCCAGCACCACCAATTGATCTAAAAACATGATAATAATCCTTAGAACAGATCCTAGACCAACCCCAAGGATTCCCATGGCCATACCTTCGCCCAACGCATGAAAACCCAATGGATCTCCTCCCGGTTCGCTCCATCTCCTTCCTCGCTCAAAATCCACCGGATCTCCTCGTCGCGGAGCGCTCCAATGGATGGATCTTCGGGTTGGTGAGGTGGAGAACTCCCCTAGGGGCAGCAAGGGAGGTGGAGAGGTGAGGAGAGGGGTGGTGGCACAAAGGGGAGCAAGGGGGAGGTGGGGGCGCATGCAAGGGAGAGGGGGAGGTGGGGGTGGCGGCTAGGGCATGGAGGGGGAGGGAGGGGGCGCACCAAAGGGGGTGGGAGCGCAGGAAAAGGGCAGGAGGGGCTCTATTTACCAGCCCAAACTGTTCTCCTACTCCTAATAGGACTCAAACTCTCCCCCACCAAGGCCCACGACCCTTTCCCCTAGGCCTAAACTCCCGCGGAAAGGCCCAAATCCCCGAAAACGGCCCGGAAACGCAAATAAACCTCATACCGTAGGGTTTTAACCTTAATTCCACATTTTATAATGTTTTTGACCTCAACATTCACATTTTGTAATGCCACAATCTCTAATTTCACATTTTATAAAGTCTCGGCATTCTGTAGTGTCACAGCAGGTGTAACAACGTTTCACCATTGCTGGGTGGCTCCCTGCTAGTGCGATTCTGGCTTGTGCTGGTGTCTGAAAATTCTGTCTAGCAGGTCTCGGTGCTGGTGACGGGGTCTTAGCGACATTCTGAGGCTAAAACCTGAAGAACTGATTGGGTGCAACTCTCATCCTTTGTGCTCCTGGGCGAGCTCCCTGATGTGCCATCTGGCGCTTCCGGCTATCATCCAGTTCCTTACGCTTATCCTCCAGGATAAGAGCCTTGTTCACTAACTCCTGGAAATTAGGGGACGTGTGAGTGATCAGTCCCACCTGCAGTCCTGAGTTCAGTCCCTTCATGAAGCGAGACTATCTTGCCTTGTCCGTCGCTACATCTTCAGGTGCGTAGTGAGCCAACTGGGTGAACTTATTCAGATAGTCAGCCACTGACTGGCTGCCTTACTTCAGTGCTCTGAATTCCTCCTTTTTCAGGTCCATGATTCCTTCAGGAACATGGTACTGATGAAAAGCAATAGTAAACTCTTCCCAAGTGATCTCCTATGGATTCGCATGTGAAGCTCAAAAATTCTCCCACCATTCAGCTATAGTCTCTTCTAGCTCATGAGAGGCATAGAGTACTCTCTCATTCCCAATGCACTGAGTGATCTACAGCTTCCTCTCAATGGACCTCAACCAATCATCTGTCTCCAGTGGGTTTGCATTCCCAGAGAATGTGGGCGGATGGGTCCTCATAAACTCCGAAAGCCTTGAATTCTATCGCTGTCCCTGATTAGCTTGGTTGGCGGCGGTTTGGGCAGTGACTTGCTACATCTGCTGCATCATCGCATGCATCAGCTGAGTTTGTGCAGCCAAAAAAGCTCCAAAATTCTGCATATCCACTTGCGATGCTGGCTGGGGTGCAACTGCTCCATCATTGGGGTTCCCAGCAGGGCGAGAACCACTCCTGTTGCCTCCAAGGTTTCCGCGAGTGTTCACCATCTGTTGATTACTCCAAGTTTAGAGACGAGGGGGAAATAAGAATAGACAAGTAGTAGATAACTTATGCGGGGTGAAAGGTGTAACTCAAAATCCAACTTTATTAATTATTCGATAATAACTTGGTATGGTTGCGGCCTTGCAACACATACTGCACACTCAGCAAGAAATGAAATATCCAAATTAAACTAACACACTGGTGTCTAACGCCTAAAGGGCAACTCTTATTAATCTAAGATGCGACTCAACACAGGAGTCCCACTACTAAGCCTAATGCTCACTCATCGATCCAACCTCCACGGGAACTCCCCGGCGGGTACACTAGCGGGTGAGACGGCATCGTCGCGAAGCGATCTCCATGACCAACGACAGCTATAGTTGATGAAGCAATGTATTCCTCTGGCTTTGGCTCTAACTATGGTGCAGGGAGCGCCTCCTCTGGGTCCTCCTCAGGGTCTGGGTCCTGCAGCTCCAACATCAGCTTCGGTGCTAGCCCGTACAATGCCATCTCCAGCTCGCCAATCCTTCGTGAAGAGTGAGCAATGTACTCATGAGCCTCTCGCAGCTGTACCCTCACATCCTCGATCTCATAGCGGGCCTTCTGTAGCTCCTGGACTGTATCATCAATCACATCCTCCTGGGCGACAACAAACCTGCGTACACAGTGATCATCAATCATCAATCACATCATTGAGTCCTCATCCTCTATCGGCTCTCGGTCAAGGCGGTTGTCTCTGCGCGGGTGGTGACAAAACACAGTGCCCTCCAGCTTTGAAGAGTATATGCGAGCGATCTGCCGCATTGTTCGACGCGATGTCTCTTGGATCCCGTCTTCAAACGAAGACCTCCTCGCTGTGATGTGGATAGGATGACTCGCCTTCGTCTTCTCCCTGGCGTACACAGTGATCTTGACGTCCCATGCTTGGACCAGTCCTGCCTTCACTATGGTGGTTCCTCAGTAGATCGCCCTGTCAAAACCTCCAAGTAGCTGCATTATGCGCCACAACTCAGCGGCGTAGCCTCCCTCTCGCTCAGCGTAGTTGTTGATCATCTTCATCTGCCAAAGATACTCATGTGAGAACGCAACATTTTAAAATCAAAGTGGAAACAAAAAAATTCAACAAGGGGTATGAACAAGAGAGATGGGGATAAGTCGAGAATTCAATAATTATCTTGGCAAACTTTTAACTTTAGAAAATAATTTTATCCTCACTACGACCATTCTAACTATGGGTAGTCCTCCAATCGGTATGGCTCTGATACCACCTATGTCGGGACCCGAATTTGCAAATTCGGACCCTCTGTGTATTCAGCACTAGTCTAGGATCACGCAAGTGCACACAGTCTCAACATCGGTAATACCATAATCATACTCAATGAAATAGTAAAGTACTTTATTAAAAAAGAAATATAACTGGTTGTTTGACCTTATGGTCAAGTTACAAAAGTACACCTCACAGGGCTTACGTCTTACTCAAAATAACTTGCAGCGAAAAATAAAGAAACGCGTGGTGCCAACCAATATGCCACAGGCAACTGACTGGGCTCTCCCCTTAGTTCGTCGGCTCCTCCTAGAACTCCTCCTCTAAAGCTGGCGTTGATTCTTCTTTAACTGATGTTTGTGTGGTGGCAAGGGTGAGTACCTAAAGCACTCAACAAGTCATGCACAGAATGCAGTCTAATATTCTACATGCATGGCTTATTACAAAGGATAGACTAAGATGGTTCTTTTGTAGTAAAGCACATTCATAAATAACAATAATAGAATGAAAGCAGTAAAGCAGTAGTGGTAATAATAATTTCATAAACAATTTCACAAGTAAAGCATTTATCAGCCTAAAGCAAGTTCATCATTTCCAACACCAAGCATCCATAAACCAAGTTCTTTTCCATAAAGTCTAACCCTTGACTGTAATCCCTGAGCAGAGTCCAATATCGTGGACTCAGCTATTCTAATAGATTTTACACTCTGCAGAGGTTATTCACTTTACCCACAAGATACAGTCAAACACCACAAAGGCGAGTGTCCATAACAAAGCCTTTCGGAAACTTCTACCTTAACAAGTGAACCTCCCCGATTGCCATACACTATCCCTTCCCTCAGCAGAGGCGAAGTATTGGACTGACATACTGTTGGATGGGTACCATGCCGCAACACCTGGTACGCTCCCCCGTACAACTACACCTAGGTATAGCTGACACTCTGAGGTACCACATGCAAGTTATCAATAACCTACTCAACTAGGTTTGTCCCATTCCAGACATGTGGTTGTACGATGAACTCAGTTCAAAGGCTTGCAAGGTTAAGTCCTTAGGTTGACCAGGACAAGACTACCCAAGTAACAAAACCAAATCGACATTCCCAGTGCCACTTTTGGCCCACCAGAACAATCTTGCCACTTGCCCCAGTCTAAATCATTTTATCACCCCAGTTGATTACCATGCACCACGTGCAATCAACATCATCAGCATTAACACAAGATACTTTCCAAAATAAGTTACATATCTCATTAAGTCAACAATAATAATTGATCATCCAAAATCATATCATGACTACGTGGCAGGGCTAAGCATACTACATCGATCTAATCAACCCCTGTTGACAATTTAATAATGTCCAACTAAATAATCCACAACTAGGGTGACAAAGGGGTTCATGGCACATAATTAAATAATCAAGGTGTCATACAACAAATAGGCATTTATCTAATTCCCAGAAATATGTAAAGCATTTTCTAGTTAAACTAACATGCAATAATTTGAATCAAAATAATTTTCAAAAACAGGATCAACATGATCAAAGTATAACTTGCCTTCGAAAAGTACTTGTTCTTGGTCTTGAGCTGGCTCCTGTGTCAAAACTTCACCTTCGAAGCCTTCGGGCACTTCAACGTCTACTCGTAACGTGCACAAATAGCAATAAAATAAATAAACAGCAAGCCAACAAGGTTCAAAAATTGAAATAAGATTCATAAAAAGAAAGAGCTCAATTTGACAAATATTTAGAAATTTGAACGACTCAAATTAGAGTTAAAACGCAAAAGTTATAGCATTTTGAAGTTTGAAACTATATTTAAAAAGAATAAACCGAATTAATAAAATAATTTTTATTCGGTAAAAACATTTATGACGTCATCACTAACACGTGGCACAATCTACACCCTACAACTAAATCTAACGGCTTAATTAATCCATTCACGACGGACTGGAACTTGGTTCGACATCATTCACGATGGACCAAATAGTTGGTCCAGCGTCGCTCACGACGGACCGAAAAGGTGGTTCGGCGCACACGGGCCACGCTCGGTTACTTGGGAAATTTGGTCCGGCACTACATAACACTACACGTCCACCGCGGACCCGAATTTTGGTCCAGCGCAAACATGAACTACACATTCACCACAGACCATTAACTTTGGTCCAGCAACGTTCACGGCGGACCAAATAGTTGGTCCGGCATCACTCACGACGGACTAAATTGTTGGTCCGGCGTACACATGCATAGATCTATGTTTTTTTTCTGATTTAATCTAGGGTTTTGCACGGTGACATGGATGAACCTGAGATGTTGAATCTTGATCGAACGGTTATCGAAGCTCGAAGATCCCGGGGATGGTGCGGTGATTTGAGAATGTCAGAGTTGGAGAGGATGACACTGCCCACGGCGATGTGAGTCCTCCCCTTCGGTGCGTATTATCACGGGGAACCCGGATCTGGGTCGCAAGGCGACGGAGCATCCTCGACGGTGACAAAACGAAGCAAAAACCGCGGTGGCGCTAGTGCAACTACGGTGAGCAATTAGCTCCGAACGGTGGCGGCTAGGGCACTAGAGGCTAGGGCAAACAGAGCGCACATTAAATAATGCCCTAAGTGTCCGTGAAAACCAGGGAAATCGAGGCCCACACGTTCACCACGGCCCAAAATTTTGGTACGGCGTCGCTCACGACAGACCAAATATTTGGTGCGGCGTAAACGTGTTACGCTCGGTTGCCGGCAGAGTCCTACGCGGGCACGAACTGGGTGACATGGCGTAATCAGAGCCGTCTGATCGAAATCCAACGGTTCACGCGAATTAGGGTTTGTGTTAGGTTTGGTCTGGCGTTGTTAGGTTTAGCGCAGGTTGGGCTCAGTCCGGCGTCATTCACGACGGACCGAACTTTTGGTCCGCCGTCACTCACGACGAACCAAAAAGTTGGACCGGCGTGGCTGGTCCGACGTGGCTGATTCGGTCGAACTCAAGTCTGACTCGAGTCGGTTGAACAGTGAAACCCATTAGGGTTTTCCAGCGATTTTAATTTTTAAAATAATTCTAGAAATTCAATTAAATCGAGAAAATAGCAAAATACTCAAAACAATTCTAGAAAAATTCTGGAAAAATACTTTCAGACATTTTGGACTCAAATAAAATATTTCCAACAAAATTTTATATGAAACTTTTAAATTTTTAAATAATTCAATAAAGGACTTAATTCAAATTAAATCCAAATAAATTCCAGAAAATTCCAAAAATTCAATTAACTCAATAAATTAAATAAAGGCACAAATTTTGGGATGTTACATTCCTCCTAGAGACACACTTCTTCAGGGACAGGGACATCAAGACTCGACTCGTGACCAAACTTCATGCTCGGCGATTGTGTTAGGGCCCCGAATTTAAATTCGGTTCACGCGGCGAACTTTAACCCTAACCAGCCTGTAGCCGCGATTGGGTTCGAGTAGTAACTCCCTAGGGTATCCTAAACCGTCCTTTAGTAGTGTCCAAAGCTCAACCGCATGTGGGAGCTTGAACACTCCAATCCGCAAACATGTTTTTATCCAAGTTTGGGGCCATTGTAACTTGTTATCCGGAATGATCCAAGATGCGTATGTCGCTTGGTTACAAACTAGAAACTTTCCTCTCCGGCATGGGAGGTTTGCACCGAGGTCCGACGTCTAACCCTAGTTCAAACTTGGCGAGAGAGATCGAATCCTGTGCTGGGTTTTCTGGGTGATCCAGAGTATCCGGACAAAGGGTCCGGAGTGTCCGGGTTGATGTGACTGAAGGACTCAACCCTGAGTATCCGGATAAAATGTCCAGAGTATCCAGATTGGCTCGACCGAAGGCCCTAATCCAGAGTATCCGGACTAATGGTACGGAGTATCCGGACTTGGCGTGGGTTGAGTATAAAACCCCGTTTTCTTGACTCACTAGTCACTCTTCTCCTCGAACCGGTTGCTCTCCACTTCCCCGTGCATCTCCCCCAACTCCCCCACCCAACCTCGTCTCCGGCGACTCCCCATCAAGCCGGTGTCCTCCCGTGCTCCTCCCCGGTGATTTCTCCACCCCGGTGTCCTCAAGATCCTCTTCAAGCCGACGTCCTCCATCCCCTACGCGGTTTCCCCTCCTTCCTCTCCCTCCTCCTTGAAGGTAAGACCTCTTCTTGGAGTTGAATCCTTGGTTCTTGGGGTTCTAGGAACATTTGGGGGCTAGGTTTTGTAGATCGGGGGTTTTGGGGGCAAACCTTGGAAATGTTAGGGTTTTTGGTGTGTAGTTGGATTTGGGGTTGGATTAGGGAATGTTGGGTGCTAGGGTTAGAGATCGGGGGTAGGTGATGCCATTCTAACCGTTGGATTGAGTTTTGGTTGGGGTTTTTAGAAGTGAGCGTCATTTCACCATGTTTGGGCTAGCTCGGAGCTTCTCCGGCTTAGCCATGTGTAGGAAAGTTGTAGATCGGGTCCTCGCGGTACCGTAGAACTCAGAAACGCTCCAATCCCTTGAGTCATTAGGCGAAATGGGCCATGTCCGGAGTGTCCATACAAAGTGTCTGGAATGTCCGGCTTATCCGGACAATCCGGATGAAATATCAGGACTGTCCGGGTTGCCTGATCTGGTACGGTGGGGGAATTGCATTGTTGTTCATTTCATTTGCATTGCATGCGTCTTATTCATGCATTGTACTCGTGTAGAGAACGAGACCGCGGTGACTTATGTGACCGTGGTTGAGGGGATTGCCGAAGAGCAAGTCGTGGTTGATACTCAAGCAGAAGCATTAGGCAAGCACCTAAGCATACCTATGTAATGGTATTTTTGTGAATCAATTGTCTATTGGTTGGCTAAGTTATGCATTATGAGTTTCGTTGTGGGAATGGTATCAATCCTATTTGTTACACATACACTCCCCCACATTTGTTGAATATCTCCTTGGAGCTAGTATATGGGTAATATATTGTGTCCATGCTTAGTCTTGCTTAGATGTCGGGTATGGGCCAAGTGGTGGATGGTTCCATCGCTTGCGACTAATTACTTCACAAATATTGGGTTGTGACGAGTATGTTTATGTTTGGAAATGTTGAATTGAGACCGGGCGAGAGAGTTGGATCATTTGGGTGTGGAGACCCAAGTGTTGTAGTCTCTCCTGTGTCGGTTGAGGACCGAGCCGTTGTTTGCCATGTTGATCAAGCACCCCTTGTTAATCGCATGACTGATAATGGTATGGTAAGCTATTCTTTCATCGCATGCTATTCGATGGGTCATGCCCTCATGCGGTTGGGCGTGGTTGAGGGCGAGGCTTAGGCCAACTCTCGAGGGCCAAGCAGGGCTTGGGCCGCTCGAGGGGGTGCTAGGTGCTCGGACCGCATGAAGATGGCTCAACGAATGAGTATGGATGGGAGGAGGGTTCATATGAGGTTCCTTGTGGCACATGTCGTGCGATTAATGATCCCCTACAGGGTGAATAAGCAATTCGAATTGCCGCGCTCTCGGATATGAGCACGCTTGTATCATCCGACACTTCAACGTAGTAACAACTTGAACTTGATGCTAGTTGGTTTGGCTAGCGATAATTGTTTATCATGTCACTTGTTGTACTTTATTTGCAAAGCTTCGGATTTCACTCTAGTTATAGGTGCTGTCCATAAATGCTATAAAAATTGTGAATTGAGTAGGGGAATGTAACCAAACAACAAAGTTAAGCTTTTCTGCACTATTTACCGTAAGCTTGATTCCTTGCTACATCCAAATGCATATTCTTTCGAGTCGGACATATATGGACCACGGGTAAGTCTTGCGAGTACCTTCTGTACTCATGCTTTTGCTTTGTGGTTTTCAGGTGAGGATCCAGACGGATGTGAGTTCTGTCCGTACTGCCTCTCGGTGACCGGGCGGGGCACTGAGTAGAGGCTACCGGCGATGTGGTTTATGCCCGGGAGTGTTCAGGGGCAGGACACTTCTGGAGGAGTTGTACTTTTGTTTTAGTTTAGTAGTCGTGTGCCACTTTTGCTGTACCAATTGGTCTAAACTCTATTATGTCTTTAATTAAACACTTGGTTACTTCGTTGCAAATCTTTATTTTGCTGTTGTACTCTCTTTCTTGTTGGATCGTGTTGCTTGGTGGTTGTCGGGGTGCTGTTTTGTGTTGTTTGTGTTCTTTCTCGGGTTTTGTCTTCGTGCGCGCGTGTGTTGGTTGTTGTGCTTCCGTGTTGCGTACTCTGGTCGTGGGGTTTGAGCTCGTTGCCCCCTTTATGCAAATTGGGTTGATATGACAGTGAAACCGGTATGCGGGCGATCCTGGGCGTGTTTCGGGTCGCATACCGGGGGAATACCGGGATTGTTGTTGAGTTATTCGAATGGTCTCACCGTCGTCTCAGTTGGGCTTGGGTGCTAGCGCTGCGAGCGCCATCGGCGATCCATTGCTAGCCTCCAAATTCGATGAGGTTGACAGAGCATTCAAATAGCCCGAGGACTGTCTGGGCGGCTCCTCTCAGATCGGTCCTGGACCTCAGCCATGCTCGGCTTCAAAGCTTCCAGCTACTGGCCTTTTTGGGGAGCTTGTTCCCCTAGGGCGTCAGGCTCCACCTTCGCGATTTGATGGTCGCGGGGAGCCTCGGTGGAAATCTCCTAAGCCTTCATGAGGTCGGCAAGGTGGGCAAGCTCCTTTGCTATTACAGAGTCAAGGATTTCGTCAGCCATCCCCTCAAAGTCCATAGCTCCCCTACTAGCTATGTCGCCATCGTCCTCGGAGTCTTCGGCCTTTGCCGCAGAAGCTTGGGCCTCGACCACAAGCTTGGATATCTCTCCAACTACATGGCTGGCCCTCGATATCTTGGGGTCAACCTCGTCTAGGTCGACTGCTTGCAAAGTCTGTACCGAGCGCTCCAATGTCGCGTCCGGTGACTTCTGTCGCCTCAAGACCAAGGGTAATGGATCCTCCTCCTTTTTCTTGGACCCTTCTGTCGTAGGGCCCGAGGTCACTATTGCTAGCTCGGCCTGGATCCCCTCCAGTTGCTCCTTGCACACGGAGCCCCCACCGTCACCTTCGCCCGCTTCGTCTCCTCCGCGAGCTGGTACAGGCGAGCCATCAAGTCTGGATTGCTCTTGGTGTACTCCTTCAATCACAATTTCAACTCCCTTACCTTCATCCTATCGGCATATTCTAAATGCCGCTGGGGGGCCTCCTGTTCGAAGTTGCTCGCCTCTTGGGACACTTGGCAGAGGACGATGGAGGTGGTGGTGCTAGCCGCTTGCGCGTCACCACCTTCTTGATTCTACCGGTGGGGGCGACATCCCCTTGGTCACGCGTCTATGGGTTGATATTGGCCACCACGGCCGCAAGGGCAGTCTTATCCTGACCAAAGGAACATAATATGTCACAGATGCTCGAGATGTTTTCCCTCGAGCATGTATCACGAGTTTACTTACCACGTCACCGTGCTCGAGCACATTGCTCAGGATTTGTCGCCCGAACTCGAGCTCCTTGCCTTTTGGGGTGCCAAACATTTCAACAACCTACTTCTCGACCCAGGCCTTGCTCAGGGCTGCAACCCAACCAATGCAAACATCAGTACGAGCAAGCTAATTCTAAAAGACAAGAAAGCTATTTTCTCGTCACGATCGGAGACTTACCCGATTCGGCCTCACGGTTGAGATCTTGCCATCCTGTGATCTCGAAGAAGGGATGCTCCCTCCTCCTCAGTGGTGACACCCGGTTCCTGAGGAAGTCTCGGGCGATGTCTTGGCCAGTGAGCCCCAGGGTTGTGAGCTCGGTGATCGTCATCAGCACCCGCTACTCCTCAGCTTGCACCGGGGGACACAGGGTGTCAACATCCGGAGCCATAGCTCCGGTGTAGCAGAGAGTGCTTCCCTCCGCCCTCTTCAGGTAAAACCAATGGTTGGCCCAACCCGACACCTAGTCTTTGAGTGTGAAGCTCAGATAATCGTATGGTCGGTTGGACCAAAGACGAAAGTAAATCCAGCCAGCAGGGGAGGTCCCTCTGGTGCGGAACAAGGAGTAAAAATAAAAAAGGCTCGCCATGGGCACGGTGCCCACGTATCCCTCGCAAAGATGCGACAAGATCGCCAGGACGAGAATGGAGTTAGGGTTGAGATTGGAGATCTCGCACTCACACTGGGCGAGTATGGATTCATTGAACTCAATCTCGAGCGTACGCAACCCGTTGACGGAGTATAGCTCACAGGATAAGATCTCTCCTTCCTGTGGCACCAGAGCTTCTTTGTTGTTGGGAATGCACCATGACTCCTTGTCGAGGTAACCGAGTTCCACGAGCACTCGGAGCCTCTCCTTCTTAATCTTGCTCACTTCGAACTTTGCCATGGAATCGGTGGAACGCAAGAAAGCATAGGACTTGGGAATTCCTAAAGACTCAGATGCGAAATGCTGGTGAATAGTTCCTCACCGCCAGACATAAGAATTTATAAGGGCTCAGGCGTGAAATGTACGTGAAGGTTTTCTCACCACCGCTCCTGCTCACTCGTGAGTCAACACGTGGAGGCGCAACTTTCGAAACCGTCTAATAAAGGCACGGTTACCAAAAAAACTATCCGGACCACTACCAAAAGGCTTCACGAAGATGGAACCAGCATGACCCTTTGGTCCTCTCTTGCCGGAGCTTCCCTTGGTCGGAGGCCGAGCTGGTAGATCGGTTTCTTTCAACCATGCTCGTCCACAGATGGGACATGCTCGAATGTTGAAGTAGTACTTCGCTGCAAGATTCAAATCCCTCCATTGAGTCTGTAGGCTCAAGGGAAAGGCCTTGCCAAATAGTTTTCCACTTGAGCCTCGGGGGCTAGCTGTCGGGGATTGGATAATCTCCAGAAGGACTATTCTGCCCCGGTAGCCAGTTTTGGACGACTACACATGCCCTTAGATGATGTCCCCAAGGAGGACCCTCAGATAGTCTAGCCGGCTGGTCCGCCCGACCAGACTAGGCCCAGTGCTCATCCACGAGCACCCATGCTCGGCCACAAGCACGATCTAGGGCCGTTACACCCACAATGGGAACGTGTTGAGAATCAAGACTTTAGTTGTAGCCACAATTCATACAGTAAAGTGCGCATTATTTGGTTGCAGTTATTACAAATATCTTGTAAGCTATAAGTACCCCCTGGGTAAATTGATAACAAGGGCGCGAGGACACACTCACGACAAGCAGAAAGCAAGATACAAACACATTGACATGGACGAACCTTTCTGTAAGAGTTCAACAATGATAGTGAAACCACTAGAGTTAGGTTATTATCTCCACTGTGAGAGGCCCGAGCCAGTATAAACTCTTGTCCACTTTCCGAGTATCCTGCTCCCTTCGTGCATCTCTCAGACACAAACCCTTCACCGAAAAAGGGGCTCTGTTGATCCCTCATTCAACAAGTAAGCTCGATGGGGACCTATTTTCCAAACGTCAACATACTCACTATAAGTCAGGTCTATCCACTTTCTGCCTTCACTCTACCTTTGTTGCCTCTTTTGAGCTGAAGGATATTTCTCATGCATTATCCGATGAATCTTGGATTAATGCTATGCATGAGGAACTTGAAAACTTCAAAAAGAAAAAAGTTTGGAAGCTTATCGAGCCCACTTCTGGTCACAACATCATTGGGACCAAATGGGTGTTCAAAAACAAGCAGAGTGAGGATGGGGTTGTAGTTCAAAATAAGGCTAGGCTAGTCGCTCAGGGTTTCACTTAGGTCGAGGGTCTCGACTTCGAGGAGATTTTTGCCCCTGTAGCTAGACTAGAGGCGATCAGGATCCTGCTCGCATTCGCGGCATCCAAGGGCTTCAAGCTTTATCAAATGGATATTAAGAGCGCATACTTCAATGGTTTCATTGAGGACGAGGTGTATGTCAGATAGCCTCCAGGATTTGAAAACCTCAACTACCCTACTCATGTATTCAAATTTTATAAAGCTTTGTATGGACTTAAGCAAGCTCCACAAGCTTAGTATGAGAGGCTTAAGTCCTACCTCTTGAGTCATGATTTTGAAATGGGTAAAGTGGACAAGATCTTGTTCGTCAGACATTCAGACTCGGACTTTCTCCTAGTCCAAATCTATGTCGATGACATTATCTTCGGTGGTTCCTCACATTCGCTCGTTACTCAGTTCTCAGATGTGATGAGTACTGAGTTCGAGATGAGCATGATGGGTGAGTTCAGCTACTTTCTTGGCTTCCAGATCGAGCAGACTAGGGAGGGTACATTCTTGCATCAAGGCAAGTACATACGAGACCACCTGAAGCTCTTTGATATGTCTTATATGAAGCCAATCATGACTCCTATGGCCACCACTACTGTCCTTGAGCCTGACGAGGATGGTGAGCCAGTTGATCAAAAGGAGTATCGAAGCATGATCGGCTCTCTCCTGTATCTCACTACTTCGAGACCTAACATACATTTCTCTGTATGTCTTTGTGCTCGATTTCAGGCTTCTCCTCGTGCCTCTCACCGCCAGGCGGTGAAGCGCATCTTTAGGTACCTTCGAGTTACCATTGATTATGGTATTTGGTACTCTTCCTTTTCCTGTCTGTCCCTTAGAGCCTTTTTCGATGCAGACTTTGCTGGCTGTAGGATAGATAAGAAGAGCATATCTGGCACTTGCCAATTCATTGGCACTCCTCTTGTTTCTTGGTCTTCTAGGAAGCAGTCTGGAGTCGCTCAGTCCACCGAAGAAGCCAGTATGTCACTGCAACCAGTTGTTGTAGCTAGGTGCTCTGGATGAGATTGACCCTGTGGGACTATGGGTTAGCAGCTGAGTGTGTTACACTTTTCTGTGACAACACATCTGCCATGCACCTAAGAACCCAGTGCAGCATTCTCGGACCAAGCACATTGATATTCGATATCACTTCCTTAGAGACCATGTGGAGAAGGGTGACATAGTGCTCCAGTTTGTGGAGAGTGACCACCAGTTGGCTGACATTTTCACCAAGCCTTTGGATGGCTCTAGGTTTGTTGCCTTGAGAGGAGAGATCTTGGGATTATGAGCCCTTATGGCATATCTTGAGGGGGAGCAAATTTGTATTTTATGTTTATATGTGTATACTCAGCATTTCCTTTCTATTTCTTCTGGGTATCTTTGTGCTGTTTTTCATTTTATTGAGTCCACTTCACCTAGACTTTTGCCATGCTTCGGCATGGACCTCTCATCTTATGCTTTAGAATGCTATTCTCTTCTTCTTTTCGGTTGAGCTCACTCACATTCTTGTAGGTCTAGCAGGTGTTGGCCCCCCTGCGTAAACAGGGTCTGTATTTGCTCTTGGGCTGGAGTTTGAGAGCTAGTTTTCATTTGTAAGTGTGATACCCCAGAATGTGACATTTTAGAATTTGGCATTTCGGTACGACTTTATAGCATGTTTTTGGGCCGTTTCCGGGTGTTTGGGCCTCTCTGGGGGACTTTGGGCCTTGGGGGTTGAGTTGGGCCTCCGGTGGAAGGGTTTGGGCCCAAGGGGGGACTTTTGGGCAGCCAAACCTAGCACCCACCCCTTGGTGCGCCCCCCACTCCCCTCTCCCTCAACCCTAGCCGCCACCCACCCCTCTCCCCCCCATGCGCCTCCCCGATTGCCTCCCCTACCCGCCACCTTGCTCCTTCCTCCCCACCACCTCTAGCCGGCCCTAGGCGAGCTCCACCCCACCCCTTGCTGCCACGCTCTTCCACGCCATTGCCCTCACCATTGGGGAGCCCCAAGACGAGATGATCCGGCGGGATTGGCGCGTGGAGGAAGATCGGGCAATCGGGTGGCATGTTCGTCGGATTCTTCGTTCGTCGGGCGAAGGTATGGCTAGGGGTAATCCTTGGGGATGGTCTAGGTGCTGTGCTAGAGGATGTTTTGGTGTTGTTAGATCTAAAGGTGGGGCTGCGATTGGATAGATTTGATGAAAACTAGAGATTGCATAGTGTTCTGCTTCGGGCAGATTGGGCACACAACCTAGGGTTTGAGTTTTCGCAATTTTAGAGAATCGTAATTTGTTCGGCCACCTATTTTGAAAGTTGTAGATAACTTCAATAGCTTTAATTGGACACCAAGAATGCTTAATTCCGTTCAGCCGTTTGAAAGTTATGGCTGTTTTACTGAACGTGTTCAAAACTGTGACGAGATTGGGACATATTACGTTGTTCTGTAGATTAAACAAATTTAGATGCCGAATCAGCTTTTCCCAATACTTAGAAAAAGCTAGGAAATTTCCTAAGATATGAGAAAATGTACTCGTTTACTTGATTTGAAGTCCTAGAACTTAAGTTATGCTAGTTTGAAGCCTGCTGTCCCGGCGAGATAGATTCTCTGTTTTTCGGTTTTGGGAGTAGTTTGCGAAGTCGTGGTAGATGAGCGATTGTGTACTGTTTTGTGGGCACATTTTGAGTGTGTGGTATCCATGTGCAGGTGGTGTGACCCCGGGAGTGCCCTCATCCTCTCACCAATCCGTCGCCCGCGGTTAAGGCAAGTGTATTGGAATGGGTAGCGTGTTGTATGTTGCTAGTCTTGACTAGATGCAAATGGATTACATGATGTGATATCTTGCCATGATTAGTGTTTGCCCATGATATGATCAAAATGGTTTATTATGATGCTATGCAATGATTAGTTGAGTTATGTGCAAGTTGTTTATGTTTATGGCATAATTGCATACATGGCATGAGAACTGGCCCGGTCGGTGAGAAAGTCATAACTAGTCCGGTAAGGTCGGTGAGAAAGTTATGACTAATTTGGAGCGCCATTGAGCGGCATATTATTTGGAATTTTTTGGAATTTATTTGGACTCAAGTTTATTGAAATAATCACTTAAAATAAAGATCAGGCATTTTCGAATAAGCATAAAATCTAAAATTTTGTTTATAATTAAGATAATAGGTAGACGAGAGTGTTCACTTCAAATATTTTCGAAAAATATGTTATATAACGTAAGTCGTTGATTTTATAAAAATCGGTACAGGTGTTTGATTCACGAAAAGAATTTTCGCGAAAAATCTACACGTCGAAAAATCGCGAAACCAACTTTGTTAAGTCCCAAATAGTTCCTAGTATTTTAGAGGAATTGTTCAGATTTTTAGAACCTCCCTGTTATTCTTTTCCTCAGCACGTTTTGGAACGTATATGCGTATACACCTAGGCTTGAGCTTTAGACGCTTGATTTTCCAAGCCTTCTTACCTTTTTCTATTCCCAGCCATTTCCATGGTCTACAAAAATTTGAGTCTCAATGGGAGCATTTGTTCTCTTCCAACGAGTGCATTTTTTAGACATGCATGTCTCTTTGTTTCCTAGCCGTATCCATTCAATTGAAACATATTGCTCCTTCCACTTCTTTGCATGCATGCACTAGTAACTTGCTCTTCATTCCAGCCCTTTCCAACGCATGAGGTTCCAACTTCCCTGCCGTTTCCTCTCTGGCTGTTGCATGCACGTGTGTGCACCTAGATGGCATTGCATCTTCCCGTCGTTTCCACTCCCTACTTGAACCACTTCAGGGACTAGTAACTGGTAAACGTTTCATTACTAGCATGCATGCATAATTTTATTCCTCCACACGCACATGAGTTCTCCAGGCATGACCTCTTTCTAATTGCATTCCTATAGCCACTACTAGCTATCTGCCATCTCCATTGTTATTCTAGTCATTCTTCACGCCATTCCTTTTTCCTGCACTACCCAAAGCTCCAGTGCCTCTCTGTTACTTTCACACCATCATCGCCGTCGTGGTTGAAGCCGCTGTCATCGTCGCCGCTGTTGTCGCCGTTGCAGTCGTCGCCGCCGGTTACGTCGCCGTCGTCGTCGTCGGTTACGTCGCCGTCGTCGTCGTCGGTTACGTCGCCGTCGTCGTCGTCGTCGCCGCCTTCGCCGCTGTGGTCGACGCCGTGTACACCGTCACCGTCGCAGCGCCATTGGAGCCGCCGTCGCCGCCGGTTACTGCGCCGTCGACGCACTCTCCGATCTCGCATCTCCTGCGTCCGCCGGTATACCCGTTTTTCTTTTCCTTTGTATACGCTCTATCTCTACCGATCGGTTAATCTCGTTGCATGTATATGTAGTATGTACGCATGTATGTCTATTGGTACTAGGATCATATGCATGTGTACGAATATATAATAGGTCGCATGCGTGTATAAATTTCTATACGCATGTATATGCATATATATTAGACAGCGACTTGCAGGTATACAAAAATATATACTCGGTGGTACACGTGATTACATGTATACGTATATATAGATATATATATGTATATTGTATATAAGTAGGTATAAATACACTCCTGTGTGTTGTTGCGTGATGGAGCTCTCGCCAAACAGTAGCAACAGTATCATGCAGCGAGTGGAAGGAGAGTTAGTGCACATGTTGATTTCCGGAAATTGCGAATTTTGTCTTTTTCGCTACAAATTCGTTATATGTCCGAATCGCTTGCAATAAATTTTGTTAATTAGTAGAAATTAATACCTTTCTACAGTAATTTTTATGAAATTTTATAAATAAATTTATACTGTTGAATTAATTGCGGAAAGTCCAAACTTATGAATTTTATATCTCTTAAACTATACGTCCAAAAATTCGAAAATAAATTTTGTAAATCTTAGAAAGTGCTAAACTAATTATCTGGAAGTTTTTATGAAATTATAAATTAATTTGATTTGTGGCACTTCTCTGAATGTGCGTTTGTACGTTGTTTTGCGTGTTTATCTGGTTCTTTATCTATTATGCGTAGATGTCGAGCTGTGTGAGGACACGGATTTCGAAGATCAAGCTCCAAACCAAGACTCGCTACTTTACGGAGGCAAGTTGTGCTTTGAACATATTGCTCCTAATTTTTTGAAATATATTTTAGTTTAAATTATGCATGCTATGTTGTTAAAATGAATTAATTTAATTTGGGAGAAATAGCTAATCAACCTAATTGTTAATTCCACCCTTGATGATAATATTTGTATGCCATGTATCCCTTGTCACCTTAAGTTGGTTTATTTAGTTGGATGTTAGTATTGTGCCAACACGGGAGGCTAGACCGTGAATAGTTGCTTAGCCATGCTTACGTGAAATGTGTTTCAAATGGCAAAATAATATTGACTAATGATATACGGAATGAATTTTGGAATCAGTGTAATCTTGCCACGTGATGATGTGAAGTGTAGGTACCTTTGTGGTTCTACATGGTAACTGATATTATTGTTGGCATGTGTTGCACAATAATGGAACAGGGGTTGGAAAAGATTTAGTCTGGGGCAAGTGGTATGAGGCTTTATGCTAGGTGGGCCTTTATGGCACAGATTTTGATATAACAGCCTTTGCGGCAATGGGATGAGTGATGTGAGAAGATTTGGGTTAGGGACTGTGAGAAGGATGTCTTGCCCTGGACAGTTAAGGACTTATTCACCTTGCAAGCCTTTGAACTGGGCCTTTCGTACAACCACATGACTGGAGTGGGACGGTCCTAGTTTAGTAGGATTCTAAAATCTTACCTTTGATACCTCAGGGTGACAGTTACGTCGGGGTAACTGTATGGGGGAGCGTACCGGAGCTACGGCTTGGTACCCTATCCAACGGTATGTCGGTCCTATACTTCGTCTCTGCTGAGAGAAGGGATGGTGTATGGCAACCGGAGAGGGTCATAGGTGGAGATTGAGGTTTCCGAAAAGCTTTGTTATGATCACTCATTCGCATACTCTTGTATGGCGATTCACGGCTGACGTGGCGAATTGATTATATCTTGTGGGAAAAGTGTACAACCTCTGCAGAGTGTGTCAAAACTATTCGAATAGCCGAGTACACGGTATTGGACAAAGCTCGGGGATTACAGTCAAGGGTTAGATTTTCTAAGATAAAAATGTGGAAAAGGGTGGCTGTATGCCAGGGATAATTGCTAAAGTGTTTTAGGGCTTTGTGCCAAACTGTTTGAAAAGAGATTGATAACTTATTGGATAATATGGTTTTACCGCTTTTGAATCTATTAAGATTATTTAATCAAAGCAAAATGCTACCTGATGTAAAGTGTCCAATTCAGCCATTTCTTTGGAATAAGCCATGCATGTAGTAATAGAACTGCATTTTGTGCATGACTTGCTGAGTACTGTTTGTACTCACCCTTGCTTTCAACACCATCATCAGTTGAAGAGAAGACTACAACTTCAAAGGAGGAGAAGTTCCGCGAGGAGGCAGTTATCTAGGAGTTGAACCTTGTTAGTTGCATGTGGCATACTGATGGGTGTCACCGACATTCTTTGTTCCGCTGCTGATTATTTACTTTTGTTATTATAAGCCCTGCGTGGCAGACTATTTGTAAGTTGACCTTAAGGTCTTGTAACCAGTTGATTTAATGTTTGAAGTACTTTATTATTAATTCCGCTGTGTATGATTGTGGACTTCATCTCTGTTTAACTGTGTGTACTAGCGTGATCCTGGACTAGTACAGAATACACAGAGGGTCTGGATTTGCAGATTCGGGTCCCGACAGTAAGTCCTACCCCGTGATTCCATCCATGGTTGTGAATGGAAGCGAGGAGTAGGCACCCTCTGTCTACGAGATGGAAGGGGAAAGAGGGTGCACGCCGACGGGTGTGCACACGGCAATACCGATATGTGCTTCAAAGAGACATGTGCATTGCATTGCTTGGATGACGTTGTTTTATGAGATGCTTATGATGTTCAATGAGATGCATATGAAGATGATTATGACAATGTTATATGAGAGCACAAATGAAGAAGTTTATGAGTTGATTCTCATGATGTGTGAATGGCATAAAGTTTGTATGTGAATTGTTATTGTTTTTGTACCATTGCAATACACTTTGCTGAGTGATGAACTCACGCTTGTGTTTTTATGATGTTTTTATGTACCATGAAACCGGCATGCGCGTAAGGGAGCTAGTCACATGTCATCACTTAGCATCACACATTTAAACAATGACATGTTCTTTCCTTTAATTGTGATGGTTAATGCATTGAACTAAATTGTGGTTTTGATGCTTCGATGGTCGTCATGAGTAAATGATTAGTCCATATTTGACATGTGACGGTTAGGCTTATATCCTTAGTGGTATGGTGGCTAAAATTCCTGATTGTCATGTTATTGCTATCGTTCATTACGCTATCTTGATATGTTAATATTGTTGTTGCTTCAATTCATGGAAAAACAAAGGAGATGCTACCAAAATTTTCGGTTTTAGCATTTACTCCTTTGCTGTAATTTATCTTTATTTGTGGTATTTAGATGTTGTTTAATCTATGTTTGGTAACATTCAGGCATACTAGATGCCGGGTTGTTACAGTTGGTATCAGAGCGGGCTTCAGGTCCGTGGTGTATGAACTTAGTGAAATACCATAGGGTTAACTAAAATTTTGATGTGGGATAACCTAGAAACATGGCTTAGGTTATACTTAAAACTTTGTCATAAGATAGCAACATAAAAACTTGTGTAAGTGGAATAACTAATTTAAAATTTGACACACATGGATGCACAGTAGGAAAGGGTATGGGTATCGCTTCTTTACGCTTAAATGTTGTATTTAAGCTTTAATGTTGAATGCTTCATTTGATGATGCATGTTGCTATGTTTATGAGATAATTGATTGAATTGTTCTTGTTTTTTTGAAGAAGTGGGGTTGTGGTGCCGAAGGGGTTTCGGTCACCTCTTTTTGTTCATAGTAAGGGTGTGGTTTGACGGTGTGGCCGGTTAGAGCCATCACCGAAGAACTATTAACACCTGTGGGAGAAGAGTGCTTACCCTTTCTGTCGTAGATCGGGTAGTTGATTGGAGTCAAATAGAAGAGTTTGGTGGTGGATTCCTTCAGATGTTCCTTACCATTCTAACGGTCAGTTGGTTGGTTTTCTTGGTTTTAGTTGATTGAAATCAAAAGAAAAGTGTTTGGTATTGGATTTTTGCTGATTGTTCCGTAGGAGGTTTGTGGTTTTGTCTTCCTTGGTTGAAGACGAAGAAGAAGAGTTTTGTGTTGCGCGTCTTTTGCTCACAATTTTTTTGCTTTGACATCCGGTTTGTTGGTTATGGTAGACTGTCTTGGGGAGGAAACTTATGTGGTTGTTGTTCTCCCTATCTAAGAAAGGTGTTGGAGTTTCTTCTTGTGCAGACCTTAAGTTGGGTGGAGCTAAGTTTGAACCTTTATCGGAAAAGATTTGGTTGAACAATTAGTTTTCCCTGGTGCATCCATCTTCCTTCTTGGAAGTATAGATCTTGAGATTTCTTGAAGAGTTTTGGGCTATCAAAGTCAGAAATTCGAGAGTTGAGCTCTCCTACATTTCTGTTGGAGTTTTGTTTTTCTTCCGTGCCTGGAAAGAAGAAATTGTTTATCAGTGTTCGTTCTTATTCTTGAGCTGTGGTTATCTTTGAAAGTTGGGTTGCATCATGTTCGTCAAGAGTAGGTGGCCTATGAAGGTGTTTAGAAAAGTTTTTGTTCGTGCTATGTAGTATGTAACAACGTGGTTTACAGAATGACGTATTGCTAAGTTAATCTGTGAGTTGAATCGATTCAATGCGATTGTTATCTTTAGCTTGAAAATAAATAGACTGCTAGTGTTGTATATTACTTTATAGCAAGAATGATTAAAAGTGTTAATGTACATGCTTAGAATATGTTGCTTTGCTTTAAAAGTGCTTATGACCCCCTATAATGTTTAAAGTTTTAAACCCTGATGCATAATTCGAACATTAAGATGATGTAGCCTACTGATGTTGTTAAAGAAACTGGGTTGATTGTTTAAAGATGTTCTAATTTAATATGTTAGTACAGAAACTTAATCGTGTTGGTTTGTGACCTTAACTTGGAAGTTGATTATAGCTATTATTTATGATGTTGCAAATCATTAGCATAATTGGAAGTACGCAGTTGTGTTCCTGTAATGCTAGTACCGATGTCAATTGGGAAAATATAGGTTTTGTTGTTGTTGTAAGAACCTTGTGCTGGTCTAACTTATTAAATTTATTTTAATAGCTGGAGTATGTTGTGTAGTGACAATTTGTTATGATATATGGATAGAGTAATTAAAAACAATGCAATTGTTTTTATGATTTTGCTCATTTATTGATATTGATGACTTAGTAGTGGTGGTAATTGTGTAGATTACTTGTTGAAAACCATTGTTAAAATGGAGGTTATTGTAACATGTTGTGATGGAGTGGACCATGGATAATTAACATGATGTAGAATTTTATCCTTAATGAATGTATATCTTAGAATCATATTTACGAACTTTGTCTTGTAGAGATAATATTTACTTGTTGAATTCATTTATTGGTTGAACAAGTTATAATTGTTAAGATGTTGACGTATGGATGGTATAAAATTTATAGGTTGATCATGCTTAAGTATCTGTTGAAGTACTATGTTTGAAATATAGAATACGTTGTTATATGATGTGTTGGTCTGTGGAGATCATGATGAGGTAGTATTTGTTGGATGTCTTTTTGATAATCGTCATAAACTTTATTTATAAGTGTGACACTACGGGATGTCGAGACACCGTAAAAGGTGAAATTAGAGAATATAATCATATAAAATGTGAATGTTGAGGTCAAAAACATTATGAAATGTGAAATTGGAGGTTGAAACCATGCGGTATGAGGTTTATTTGCGTTTCCGGACCGATTCCGGGCGTTTGGGCCTTCCCGGGGGAGTTTGGGCCTAAGGGAAAGGGTTGTGGGCTTTGGTGGGAAGGAGTTTGAGTCCAAGTAGGAGTAGGAGACCTGGTTGGGGGCCTCCCCCAGCCCTATTTGTGACTGTCCTCAATGCCCTAGCCGCCCCTCACCTTCCCCCCACCTCCCCTTGTGCGCCACCCCTTCCTCCCTCCTCCCCATTGCACCACCACCCCTCCCCTCCCCTCTCCACCACCCCTTGCTGCCATAGGGAAGCCTCTCCACCTCACCACCCCGAAGATCCGTCCATTAGAGCGCTTCACGACGAGGAGATCCGGTGGATTTGGAGCAAGGAAGGAGATCGCGCGAACCGGGAGGAGATACGTTGGTTCTTCCTTCGTCGGGCGAAGGTATGGCCATGGGAAACCTTGGAGTTGGTCTAGGTACTGTTTTAAGGGTTGATATCATGTTTTTAGATCAATTGGTGGTGCTGTAATTGGGTAGATTAGATGGAATCTAGAGTTTGCCACGTTCTCTGTTTCGGGCAGCATGAGCAGTCGACCTAGGGTTTGGGTTTTCAACAATTTAGGATCGGAATTTGGTCGGACGCCTGTTGAGGAAGTTGTAGGTAATTTCAATACCTTTTAGTGGGTATAAAGAACGTCCAATTCCGCCCAGCCGTTTGAAAGTTATGCTCGTTTTACCGAACGTGTTAAAAACTGTGACGTGATTGGAACAGATCATAGTATTCTGTAGATTAAACCACTTTAGAGTCCGAATCAGTTTTTCCATATACTTAGAAAAAGTTAGGAATTTCCTAAGCTATGCGAGAATGTACTCGTTAAATCAATTTGAAGTCTTAGAACTCAAGTTATGCTCGTTGGAAGTCTGCTGTCCCGCCGGGACAGAACCTCTGTTTTTGGGTTTGCGAGTAGTTTGCGAAGTCAGGGTAGAAGGGTGTTTGCGTATTGTTTTGTGGGCATTCTTTTGAGTGTGTGGTACCTATGTGCGGGTGGTGTGACCCCAGGAGTGCCCTCTACTTCTCACCAATCCGTCGTCCGTGGTTGAGGCAAGTGTATTGGAATGGGTAGCGGGTTGTAGGTTTCTAGTTTTGATGAGTTGCAATTGAATTTATGATGTTTTCACATGCCATGCTTTAATGTTTGCCATTGATATGATGATTACGGTCTATTATGTTGTGATGCCATGTGTTAATGTATAAGTTAAATATGATGTTGGCATATTTGCATACATGGCATGTTACATGGCCGGGTCGGTGAGAAAGTCATAACTACTCCGGCGAGGTCGGTGAGAAAGTTATGACTAGTCCGGGGCGCCATTGAGTAAGACCTACATCGTGATTCCATCCACCGCGGTGAATAGAAGCGAGGAGTAGGCACCCTCCATCTTCGGGATGGAAGGGGAGAGAGGGTGCACTCCGACGGGTGCGCACTCAACCATACTGGTATGAGTTTCCAAGGAGACATGTGCATCGCATCGCATTGTATACAATATGATGACGATATGTGAATAATGATATGTGAGCATGAATAAGATGATAGACATGATGTGAGATGTTGTAGCCATGTGAATGTTCTATTGTACCATTGCAATATACTTGCTGAGTGTTGAACTCACGCTTGTGCTTTCTTGTTGTTTTTCGTACCATGAGACCAGCATGCGTGGAAGGGAACTAGTCACACTCCTACACGTAGCGTCACACATTTGTTTCCACAGTTTTTCAGTTGGTGTTTTGATAATAAATTTAGTGTGATGAAATCTGGTTTATGGTTTAGTTTTGTGTTCTGAGAGCCTTACCGTTCGTTTGGCTCATGGAGACTTTAAATGCTTAAAGTTTGACTTATATTGCTGTCATACCACTATTTATTGCTGTTTTAGATGTCTCTTTTATTGCCATACATTGCTATGATATAGTTGTTGCTTCAATTCATGTTAAAACAAAGAAGATGCTGCCGAAATTTTGGTTTTTAGCATTTGTGCCTTTGCTGTAATTTATCTTTATTTATGGTTTTTAAGTGTTGTTTAGTCTATGTTTGGTAGCATTCGGGCATACTAGATGCCGGGGTGTTACAATAAGTGTTGGGGAAGGTAACTAGAGAAAGAATTGGTTATGTAGCTTTTGGTTGAATTATGATGGGGCTTCTCGATGAGTAAATAGTGAATATTGAATGCTTAAATGGTAAGTATAATGGAATACTAGATATGGTGGGTTTCATGCTGAGCTTGTATCTAAAACCTTTTGGCCTGGTTTGGTTGTTTGCTATTTTGGTTGAAGGGTTCCGGTCAAGGTGTTCCTTATGTTGTGTTTCAGAGTTTCCGTAAAACTCGTAGAGATTGGTGCCAATCTTTAGTTTTTGCTAATTTGTTTAGTTTGTGATATGAGTATAGATTTACACCCAAAGTTTTCTTGAGTAGATCGCGCTTCTTCGCATTCGCACTGATATCTTTGGAATAAATTTTAAAGAAAGCAGATGGACATAGCGGGTTGTGTTGGAGATTCTTGAGATTTAATTTGTAACTCTATTTGGCTAGAGTTCGAGTTATTTTTGAAAATGTGTGTAGTGTTTGCAAGTATTTCACAAGGTGGATTTTATGAATGTTTCATAAGTGATTCGGATTGGTGAAGTGTTCTCTTTTGGGAATGAGTCTCCCTTTTCTCCTTGAGAATTGATGTTCTCTTCCAAAATGTTGATTTTTGGGTTAAAACGCGATGTTTTACAAAATTTAGCTTTCAATTGATGTTGGGTGGTGTGCGACGTGGTGTTTTACTGTTAACTGTGCTATCGTCATAGTTTATATGAATTGTCACCACCATCGATGTTATGTGTGTTTCAATCATGTGATACCGAGGAAGAAGTCTCTTGGTGCATGACTATTTGGTAATGTTGTTACCTGATGAATGAATGGTGAAAAGGAAACATGACAACGTTTATGTACAATTAAACATAAAAAGAGTCAACGAGCCAGGTCGGTGAGAAAGTCATATATGGATATATGACTAATCCGGAGTGCTCTTGAAAAGTTTGCATTCATGTCATGAATCGAGATGTCTATTTCTTTCTAGTATGAAGAGAAATAATGAATAACTTCTGGTATTTTGGCTGTGGTATAGGAGATGTGTGTTTCCTTTGCGATTTGGCTTAGGAAAATAAAATGAGTACTCTTTGGTTGTTGCCGAATTCTTTCCAAAATGGCTTTTAGTGCATTGGGGTTCGAGTGGTTGTGTGTGGATCAATTTTAGTTCATGGTTTATGGTTGAGCTTGCTCAATGATTGTACTCTTTGTCTTGGTCCTTTGAGTGGAAGGATGTGAGGGCGAGACCTTTTTAGTAAGAGAAATCTAGTGTGGCTAGTAGTTGATCATAAATAGTTTAAAAGTGAAGAGTAAAGGAAGGTTGTGTATGACTCTATCCAAACCTTCTTAGAGAATTGTATCGTTGATGTGTTCCTTGGTAGGGTTGATTAAATTATTAGCGGACCACTTGGTGGTTGCTAGTAATTGCTTTTCCTTTTCGAAGTGTATTTGATCTTTTTGTCGCTGATCTTTGAGTGAGTTGGGTCAACCGAAGTGGATTGCTCGGTTGTATTGTTTTTGCGGGTTTTAAGGACCCTGGTTATAAAGTAGGCTTTTCCTTCGATGGTAACGGTGGGTGTTGGCCTAGTTGTAAAAGATAATCTTTTGCAAAGTTTTAACCCCGTTTGTTCAAGCAGTTGGTAGTCTTGGAGTGATGTGTCCCGCTTGGTTCGCGTCGTCTTGTTTATGACGAACCACAGTAGAGAGGTTGAGGTGTGAAAGCATTTTTTCACGTGAGAGCTGAAGGGGGATCTAGAGTTGGAGTTAGAGGTTGGTACCGTGTTCTTCGGGAGAGTAGCGTTGGTTAAAAGGATCGGGCACTCTAGTGCCAAGGAATGTATGAAATGAGGAGTGTGAGATCGTTTTCTTTTGTGGTCTGTTTGAGGATTTATCCTACCGCTTGGGTCATGCTGAGGCCGTATGTGAGTGCTTTGTGTTTCAATGTTGAGTAAGATTCTGGCAAGTTTTGTGTCGGGACCCCGAATTTGCAAATCCGGACCCTCTGTGTATTCAGCACTAGTCCAGGAACGCGCTAGTGCACACAGTCTTAACATCGGTAAATACCACAATCATACCACTCGATACTAGTAAAGTACTTTTATTTAAATACCCAAACTGGTTACTCGACCTTATGGTCAAGTTACAATATACGCCTCAGGAGCAAAACTTATTAAGAGAGAAATAGTAGCAGCGAAAAATCAAATAACTTCGTGGCGCCATCCAGTATACCACAGGCAACTGACTGGGCTCGCTCCCTAAGTAGACGGATCCTCTTGGAGCTCCTCCTCCAAAGCTGGTGTAGCCTCCTCTTCAACTGGTGTTGTATTGTGGCAAGGGTGAGTACTTGGTACTCGGCAAGTCATGCACCTGCAGAATGCAAGCTAATATACTATATGCATGGCTTGGTACAAAGGAATAGCTCAAGGTATTTTTGCAAAGAAGCATTTAACAAGTATCATAAGTAGATTCGAAAGCAGTAGAAACAAGTAAAGCATAAATAACTTTTCAAGGAGTTTAATAAACATCTTTCCCATCCTAATCCACATTTCCATCAACATCATTATTAATCCAACCCAACCTTTCAAATCCAAGTTATTTTTGAGAAAATCTAACCCTTGACTGTAATTTCCGAGCGATGTCCAATACCGCGGACACGGCTATTCGAAGAGATTCTACACTCTGCAGAGGTTATGCACTTTACCCACAAGATACTGATCAAACACCACAAAGGCGAGTTCAGTAACAAAGTCTTTCGGAAACTTCTAACAATACAAGTGGTCCTCCTGGTTATTGCACACTAACCCTTCCCTTAGCTAAGGCGAAGTTTAGGCCAATCAACCGTTAGATGGGTACCCAGCCCACTTCCCGCACGCTCCCCGCACAACTTACACAAAGGGTGTAGTTGACCTCACGAGGTCCCACAGTGCGTTATTAGCAACTTAGTCAACTAGGTCCGTCCCATTCTGAGACATGTGGTTGCACGTTAGACCAGTTCAAAGGCTTGCAAGGTGAAGTCCTTAGGGTGACCAGGCAAGACTACCCAAGAACCAAATCAACATCCCGGCCACAACCGGCCCACCTGATCATTCTTGCCACATGCCCCGGTCAAAAACTATTTATCAAACCCCGCTTGATTACCATGCACCACGTGCCATCAACATCACATGATACCTTTCCAAAACAGGTTCAATATATCATTAAGTCAACATTAACATTTGATTGTCCAAAATCATGTCATGAGCACGTGGCAGGTCTAAGCAGTATACTACAACGGTCCAAAACCCATGTTGGCAATTTAATAATGTCCAACTAGTAAACCACAACTAGGGTGACAAGGAGTCATGGCACATACTTAAGTAATCAAGGTGTCATACAAAGAAATTGGTATTTATCTAATCCCCCATATTTAAATAAAGTATTTTCTAATTGAACTAGCATGCAATAGGTTAAATCAAAATAAGTTTCAAAATAGGATCAACATGGTCAAAGCACAACTTTCCTTCAAAAAGTACTTGTTCTTGGTCTTGAGTTGGATCCTGAGTCAATACTTCTCCTTCGAATCCTTCCGGCACTTCAACGTCTACTCGTAAAGCGTGCAAATAGCAAATACACGAATAAACAATAGGCAAAAAGTATCCAAACATCCTAATAAAATCCATAAACAGAGAGAACATAATTTTATGAATTTTAGAAACTGGAATCGTCAAATTTGGAGTTAAAATGCAAAAGTTATGATTATTTAAAGTTTAAATAATCAATTAAATAATTTTACAGAGAAAAACTTTAGTCCAAACATTAATTAAAATTCATATTTAGGTAGGTCTCAATTTTATACAAATTTAGAAATTTGAATCAATCAAATCGGAGTTGAAACGCAAAAAGTTATAAGCGTTTGAGGTTTGAATCAAAATCAGAAATCATTATTTCGAATTAATAAATCATTTTCTTTTGGAAATTAATTATTGCGTCGGCTGGACACGTGGCAGCCTTCTGATTGGTTGGTCGACGTCAGCCGGTCCATGGACTTGGTCCACGCTCGGCTCGGGTCTCACAGTGGAAAGCGGTCCACGGCTCACTGTCGGCCGTGACAGGCGGGCCGCAATTCGATGGCATGTGCGCCCGCACGGTGTGACAAGCCCGGCCACGTGTCACGTCCGGATTGGTTCGCTGCGGTAGATCTAAACCCTAAATTCAAAATTGACGGCTCGGATCGCATCCATCCGTCGCGGTTTAACGGGCGACGTGGAGCGGACGGCGTGAGACACGTGGGCGCGTCTCAACCCTTGATTCTAGATCTAACGCCCCACATCTAACCGGTGCTGCTTTGTTAAGCGCGGCGTGGCTCCATCTCGTCCTTTGGATCTAAATCGACGGTGACTAAAAGCCCTAAGCGGTACTACTCGATCCAATCTACACCGTAAGATCTAGATCGACGGCCGTAATGCATCTAAGTCTCTACGCAAAAAGGAATACGTGGCCTCACCTTGAGCGTCAGATGGGGATCGGACGGCGGACAAGCTCCGCGGCTCCGGCAATGGCACGGCGGCGAGTCCCGGCCGGTAGCGGAGAAGATGACTACAGCTGCGGCGTGTCGGCGTGACTCCGATGAAACGAAGGGGTGCCCCAAGCACGTCTCGACGTGCTATCTCCTGATCTGCACTCCACTCGTCGGAAGAAGCCTCGACGACGGCGTCACACGTGGAAAACCGTGGCGGTGGTGCTCCAACTTCGGCGAGAAATTGGCACGGTTCGGCGTCGGCTCAGGCACCAGTGTCTAGGGCAAACAACGCGCAGGGACGAGGAGAAGGTGGCGGCGGGGTCGGCCCTTTAAATGGAGCCTCGGCGTGCGGGAATCCCACGAACCCTAACGGACACGGCGGCGCTCTCCGACTCGGTCACGGGAAGACGACGCAATCACGGCCGTCCACGTGTCCCGCTCAACGGCCCAGATTCCCCGGGCGCAACGGATCCGGACCGGATCCGGTCAAAGCGATGCGGCTCAATTCCTGACCGTTGGATCTCGATCCAACGGTTGGGATCGATTAGGTTTAGAGCTGGTTCGGTCGAGTCACTTGGCTCGGGTCGGACTCGAGTCCGACTCGGTCGGATGAATAGTACTTGACCCGACTTGATTTTCCAGCGATTTAATAATTAAAATAATTTCCAGTAATTCCTTTAATTCATTAAAAATAGCAAAAGACTCAGAAAAATTCCAGAAAAATTCTGGAAAATACTTTGGGGCATTTTGGACTCAAATAAAATATTTCCAACAAAATTATATTTGCAAAGTTAAATTCTTTAATTATTTCAATATGGAATAAATTCCAAATAATTCCAAATAAATTCCAGAAAATTCCAAAAATTCACCAAAGTGCCAAATCACACAATAATTTAAGAAAAGCAAAATTTTTGGGTGTTACAAACCTCCCCCCCTTAACAGAATCTCGTCCCCGAGATTCAGGGCTTACTAAAGGAATAGGTTCGGAAACTCTTTCCTCAATTCCTCTTCGCGTTCTCAAGTCGCTTCGCTTTCTTCATGATTGCTCCACTGAACTCTACAGAAACGGGTTGTCTTATTTATGGTCTCTCGATCCATAGTTTACAAAATCTTTACTGGGATGCTCCTTGTAAGTCAAGTCTTCTTGCAACTCAATTGATTCTAGCGGTGTCTGTTCCTCGTGTACTCGGAGACACTTTTTCAATCGGGACACACGGAATACGTCATGTACTCCTGCTAACGCATCGTGGGCAACTCCGGTGATAAGCAACTTCGCCTCTGCGGCTCAAAATCTTAAATGGTCCAACATAACGGGTGCGAGTTTCCCTTTGGCATGGAACCTCTTAACTCCCCGAGAGGCGTAACTCTGAGGTATACAAAGTCTTACGGTTCAAAACTCAAATCCGGCGACGATTGTCAAGATAACTCTTCTGCCGTGATTGGGCGATCTTCAACCTTTCCCTAATCATGGCAATCTGCTCTTGACCTCTTGAAGAATATCGGGCCGAAGACACGGCGCTCACGGTCTCATTCCAATTCAATGGCGTCAAGCTGGTCGACCATACAAAGGCCTCAAAAGGTGACATCTGTAAACTAGCTTGGTAACTATTATAATGGCCCGAACTCGGCATACGGCAAACTCTTATCCCAAGAGGTAGCTTAAGCCAATGCACATGCTCTTAACATATCCTCCAGAATCTGATTGACTCTTTCGGTCTGTCCATCCGTCTGCGGATGATAGGCTGTACTGAAGTTCAAACGGGTTCCCATGGCTTCATGCAACTTATTCCAAAACCTTGAGGTAAATTGGGTACCTCTATCCGATACAATCCTCTTTGGCACTCCGTGCAAACAGACGATCCTGATCATGTACAACTCTGCTAACTTATCTCCCGAGTAGGTGGTCTTCACGGGGATAAAATGGGCTACTTTGGTCAAGCGATCCACTATAACCCATATGGAGTCATAACCTCCTTGAGTCTTAGGCAAACCAGTAATGAAATCCATTCCGATTTCCTCCCACTTCCACTCAGGTATTTTCAACGGCTGTAGCAATCCTGCTGGTCTCTGATGCATTGCCTTGACTCTCTGGCATACGTCGCACAATGCAACATGCTCGGCAACTTCACGCTTCATGCTCGGCCACCAGAATCTTTCCTTCAAATCCTGATACATTTTGGCGCTTCCAGGATGAATTGAGTACTTGGAGTCATGGGCTTCTTCCAAAATCAGTTGCTTTAATTCCTTCTTGTTGGGCACACAAATGCGATCCTTCATCCATAACGTGCCTTGCTCATCCAACTTGAAGTCCTCTGCCTTGCCTTCTTCCTTGATGGACTTAATCCTGCGGATCTTGTCATCATCCTTCTGTCCTTCCCGGATCTGATCCTCTAGGGTAGGCTTCACTTCCAATGCGGCCAAGAATCCGCTAGGTACCACCTCAATCTTCATTCTCTGAAAATCCTCACATAACTCACCCTGACTTGTGGCTAGCAACATACTCACGGTATGGCTTTTCCGACTCAAAGCATCGGCAACTACGTTGGCCTTCCCGGGATGGTAATGGATTCCAACATTGTAGTCCTTGATCAACTCTAACCATCTCCTTTGCCTCATATTCAGATCCGACTGGGTGAATATGTATTTAAGGCTCTTATGATCCGTATACACTTCACATCTGTTCCCGATCAGATAGTGACGCCATATCTTCAAGGCATGCACTACGGCAGCTAACTCTAGGTCATGCGTCGGATAATTCTCCTCATGCGGCCTCAACTGCCTTGATGCATAAGCGACGACCTTTCCATTCTGCATCAGCACACATCCAAGTCCTTGGCGCGATGCGTCACAATAAATATCAAAGCTTTGATTAACATCCGGTAGTACTAACACCGGCGCTGATGTCAATCGCTTCTTCAGCTCCTGAAATCCTTTCTCACATTCTGGCGTCCATGCAAACTTCTTCTCCTTTTTCAGCAATTGCGTAAGAGGTTTCGCAATTGTCGAAAAGCCTTCAATGAAACGGCGATAGTATCCTGCCATTCCAAGGAAACTTCGGATCTGGGTCACAGTCTTCGGTTGCTCCCAATGTAACACGGCTTCTACTTTGCTTAGATCAACGGCGACTCCTTCTGCGGTCATTACATGTCCAAGAAACTCCACCTTGTCCTTCCAAAAAGCACACTTACTGAACTTGGCGAAGAGTTGCTGTTCCCTCAGCTTTTCCAAAACTCGCCTCAAGTGTTCGGCATGTTCATCCTCTGTCTTGGAGTAGATTAGGATATCATCTATGAACACGACGACAAACTTGTCCAAATATTCCATGAACACCTTATTCATCATATTCATGAAATATCTTTGGCGCATTAAATCGATCCAAAGGACATAATCAGAACTCGTAATGTCCATATCTTGACGAGAATGCGATTTCGGAATATCTTACGATCGGATCTTCAGTGATGGTATCCCGATCTCAGATCAATCTTGAGAGAAAACTCCGGCTCCTCTCGGCTGATCAAACAAATCATCAATCACAGGTAACGGGTACTTATTCTTCACGGTGACTTCATTGAGTGCACGGTAGTCAATGCACATCCTGAAACTCCCGTCCTTCTTCTTGACAAACAAAACTGGTGCTCCCCACGGCGACGAACTCGGTCTGATAAATCCTTTCTCCATTAACTCCTCTAGTTGTTTCTTCATCTCTACCAACTCCTCGGTGGACATCCGATAAGGTCTCTTTGCTATCGGCGCTGTACCAGGTACAAGCTCTATCACAAACTCTATGTCCCTGTCTCAAGCGGCATACTGTAGATCTTCGGGAAAAACATCTGGGTACTCATTCACTACGGAGACATCCTCTATGCTGATTGTCTTGGTACTGTTAACCATTATCTGTCCATCTCTAACTGCAATGGCTTGAAATTCCACTTTCTTTCCACACGGGCTCTCAACTGAGATAGTTCTTTGTCCACAATCCAATACGGCCTTGTGTTTGGATAACCAATCCATTCCCAAAATAACATCTAAGGTCTGGGTTTCCAAAATGATACGGTTCGCTAGGAACTCTATTCCATCTATTAGTATTCTCACCCCGGAACATCCTACTTTCGTTCGGAGTTCGGAACCAGGGGTTTGAACTAAAAGCATGCATTTAAGCCTTGCAATCCCCAAATCATTTCTAGCAGCAAAGCCTTGCGAAACAAACGAATCTGAAGCTCTAATCAAACAAAATCAAGCAGGTGTATCGAGTTAACTAGCAACTTACCCAAGATCTGACGTCCGTAGCATTCTCGCAGTGCATCTGCGGTGACATGGTTGACTCGGCCTCTCACCACGATGCAGGGTGTGGCTCTCGTGCCGGGCGTCCTAGCTGGGTGGTTCCTAGATTGAAGCGAATCGGGGTCACTCTCGCTGTCTTCTTTGGGCGGTATTTGTTGGCAAAGTGTCTGGCTCGTTCTTTGTTGTGTTGTAGCGTCTCATCGTTCCTTGCCGATTTGCCTGGAGCAGCATTTCTAGCGGGGCCGGGTCCAGTAGTTCGATTGACGGGTCTTGGTGCCGGTGACGGTGTCCTTGTAGCATTCTGTGGCTGGAATCGAAAAATTGATTTGGTGCAACTCTCGTGCGCCATATGCGTTCTCGGCATGATCCTCTTTGTTGCATCCTGCGCTTCTGTTCTCATCCAGTTCCTTGCGCTTGTCCTCAAGAATAAGCGCCTTATTCACCAATTCTTGGAAATCTGAAAGGTGTGGGGTGATCACCCTACTTGTAGTCCTGAGTTAAGTCCCTTCATGAAGCGAGACTGCCTGGCTTTATCCGTTGCTACATCCTCGGTGCGTAGCGTGCTAAGCTGTGTGAACTTGTTCGTAGTCGGCCACCGGTGATTACCTTGCTTGATGCTCTGAACTCCTCCTTCTTAAGGTCCATGATTCCTTCGAGCACGTGATACTAACGAAACGCAAATTGTGAACTCTTCCCAAGTGATATCTTGAGGGTTCTCTTGCGTGGCACGAAGTTCTCCCACCATTCAATGCATTGTTCCTTCCCACCGATGAGAAGCGTAAAGTACCTTCTCATTTCCTATGCATTGAGCTATGTGTAGCTTCCTCTCAATTGACCTTAACCAATCATCGGCCTCCAATGGATTGGCATTCCTGCAGAAAGTGGGTGGGTGAGTCCTCATGAACTCTGGCAGTCTTGTATTCTGGCGTTGTCCTGATTAACTTGATTAGCAAAGTGGCCTGAGCGATGGACGTGCTGCATTTGTTGCATCATAGCATGCATCAATCGAGTCCGAGCAGCAAGAAATGCTCCAAAACTCGTGCATATCAATCGGGCGGTCTTTGGTGCTCCATCATTGGGGTTTTCTGGCGAGAACCACTTCCATTGCTTCAAAGTTTCCGCTGGTGTTCACCATCTGTCGATTTGCTCTAGGTTTTAGGGATGAGAGGGAAACAAGAATAGACAAGTAATATGGAACTTATGCGGCGAAAGGTGTAACTTTAAGGTCTAACTTTATTAACTAATCAATAGTAACTTGGTATGGTTGCTTACAATGCCTAAGGGCCTTGCAACACATCGCACACTCAACAAACAATGAAAATCCAAATCGAACTAACTCTGTAATCTATCGCATAAAGGGTGACTCTTTATTCTATGACGCGACTCAGCGAAGGAGTCTCACTATAAAACCTCACGTTCACTCATCGAGAAAACCTCCACGGCCTGGTACGGATCTTTGCGGCATAGGCGCGAAACGATTGCCATGTCCAGCAACTGTGTCATCTGTGGTAGTCGAAGAAGCAGTGTCCTCATCGAGATCTGACTCCTCCGGATCTGGCTCGTGTAGCTCAAGTACTGGCTCTGGTTCTGGTCCGTACAATGCCGTCTCTAACTCTCCAATCCTTTGCAGAAGGTGGGACACATACTCTTGAGCTTCCTGCCATCTATTCTTCTCTGTCGTGATCTCCTTGCGGGCCTTCAGAGCTCCTTGCTTGTATCATCAGTACATCCTCCTGGCGACAACAAGTCGTGCCAACCGTGTAACCATGGCATCCTCATCCCGAATCCGCTTCGGGTCAAGAAGGTTATTGCTGCGCGGGTGATAACGGAACACCGTGCTCTCCAACTCTCTGGCGTAGATACGGGTAATTTGCCGCATTGCTCGTCGTGATACTTCTTGGATACCCATCTGCATTGTAGACCTCTGGCGGTCAGTTGTATCGGGCGATTGCCTGGGCCCTTCTTCCTAGCAGGTACCTCAATCTTCACGTCACAAGCCTTGATCAATCCTGCTTGTCTGATTACTTCCACTTGGTATTGCGGCTTCTCAAAATCTCCGAGAGTCTGTAGCATATGCCAAAGTTCTGCGGCGTGACCAACCTCCAGATCGACGTAGTTGAACTCTCTCTCCATCTGTCACAAGAGCGCTTACGTAAGAACTCGAAATTTTTAAATCGTGACAAGGTAAGGAAAAATTCAGCAAGAGGCAAGAAAAGAGAGAAGGGATAAGTCGAGATGTCATTTCTTATCTTGACAACCTTTTAGCTTTTAGAAAATAGGTTTTAACCTCTCTACGACCATTCTAGCTATGGGTGAGCCTACAGTCAGTATGGCTCTGATACCACCTCTGTCGGGACCCCGAATTTGCAAATCCGGACCCTCTGTGTATTCAGCACTAGTCCAGGAACGCGCTAGTGCACACAGTCTTAACATCGGTAAATACCACAATCATACCACTCGATACTAGTAAAGTACTTTTATTTAAATACCCAAACTGGTTACTCGACCTTATGGTCAAGTTAAAATATACGCCTCGCAGGGCAAAACTTATTAAGAGAGAAATAGTAGCAAATAAAAATCAAATAACTCGTGGCGCCATCCAAAGATACCACAGGCAACCGACCGGGCTCGCTTCCCTAAGTAGAGCGGATCCTCTTGGAGCTCCTCCTCCAAAGCTGTGTAGCCTCCTCTTCAACTGGTGTTGTATTGTGGCAAGGGTGAGTACTTGGTACTCGACAAGTCATGCACGAGAATGCAAGCTAATATACTATATGCATGGCTTGGTACAAAGGAATAGCTCAAGGTATTTTTGCGAAAGAACATTTAACAAGTATCATAAGTAGATTCGAAAGCAGTAGAAACAAGTAAAGCATAAATAACTTTTCAAGGAGTTTAATAAACATCTTTCCCATCCTAATCCACATTTCCATCAACATCATTATTAATCCAACCCAACCTTTCAAATCCAAGTTATTTTTGAGAAAATCTAACCCTTGACTGTAATTTCCGAGCGATGTCCAATACCGCGGACACGGCTATTCGAAGAGATTCTACACTCTGCAGAGGTTATGCACTTTACCCACAAGATACAGTCAAACACCACAAAGGCGAGTTCCCGTAACAAAGTCTTTCGGAAACTTCTAACAATACAAGTGGTCCTCCGGTTATTGCACACTAACCCTTCCCTTAGCTAAGGCGAAGTTTAGGCCAATCAACCGTTAGATGGGTACTCACCTCGGCCAGACGCCTCCCCGTACAACTTACACAAAGGGTGTAGTTGACCTCCCGAGGTCCCACAGTGCACGTTATTAGCAACTTAGTCAACTAGGTCCGTCCCATTCTGGACATGTGGTTGCACGTTAGACCCAGTTCAAAGGCTTGCAAGGTGAAGTCCTTAGGGTGACCAGGGCAAGACTACCCAAGAACCAAATCAACATCCCGATTGCCACAACCGGCCCACTGATCATTCTTGCCACATGCCCCTGGTCAAAAACTATTTATCAAACCCCGCTTGATTACCATGCACCACGTGCCATCAACATCACATGATACCTTTCCAAAACAGGTTCAATATATCATTAAGTCAATATTAATATTTGATTGTCCAAAATCATGTCATGAGCACGAAAGGTGTCTAAGCAAGATACTACAACGGTCTAAAACCCATGTTGGCAATTTAATAATGTCCAACTAGTAAACCACAACTAGGGTGACAAGGGGTCATGGCACATACTTAAGTAATCAAGGTGTCATACAGCAAATTGGTATTTATCTAATCCCCCATATTTAAATAAAGTATTTTCTAATTGAACTAGCATGCAATAGGTTAAATCAAAATAAGTTTCAAAATAGGATCAACATGGTCAAAGCACAACTTGCCTTCAAAAAGTACTTGTTCTTGGTCTTGAGTTGGATCCTGAGTCAATACTTCTCCTTCGAATCCTTCCGGCACTTCAACGTCTACTTGTAAAGCGTGCAAATAGCAAATACACGAATAAACAATAGGCAAAAAGTATCCAAACATCCAAATAAAATCCATAAACAGAGAGAACATAATTTTATGAATTTTTAGAAACTGGAATCGTCAAATTTGGAGTTAAAATGCAAAAGTTATGATTATTTAAAGTTTAAATAATCAATTAAATAATTTTACAGAGAAAAACTTTAGTCCAAACATTAATTAAAATTCATATTTAGGTAGGTCTCAATTTTATACAAATTTAGAAATTTGAATCAATCAAATCGGAGTTGAAACGCAAAAGTTATAAGCGTTTGAGGTTTGAATCAAAATCTGAAATCATTATTTCGAATTAATAAATCATTTTCTTTTTCGGAAATTAATTATTGCGTCAGCCTGGACACGTGGCAGCCTCTGATTGGTTGGCTGACGTCAGCCGGTCCATGGACTTGGTCCACGCTCGGCTCGGGTCTACCGTGGAAACGGTCCACGGCTCACGGTCGCTGACAGGCGGGCCCCACGGGTCAGTGGCATGTGCACGCCCGCACGGTGTGACAAGCCCCCGGCCACGTGTCACGTCCGGATTGGTTCTGGCTGCAGTAGATCTAAACCCTAAATTCAAAATTGGACGGCTCGGATCGCATCCATCCGTCGCGGTTTAACGGCGACGTGGACAGACCCGGCGTGAGACACGTGGGCGCGTCTCAACCCTTGATTCTATATCTAACGTCCCACATCTAACCCGGTGCACTGCTTTTAAGCGCGACGTGGCTCCATCTCGTCCTTTGGATCTAAATCGAACGGTGACTAAAAGCCCTAAACGGTACTACTCGATCCAATCTACACCGTAAGATCTAGATCTGACGGCCCGTAATGCATCTAAGTCTCTACGCAAAAAGGAATACGTGGCCTCACCTTGAGCGTCAGATGGGGATCGGACGGCGGACAAGCTCCGCGGCTCCGGCAATGGCACGGCGAGTCGGCCCGTAGCGGAGAAGATGACTACAGCTGCGGCGTGTCGGCGTGACTCGGAGTAAACGAAGGGTGCCCCAGCGCGTCTCGGCGTGCTCTCTCCGGATCTGCACTCCACGGCGGAAGAAGCCTCGGCAGCGGCGTCACACGTGGAAAACCGTGGCGGTGGTGCTCCAACTTCGGCGAGAAATTGGCACGGTTCGGCGTCGGCTCAGGCACCAGCGTCTAGGGCAAACAACGCGCAGGGACAAGGAGAAGGTGGCGGCGGGGTCGGCCCTTTAAATGGAGCCTCGGCGTGCGGGAATCCCACGAACCCTAACGGACACGGCGGCGCTCTCCGACTCGGTCACGGGAAGACGACGCAATCACGGCCGTCCACGTGTCCCGCTCAATGGCCCAGATTCCCCGGGCGCAACGGATCCGGACTGGATCCGGTCAAAGCGATGCGGCTCAATTCCTGACCGTTGGATCTCGATCCAACGGTTGGGATCGATTAGGTTTAGAGCTGGTTCGGTCGAGTCACTTGGCTCGGGTCGGACTCGAGTCCGACTCGGGTTCCGACTCGGTCGGATGAATAGTACTTGACCCGACTTGATTTTCCAGCGATTTAATAATTAAAATAATTTCCAGTAATTCCTTTAATTCATTAAAAATAGCAAAAGACTCAGAAAAATTCCAGAAAAATTCTGGAAAATACTTTGGGGCATTTTGGACTCAAATAAAATATTTCCAACAAAATTTTATTTGCAAAGTTAAATTCTTTAATTATTTCAATATGGAATAAATTCCAAATAATTCCAAATAAATTCCAGAAAATTCCAAAAATTCACCAAAGTGCCAAATCACACAATAATTTAAGAAAAGCAAAATTTTGGGGTGTTACAAACCTCCCCCCCTTAACAGAATCTCGTCCCCGAGATTCAGGGCTTACTAAAGGAATAGGTTCGGAAACTCTTTCCTCAATTCCTCTTCGCGTTCCCATGTCGCTTCGCTTTCTTCATGATTGCTCCACTGAACTCTACAGAAACGGGTTGTCTTATTTCTGGTCTCTCGATCCATAGTGTCCAAAATCTTTACGGGATGCTCCTTGTAAGTCAAGTCTTCTTGCAACTCAATTGATTCTAGCGGTGTCTGTTCCTCAGGTACTCGGAGACACTTTTTCAACTGGGACACATGGAATACGTCATGTACTCCTGCTAACGACTGTGGCAACTCCAGCTGATAAGCAACTTCGCCTCTGCGGCTCAAAATCTTAAATGGTCCAACATAACGGGGTGCGAGTTTCCCTTTGGCATGGAACCTCTTAACTCCCCTGAGAGGCGTAACTCTGAGGTATACAAAGTCTTCTGGTTCAAAACTCAAATCCCGACGATTGTCAAGATAACTCTTCTGCCGTGATTGGGCGATCTTCAACCTTTCCCTAATCATGGCAATCTGTTCTTGACCTCTTGAAGAATATCGGGCCGAAGACACGGCGCTCACGGTCTCATTCCAATTCAATGGCGTCACAGCGAGTCGACCATGCTGATGCCTCAAAGGTGACATCTGTAAACTAGCTTGGTAACTATTATTGTAACTGAACTCGGCATACGGCAAACTCTTATCCCAAGAGGTAGCATAAGCCAATGCACATGCTCTTAACATATCCTCCAGAATCTGATTGACTCTTTCGGTCTGTCCATCCGTCTGCGGATGATAGGCTGTACTGAAGTTCAAACGGGTTCCCATGGCTTCATGCAACTTATTCCAAAACCTTGAGGTAAATTGGGTACCTCTATCCGATACAATCCTCTTTGGCACTCCGTGCAAACAGACGATCCTGATCATGTACAACTCTGCTAACTTATCTCCCGAGTAGGTGGTCTTCACGGGGATAAAATGGGCTACTTTGGTCAAGCGATCCACTATAACCCATATGGAGTCATAACCTCCTTGAGTCTTAGGCAAACCGGTAATGAAATCCATTCCGATTTCCTCCCACTTCCACTCGGAGTATTTTCAACGGTGTAGCAATCCTGCTGGTCTCTGATGCATTGCCTTGACTCTCTGGCATACGTCGCACAATGCAACATGCTCGGCAACTTCACGCTTCATGCTCGGCCACCAGAATCTTTCCTTCAAATCCTGATACATTTTGGCGCTTCCGGGATGAATTGAATACTTGGAGTCATGGGCTTCTTCCAAAATCAGTTGCTTTAATTCCTTCTTGTTGGGCACACAAATGCGATCCTTCATCCATAACGTGCCTTGCTCATCCAACTTGAAGTCCTCTGCCTTGCCTTCTTCCTTGATGGACTTAATCCTGCGGATCTTGTCATCATCCTTCATCCTTCCGGATCTGATCCTCTAGGGTAGGCTTCACTTCCAATGCGGCCAAGAATCCGCTAGGTACCACCTCAATCTTCATTCTCTGAAAATCCTCACATAACTCACCCTGACTTGTGGCTAGCAACATACTCACGGTATGGCTTTTCCGACTCAAAGCATCGGCAACTACGTTGGCCTTCCAGGGATGGTAATGGATTCCAACATTGTAGTCCTTGATCAACTCTAACCATCTCCTTTGCCTCATATTCAGATCCGACTGGGTGAATATGTATTTAAGGCTCTTATGATCCGTATACACTTCACATCTGTTCCCGATCAGATAGTGACGCCATATCTTCAAGGCATGCACTACGGCAGCTAACTCTAGGTCATGCGTCGGATAATTCTCCTCATGCGGCCTCAACTGCCTTGATGCATAAGCGACGACCTTTCCATTCTGCATCAGCACACATCCAAGTCCTTGGCGCGATGCGTCACAATAAATATCAAAGCTTTGATTAACATCCATTAGTACTAACACCGTGGCGATGTCAATCGCTTCTTCAGCTCCTGAAATCCTTTCTCACATTCTGGCGTCCATGCAAACTTCTTCTCCTTTTTCAGCAATTGCGTAAGAGGTTTCGCAATTATCGAGAAGCCTTCAATGAAACGGCGATAGTATCCTGCCATTCCAAGAAAACTTCGGATCTGGGTCACAGTCTTCGGTTGCTCCCAATGTAACACGGCTTCTACTTTGCTTAGATCAACGGCGACTCCTTCTGCGGTCATTACATGTCCAAGAAACTCCACCTTGTCCTTCCAAAAAGCACACTTACTGAACTTGGCGAAGAGTTGCTGTTCCCTCAGCTTTTCCAAAACTCGCCTCAAGTGTTCGGCATGTTCATCCTCTGTCTTGGAGTAGATTAGGATATCATCTATGAACACGACGACAAACTTGTCCAAATATTCCATGAACACCTTATTCATCATATTCATGAAATATCTTTGGCGCATTCGTCGATACCCAAAGGACATAGCTGTAAACTCGTAATGTCCATATCTTGGCGAGAATGCGATTTTGAATATCTTCTGATCGGATCTTCACTTGATGGTATCCCGATCTCGAGATCAATCTTGGAGAAAACTCCGGCTCCTCTCGGTGATCAAACAAATCATCAATCCTGGGTAACGGGTACTTATTCTTCCACGGTGACTTCATTGAGTGCACGGTAGTCAATGCACATCCTGAAACTCCGCCCTTCTTCTTGACAAACAAAGCTGGTGCTCCCCACGGCGACGAACTCGGTCTGATAAATCCTTTCTCCATTAACTCCTCTAGTTGTTTCTTCATCTCTACCAACTCCTCGGTGGACATCCGATAAGGTCTCTTTGCTATCGGCGCTGTACCAGGTACAAGCTCTATCACAAACTCTATGTCCTGTCTGGCGGCATACCAGGTAGATCTTCGGGAAAAACATCTGGGTACTCATTCACTACGGAGACATCCTCTATGCTGATTGTCTTGGTACTGTTAACCATCATCTGTCCATCTCTAACTGCAATGGCTTGAAATTCCACTTTCTTTCCACACGGGCTCTCAACTGAGATAGTCCTTTGTCCACAATCCAATACGGCCTTGTGTTTGGATAACCAATCCATTCCCAAAATAACATCTAAGGTCTGGGTTTCCAAAATGATACGGTTCGCTAGGAACTCTATTCCATCTATTAGTATTCTCACCCCGGAACATCCTACTTTCGTTCGGAGTTGAACTGTGGGTTTGAACTAAAAGCATGCATTTAAGCCTTGCAATCCCCAAATCATTTCTAGCAGCAAAGCCTTGCGAAACAAGCGAATGCGAAGCTCGAGAATCAAACAAAATCATTGCAGTATCGCGAGTTAACTAGCAACTTACCCGATCTGACGTCTCGTAGCATTCGCAAAGGTTGCATCTGCGGTGACATGGTTGACTCGGCCTCTCACCACGATGCAGGGTGTGGCTCGGGTCTGGCGTCCTAGCTGGGGTGGTTCCTAGATTGAAGCGAGCGGGGTCACTCCTGCTGTCTTCTTTGGGTATTTGTTGGCAAAGTGTCTGGCTCGCTGCAGGTTGTAGCACGTCTCACTGTTTCCTTCTGATCGCTGGAGCAGCATTTCTAGCGGGGCCGGGTGCAGTAGTTACGATTGACGGGTCTTGGTGCTTTGGTGACGGTGTCCTTGTAGCATTCTCGTGGCTGGAATCGAAAAATTGATTTGGTGCAACTCTCGGTATTTATTGCGTTCCTGGCATGATCCCTGTTTGTTGCATCCTGCGCTTCTGTTCTCATCCAGTTCCTTGCGCTTGTCCTCAAGAATAAGCGCCTTATTCACCAATTCTTGGAAATCTGGAAAGGTGTGGGTGATCAGTCCTACTTGTAGTCTGAGTTAAGTCCCTTCATGAAGCGAGGCTATGCGGCTTTATCCGTTGCTACATCCTCAGTGCGTAGCGTGCTAACTGTGTGAACTTGTTCGGTAGTCGGCCATCGGTGATTACCTTGCTTGATGCTCTGAACTCCTCCTTCTTAAGGTCCATGATTCCTTCGAGGCACGTGATACTAACGAAGCAGCGGTGTGAACTCTTCCCAAGTGATATCTTGAGGTTCTCTTGCGTGGCACGAAGTTCTCCCACCATTCAATGTTTGTTCCTTCCCCGATGAGAAGCGTAAAGTACCTTCTCATTTCCTATGCATTGAGCTATGTGTAGCTTCCTCTCAATTGACCTTAACCAATCATCGGCCTCCAATGGATTGGCATTCCCGGAAGAAAGTGGGTGGGTGAGTCCTCATGAACTCACGGCAGTCTTGTATTACGGCGTTGTCCACTGATTAACTTGATTAGCGGTGGCCTGGCAAAGGACGTGCTGCATTTGTTGCATCATAGCATGCATCAATCGAGTCTGAGCAGCAAGAAATGCTCAAAAACTCTTCATATCAACTGGCGGTGATGGTGCTCCATCATTGGGGTTTCTGGCTGGCGAGAACCACTTCCATTGCTTCCAAAGTTTCCGCGGGTGTTCACCATCTGTCGATTTGCTCTAGGTTTTAGGGATGAGAGGGAAACAAGAATAGACAAGTAATATGGAACTTATGCGGGGCGAAAGGTGTAACTTTAAGGTCTAACTTTATTAACTAATCAATAGTAACTTGGTATGGTTGCTTACAATGCCTAAGGGCCTTGCAACACATACTGCACACTCAGCAAACAATGAAAATCCAAATCGAACTAACTCTGTAGTCTAACGCCTAAAGGGTGACTCTTTATTCTATGACGCGACTCAGCGAAGGAGTCTCACTATAAAACCTACGTTCACTCATCGAGAAAACCTCCACGGCCTGGGTACGGATGCTGCGGCATAGGCGCGAAACGATTGCCATGTCCCGCAACTGTGTCATCTGTGGTAGTCGAAGAAGCAGTGTCCTCATCGAGATCTGACTCCTCCGGATCTGGCTCGTGTAGCTCGAGTACTGGCTCTGGTTCTGGTCCGTACAATGCCGTCTCTAACTCTCCAATCCTTTGCAGAAGGTGGGACACATACTCCTGAGCTTCCCGCCATCTATTCTTCTCTGTCGTGATCTCCTTGCGGGCCTTCTGTAGCTCCTTGCTTGTATCATCGAGTACATCCTCCTGGGCGACAACAAGTCGTGCCAACTGTGTAACCATGGCATCCTCATCCTGAATCGCCTTCGGGTCAAGAAGGTTATTGCTCTTGCTGGTGATAACGGAACACCGTGCTCTCCAACTCTCTGGCGAGATACGGGTAATTTGCCGCATTGCTCGTCGTGATACTTCTTGGATACCCATCTGCATTGTAGACCTCCTGGCGGTGCGGTGTATCGAGCGATTGCTGGGCCCTTCTTCCTAGCAGTACCTCAATCTTCACGTCACAAGCCTTGATCAATCCTCGCTTGTCGATTACTTCCACTTGGTATTGCGGCTTCTCAAAATCTCAGAGTGCAGCATATGCCAAAGTTCTCATGGGCGTGACCAACCTCGGATCGGCGTAGTTGAACTCTCTCTCCATCTGTCACAAGAGCGCTTACGTAAGAACTCGAAATTTTTAAATCGTGACAAGGTAAGGAAAAATTCAGCAAGAGGCAAGAAAAGAGAGAAGGGATAAGTCGAGATGTCATTTCTTATCTTGACAACCTTTTAGCTTTTAGAAAATAGGTTTTAACCTCTCTACGACCATTCTAGCTATGGGTGAGCCTACAGTCAGTATGGCTCTGATACCACCTCTGTCGGGACCCCGAATTTGCAAATCCGGACCCTCTGTGTATTCAGCACTAGTCCAGGAACGCGCTAGTGCACACAGTCTTAACATCGGTAAATACCACAATCATACCACTCGATACTAGTAAAGTACTTTTATTTAAATACCCAAACTGGTTACTCGACCTTATGGTCAAGTTACAATATACGCCTCGCAGGGCAAAACTTATTAAGAGAGAAATAGTAGCAGCGAAAAATCAAATAACTTCGTGGCGCCATCCAGTATACCACAGGCAACTGACTGGGCTCGCTCCCTAAGTAGACGGATCCTCTTGGAGCTCCTCCTCCAAAGCTGGTGTAGCCTCCTCTTCAACTGGTGTTGTATTGTGGCAAGGGTGAGTACTTGGTACTCAGCAAGTCATGCACAGAATGCAAGCTAATATACTATATGCATGGCTTGGTACAAAGGAATAGCTCAAGGTATTTTTGGCGAAACAGCATTTAACAAGTATCATAAGTAGATTCAAAGCAAGAGAAACAAGTAAAGCATAAATAACTTTTCAAGGAGTTTAATAAACATCTTTCCCATCCTAATCCACATTTCCATCAACATCATTATTAATCCAACCCAACCTTTCAAATCCAAGTTATTTTTGAGAAAATCTAACCCTTGACTATAATTTCCGAGCGATGTCCAATACCGCGGGCACGGCTATTCGAAGAGATTCTACACTCTGCAGAGGTTATGCACTTTACCCACAAGATACAGTCAAACACCACAAAGGCGAGTTCCCGTAACAAAGTCTTTCGGAAACTTCTAACAATACAAGTGGTCCTCCCCGGTTATTGCACACTAACCCTTCCCTTAGCTAAGGCGAAGTTTAGGCCAATCAACAGTTAGATGGGTACCCAGCCTCACCCAGACGCTTCCCTGCATACAACTTACACAAAGGGTGTAGTTGACCTCCCGAGGTCCCACAGTGCGTTATTAGCAACTTAGTCAACTAGGTCCGTCCCATTGCTGAGACATGTGGTTGCACGTTAGACCCAGTTCAAAGGCTTGCAAGGTGAAGTCCTTAGGGTGACCAGGGCAAGACTACCCAAGAACCAAATCAACATCCCGATTGCCACAACTGGCCCACGATCATTCTTGCCACATGCCCGGTCAAAAACTATTTATCAAACCCAGTTGATTACCATGCACCACGTGCCATCAACATCACATGATACCTTTCCAAAACAGGTTCAATATATCATTAAGTCAATATTAACATTTGATTGTCCAAAATCATGTCATGAGCACGTAGTGAGTCTAAGCAAGATACTACAACGGTCTAAAACCCATGTTGGCAATTTAATAATGTCCAACTAGTAAACCACAACTAGGGTGACAAGGGGTCATGGCACATACTTAAGTAATCAAGGTGTCATACGACAAATTGGTATTTATCTAATCCCCATATTTAAATAAAGTATTTTCTAATTGAACTAGCATGCAATAGGTTAAATCAAAATAAGTTTCAAAATAGGATCAACATGGTCAAAGCACAACTTGCCTTCAAAAAGTACTTGTTCTTGGTCTTGAGTTGGATCCTGAGTCAATACTTCTCCTTGAATCCTTCCCAAGACTTCAACGTCTACTCGTAAAGCGTGCAAATAGCAAATACACGAATAAACAATAGGCAAAAAGTATCCAAACATCCAAATAAAATCCATAAACAGAAAGAACATAATTTTATGAATTTTTAGAAACTGGAATCGTCAAATTTGGAGTTAAAATGCAAAAGTTATGATTATTTAAAGTTTAAATAATCAATTAAATAATTTTACAGAGAAAAACTTTAGTCCAAAAATTAATTAAAATTCATATTTAGATAGGTCTCAATTTTATACAAATTTAGAAATTTGAATCACTCAAATCGGAGTTGAAACGCAAAAGTTATAAGCGTTTGAGGTTTGAATCAAAATCTGAAATCATTATTTCGAATTAATAAATCATTTTCTTTTTCGGAAATTAATTATTGCGTCAGCCTGGACACGTGGCAGCCTCTGATTGGTTGGCTGACGTCAGCCGGTCCATGGACTTGGTCCACGCTCGGCTCGGGTCTACCGTGGAAAGCAGTCCCACGGCTCACGATCGGCGGGGCGGGCCCCGCACGTCGATGGCATGTGCACGCCCGCACGGTGTGACAAGCCCCCGGCCACGTGTCACGTCCGGATTGGTTCTGGCTGCAGTAGATCTAAACCCTAAATTCGAAATTGGACGGCTCGGATCGCATCCATCCATCGCGGTTTAACGGCGACGTGGATAGACCCGGCGTGAGACACGTGGGCGCGTCTCAACCCTTGATTCTAGATCTAACGTCCCACATCTAACCGGTGCCTTCTTTGTTAAGCGCGACGTGGCTCCATCTCGTCCTTTGGATCTAAATCGAACGGTGACTAAAAGCCCTAAACGGTACTACTCGATCCAATCTACACCGTAAGATCTAGATCTGACGGCCCGTAATGCATCTAAGTCTCTACGCAAAAAGGAATACGTGGCCTCACCTTGAGCGTCGGATGGGGATCGGACGGCGTACAAGCTCTGCGGCTCTGGCAATGGCACGGCGGCGAGTCCCGGCCAGTAGCGGAGAAGATGACTACGGCTGCGGCGTGTCGGCGTGACTCCGATGAAACGAAGGGTGCCCTGCGGCGTCTCGGCGTGCTCTCTCGGATCTGCACTCCACGCGCGGAAGAAGCCTCGACGACGGCGTCACACGTGGAAAATCGTGGCGGTGGTGCTCCAACCGGCGAGAAATTGGCACGGTTCGGCGTCGGCTCGAGCACCGGCGTCTAGGGCAAACAACGCGCAGGACAAGGAGAAGGTGGCGGCGGGTCGGCCCTTTAAATGGAGCCTCGGCGTCGCGGGAATCCCACGAACCCTAACGGACACGCGGGCGCTCTCCGACTTCGGTCACGGGAAGATGGCGCAATCACGGCCGTCCACGCGTCCCGGCTCAACGGCCCAGATTCCCGGGGCGCAGCGGATCCGGACGGATCCGGTCAAAGCGATCGCGGCTCAATTCCTGGCCGTTGGATCTGGATCAGCGGTTGGGATCGATGGGATTTAAATTTGGTTCGGTCGAGTCACTTGGCTCGGGTCGGACTCGAGTACGACTCGGGTTCCGACTCGGTCGGATGAATAGTACTTGAACCGACTTGATTTTCCAGCGATTTAATAATTAAAATAATTTCCAGTAATTCCTTTAATTCATTAAAAATAGCAAAAGACTCAGAAAAATTCCAGAAAAATTCTGGAAAATACTTTGGGGGCATTTTGGACTCAAATAAAATATTTCCAACAAAATTTTATTTGCATAGTTAAATTCTTTAATTATTTCAATATGGAATAAATTCCAAATAATTCCAAATAAATTCCAGAAAATTCCAAAAATTCACCAAAGTGCCAAATCACACAATAATTTAAGAAAAGCAAAATTTTGGGGTGTTACAAACCTCCTCTTATGAGAATCTCGTCCCGAGATTCAGTGGCTTACTAAAGGAATAGGTTCTAAACTCTTTCCTCAATTCCTCTTCGCGTTCCCATGTCGCCGCTTTCTTCATGATTGCTCCATGAACTCTCTGAAATGGGTTGTCTTATTTACGGTCTCTCGATCCATAGTGTCCAAAATCTTTACGGGATGCTCCTTGTAAGTCAAGTCTTCTTGCAACTCAATTGATTCTAGCGGTGTATGCGTTTCCTCGGTACTCGGAGACACTTTTCAACTAGGACACATGGAATCGTCATGTACTCCACGCTACTTATCGTGGCAACTCCGGTTGATAAGCAACCGCCTCTGCGGCTCAAAATCTTAAATGGTCCAACATAGCAGAGTGCGAGTTTCCCTTTGGCATGGAACCTCTTAACTCCCCCGAGAGGCATAACTCGAGGTATACAAAGTCTTACGGTTCAAAACTCAAATCCCGGCGACGATTGTCAGCATAACTCTTCTGTCGTGATTGGGCGATCTTCAACCTTTCCCTAATCATGGCAATCTGCTCTTCAGCCTCTTGAAGAATATCGGGCCCGAAGACACGGCGCTCGCCGGTCTCATTCCAATTCAATGGCGTCCAACAGGGTCGACCATACAGTGCCTCAAAAGGTGACATCTGTAAACTAGCTTGGTAACTATTATTGTAACTGAACTCGGCATACGGCAAACTCTTATCCCAAGAGGTAGCATAAGCCAATGCACATGCTTTTAACATATCCTCCAGATTCCCCGGGCGCAACGGATCCGGATCGGATCCGGTCAAAGCGATGCGGCTCAATTCCTGACCGTTGGATCTCGATCCAACGGTTGGGATCGATTAGGTTTAGAGCTGGTTCGGTCGAGTCACTTGGCTCGGGTCGGACTCAAGTCCGACTCGGGTTCCGACTCGGTCGGATGAATAGTACTTGACCCGATTTGATTTTCCAGCGATTTAATAATTAAAATAATTTCCAGTAATTCCTTTAATTCAATAAAAATAGCAAAAGACTCAGAAAAATTCCAGAAAAATTCTGGAAAATACTTTGGGGCATTTTGGACTCAAATAAAATATTTCCAACAAAATTTTATTTGCAAAGTTAAATTCTTTAATTATTTCAATATGGAATAAATTCAAATAAATTCCAAATAATTCCAAATAAATTCCAGAAAATTCCAAAAATTCACCAAAGTGCCAAATCACACAATAATTTAAGAAAAGCAAAATTTTGGGGTGTTACATTTTGATTATGAGTTATCGTTAGAGCCGTCAATCTTCGAGCCTTAGCTCCATGCTTTTGAGTCCGGGCTAGTGCAAATCGTAGGGGTTTTTGAGCGGGTTCTGAGAAGTGAACCTTAACTCCCTTCGATTTGGTTGGTTGCGAAGTGGTGTGTCTCGGATTCGGGGTCGAATCCTGTTAAGGGGGAGAGAATGTGACACCCCAGAATGTGACATTTTAGAATTCGGCATTTCGGTACGCCTTTATAGCGTGTTTTTGGGCCGTTTTCGGGTGTTTGGGCCTCTCCGGGGCACTTTGGGCCTTGGGGGTTGAGTTGGGCCTGCGGTGGAAGGGTTTGGGCCCAAGGGGGGTGGGACTTTTGGGCAGCCAAACCTAGCGCCCACCCCTTGGTGCACCCCCCTCTCCCCTCTCCCTCAACCCTAGCCGCCACCATGCTCCTTCCTCCCGACCACCTCTAGCCGGCCCTAGGTGAGCTCCACCCCCACCCCTTGCTGCCATGCTCTTCCACGTCGTTGCCCTCGCCATTGTGGAGCTCCACGACGAGAGGATCCGGTGGGATTGGCGCGTGGAGGAAGATCAGGCGATCGGGAGGCGTGTTCGTCGGATTCTTCGTTCATCGGGCGAAGGTATTGTCAAGGCCCCAAAATTCAAAAATTCTGGGACATCTGGAGTATCAGGATTAAACATCCGGAATATACGGATATAACCCGGAATATCCGGATAAATCATCCGGAGTATCCGAACTGGGTCTACCGAAAGCCCTAACCCGGAATGTCCGGATTAAATGTCCGGAGTATCCGGATTAGCTCGACCAACACCTCAACCCGGAGTATCCGGACTAATTTTCCAGAGTGTCCGGGTTGACTACCGAAGACCCCAACCTGGAGTCTCCGGGTTGAACGTCCGGAGTATCCGGACCTTGCGGGACTTAGGTATAAAATTCCATTTCGTGGCTCCTCACTCATTTCTCCTTCCACCCATTGCTACCCTCTGCCCCGTGCGTCTCTCCTCCACCCCGCCCTCGTCTCCGGTTACTCCGACGTCCCTCCGTGCTCTTCTCCGGCGACCCCTTCCATCCCGGTGACCTCAAGCTCTTCTTCAAGCCCGCGTCCTCTTCGCTCAACCCGGCTTCCCCTCCCTCTCCTTCATCCCCATTGAAGGTGAGACCTCCTTGGGGCTTGACTCGTGGGTTCTTGGGTTCTAGGGCTTCCGTGGGGTTGGGGTTGGGGTTTGGTGTGTAGATTGGGGGTTGGAGTTAACTTTGGGAAATGTTAGGGTTTTGGTGGGTGGTTGGATTTGGGGGTTGGTTTAGGCAATGTTGGGTGTTAGGGTTGTAGATCAGGGTCGGTTGATGCCATTCTAAGCGGTAGATTGAGTTTTGGCCATGAGCTACCCAAATGTGCCTCGTTTCGTCGTGGTTTGGGTTAGCTTAGAGCTTCTTCGGCCTAGCCATGTGTAGGAAAGTCGTAGATTGGGTCCCCACGGTGTCGTAGGACTCGGCTGCACCTCGATCCATTGAGTCATAGGATGAAACGCGCCAGGTCCGAAGTGTCCGGACAAATGGGCCGGAGTGTCCGGGTTAGCCGGACTGTTCGGATATTAAACCCGGACTGTCCGGGTTCACCTGGTCTGTTCGGTGGGGTTTGTAATTGTGTTTCATTTCATTTGCATTGCATGCATCTTATTCGTGCATTATAACCGTATAGAGAAGGAGACCGCGGTGACTGACGTGACCGTGGTTGAAGGGATTGCCGACGAACAACTTGTCTTCGATCCGCAAGCAGAAGTACAAGGCAAGCACCTAAGCATATTCAACCTATTGTACTTCTATTTTTGTGAATCAAATGTATACTGGTTGGTTAAGTTATGCATTAGGAGTTGGAGTGTGGAATTGGCACTAGATCCCAATTGTTGCATATACATCCTTGTAAATTGTTGACACCTCCTTTGGAGCTAGTATAAGGGTAATATAATGTGTTCATACATAGTTTTCTTAGATGTCGGGTGCGGGCCGAGTGATGGATGGTTCCATCGCTCGCGTATGTTTCATTTCATAATGCTCTAGTTGTTACGATTGTGGTTGTGAGTGGAAATGGAAAGATGAAAAGAAACCGGGCGAGAAAGTTGGGGTACTTGGGTGTGGAAACTCAAGTGTGGTAGTCTCGCTTGTGTCAGTTGAGGACCGATCCGTTGTTTGCCCTTTGATCAAGCACACTTTGGTTGATCGCATGCCCGATTATGGTACGGTAAACCGCTCTTTCATCGCATACCGTTCGATGGGCCATGACCTCATGTGGTTGGACATGGTTGAGAGCGAGGCTTAGGCCGACTCTCGAGGGCCAAGCCGGGCTTGGGCCGCTCGAGGGGGTGCTAGGTGCTCGGACCGCATGAAGATGCCCCAACGAATGGGTATGGATGGGAGGGGGTTGACATAAGGTTCCTTCGTGGCACATGTCGTGCGGTCAATGCTTCCCTGCAGGGTTAATTAAGCGATTCGAATTGCCGCTCTCTCGGATATGAGCATGCTTGATGTTCGCACATTCAACGTAGTAATAATTGAATTGAAGTTCGCCTTTGGGCTTGAGCTCGAAATTGTATTGAGGTCGCTTGCTTGGTTATCAGTAAATGTTGAACTTCACTCTAGAAGTAGGTGCTGGTACAACTATTTTAAATTGTAAACTAATTAGCGTAACTGAATAATCAACAAAGTTAAGCTTTCCGCACTTTTACCTTTAGCTGATTTCCTTGCTACTTCCAAATGCATACCCTTTTTAGTCGGTCATATATGGACCACGAGTAAGACTTGCGAGTACCTTCCGTACTCAGGCTTCTGCTTTTGTGGTTTTGTAGGTGAGGACCCAGTGGGGTGTGAGTTCTGCCCCTACTGCCTATCGGTGACCGGGCGGGGCACCGAGTAGAGGCTACTGTCGTCGTACACCACTACAAGAAACAGGGGAAATTCGTGGGCCAAAAACCCACGAATTTAGGCCAAAACCCACGAATTTAAGTTAAATTCGTGGGCAAACCGTCGAATTTAGTTCACGAATTTAACTCGACGAAATTAATCAATTAAATTCGTGGGTACCCACGAATTTAAATTAAATTCGTGGGTACCCACGAATTTAAATTAAATTCGTGGGTTACTGAAAAAACCCACGAATTTAACTGCTAAATTCGTGGGCTGAAGAAACCCACGAATTTAACTGCTAAATTAGTAAAATTTGAAGAAACCACGAATTTAACTTAAATTCATGGGTACCCACGAATTTAACCGTTAAATTCGTGGGTTTTAAATGGCTCACGAATTTATCTGACATTTATACAAAAAAAATATATATTCTCATATCGATATCACACTCATATCCTTATATAGGCCACATGCACTGTCCCGCAATGGACCCATAAGTGTGAATAATGGATGACACAATGCAAACAATAATATACTAGTAGCTAGAAGTGCAGCACAGTGGCAATTATGAGATACCAATTGGACATTCATGTACTGCTTAGAAGTGCAGAAAAGCAAAGCATATACCCCTTTCAGATGCTTTCATTGTGCACGGCTAGAGAAGGAACTAATAAACTAGAGCCCACCAAGGTCTCACAACAGGTCAATGCACAGATCAAATGATGAAATATACAACCCTTCCCAAATTTAATTCGAGTACACAACAAAACAAATAGTTTGTACTGCACAAGTCTTATCCTTCTGCCCAAATTCATTAGCTAAATTAGCTAGTCATTTCTCTACAAGCATTCTAGATGGTCACACCCAGAAGCTTTCCTTCCATGAACTATGCCTGAGCTTTCCTTCCATGAGCTAAACAAAAAGACTGAGCCTATCCAACTCAGAAGCCAAAGCTCCAACACAATAGATGGTCACACCCAACACATTACACAGATTAAGTCGAACAGTTTAAACTTTATATTTATACTCTACACAGATTAAACATAAGCACGGGAATAACTAAATCAAGCACACCCGCAGTGCTCAAACTTCATGGCAAGAAGTTTTCTTCAAATTACTTAAGGGAGGGGGACGATGTACAAACTCCCCTTCTATATTAGTAGAGATATAGAGTACTTGTACAAACCTTTCTACAAGCTTTACTTCTCATGATTAGCAATGAACAACTTATGTTTCTTAGCAATATTGACTCAAAGTTTTCCTACGCGACTGTTTCACGAAGGGTGTCATGCATAGGGAAGATATATATATAGAGCAAGCTCTAAATAGAATATTCTTCTGGATTATAGTAGTACATATTATGGAGCTCTAAACGAAATCAAGTTGTCCTTCAATTTGAGCATTCTGAATAACCATACCAAGCGTACTTGTGAAAAGATCAAATAACATGTTAAATTAAGTATTTTAGTAAGGTATCAAGCGATCGGTACATAGATAAACTTGCCTATTCTGGATGCAGGAGCCAATCCTAGAATACGATTGAGGAAATGGGGCACATCATGCACATCATAATCAACAATCCCACTAGTAAGCTTTCCTCCATTTTTCCATTGCATGCAACAACAAATCTTACATAAGCAAAATGAAATAAACACACATAAACTTTTTAATTTGGAAAGAAGAGCTTTAAGTAATTGAACTTGTCTTGTTAGAATGCTTTTCTCCTTTTTGCAAGCTTTAATGTTAGCAGTTAAATTCCACAGCAAAGGTGCAAAATTAAAAAACATTGAAGCTGAAAATTAGGTGTATTCTATAATTAACTCCTTTTAAAGAAATGGAAGCTGAATATTACCTAACTAAACAGTGGAAAATAGCAAGAGGAAATGTTCCAAAGATAGAGTAAAAATGTTGGAAAGATTGATAATCATAAGTTTAATTTAAATTAAGGGGTGCAGGAAACAACCAATAAGCATGTTTGCCGAAGAAATCACACCAATAAGCTTTGGGAGCAGGCCTCATAGAATCCAATGTAAGCTGTGAAACCATGCATGGCTCCCCTCATAGAAACCAAGATAGATAAAAGATTAGACAGCAGAAGAATTAAAATGAGAATAGGGAGGAGTAGTGGTCTCAGTTTAGGGCATAATCAAAAGATGCAAGGGTTGCATCATGTTTCCCTCAGCCAAACATGCTCCCCCAGCGCACTGACAATTAAGGAAAACAGAGATACCATCCAACTTGCATGTAACATAGATAAATCTTTGCATCACAGACCAAGAAAAGTGACCACCCGTAAAACATAGCATCAGTTCATCATCTGCTATGTGATCTAGACAAGCATTAAACATCCCAGATTATAATTTAGCATCAATCCATCATTTGCTAAACTTACCTTTCCTGTAAATGGGACTCAACAAAATCAATAAACCCCTCAAGCATCACAAATCAGAGGATGATCTCAGTATCAATTGTTCATCATCAAATCCACCATCCCAGGTCATCAACGTTAATGCAACCATCACACATAGAGTAGAGGGGGAAAAGGAGGATTTGGCATAAGACAGAAGAAGGAAGAAAAGGGGGATTAGATTAGGGTTTACCAAACCCTAAATCGAATCGGGACCAAACCGGGACAGAGACGGGCCGAGGAGGAGGGAGTCTGGTGTGGTAGCCGGCGACCGGAGGCTGCACAGTCGCGCCGGTCGGCGCAAACCCAGGGAGAAGACCGACGTGAGGTGGACCGGGGTAGACGGCCACGGCGGCCGGCCGAGGGAGGAGGCGGCGCGCGGCGGCCTCGGGGAGGAGCAGAGGGCGCGGAGGCATCGCTAGGAGCAGGGGAACGGGGAGAGCGACGGCGGCGCTGAGCTCAGGGAGTGGGTGTTGCCCGGCGCTGGGGGAGCGGCGTCCTCAAGTGAGGAGGGCCAGGGGCGAGTTCGGGCTGGGGGTTGCGGTGGGTGAGAGAAGCGAAGAGAGAGAGACGCCCGTGGGGTTAACCCCTCAGTTAAATTCGTGGGCAAGGTGTGCCCACGAATTTAATTAAATTCGTGAGTTTTTTTGGCCCACGAATTTAATTAAATACATGGGTATTTTAACAAACCGACGAATTTAAATATATAAATTTGTGGGTGTTTTTTTGGCCCACGAATTTAATTAAATACGTGGGTTTTTTTCTAAACCGACGAATTTAAGTATATAAATTCGTGGGTTTTTTTGGCCCACGAATTTTTCACTGTTTCTTGTATTGCACGCCCGGGAGTGTTCGGGGGCAGAACACTTCCTGAGATGCTATGCTTTTGGGGCTTAGTTGATAGTTGTATGTTCTTTTGTTGTATAGTTAGTTTCAAAACTGTGTCATTTCTGTCTTTGGATACTTGGGTTCTTTTGTAGTGAACACTTGATGTATGTTGTTACTTGCCTCGTAATCGTGATGTTTTTCTACCTCCGTTGGTCTTGGTGCCTTGTTGTTGGTCGGGTTGCAGGGGTTTTGTCTTCATGCCGGGGTTTTGTTTGGTCGGTTTTGCTTCCGCGTTGCGTGCTTTGGTTGTGGGGTTCCGAATTCGTTGCCCCTTTATGTAAATTGGGTTGATATCTCAGTGAAACCGGTATGCGCGGATCCTGGGCGAGCTTCGGGTCGCATACCGGGGGAATACCGGGGTTGTCGTCGAGTTATTCGAATGGTTCCGAAGTTTGTGTCAATTGGGCTTGGGTTCTAACACCGCGAGCACTTCCAGCGATCCTTTGTTAGCCTCCAAATCCAATTAGGGCAACTAAACCTTCTAATGGCCCGAGGACGATCTGGGCGGCTCCCCACAGCGCTGGTATCAGAGCAAGGTGCATGAAGATGAACCCGAAACTTGACGACCACTTAAGGAATTGATTAGGACTGTCATAAATGCATTAGGTAGAAGTTAGTACTTATACCCCGCCCTATGTATATGTACTGTGAGTATGGGTTACGTTGGAATCGTGCATTTCATGTCATATCATGCATGTGCCATGCCATCTTGCATCATGAGTTGTGCTCTTGGGTGTGTTAGACTCGTTGGACTCTAGTGCGGAGTGCTACAGTCTGACTTGGGGGTAGTTTGCGTGTTTAATTAAGTTTAAGGCCTATCCCTTCCGTGTGGGTCTAACCCTTATCGTCTGCCCTTTATTGGCGACAAAATGAAGACCCGCGGCGGTATGGGAGGTGATGATGGCGTTGGGCGATTGCAGCCCGACCATGGCGATCCGCCCCCTCCTCCCAACTTGCTGGATGTCTTGATGCGGTCGGAGCAGAACCAGCAGACCACCAACCGGATCCTGGAGTTGTTGGTCCAGAATCAGGCTGCTCTAGGTGGCCGCGGTGAAGGGCGAGGCCGACCCAATGGCTACCTGGATTTCCTCCACACTCAGCCGCCGACGTTCTCTCGGGCCAGTGATCCGTTGGAGGCTGACAACTGGCTGCAGACAATAGAGCAGAAGTTTGCTCTTATCCACTGTGAGGACCTCCAGAAGGCTCCTTTTGCGGCGCAGCATCTTCAGGGCCCAGCTGGGGCATGGTGGGCTAACTTTGTGGTGATGCATTGGCCATATACATGGCCTATAGTATTTTGCAATGGCTGACATATTTTTTTCGCTCGGTAAAAGTTGGAAATCTAGTAGTGTTTATTCCCTGAATGGCGTGGAAATTGGGGAGTTAGAGTCCATTCCCGTGGTGTCGGAGTACCCGGATGTGTTCCCAGCGGAAATGCCAGGGATGCCACCTAATCGGGACATTGAGTTCATAGTGGAGCTTCAGCCCGAGACTGCTCCCATGTCCAAGCGGCCGTACAGGATGCCACCCAATGAATTGGCCGAACTGAAGACTCAGCTGAAGGAACTGATGGACAAGGGATTCATTCGCCCGAGCTCCTCACCCTGGGGCTACTTGGCTCTCTTCGTGACCAAGAAGGACGGTTCTCTTCGCCTCTGTGTCGATTATCGTCCTTTGAATGCATTTACTATCAAGAACAAGTACCCTCTACCTCGGATCGATATCCTATTTGATCAGCTTGCTGGTGCACGGGTATTCTCCAAGATTGACTTGAGGCTCGGGTACCATCAGATCAAGATTCGAGCTAAGGATGTCCCAAAGACAGCATTCTCCACTCGATATGGCTTATATGAGTACACCGTCATATCGTTTGGTCTAACGAACGCGCCGGCGTACTTCATGTACCTCATGAACTCCATCTTTATGGAGGAGCTTGATTCTTTCATGGTGATCTTCATTGATGACATCCTTGTCTACTCGAAAAGTGAGGAAGAGCATGCGAGGCATCTTCATGTCGTTCTCGGGCGACTTCGAGAACATCGCCTTTATGTTAAGTTCAGCAAGTGCGAATTTTGGCTGAAGAAGGTATCTTTCTTGGGACACATCCTTTCCGAGAACGGTGTCACTATCGACCCAAGTAAGGTACAGGATGTTCTCAAATGGGAGCAACCTAGAACCGTCACAGAGATCCGTAGTTTCCTTGGGCTTGCAGGCTATTACCGCCGATTCATTCAAGACTTCTCGAAGATTGCCAAGCCCATGACTGAGCTGCTGAAAAAGGGTGCTGAGTTCAATTGGTCAACAGGCTGTGAGCAAGCATTTCAGGCCTTGAAACAGCGCCTCACTACGGCTCCTGTCCTCACACAACCGGACATCCACAAACCGTTTGATGTTTATTGCGATGCATCAGGCATCGGCCTTGGCTGTGTGCTTATGCAAGAAAGCCGGGTTGTTGCCTATGCATCTCGACAACTGAAGCATCATGAAGAGCACTACCCCACTCATGATTTGGAGCTTGCAGCAGTGGTCCATGCTTTAAAAATCTGGCGCCACTATCTCTTGGGGAACAAATGCAACATCTATACTGATCACAAAAGTCTCAAATACATCTTCACTCAGACAGACCTGAACATGAGGCAACGAAGATGGCCTGAGTTGATCAAGGACTACAATCTGGAAGTCCATTACCACCCGGGGAAAGCCAATGTGGTGGCTGACGAGTTGAGTCGCATGGCTCAATGCAATTGCCTCATTCTTGAACCCCAAAGTACCACTCTCTGTGCCGAATTTCAGAAACTCGGCTTAGAGATGGTCGAAGAAGGATCCTTGGCTAATCTGGAGTTAAATTCCACATTGTTGGATCAGATTAGGGAAGCACAAAAAGGGGACAGTGGTGTTGCCGAAATATGCAGCAAATTGAGTTCCGGCCAAGCCACTGACTTCCACCTTGATGACCGTGGAACTTTATGGTTCGGTGAGCGCTTGGTCGTCCCCGAGAACCATGAATTGCGAAGAAAGGTTCTTGATGAAGCCCACAACTCCCTGCTCACGATCCATCCTGGCAGCAACAAAATGTACCAAGACTTGAAGCCGAGGTTTTGGTGGACTCGTATGAAGCATGATATTGCTCGTTATGTGGCTGAGTGCGATGTCTGCAAAAGGGTGAAGGCTGAACAACTTAAGCCAGCTGGCACTCTTCAGCCATTGCCCATTCCAAGTTGGAAGTGGGAAGACATTAGCATGGATTTCATCACCGGGTTGCCAACGACTTCTTCGGGTCATGACTCGATCTGGGTTATAGTCGACCGGTTGACGAAGTTCGCACATTTCCTAGCCGTTCGCACCACCTACCGAGCCATCAAATATGCGGAGCTGTACATGTCCCGGATTATGTGCCTTCATGGAGTGCCGGAGCGAATAGTTTCAGATCGGGGCTCTCAGTTCGTCTCCCAATTCTGGAAAAGTTTGCACGCGGCATTGGGCACCAAACTACTCCACAACTTAGCATATCATCCGCAAACTGACGGACAGACCGAGAGGGTCAATCAGATCCTCGAGGACTTGTTGAGGGCTTGTGTTCTGTCTTATGGGAAGAAGTGGGATGAGTGTCTTCCATTTGCTGAGTTTGCTTACAACAACAGCTACCAAACCAGCATCAAAATGTCTCCGTTTGAAGCACTTTATGGCCGTAGCTGTCGGACACCTCTGAACTGGTCTGAGAATTGGGAACGACCATTCTTTGGACCGGATGTGGTCAAATCGGCAGAAGAAAAGGTGAAGACCATTAGAGAAAATCTGAGGGTAGCACAATCACGGCAGAAGATCTATGCCGACCATCGTAGGAGACCCCTCTCCTTCAGCATTGGTGATTATGTCTGCCTGAAGGTGTCTCCTCTCCGGAGCACCCATCGATTCGGAATCAAAGGAAAGTTGGCACCTTGATACATCGGACCCTTCTGGATTCTTGAGAAGCATGGTCAAGTGGCGTATCAGCTGGAGCTTCCTCCCTCTCTAGCGATGGTCCACAACGTCTTCCACATATCTCAGTTGAAGAAGTGCCTCCGTACTCCTTTCAAGTCACTGGAAGTGGATGAACTCGAAGTTCAGCCTGAGCCTGATCTGTCTTATCAAGAGCATCCTATTCGGGTTTTGGATGAAGCTGAACGCAAGACCCGTCGACGGACTCTCAAGTTCTACAAGGTTCTGTGGAGCAATCACACTGAAAACGAAGCTACATGGGAGCCCGAAGATCGTCTGACGAACGAGTATTCCGAGTTCTTCCATACCATGTAAGTTGCTGGTATGCAAACCCTTCGCAATCCTGAACATGTCGATCCCTAGGTGACTGTACTATCTATCCGTAATCCACTCTGTCTATGCGCTTGTCCTGAATCTCGAGGCGAGATTCCTTTAAGGGGGGAGGGTTTGTCAAGGCCCCCAATTTCAAAAATTTTGGGACATCCGGAGTATCCGGATTAAACATCCGGAATATCCAGATATAACCCGAAATATCCGGATAAATCATCCGGAGTATCCGAACTGGGTCTACCAAAAGCCCTAACCCGGAATCTCCGGATTAAATGTCCGGAGTATCCGGATTAGCTCGACCGAACACCTCAACCCGGAGTATCCGGACTAATTGTCCGGAGTGTCCGGGTTGACTACCGAAGACCCCAACCCGGAGTCTCTGGGTTGAACGTCCGGAGTATCCGAACCTTGCGGGACTTAGGTATAAAATTCCATTTCGTGGCTCCTCACTCATTTCTCCTTCCACCCATTGCTCCCCACTGCCCGTGCGTCTCTCCTCCACCCCACCCTCATCTCCGGTGACTCCGACGTCCCTCCGTGCTCCTCTCCGGCGACCCATTCCATCCCAGTGACCTCAAGCTCTTCTTCAAGCCGGCGTCCTCTTCGCTCAACCCGGCTTCCCCTCCCTCTCCTTCATCCAAATTGAAGGTGAGACCTCCTTGGGGCTTGATTCGTGGGTTCTTGGGTTCTAGGGCTTCCGTGGGGTTGGGGTTGGGGTTTGGTGTGTAGATTGGGGGTTGGAGTTAACTTTGGGAAATGTTAGGGTTTTGGTGCGTGGTTGGATTTGGGGGTTGGTTTAGGCAATGTTGGGTGTTAGGATTGTAGATCATTGTCGGTTGATGCCATTCTAAGCCGTAGATTGAGTTTTGGCCATGAGCTACCCAAATGTGCCTCGTTTCGTCGTGGTTTGGGTTAGCTTAGAGCTTCTCCGGCCTAGCCATGTGTAGGAAAGTCGTAGATCCGGTCCCCACGGTGTCGTAGGACTCGGCGGCACCTCGATCCGTTGAGTCATAGGATGAAACGCGCCAGGTCCGAAGTGTCCGGACGAATGGGCCGGAGTGTCCGGGTTAGCCGGACTGTCCGGATATTAAACCCGGACTATCCGGGTTCACCTGGTCTGTTCGGTGGGGTTTGTAATTGTGTTTCATTTCATTTGCATTGCATGCATCTTATTCGTGCATTATATCTGTGTAGAGAACGAGACCGCGGTGACTGACGTGACCGTGGTTGAAGGGATTGCTGACGAACAACTTATCGTCGATCCGCAAGCAGAAGCACAAGGCAAGCACCTAAGCATATTCAACCTATTGTACTTCTATTTTTGTGAATCAAATGTATACTGGTTGGTTAAGTTATGCATTAGGAGTTGGAGTGTGGAATTGGTACTAGATCCCAATTGTTGCATATACATCCTTGTAAATTGTTGACACCTCCTTTGGAGCTAGTATAAGGGTAATATAATGTGTTCATGCTTAGTTTGCTTAGATGTCGGGTGCGGGCCGAGTGATGGATGCTTCCATCGCTCGCGTATGTTTCATTTCATAATGGTCTAGTTGTTACGATTGTGGTTGTGAGTGGAAATGGAAAGATGAAAAGAGACCCGATGAGAAAGTTGGGGCACTTAGGTGTGGAGACTCAAGTGTGGTAGTCTTGCCTGTGTCAGTTGAGGACCGATCCGTTGTTTGCCCTTTGATCGAGCACACTTTGGTTGATCGCATGCCCGATTATGGTATGGTAAGCCGCTCTTTCATCGCATGCCATTCGATGGGCCATGACCTCATGTGGTTGGACATGGTTGAGGGCGAGGCTTAGGCCGACTCTCGAGGGCCAAGCTGGGCTTGGGCCGCTCGAGGGGGTGCTAGGTGCTCGGACCGCAAGATGCCCCAACGAATGGGTATGGATGGGAGGGGGTTGACATGAGGTTCCTTCGTGGTACATGTCGTGCGGTCAATGCTTCCCTACAGGGTTAATTAAGCGATTCGAATTGCCGCTCTCTCGAATATAAGCATGCTTGTTCTTCGCACATTCAACGTAGTAATAACTTGAACTGAAGTTCGCCTTTGGGCTTGAGCTCGAAATTGTATTGAGGTCGCTTGCTTGGTTATCAGTAAACGTTGAACTTCACTCTAGAAGTAGGTGCTGGTACAACTGTTTTAAATTGTGAACTAATTAGTGTAACCGAATAATCAACAAAGTTAAGCTTTCCGCACTTTTACCTTCAGCTGATTTCCTTGCTACTTCCAAATGCATACCCTTTTGAGTCGGTCATATATCGACCACGGGTAAGACTTGCGAGTACCTTCCGTACTCAGGCTTCTGCTTTTGTGGTTTTGCAGGTGAGGACCCAGTGGGGTGTGAGTTCTGCCCCTGCTGCCTATCGGTGACCGGGCGGGGCACCGAGTAGAGGCTACTGTCGTCGTACACGCCCGGGAGTGTTCGGAGGCAGAACACTTCCGGAGATGCTATTCTTTTGGGGTTTAGTTGATAGTTGTATGTTCTTTTGTTGTATAGTTAGTTTCAAAACTGTGTCATTTCTGTCTTTAGATACTTGGGTTCTTTTGTAGTGAACACTTGATGTATGTTGTTACTCGCCTCGTAATCGTGATGTTTTTCTACCTCCGTTGGTCTTGGTGCCTTGTTGTTGGTCAGGTTGCAGGGGTTTTGTCTTCGTGTCGGGGTTTTGTTTGGTTGGTTTTGCTTCCGCGTTGCGTGCTTTGGTTGTGGGGTTCCGAGTTCGTTGCCCCTTTATGCAAATTGGGTTGATATCTCAGTGAAACCGGTATGCGGGGATCCTGGGCGAGCTTCGGGTCGCATACTGGGGGAATACCGGGGTTGTTGTCTAGTTATTCGAAGGGTTCCGAAGTTTGTCTCAATTGGGCTTGGGTGCTAACACCGCGAGCGCTTCCAGCGATCCTTTGTTAGCCTCCAAATCCAATTAGGGCAACTAAACCTTCTAATGGCCCGAGGACAATCTGGGCGGCTCCCCACAGCGCTGGTATCAGAGCAAGGTGCATGAAGACGAACCCGAAACTTGACGACCACTTACGAAATTGATTTGGACTGTCATAAATGCATTAGGTAGAAGTTAGTACTTATACCCCGCCCTATGTATATGTACTGTGAGTATGGGTTACGTTGGAATCGTGCATTTCATGTCATATCATGCATGTGCCATGCCATCTTGCATCATGAGTTGTGCTCTTGGGTGTGTTAGACTCGTTGGACTCCAGTGCGGAGTGCTACAGTCTGACTTGGGAAAAAGCTAGAAAATTTCCTAAGCTATGAGAAAAAGCTAGGAAATTTCCTAAGCTATGAGAAAATATACTCGTTTACTTGATTTGAAGTCCTAGAACTCAAGTTATGCTAGTTTGAAGCCTGCTGTCCCGGCGGGACAGATTCTCTGTTTTTCGGTTTTGGGAGTAGTTTGCGAAGTCGGGGTTGATGAGCGATTGTGTACTGTTTTGTGGGCACATTTTGAGTGTGTGGTATCCATGTGCAGGTGATGTGACCTCGGGAGTGCCCTCATCCTCTCGCCAATCCGTCGCCTGCAGTTAAGGCAAGTGTATTGGAATGGGTAGCGTGTTGTATGTTGCTAGTCTTGACTAGATGCAAATGGATTACATGATGTGATATCTTGCCATGATTAGTGTTTGCTCATGATATGATGAAAATGGTTTATTATGATGCTATACAATGATTAGTTGAGTTATGTGCAAGTTGTTTATGTTTATGGCATAATTGCATACATGGCATGAGAACTGGCCCGGTCGGTGAGAAAGTCATAACTAGTCCGGTAAGGTCGGTGAGAAAGTTATGAATAATCCGGAGTGCCATTGAGTAAGTCCTACCTTGTGATTCCATCCATGGTTGTGAATGGAAGCGAGGAGTAGGCACCCTCCGTCTACAGGATGGAAGGGGAAAGATGGTGCACGAGATGGGTGTGCACTCGGCAATACCGCTATGTGCTTCAAAGAGACATGTGCATCGCATTGCATTGCATGGATGATGTTGTTTTATGAGATGCTTATGATGTTCTATGAGATGCATATGAAGATGATTATGACAATGTTATATGAGAGCATAAATGAAGAAGTTTATGAATTGATTCTCATGATGTGTGAATGGCATAAAGTATGTATGTGAATTGTTATTGTTTTTGTACCATTGCAATACACTTTGCTGAGTGATGAACTCACGCTTGTGTTTTTATGATGTTTTTATGTACCATGAAACCGGCATGCGGGAAAGGGAGCTAGTCACACGTCATCACTTAGCATCACACATTTAAACAATGACATGTTCTTTCCTTTAATTGTGATGGTTAATGCATTGAACTAAATTGTGGTTTTGATGCTTCGATGGTCGTCATGAGTAAATGATTAGTCCATATTTGACATGTGATGGTTAGGCTTATATCCTTAGTGGTATGGTGGCTAAAATTCCTGATTGTCATGTTATTGCTATCGTTCATTACGCTATCTTGATATGTTAATATTGTTGTTGCTTCAATTCATGGAAAAACAAAGGAGATGCTGCCGAAATTTTCGGTTTTAGCATTTACTCCTTTGCTGTAATTTATCTTTATTTGTGGTATTTAGATGTTGTTTAGTCTATGTTTGGTAACATTCAGGCATACTAGATGCCGGGGTGTTACAGTAAGTTCTATGGGGGAGGTGAGAGCGAGTCTAAGCTATATTGTTTCTACCATCTTTTCTATGCTCTTAGATCACCCAGTTGTCAGTTTCGTGTTTCCCTCTTCTCATTTTACGTCTTTCTAGTTTCAGTTGAGTTCCTCTTTATTTCGTGGAATCAAAATTGCTGATAACTCAACTTGAATCAGATTTGTGCTTAAAATCGGCACACATGTTGAGGGGAAGTTCTTGAAACTAATTTTCTTGCATTGCATATAGACTTGTTCTCATTTTCTGAGCTTTGTCTTTTATGCAATGGATAAATTTAAGATATGTTGCACCTAGCTATTGTCATGAAGATCTGTGCTAGTCTAGGTCATATCTAATCTGGTGTATCATGTTTAAACTAGCCAACATTTAAAATTGATCATTCTTGAAAAACTTGATGAAACTTAGTTTTTACTTGCTATATTTCTTCACTAGATGCGTATTCCATATTTAGTGAAATAGTGGGTTTCTACTAGAGTCCCTAGAGCAATTTGGGTTAGCTATATTGTTTCATTTTAGAAGCCTCAATATGCTCATGAATCTAAGTGCTAAAATGATAAAAAAAATTGACTTGTTTATGCCAAAACTGAACTCAATACTTTACATTCTTGACACTGCTTCCCATTGCACTTGGGATGAACTTGGAATGAATTGTGAATGACTAAAACCACTCTTTTAAGCTTCTTGCTTGGGACGGTTGAATATGGCTTGAGTCAATAAAATTTAAAAAAATGCAAAATAGACTAGAGGACGAGAGTGACGCCTAGGAGACCTATGTCAATGGCTCCTAGTCGAGGTTGTGTTTCTCTAGGATAAACGCTCTAAGCCACGAAGGTTTGCGGTGGAGAGTGAAGCTTAGGAGGCTTTTGTCGATATGCTTAACTAGGCCTAACTTTCTAGACCGCTTTGTATGCGTTAATTTCACAAATTTGCATTTTAAAGAGATGTTTGAGCATGAGAGTTCTCTAATGGTCTTATAGCTTCTCAAAGTGTTGACTAAGTTGAACTCTAGTATATCCATTTGCTCTTTAGGTTGGCTTTGCTTCTAGTCTTGAAATTATGCTAAGAGTTGCTATTGTTGAAATCATGCTAAATTAACATAACTTCTTTTGAGCTAGTTAGCAGAAATTGATATATGCCTTTGGATATGACTCAGGATGACATAATCTGAACTTAAGTAGCATGGTGTCACTTGCATAATCTTCAAAGCTTTTCTAGGGTGCATTTCATCCAAAAATTGCTCTCTTGATGCCTATATTGCCAAAAAGGGGAGAAAACGTAGGAAAATGCATCTTAGAGACTAGTAAAAAAAAATGCTTTCTCATGATTATGGTGAAAAATTGTTCTTGCATTTGGATTATGATCAAAATTGTCTTTTTGGAGCTTTTGAGAGATTTCCTGGATCATAGAGCTTTTCTTGAAAACTTATTCTATTTCTTGATGAACTCTAAAAATCTCTTCATCTACTTGGTCATCAGATTTCTCTCTCTTTCAATTGGACCAAGTATGATTTTGCAATCAAATTGCTTCTTTCTTTTACTTGCAAACTCAAATTTATGCCTTTTGATGTGTTTTGTCAATATACTCATCAAGGGGGAGATTTAACGTCCATGTGGAGGTTCATCCATGTTTGTGATGAGTATTTGACTTTATTTGAGCTAGGTTTGCTCAGATTTGAGTTTGGATTTGAAATGGGTTTTAAATTAGAAGCATTTTGATTTGTGTCGACATGATAGGCTATGGCGGACCTTAGGTCCGGTGTGACTTGTTTACGCCGGACCAAGGAAGTTTTGAAATAGAGAGTTTCACATTTGCGCCGGACCTAGGATAATTGGTTTTGTATTAGCGTCGGACCATGGGATGTTGCAAATAGTGAGTTTCACGTTTGCGATGAACATTCTTTTTCACGCCGGACCAAGAAACAGTGAGTTTCACATTTGTGATGGACCTACATAGGTTTTCACGTTTGTGACCGACCTATCAGAAATTTTCACGTTTGCGACGGACCAAGGAACAGTGCTTTCACGTTTGCGACGGACCTACTTCGACAACATGCAGTAATTCGCGTTTTGGAGGTCTTGAAGATTTTAGTTGATCCTAGAACACTATAAATAGAGTGGTAGGGGTAGCCTCCCCTCTTGAAGATTTTGGTTACTCCTTTGAGCTTTGCCCATTTGTAGTGAGGCTTTGTAAAATCTTTCAAATAAATACAAAGATCCTTTCTCTCAATTTGGAATTTAAATTCCGCATTTACATTATGTCTTTACTTTACGCAATTTAAATTCAGTATTTACATTTTCGTATTTAATTTCCGCAAGTTTGGATTTGCCTCCCCTCGTTCTACTTGCTTTTGATTCTTGTTGCCAAGGATGAGAGATTGATTGGATGAATCTTCACTTAGATCATATCCCAATCCTCTAGGCAACCTTGGTTTAAGTTTTTGCGAGAAATCAATCTCTATGTTCATCATAAAGAAATCTTTGTAGATTGAATTTTTGGAGTTGCTCTTCGTTATCCCTAGCTTGCAGTGACTTGTGGGAAGGTATCCAAGTCCATCTTGATCATTAAAATCCCACGAGCAAGTGTAGCTTGAAGATTTTGATTTTTTGCATCAACTTGGTGCGATTCTCCTTCTGTTGGAAAAAGGTCATAACTTCGACGTCGATTCCTCAAATCAATTATTGGAATAAGTTCCTGACATCCTAAGGATCACATCTACCAAGTTGTATGGTCACTAGATCGATAGTTTCAAGATCCCATCTATTTTGCTTTTGGAGGTCGTGTTGATTCTGAACACTGTTCTTGCTGATTTTTGTTTCTTGAGCTTTCGTTCTTTGAAAGCAACGCTTTATTTGATTGGTATTTGTTGAAGAGGTGGAAAATTTATTTTGGGATCATTCACCCCCCCCCTCTGATCGCTATTCCGATCTTTCATTTACTACCTTTGCCCACTTCTGAAGAAACTAATTTGGATGCGATGAAGCGTGCTGAATTTATTCTTAATTTGCATGAAACAACTAAAGAGAATATACAGTGACTGATAAGTATAGGGTTGCTGGAAGTAAAGGTAGGAAAGAAATAAAATTTGAACTGGGTGATTTGGTTTGGGTGCATTTGAGAAAGGATAGGTTTTCAGAATTAAGAAAATCAAAGTTGATGCCTAGAGCTGATGGTACATTTAAGACAATTGAGAAAATCAATGACAATGCATACAAATTGGATCTACTTGCATATTTTGGGGTTAGTCGCACATTTAACACTTCAAATTTGAAGCCATACTTGGGATAAGAAGATGTGCTTGAGTTGAGGACGACTCCAATTCAAAAGGGGGAGGATGATGAGGACATCACTCCTTCGGATATGTGCAACATGACTCCTCAAGATATACAAGGACCAATTACAAGAGCATGTGCATGACAATTAAACCACCAGGTGAACTCGTTCCTCGATGTTTATGCTTTCGTAGAATGGTTGCTACTAAATTCTTGTGATATTTTGTTGCTTAGGAATATGGGAGAAGCATCACAAGCTTACCTGGACGTCATCCCTCGAAGTCCAAGTCTACTTGGAATCAAAGTCGAGCTCAAGTCGGACTCCAAATTTGGTTCGGAGTCTCAGGATAGCACGTCAATAAAATGAGCATATCTGGGTCATACTAAGTCTGATTGAGGTGTTTTGGACTCTACGGACAAGCCCATAATGAGAACTTTCCAACGGAAGTGGTTTCACATTTAAAATCTTTCTAGATCGACAGGAATTATCAAAACTATATGACATATAGAATCTACAGGGTGTTACGACACCTCTAGTTGGGCCAAAGGCCTTGTACGACCTAGGGTTGCACATCTATTCCCTTCGCCAACTCCCTTGCCTTCATTCTCATATATATTCACTAGTCGTCGCTAGAATAGATGGGTTTTGCTTAGATTACAACTAGACACTCTGTCAGTTTTTCGCCGAACATTGGTTTGTGGAACCCCAACTCGTGTGCTTAATATAATTCACAATTTCAGATTGCTTCTTCTACGTTCTTGCTTATGTTCTTGATTTGCAGGCATGGATAAGCCTTCTTAGCAAGGTCAACTGTGTTTGTGCTTGATTGATAACCTACGGAGCTACGGTGTAGCGATTGCAGGGTTCGGATCAGTTCTAATCGGAAACCGGATCGTCAACATCGAGTTCTCTACCAATCGACTTGTTACTACCTGTCAGAAGATCGGGCCACCGTTCTCTCTTTACTTTTTTTCTAAATCGCATCAAATGCTAATCCAAATAAATAAAAAGATTATGCTGTATAAATCTGTTAATTTAACTTTCAAATAATCTTGCACATAGATATGTAAATATGGAATTAAAAATTTTACAATATGGTGTCAAACTAAATATAAATTGGTAAAAATTATAAAATTTTCATTTCAAATTAAATTTACAAAAATACTACAAACATCATAGCGAGGACAATTATATTAATGTGTTTTGTATATGAATATATATATATATATATATATATATATATATATATATATATTACCATCACAGGTTGTACTCTGAATATAAATTACATAAAAAATTATATATAAATCCAAATTCGGGCAATTTGAAATTGAAATTGCAAAAATGTGTAGTGTCCTAATAAACCCAAGTTTGTAACAAAAATAATAGACAAAAGAATAAGCTATGTAAATATAAAAAATCCAAAATAATAATTCCAAAAACCGTGGCATCCACCAATTAGAAAAATAAATTTTAATTTACAAATAATGCATTAAAAACTTTGAACTAAAATCCTAACAAAAATACCTAATTATATGTAAATTCAGAGGAAAGAATATGAAGGATAAACAAACCATGCATTGGTAAAATATTTTATAAGACATCTATACTTCAGCTTGAAACTAAAATTATCCTATATAAATAATAATGTCCTATAAAACTAACATTATTAATATTCACAAATATCTAAATAATTTAGCCCGTGTGATGCATAGGTTGATGACTAGTACACAAAATAACTGAGAATGTCAACCTATTCCAAAGTATATTCCCAACGAATATACAGGTATTTTCCAGTTATTAATTGTTACCACTCTAGTTCATCCATATAGTTATATGGTCAAGATAAAAAAAACATAATAATTGCAATCGAGCAATCAAAACGTCTACAAAACGTCACCATCAGCATACATCATCTTTATATGGAAGACAGATTCAGTAAATTTCCTTGCATTTTCCTCCGAAAACATATTAATTAAATATGTTTCTCTAGTTCATGCGTGGCGTTAAGTTACGCCACCGGTATATTTATCGTTTGGATTCCTGAATTTATCCGTGCCGATCTCTTCCGGCAAAAAAACATGCTGCAGAAAAGACAGGATGGCCTCTAATTTTCAGCACCAATCCTTGCGGAATGGGACCCACTTCCAAAGACTTTTTTTTTTCGACGTAAACAAGGACTTAATTTCGATGGAAACAAGGACTTAAAAACAAATACTTTATTTTATGAATTTCGAACTTGTACTACTGTACTTCTCTTGATTCTAAATATAACTATGTTTTACATTGACACGTTTTTAATATCAATCGAGTAGTTCAAATATATGTTGTTTAAAATAAAATAATTATGCATTATGATAGTTTGTTTTATGATGGATCTATTAATTTCAACCTTTTATTACTAATTTTAGTAATTCTTTATATATTAATGGTTAACACTATGCTTAATAGGCACGGCTTTTTTAGTGTTAGAAATAAGGCTCAATTGATCCATTTCTCTCTAATGCCAAAGCTACAAAGAATTGTACCATATTGCTAATTGAGAGAGGATAATGCCAACTTAAAAGGAAGAGCTCCCACCATGCCTTGTAATAAGGCATATGGAGGGTGAGGAGCACGGCTAAAGTCACACGCACACGAGCACGCGTATTTCACGAATTACCGCGTATTTTTGTGTGTTTTTCCGCGTGACTTGTGAATTAAATTCCTTTTAATCTTCGGTTTCTCTTCAATACCATGGTCATTAACTAAGCATTCAAACAACGTTATGGCATCAATTTCAATTGAAACAGTCCGTTTGAATGAATATTTGATGACAGTAGTTACTAGCGTTTAATGGTGCTGTAATGATCAATTTATTGATCGTTACTAGTGCGAGGCTATAAAATCTGAAGATGTCCTGACTGAAAGGGGTTCTTCCTCTGGCACTCGCGTTCATCCATTGTGATCTATGTTGCATCTTCGTGCTGCGCTCGTTCTTCACCGACCTTCCTCTCGGCGTGCACCGCAAGGCAAGGAGAGCGGGATCTCTGAACTGTTGCCGTAGAGAGAACCTGCGTGGGAGCGGCAATAAGGTTTCTGGGCAGCGCAACTGCGTGACCGCTCGAGCTATTCATCTTGCTATTGAACGATCCACGATGTCGACTACTTTCTCTGCGTCGACTACTTCCTCTACGGCCGTTCGCTACTGCGCTGCATCCTTTTCGTCATCAAGCCCATTGTAAGAATTCTCCTATTTTCCCTCTGTTCATCTCGTACACATCATTTCTAGATCTACTTTTCAGAAATATGTGGTATCTTCTGTCTAACCTGTTGTATTTGATTATTTTGGAATTATGCTTCATATTCAAATCTGAAATTAAAATAATACCTAGATTTATAACAATCCAGAAACCTTATTGGTATTATTTGTGTGATTGTGATTTAGCAATGGCTGGTGCAAGTGATACCATGATACCTGAGAGGTTCAATGATCAGAACTTCCGTAGGTGGCAGACTAGAGCCAAGTTTTGGCTCATGTCTCTGGGTATGTGGTGGGTGATTTTTCCTCAATACCCGCTTACGGATGAAGAGAATGCACAGTATGAGAATGCGAATAACACCGTATTGGGCTGCATTCTGACCATACTGGCAGATCAGTTATATGATGTGTATATGAGTTACACATCTGCCACTGAGTTGTGGTTGGCTCTTGAACAAAAATATGCAGAAGCTGAGGCTGGTCGCTGGTTGTATATGTGCGGGCAACTATTCGATTTTACCATGTATGAGTCTAAATCGATTGTTGCTCAAGCGCATGACTTTCAGCTACAAGTGGACAAGATTGCACATTTGGGATGTGCTTTACCTGCAAAATTTGTGGCTGCGGGCATTGTGGCTAAACTTCCCCATCTTGGAGGAATTTTGCCACTGGTCTAAAACACAAGAAGGAAGATATTTCAATTGAAGATCTCATTGTAGCCCTCGACGTGGAAGAAAAAGCTAGAGCCAAAGATGCACCAAAAACTTCTTTACAGGAACCAAACAACGCAAATGTGATTGAGAAGAAGGGTGGCAACAACAACAAAGGCTTCAAACCAAACAAAAATACTAGCTTCAAGAAGAAATTTGAGAAGAAAAATATGAAGAACATTACCTGTTATGTGTGCGGAAAAGATGGTCACATAGCTAAAGACTGTCGTTTCCGCAAGAACAGGCCAAATGAGCAAGGCAAGAAAATTGCCAACGTGACCATAAGTGAGGGAACTACTTCAGGAGGGTATGGTAATTCTCCTGTTGTTTTTTCAGCATGTCAATCCACTGATTGGTGTGTTGATACTTGTGCAAATGTTCACGTATGTTCTGACATATCTCTATTTTCTTCTTACCAAGTAGCAGGGGATTCCTCCATCCTAATGGGGAACGGGTCGCATGCTTTTGTGCGTGGTGTTAGCATGGTAGAATTGAAGCTCACTTCAGGGAAGACTGTCCGTTTGAGAAACGTGCAACATGTGCCAACAATAAATAAGAATCTTGTCAGTGGTTCCGTATTATGTCGAGATGGCTATAAGCTAGTATTTGAGTATAATAAAGTTGTAATGTCCAAGTTTGGAAACTTTATTGAAAAGGGTTATGAAAGCGGAGGCCTGTACTTGAGTCTTGTTTAAATTTAAATGTTGCTACTCAAGTTAATAATTGTGAATCCAATGTTTGGCATTCTCGTTTATGTCATATTGGTTATGATACCATTGCTCGAATGTCCAGATTTGAAATAATTCCAAAATGTGATATTGTCAAACAATCAAAGTGCCAATCTTGCGTGCAAGCAAAACAACCTCGGAAACCATTTAAGGGGTTAGAGGAAGAAAGGAATTTGGCACTATTAGATCTCATCCATTCTGACCTGTGTGAGATGAATGGATTATTGACAAAAGGAGGCAAAAGATATTTTCTAACTTTTATATACGATGCAACACGTTATTATTATGTGTATTTGCTGAAAACAAAGGATGGAGTTTTAAACTACTTCAAAATTTATAAGGTCGAAGTTGAGAACCAACTAGAAAAGAAAATTAAAAGGTTAAGTTCTGACCGTCGAGGAGATTATATCTTTCAGGAATTCTCCCAATATTGCGTTGAGCACGGTATAATCCATGAAGTGACACCACCATACTCGCCTCAATCTAATGGGGTGGTTGAGAGAAAAAAACCGGACACTAACAGACTTGGTGAATGCCATGTTGGAGAGTGCTGGTATGTCTAAGTCATGGTGGGGGGAACCTATCTTAACAGCAACATTTGTCCTCAACGGAGTAATTACTAAAAGAAGTGAGATTACTCCGTATGAGGGATGGAAAGGGAGAAAACCAAATATCAATTTTTTTGTGAACATGGGGGTGTTTGGCTAAAGCCAATATACCATTGCAGAAAAAGAGAAAGCTTGGACCTAAAACAGTCGATTGCATTTTCCTGGGATATGCACATAACAATACGGCCTATAGATTTTTAGTAGTAAAATCAGATTCCCTTGAGATTATTGCTAACACAATAATGGAATCTAGAAATGCTTCTTTCTTTGAGAATATTTATCCAATGAGAGCAGCAGTCTTTAATGAAAATTCTAAAACTTCTGATTTTCCATCTACTTCTGAGTTACCAAATATTGTTGAACCAGCTTGTGATATCCCTAAGGAGGATAACAATATTGTCACAAATGAGGCTCCTCGTAGGAGCAATAGACAAAGGGTTGAGAAAACCTTTGGTGATGACTTTATTGTATATCTTGTGGATGATGTGCCAAAAACTCTTTCAGAGGCTTATGCATCACCTGATGCAAAGTATTAGAAAGAGACTGTCTGTAGCGAGATGGATTCCATCATGGCTAATGGAACATGGGAGATCATTGAACTTCCTACTGGTTGTAAACCAGTTGGATGTAAGTGGATCTTTAAAAAGAAAATGAGGCCTGATGGTACTGTTGATAAGTATAAGGCAAGGCTTGTAGCCAAGGGTTATACCTAGAAAGAAGGAGAGGATTATTTTGATATTTATTCTCCTGTTGCCAGATTAACTACCATTAGAGTGCTCATTGCATTAGCAGCTTCCTGTGGTCTACACGTCCATCAAATGGATCTAAAGACAGCTTTCCTTAATAGAGAGTTGGAGAAAAAATATATATGGAGTAACCAGATGGTTATGCGATTACTGGATAGGAAAATAAAGTGTGCAAATTATTAAAATCCTTGTATGGCTTAAAGCAAGCACATAAACAATGGCATGAAAAGTTTGATAAAAATTTGACATCTGCTGGTTTTGCTGTGAATGAGGCATATAAATGTGTTCATTATCGCTATGGTGGGGGTCAAAGAGTAATCTTGTATTTGTATGTTCATGACATACTTATATTTGGGACCAACACAGCTATCATTGACGAGGTCAAGTCTTTCTTATCTAGTTGTTTTAATATGAAAGACATGGGTGAGGCAGATGTAATTCTAAATATTAAATTGGTTAGAACCGAGAATGGGATTACTTTGAGCTAGTCCGATTATGCAGAAAAATTATTGAGCCGCTTCGGTTTTGAGAACTGCAAAGTAGCCCCAACTCCCTATGATGCAAGTGTAAAACTTCGCAAAAATAATGAATTAGGGAAAGATCAATTAAAATATTCACAAATAATAGGGTCCCTTATGTATTTATCTGGTGCAACGAGACCTGACATCTCATTTGCTGTGAGCAAATTAAGTCGGTTTACATCGAATCCAGGAGATGATCATTGGTAGGCTCTTGAGAGAGTGTTGCGCTATTTGAGAGGTACTACCTCTTATGGAATTCACTATACTAGGTACCCTTCGGTATTAGAAGGGTATAGTGATTAAAATTGGATCTCTGATGCAGATGAGATCAAAACTACAAGTGGCTATGTGTTTACACTAGCGGGTGCTGCAGTTTCATGGAGTCATGTAAACAGACTATATTGACACGGTCAACCATGGAACCTGAGCTTGTAGCACTAGACACAACCGCTTGTGAGGCTGAATGGCTAAGAGAGCTTTTGTTGGACTTGCCATTGGTTGAGAAACCAATCCCGACGATCCTAATGTATTACGATAACCAAACAGTGTTGATCAAGGTTATGAGTGCTAAGGATAATATGAAGTCCTCCAGACATGTGAAACGTAGGCTTAAATCTGTCAAAAAATTGAGATGCTTCGGAGTGATAGCTGTCAATTATATAAGCACTGAGAAAAATCTGGCAGACCCTTTTACAAAAGGGTTAACAAGAAATGTGATTTCTATTGCGTCGAAGGACATGAGAATGAGGCCCATATGAGTTACTTCACAATTGTAACCCATCCTTTTGATCGGAGATCCCGTGAATTAGGTAATGGGAAAAACAAGTTGTGGTTGTAACAAGAGAGTACACTAAATCTACCCATGTTCTAAGTACTCTAATCTGTATGGAAGGCTGGTTTAAAATCTTAATGTATTCTAGTGTCCTAATGAGAGGAAAAGGTATCGGCCTACAAGATACCAAAAATGAATACACCTACTTTAGCCTAACTGTGAGGTTGCAGTTCATGAGAAAGGGGCATTCTCTAGAAAGCTCATGAGAAGATTAAGGAGCATGACCATTTAACGCTCTGTTGAGGTGAAGTTCTTTAGCAGCCTATTATTAGTTAAGATTTCGGGTGAAATCTAACCACACAAAGCTGTGAATTCAAGGCTGAGTCCATTCATTAGCTGTGGGAGGATGGATCTCGTTATTCTAGGTGAAAGTTCAACCCGTATGGGACTTACACCGAAACACTGATACACTAAACAAAGATTCAGCACAGTGATCAAACTTTTGAGTCTTTGTCTGCTTCGGCATTGGTGGGGGATTGTTAGAAATAAGGCCCAAGTGGTCTATTTATCTCTAATGCCAAAGCTACAAAGAATTGTACCATATTGCTAATTGAGAGAGGAGAATGCCAACTTAAAAGGGAGAGCTCCCACCATGCCTCGTAATGAGGCATATGGAGGGTGAGGAGCACGGCTAAAGTCACACGCACGTGTGCGCGCGTATTTCGCGAAATACCATGTATTTTCGCGTGTTTTTCCACGTGACTTGTGACTTGCGACGTCGCGGGTCGACGCGCCGTGAATTAAATTCCTTTTAATCTTCGGTTTCTCTTCAATACCATGGTCATTAACTAAGCATTCAAACAACGTTATGGCATCAGTTTCAATTGAAACAGTCCGTTTGAATGAATATTTGATGACAGTAGTTACTAGCGTTTAATGGTGTTGTAATGATCAATTTATTGATCGTTACTAGTGCGAGGCTATAAAATCTGGAGATGTCCTGACTGAAAGGGGTTCTTCCTCTGGCACTCGCGTTCATCTATTGTGATCTATGTTGCATCTTTGTGCTGCGCTCGTTCTTCACCGACCTTCCTCTCGGCGTGCACCGCAAGGCAAGGAGAGCGGGATCTCCGAACCGTTGCCGCAGCGAGAACCTGCGCGGGAGCGGCAATAAGGTTTCTGGGCAGCGCAACTGCGTGACCGCTCGAGCTATTCATCTTGCTATTGAACGATCCACGATGTCGACTACTTTCTTTGCGTGGACTACATCCTCTACGGCCGTTCGCTACTGCGCTGCATCCTTTTTGTCATCAAGCCCATCGTAAGAATTCTCCTATTTTCCCTCTGTTCATCTTGTACACATCATTTCTAGATCTACTTTTCAGAAATATGTGGTATCTTTTGTCTAGCCTGTTGTATTTGATTATTTTAGAATTATATTTCGTATTCAAATCTGAAATTAAAATAATACTTAGATTTATAACAGTTAGAACCACTTCGATGGAACAAGGGGATTGCCGGTAAATTGGGCCAAGGCTAGCCAAACCGTAACAAGTCAGAAATATAAATCTTACGTAAGAGTTTTTTATAAAGATTAAAATTACATTAAAATTAAAAAATGTGTAAGTAAAAAAGACTTAGATATCCTACTTAACTCTCTTGGAATATGAGAAATAGTACTTTGTGTAATGGTAATTGAATAAATACATATAATTAATAGAGAATAAATAGGGGTATATAACAAAAAACTTTATTTAATCTACGTGCAAACCTTGTATTCATAAGATCATTCAAATTTTATACCTTATATAGAAGGAGTACACGGCAGTCGCAGCACATGTGAAATTTTGAATTACGACTTTTCGAAAATTGTAAGATTTGGAATTCCAAATATGAAAGAAGAAAAAAAGTTGATACTCTGAACTCGCCCCGTCAACTTCAGACACGAAAGAATATACCTTGTTCAGACTTCTATTTATTCCGATGGAATCCAGTGAATTGAATGTGGCAACACTCACCAAGAAAAATACTGGCAGAGCGAGAGAGAACATGGCTCGGATGCAGCCCACGGTGCTACGGCGCCTCGATGATAACTCGACGCAGCTGTACCACTACATCGGCATCGGAATCGCGGGTTTGGGCATGTTCAGTGATGCTTACGACCTCTTCTCCATCACCCTCGTCACCGATCTTCTTGGCAGCATCTACTACCAGGACCACGGCGGCGTGCTCCCGGTTGATGTTTACGCTGCCATCGTCGGCATCGCGTTCTGCGGTGCCGTCGTGGGGCAGCTCGTGTTCGGCTGGCTAGGCGACAAGATCGGCCGCAAGCCGGTGTACGGTGTCACCCTCAAGCTCATGGTGATTTTCTCCATCGCCTGCGGCTTCTCCTTTCGTGGCGAGAGGGAGAACGTCATAGCCACCCTATGCTTCTTCCGCTTTTGGTTAGGCTTCAGCGTCGGTGAGTAATGTGTTCGAGTTTAATTCCAACAACAAGTTCATGGCATTAACAATTAATTTCAGCATATTTTGTGAAAGTAGAAATTAAATATGGTAGAATTTTTTATTAAACTAGGCCATACTATACGCACTTCATCACTGGGCGAAGCTAGTTAGATGAAAATGGTGGGTGGCTTCAAACGATTAAGCTAAATTGATGTCTGGTACGCTCATGTAATCTAAATTCATGCATTATAGAAGAGAAGCAAAAAAAAATTACAATTAAGGTTCCTCGATAAGGGAAAGTTTATCTCCAACACATATAAATATATGCTCCGGTCATCTATATATTATAATTACTCGAACTTATCAAACCGTGATTGTTGAAGGAATCTCCGTATACTCTACCATCCAATTTGAGTGCTCTCCTCACTTGATCTCTAATTTTATTTGTATAATCTTTTGTTGGTATGCAATGTGTCGGATCGGCAATAAATACACATTACGGTTAAATTATAATTGAAGCACTTTGGTTAAGTTATGCTCTCATCGGTTGAGAAGTAATACTTGAATTGTTTGCGAAATAGTTAGGCAAAATTCGTTTCGTGTGAACAATTAATTTCAGCATATTTTGTGAAAGTAGAAATTAAATATATATGGCAGAAATTTTTATTAAACTGGACTATACGATACACACTTCATCACTGGCGAAATTAGGATGAAAATGGTGGGTAGGCTCACAAAATTAAGCTAAATTGATACAAATATAGTCTTGTGTGTTCATGTAATCTTAATTCATACATTTATAGAAGAGAAGCAAAAAAAATTACAATGATGGTTCCTCATTAATGGGAAGAGATTTTCCTCTTAATATAAGTTGAGTGAGTTCTGCTCGAAACGAAATATTTAGTTAAGAAAAAAGTGACAGTCTATGTCATATAGTACAATTGTGCAGGCGGCAGTGCATTAATAATTTTCCTCTCAATATAAATTGCACAAATCCTAAAACTAGCGAGATGATAATAAACACTACTGGAAAAATACACATCAGTGACAGTTCGTAACTATCATCAGTGACGGTTTTTCGAACCGTCACTGATATAGTGCTACTGATAATCGAAGATTACCGGTGGTGGTTCAAAACCGCCACTGATAGTATTATTAGTGGCGGTTCCAAAGAAAAACCGCCACTGATAGTGCATTATTTGTAGCGGTTGTAAAGAAAAACCGCCACAAATATTTATATTTAATATTCTGGTAATTTTAACACAAAACAAAGAGATTTTTTTTAAGAGGTCACTCACCCATCCTGTTAGTACTACTCTCGCCTAAAAGCACGTTTAACTAATGAGTTCTGTCGCCGATTTTAATGCAAAATACGAGCACTTCCCATGATGTCACCCATCCTAGTACTACTCTCGCCCAAGCACGCTTAACTTCGGAGTTCTTATATAATCTACTACCGTAATGTTGGTATGATCACATTTGAAATATAATGTGTCCCCTTCACCTTAACCTCACAAAACACCCAAACACTAATTTTAGTATTCTTATACTTCGAATTTATCATAACATGGATGCTCCAAATTTCAACTAAGTGTTCAAATTTTCCATAACATGCCCATCATCATAGACGGTTTTAGTATAAAACCGTCTGTGATGACTTTCCGCACGGTTAGTAAAAATATCATAACTTTTGGCTGTAATTCTGGTATAACGTTTGACTCGTAACTCCGATCGGGGCGTTCTTTGGCTCGTTGAAAAGATAACGAAAAGTTGCACCCAAAAATGACAATTGTGGGAAAATCAAATGGTTAAATCTTGAACTTTTGGGCGAGTGTGTGCGTGTAAGAAAATCAGAATTCCAAAAAAACATCGTTTAGGCCTCAAAATGGTCTTCGAAGTTTTGTGCCCATTTCGGTCTTTTTTTTTTGCGTTTTCGTGATCTCCAAACTGTATTCACAGTATGAGAATACTCAGTTGAAATTTGGAGCACCCATATCATGGTAAATTTGAGCACTTAGTTGAAATTTGGACTTGGGACTATTTGTGGCGGTTCTGAACAAAAACCGCCACAGATAAATCATTATTTGTGGTGGTTCTAAACAAAAACCATCACATATACTCCCAAGACTATTTGTGGCGGTTCTAAACAAAAACCGCCACAGATAAGTCATTATTTATGGCGGTTCTAAAAAAACCGCCACTGATAATCTTCCCACCATTTTGAATTAAAAAACCACCACTGATAGTTCTATTTGTGGCGATTCCAAAAAAACCGCCACAAATAGGCATCACCAATGTGCTCTTTTATAGTAGTGAAATCAGCATCTATCCTTTATTCATACTTTAATATTTGTACAACGATGAAAAGAAACATTGAAGCACCACTCTTGTGCACGCCATATAATATAGTTTTACGAGGAAGCTATGCCACTCCACTAGGATGGACAGTACTCTTCAGCAATTCACAGTTAGTCACCGCTAGTTATAAACATGTGCATCTATATAGCTATTAACGAGTCTCACTTAGAGATTACACCGCGTGGCCTCCTATATAACGGTATATAATTAGGTAAGGTGTCCAATAGCTATATCTATAGAGCATTCAAGAGATATATATTAGTATATTGATGTCACAGACAGAAAATTTACCGTCATCTTCATCTGTGTGAGCGGTGGATGCACAACTGCTCTTACGTGTAGTGGGGCTGAACTATGTACATGCGTCTGGGGTTTGTGTGGATCGTCTCTCGTAATTATTGATTCTTTCCTCGAGGCTTCTTATCTGATTACTGAATTCATCTCTCAACCTTTCCTTAATCTTATATACAAGCCGTTCCTTGCGCTCGGCTTTAACTCTCTTCCTACTTCGGTATTTATCGGAGTCGTCTGGGAATCCAATTTTCGAGAGAATGAAAAGTCCGTTGCCTCATGAGCGACCAGGATATTCCTTGCTTCCCAAGGCCATGGGAAGTACATCTTTCTCCTTGTCTAGTAAAAAAAGGCATCGGAATATTTGTACTCAACACTACCAGCAAGATCCCGATATGTTATTTCACTTATGAAGTTATGGACTAATTACAAAGTTGATAGTTTGATATCTTATCAGACGTTTGTATACTTCCTCATTCACGAGGTTTATAAAGGACACGGTGCCACAAGATGTGGCATGTGACCACACCCTTAACTAGTTCCAAGCGCGCTCATTAACAATTGAAGCAAATGTTAAGGACTCCTTGTCCCCCCTCCTCCACTGCGCGCTCATACCTACGTACCTAGCGGTGTCAAGTCTATGAGGGTAGGTGTTCCTTGCCTGGAAGGCCTTGTGTACTTAACTTTGATGCACAAATTCTTCCATCATCTTCATCTCAACAAATGTTAGCCATACGTCCTCATCAATGAACCAATACATAGATAAGGGAGTCTTGTCCTTCTTGACAGTCTTTGACAAGCATGCTCTTTAAGTTCTTCCACGTCTTTTCCACCACTAGCAGTGCATACTGTCACACTAGGCACATTGAGTCCTTGGGTATCTATCTCGAACGATACAAACATTGCTGTCACCAAGTTGTTGCGCTCCTTGTCGGTTAGTGACTTCCAGGTAGGACGGGTGATGGGGACCCGTTCCCGTCCAACTATCCCACGCAATGTTTGCAATTTTGTTGCTATCTTCCTTGGTTCAATAGGGGCCCCATCCTGCGGTTTGACCGTCGTGATGTTATATCGGTTCGTGGGTCTTTCCTTTTCTCCTTTTGGACCGTGAGTTAGTTTTCCTTTCGTCGGCTTATCACATCCTTTCGACGATGAGGAATGAGGGAATGTCATCTTCTTTTTAGCTAGTTTGTGTTAGGTATTCAAAGATCAGGTCAAATGATCAAGTTAGTTGATTACTGCAATCATGTGCAAAGTCTTGTGATTTATTAAATATAATGTTGATTGCAGGCCGAGTGGTGGAAGGTAGGGTTGTTTGGGCTTGTCCCGGCGTCGATCTTGTCACCGATACACCACCAAAGTTGCTCTGTGTTCTTTGTTGTCTTCCCTGCAATTCTTTTTCTACCAACATAGCAAGCTAGAACAATCTATGGATGTTATTATATTCTTTGTAATCAATTATGTCCTGGATTTCACGTCGTAAACCCCCATAAAAATAAGCCATCTTATCTTCTTCATCCTCAAATACCTCACAACGCAACATGCCTATTTGTAGCTCTTGATAGTATTCCTCTATAGATCTATTACCTTGATTCAAGCGTTGCAATTTCTTACGTAAATCACGTTTGTAAGGAGGAACAAATCTGCTACGCATAGCTCGCTTTAATCTATCCCATGTATCAGGTTGTAAGCCAGAATTCACTACTTCATTCCACCAAATGATAGCAAAGTCTTTGAACTCACTAATAGCGTGTCTAACTCTATGTATTTCAGGAACTAAATGGGAGTTAAATTTTTGCTCAACAGTTATTTCCCAATTTAAGTAAGCTTTAGCATCGTATGTACCAGAAAAGATGGTATGGTAAATTTAACTTTAGAGAAAGGATCAACATTGCGGTGATTAAAGTTATTACCTCCCAGACCTTGACGGTTGTGATTCAGGCGTCGTTGTTGTCGTACATCTTGTGCAACAGCACGAGCGTTGTCTTCTCCATCCACATCATCTCCCATGACAGACTCTTCTTGATTTTCCACTCGGCGAGCTCCATTGAGAGGTGGCTGTCTCTCAAAATTCTCCAACCTGGTAAGAAGATTGGCGATGTTTCGCTCTATCCTCTCCAATTTGTGTTCATTATCTTGACCGATCCTTGCGATGTTTGCATTGATGTCATTTAGCGCGTTGTTAAGCTCGTTCCGTGTAACACACTCATCTTCCTCAACACTTGCCATTGTTAGTTGAAAGAAAGACAAAAGGAACAAAGACAACCAGTGGTATAATCCCTATCAACTACTTTGGTGGCAGAAGGTGGATTCACTAACTCTCAAGCGCCTTGCCACACTCTTACAAGGGTTCTTACCAACACAACAGGAAGGTGCAACCAGTGCTGGTTCGTGATACCGTGAGTAGAGCGTGAGCGAGGCGATTGCAAGGTAGGACTTGAACTGATAAGAAGTATGTGGAGCTTGGAGGGCAATGTTAGGCAGCAAACGAATAAGCAATATCGAAAATAGAATAGCAAAGCTGAATAAATGTCCAAAGTATTTGTCACAATTGCTGGCCTAACCGTGTTCGTAGAACTAGTTCAACCAAGCTAGGGATATACTAAAGTACAAGGGACTCAAAGAATGCAAGCAATTCTGTTTTTTTTTGTCTCCTTTTTGTTTCTCCTCTTTCTCTTCTCTCTGTTATTTTTGCCGGTTTGGCTCTTTCTCTCCTCTTATTTTTTTTAAAAAAATTTCCACTTTTTTTCTTCTATCACAAATATATACCTCTTAACTCAGAGGAGAAACAAAAATTTCGCAATTTGGAGCAACAGACGACAGTAGACAGATGATCGAAAGAATTGACAAAACAGGACAACAAACTTCCGGGCGCCGAAACTCGGTCTTAGAAGCTTTTTTTGAGGGTCTAAAAATGCACAGGTCAAAAAGACCTGTGAGATTTTCACGTGCGCGTCGTCGTCCCCTTCGAAACAAAAAAAGCAGACACAAATCGGAGTTCGTATGCAAAAGTTATGGCTGTTTTAGTGAACACTGCGCAGATTGGGTCTATCTCAGGCTTCACTTCCTTTCTGTGGTTCCAGTTAGGTTTAAGCTATCAATAGGACTGCGGCAGAAGATTGAAGGTTAGCAGTGCAGGGCAATTGACACAAGGCGGCTCGCGACCTATCTAGGGCTTGCGGTGCGAGACAGAGAACACAAGGCGGCTCGCAAGGGCAAACCGAGAAGGACTCGGTTTGGTTTCAGACGTGGTCTGTGGTGGGATGATCTAGGGCAGCGAAAATATCGTCAACTAGAGTCTAGAGAATAGGTTCATGGGTTCAACCAGCAACAAGATGATTACTATGGACACAAATTCAGCAAAGTAAACTAAAAACGAAAATTGCAATGGCACAAGGGGTTGTAAGACAGTACGAACAGATCATGAACAATTTTTTTGTAGGGCTAATTTTCTGGTCTCTAGGTCGATGGAAACAGTAATAAGATGGGAAAAACTAGGGTTACCTATCGGTAAACCGCGGCTCTGATACCACTTGATGCGCACGGTGGCCCGATCTTCCGATAGGTGGAGGTAAGTCGATTGGTGGAGACTCGACGTTGACGATCTGGCTTCTGATCAGAACCAATCCGAACCCTGCAAGAACATAGAAGAAGCAATCTAAAATTGTGAATTATATTAAGCACACGAGTTGGGGTTCCACAAACCAATGATCGGCAAAAACTGACAAAGTTTCTAGTTGAAATCTAAGCAAAACCCGCAACCTAAAGCGGCAGCTACAGGATATATGGCAGTAGGGGGCGTGAGGGGGAAACCCTAAGGTTGTGTGCGGCTGGAAGGGGGGCGCACACAACCTGGGCTTAGCCCTCCACGCTTACGAAGCCCAAAAACAGCCCAAAACAGGAATTTCATGCATTGTTTTGATGATTCCCATTGACTCGTGATGAATCTAGAGCCGAGACTAGAATCATTGGAAAGATCTCGTCGTTATCTTTCTAACAAGCACAAGAACTCCTCCATTGGACTCGGTATGAAAAAGTTATGCCCATTTTAGTGAAGTGTTGTCCTCTGACTCCAAACTGAACTCGGTGGCGGAATTGTGGATGACTTGCACTTCGGATTGACTTGGCATTCTACTCCCATGTTCCTAAGTAGTAAGACATCACAAATATTTAGTATCATCCCATCCTCAATAATGTTATTATGATGAATACCGAGAAACGAGCTCACCTTATGATTTAATTGACGTGCACGAGCTCGTGTCATAGGACCATAATGTATGCGTGTATCCAAAGGAGTGATGTCCTCATCATCATGCTAGTGCACACAGTCTCAACATAGATAAAATATCATAATCATATATAGCAGAATAATAAATAAAGACTTCATCTATTAATATAACATGTTTGGTTAACCTTATGGTCAACTTACAATAATACGTCACACAGGGTAAAGTCTAAAATATTAAGAAACTTGAAGTGAAAAAAAAACTTGTAGTAACCATCAATGTGCCCTCGAATTGATGTGGTCGACGATGCCTCATCCTCGGGTAATGGCTCTAGCTCTAGCTCATACTTAGGCTCGAGTTGTACCTCCTCGGGGTCCTCATACTCGAGCTCCAACTTAGCCTGCTCCTCTTGGGCGTATAAGGCCTCCTTGAGCTCAGCGATCCTCTATGAAGCCAGCTCTCATGTCTCCTGGAGTCTCAACTCAACAGCCTGCAAAGCGTTGTACATCTCCTGAAGCTCCTGGACTGTGCTGTCCATGACTACCTCCTGAGCGGTAGAAAACCTGGCTAGGTGCACAACTATGGCGTCTCCCTCCAAATCAATCCTAGCACTAATGGCATCTCCCTCCTGGGGATGAAGACGAAACACTGACTCTATCAGCTCCTCTGAGTAGTCGTGGCCAATCCTGTGTAGCACAAGATGTGCTAACACCTGGATACCAGTCTCAAAAGAAGACCTGCTCATTGTTATAATGATAGGATGGCTGGCCTTCATATCCTGACTTGCGTAGATAATGACTTTGCAAATCATCTCATGTGCCTTCCTGTTAACGATCCAACTGTTGGCCCTATAAATCGGTCTATCAAATCCTCTTAGCACTTGGAGCATCCTCCACAACTCCGCAGCATATCCACCATTGCGCTCTCCATAAGTGCGCGTCATCCTCATCTGCAAAATACAGCTCTCGTGAGATCACAAATTTAAAGTAATGATAACGGAAAATTTCAACAAGGGGTATGAAACAAGAAGGGGATCAGTCAATAATTCATTACTCTTATTAGTAAATTTTTACTTTAAAAAATAGTTTTATCCTCTCCAACGGTCAATCTAACTAGGGTCAAGTCATACAGTCAGTATGGCTCTGATACCACCTCTGTCGGGACTCAAATGTGCAAGTATGGACCCTCTGTGTATTCAACACTAGTCCAAGATCACGCTAGTGCACATAGTCTCAACATAGATGAAATATCACAATCATACACTATGGAATAATAAGTAAAGACTTCATCTATTAATATAACCTATTTCGCTAACCTTATGGTCAACTTACAATAATACGCCACACAGGGCAAAGTCTTGAATATTAAGAACACTGCAGTGGAAAAATAAAACTTGTAGTAACCCATCAATATGTCACAGGCAACTGACTGGGCTCGCACCCTAATTGTTTGGCTCCTCCCGATACTCCTCCTCAAGAGCAGGTGTAGTCTCCTCTTCATCTGGTATTTGAATTATTGCAAGAGGGTGAGTACATAAAGAACTCAAAAAATCATGTACAGAATGCCATAAATACTCAACAAGTCATGTACATGATGCAAGTTAATAACTACATGCATGTCTTATTCCAAATGAATGGCTAGATTGGTTGTTTTGGAATAAAGCAGCATTTACAACAACTGCAATAAGTAGACTTAAAAGCAGTAAAACAAGTAATAGCAATAATAAATTTCTCACTTGTTTCACAAGTAAACCATCTCACATCCTTAAACCAATTTTCATATTTCCATACGCACATTGTATCCATTCCCAAGCTCATTTTATCAAAATCTAACCCTTAAAAGTAATTCGCAAGCATTGTCCAATACCGCGGATACGGCTATTCGAATAGGTTTAACACACTACAGAGGTTATACACTTTACCCACAAGATACAATCAATTCACCACAAAGATGAATGACCATAACAAAGCCTTTACAATACTCTGTCTAGACCCAATACTGTCCGCTGAGGTTTCAACACTGATGGGACTAGTTACCACACTCAGGGCCCCCCTCTGCGCCATGTGAGTCTACTCGTACCCCTGGAACTCACACCACCATGACAGTACCAAAATCTAGACATCACAAATTAGTCAACTAGGTCTATCCCATACCAGACATGTGGTTATATGTTTAGCTCCGTTCAAATGCTTGCAAGGTTAATTCCTTAATTGACTGAGGTAAGACTTACCTAAAAACTCACAATATCCAAATTACCACAAGAACCAAATGCGACCGCCCAAATGCCACACCTGGCCCACCATATTCATCACTCTTGCCACTTGCCCCAAACTAAATCATTT